>CM038672.1:421031470-421631470 GCA_021605145.1 Aegilops bicornis
CTTGTGCTACCAATATTGCCTTATTGCGAATGATGGTCCCATGAGCATCTTGCTTGTTCTTGAATATCCACTTGGTTCCAATGACATTGTGGTTCCCCGTTGGCCTTAGCACAAATCTCCACACCTTGTTGTACTCGAAGTTGTTGAGTTCTTCATGCATGGCATTGAGCCAATCCGGATCTTCGAGCGCCTCATAGGCCTTTTGGGGTTAAATACAAGATACAAACGCGTGATGTTCACAATAGTTTGCCAATTGTCTACGAGTGCTTACCCCCTTTTGAATGCTTCCAAGCACATTCTTCATGAGATGACCCTTGGTAGAGAGCTTGGATGCATTCTTGGCGGCACGGTGCTCCAATTCCTCCTCGGGGGTGAGTCGAGGAGCGGTCACTTGATCATCTTGAGCGCCGTCTTGAGCTTGTTCTTGATCTTGAGGATGCTCTTGATCTTGAACTTGCTCGGAGGAGAGAACTTGACCTTGGCCATCAACTGGTGATTCAACACCGTCTTGAGGTTGATCTTGCCCTTGGTCTTGTTCATGAGGTTGAGGGCCTTCACTTTGTTCTTCGGAAGCATGTGGGCCTTGGGTTGGTGATGGCTCCACTTGAGTGGAGCATTGTCCTTCTCCTTGACCTGAGGGTTACTTAATGGGTAGGATAAAACCCACTCCCATTCTTCTTATGGCTTGAGGAGGAATTTCATCACCTACATCACAATTGCCACTTTGCTCCACTTGGGATCCGTTATTCTCATCAAACTCCATGTTACACGTCTCCTCAATAAGTCCCGTGGACTTATTGAGAACACGGTAAGCATGAGAGTTTGTAGCATAACCAACAAATATGCCCTCATAAGCTCTAGCCTCAAATTTAGACAAACGAACATCTTTCTTGAGAATGAAACACTTACACCCGAACGCCCAAAAGTACTTGAGGTTGGGCTTGTTACCGGTAAGTATCTCATATGGAGTCTTGTTCAAGCCTTTGTGGAGATAGAGCCGATTTGATGCATGACACACGATGTTGATGGCTTCGGCCCAAAAGTTGTATGGAGACTTGAACTCCGCCATCATGGTCCTTACCACATCCATCAACATCCGGTTCTTCCTCTCCGCTACACCATTTTGTTGAGGGGTGTATGGTGCTGAGTATTGATGCTTGATCCCCTCATCACTAAGAAACTCATCCAAGGTGTAGTTCTTGAAATCGGTGCCGTTGTCGCTTCTTATTGTCAAGATCTTTGCATTGTGTTGACGTTGGGCTTCATTTGCAAAGTCAATGACGGTTTGTTGGGTCTCGCTCTTCCTCTTGAAGAAATATACCCAAGTGTATCTTGAATAGTCATCCACAATCACCAAGCAATACTTTCTACCCCCGAGGCTATCAAAGGATGGAGGCCCAAAGAGATCCAAGTGAAGGAGCTCCAAAGGCCTCTTCGAGTAAATGATAGTCGTGGGAGGGTGAACCTTTTCATGCAGCTTTCCTTTGATACAAGCACTGCAAGCACGATCTTTAGCAAAAATAACATTTGTTAGTCCACGGACATGGTCCCCCTTGAGAAGACTTTGCAAAGATCTCATATTGACATGGGCTAAACGGCGATGCCAAAGCCATCCCACGTCAACTTTAGCCATTAGGCATGTCGCGGTCTTAGTGGGTCACTCCGAAAAGTTAATCACATAGAGACCATTCTCGACATGCCCAACAAAGGCTACTTTAAGAGTCTTGCTCCACAAGAGGGCCACGGTATCAACATTAAAGAAAGTGGCAAAGCCCATGAGTGCAAGTTGTCGAACGGAAAGTAAATTGTATGCAAGGGACTCAACAAGCATGACCTTCTCGATCGTGAGATCATGAGAAATGACAACCTTGCCAAGTCCCAATACCTTAGAGGACGAGGCATCACCCCACTCGACATTGGTGGGCATAGATGGAATCTTGTGAACGTCCACCACCAAGTCCTTGCTTCCGGTCATATGATTAGTGGCTCCACTATCGAGCAACCATGATCCCTCACCAGAAGCAAACACCTACAAGAAATCAATGCTTGGTTTTAGGTACCCATTTTGTAATGGGTCCTTTGATGTTAGTAACAAGGGTCTTAGGAACCCAAATACACCATTCAATGTACTCATAAGAGGAACCAACAAATTTGGCATAAACATGTCCATCACTAGCACGGCATAACACATAAGAAGGGTTAAAGTCGCTGGCTTTGTTAGGAGGGGTAGCATTGCCCTTCTTAGCATCACTACCCTTCACATTGTTGTTCTTCTTCTTCTTAGAAGCACCCTATCCCTCCTTCACAAAAGTTTGCTTGAGAGGGGGAGGTCGTTTGGCCTTGTCATCCTTCTTCTTGTTCTTGGACTTGGGTGTGGACCCAATTCCTTCCTTTGCCACAACTTCCTTTTGATTGCTCAAAAGGTCATTGAGGTTCTTCTCTCCTTGTATGCACGACACAAGGCCTTTCTCAAGTTGCTTCTTCAACTTTGCATTCTCCTCAACAAGATGCACATGCTCACAACATGGGTTAGTAGCATTTGCATTATCAATTAAAACCATGTGAGGAAAGGTGGCTTTCTCCTTGGTTAGCTTCACTTGGAGTTGATCATGAGACTCCTTGAGATTAGCATGAGCACCTTTCAAGGCCTTGTGAGCCTTGTCAAGTATATCAAACTCCTCCTTGAGTCTAGCAAGATCAACCCCAAGCTTGGCCTTCTCGGAGTTTAGCACACGAGATACAACAAGAGCATGATCAATATCTTTCTTTAATTTGGCGTGGTCATCGTTGTATGACTCCTCAAGAGCCAAATGAAGACCTCGCTCTTCCTCAAGAGCATTGGAAAGATCCAAGATCTCATCGGCATAGTCACGACCATGCCCCTCCATCTTAGAGATGGTATCTTCGTGAGCCTCGATCATGTCATTGGCTTCACCAAGTTGTTCCAAGAGAGCAACGAAGTGCTTCTTGGATTTACCCTTGAGTTTACTCATAAAAGACTCAAATTTATTCTCCTCCACATTGGACCCCTCATGTTCATCAATGCAATCCGTCAAACAAGGATTATTAATGATGGTAGTTTTGATGTTGGGGGTTACCTTGTTGTTGGCTTTAGCCATGAGGCACTTGGCGGTGATGTTCTCATTGGGTGAGTCGAAGAGAGACACCCGTGGAGTTGTCGCAATGGCAATGGAGGCCACGGCAACCGGCTCACCGACTTCATCATCATCATCATCATCATCATCCTCATTGTACTCTTCTTGTGCCACCAACCCCTTGGGAGGAGTCTTCTTGGTGAAGTTGCTCTTGTTGCGGAAAGACTTGGCCTTGTCCTTTCGGATGAGCCTGCCACCATTTTATTCCCTATTCTCATAAGGGCATTCCGCGACAAAGTGGCTCACGTTGCCACAATTATAGCAAGTCCTCACTCGTTGCTTGACCTTCGCGCCACTTGAGTTGTTCTTATTGAAGTTGGGCCTTGTGTTCTTCTTGCTCCAAAATTGCCTTGAAGCAAGAGCCATGTGTTCATGATAAGCATACTTTGTATCTTTAGGGTTGCTCTCCTCTTCTTACTCTTCATCCTCTTCTTCCACACTAACCTTGGCCTTCAAGGCAAGGTTGGGCTTCTTTGCTCTTTGAGAGCGTAACACCGCATTGTCGGCGGTCTTGTCCAAAATGCTCATAGCCACAAACTCATCCAACACTTCACTTGAGGACAAGGTGTGGAAGTCCGGCCTTTGACGAATGACAGAGGACATGGCCTTGTGGTAAGGCATCATGGCCTTGAGGAATTTGCGCTTGATCCGATTGTCATCCGTATCCTTGCTCCCATGATCTCGGAGTGAGACCGCGAGAGTAGTTAATCTCCGATAAAGCTCACGAGGTGTCGTGGATTTGTCACGTCAGATGTCCTAGCGTAAGGACTTAGTCGTGAGGCCAACGCATCTATGCAGTAGCTTGAGAGGGGTTGATCGGAATCGAGAGATGCAACACACAAGACAAGGATTTAGACAGCTTCGGGGCCCGGGAAACATCGTCCGGTAATAACCCTACATGCTGTTTGTGGCTAGGTCTCATTATGATCATGAGGGAGTCGCCGGTAAGCCGGCTCTTTGTGTCTAGCCCTAGAGATTGTTCTCTTTGGGGAGCCCTTCCCCTCCTTATATAAGTTAGAGGGTCGGGTTACATGTGGAGTCCTAGTAGGACTAGCCACATCTCTCTTACAAGTTGAATACAAGTCCGGTCTTGCTTCCTCGTAAAAGGAAATATTAAATCGACCCTTTCCTCTTAAGCCGCCCACAATAACATGAGTCGACCCTCTTGGGCCTTAGGCCTTTGTCATCCGTCGACCTGCATGGGCCATCATTAAGTCGCCAGCTCGTGAGTCGTCACCCAGTGAACCGCTGCACCGGAAGTCGCCAATCTTAGGTGGAGTTACGATGAAGCGCCAAGTCCGGCCGGGTCATACTTCCGGCGGGTCATACCATGGATATATCCCGACATTAGCCCCAGTTTAATTTGGATTTATCCATGTTAAACTGATCCTGTAAAATAAACACAAGAACAAACTTGATAGGTTGTGCTCTGAGTTAAATATTTTCCTGAACCGGCACTTGATCATCTTTAAGTCCTTGTCATTTCCTCCTAGATGCATACTCAAGATCTTATAGCAAATCTCTTTAGCAGATATGTTTCAACTTTGTCAATCCAAAAAATCCAGATACTTCTTTTGAAAAATCTGGGTCAACAGGCCAGCTTCAGAATCAACTTGCTGACATTGGTCCCTTGTAGAGAAATATTGTAAGAAATAATCCGCTTGAGTCGGCTTCCAAAGCGCCGGCTTAAGAAATATAGATCTTGAAATACTCATCTGATTTCCATCCGGCTTAAAGATGTAGATCTTGCCGAGTTATAACTTCCAAAATATCCGGGTTATAAAAGACTGATGCTGCCGAGTCATAATTGTTGTTGACACCGGGTCATGTAATTGATCTTCCTGATTTGCTCAAAACTAAGAATTTGAAGACGTTCCTCCTTTATATGCATAATACCTGTAGCCCCCAAGTCTTAAGAGGAGAACATAGTGATAGCTTAAGACTTGCTTCAATATAAGTGTTGCAACCTTGAAGAAATCCGGGTTATTCATCTCAATCATTAGTCATAAAACTGGATATTCCACATATGTAGCCCCCAAGTGCCGGGTTGTCATGCTTGCGACAACACAGGGACTTATAATTGCCTTATGCTTGTAAAATTTCAACCAGTGTAGCCCCCAAGGGCCGGGTCATTATGCAATAATGAGCAGGGAATTCATAAATATGATCATGTAGACTTGAGCGACAACATGTAGCCCCCAAGGGCCGGCTTAGTAAGATAATCTTGGTAGGGACTTTATATATACTTCATTGAAAATAATATCATATGATGTAACCCTCACCATGGGGCTCGGACCCACGTCCATAAGGTTAAGAGCTTTGTACTCTACCAACTGAGTAGTGGACCTTTCAATATAATGGATTAAGACTTGTGTACCTTGAATTGTTGACAGGAGCAATTGGTAGCCCCCAAGGGCCGGCTCATTATGATGTGATGAGTCGGGTCTTCAATGAGGTGAGCAAAAATGACTTTGCATTAGCCCCCAAGTGTCATGGTGCATGCTTGCAGCGACATGAGACTTGCATATTTGATGTAACCTCAATTTGAATATTGTAGCCCCCAAGTGCCGGGTCGTAAGCTGCGGTGACTGGGACTATTCCTTCCATTGTAGAATAAATCATATCCATTAATAAAATAATAGCCATTGCGCCAAAGCGACTTTGAATACCTCATCTGTTGATAAGTAAATCTGGAGTTTAAATACCCGGCGGCACTTGGCCGATGGCGATTTAATACGCCTCCATTGTAAGCCGGAATTTTATAACCCGACGGCTTATAACCTTTGAGAAAAATCCAGAATGGATAATCATTTTGAAGCATCAACTTTGGTAATGAGCTTGAACTTGATCATTTATATGTCATATTTCTGCAAATCCTGCAAAGAGTTTGAACAACATATGCCCTGGCGACTTAGCGTCAAATTTAGGGTGGGTCATAATATCTCACATATAACCACTGTGATATTGAATTCGTCCTGCCAGTTCACATGACCTGTGCAGTAAGGGTGATAACCCAATCCTTAGAAGCCAATGCTTCCACATAGATGATGATTGTCATAAGCTGGCGACTTATAGTCAAAAGTCAAGCCGAGTTAAGCATAAAACACTTATATACATTTGATATATAATCCAAAAAAGGTCTCAAGTCAAACCCAAAATTGTTCGCAAAAAAGACTTAAAAAGTTTAAGGCTTCTGATTCGTATATGATCAGAAAACCATTCCAAAGGGGTTGAGCTAAGATTCGAATACGATCATATAGCCCCCAGTGGCTCTGGCATTGCCGATCAAGAGGGTACCGACAGCTATGTTCTCTTTGGTTCGAATACGACCTATGTTTGAACAGGAAGCCCCAAATGACCTTGAGAGTTGTTTAACGGCTGATTGAATCTGATCCACGTCGGACCCAAAAGAGGTTAAGCTATGATTCGGATACGATCAAGAAGCCCCCTAGTGAGTTTGGCAGTGTGCCAATCAAAAGGGTACGAACAACTATGTTCTCTTTGGTCCGAATACGACCTATGTTTGAACAGGAAGCCCCCAAATGACCTTGAGAGGTTTTTAACGACCCTGATTCGAATACGATCCAAGTCAGACCCAAAAGGGATCTTCATTTTGAGCCAGAAAATTTCTGACGGCCTTTAAATTTGTACCAATGTGGTAGTAGTCTCGGGTCCGGGTTATTTTTTCCCTCCAATGACCCGGAGTTCTTGAATTTACTGAAAACCGGCAACATTTGCTGAGTCATGTCATCATAGCCCCTGAGTCTCAAGAGGACTCAAGGAGTTGTCATGAGATTCTCCACAGTTGACCAAGATATAGACCGGTTTGAGTCCTGCATGGGAGAACTTGCAAGCCAAAGTAATGGCTCTTTTAAAGAAAATAATATGCAATATAAAATATACTGGATGGATTTCATCTAATATGCCAGGCTAGTGATTATCCACCGCAGAGTTGATGATCACCATGGTGAAGGTGAAATCAATCACGGGTGAGCCATCCGCGGCAGTGTGAGCCAGTGCGGACGGGCGAGTCAATCGCCAGCGCGGACGGGCGAGTCAACCACGTCATGTTGATCTAGTAGGGGCGGTGATTTGCACACATATTCATCGAGCAGCACGGCATGGATAAACGCTAGTGCAAAGATAATGTTTGGCACACACTCCTTTGCGACACCTTTGTAATGAATAGTGGTCCTGCGAGAGAAATACCATGAACCCAAAGTAATTTCTCTTAAAAGAATAAAACATGTATTGATGAAATTCATAAGAAAAATAGCACCTGGTATTTTTTTTGTTGGATGACCGTGCTGGATAACGCATAACACTGCTTTGGCTTTTGACAGAAGAATTGCTCTGATGTGTGTAAAGACAGTGATTGGAGACTGAAATCTGCCAACACGTCTCATTTGGTTCCCTTGGAAATCGTGCCATGTTGAGAGGAGCAATAATACTGATTCTCCTGTCTTCAAGTGCATAGGATGATTGAGGTCCCTGTGTATAGCTTCTTTTGACCGCGACTTACTTGATCGTGAAATCTTCCGCGTGAACAGTGGCAGGATTGACTGGTGGAACTTTGCTTCTGCCCCACTGTTGCTTTTATCCTCATGTGCATGTGTAGCAGACTTCTATTCGTTTTCCTCATCATCAGGATGTCCACGCAGATTGATAAACCAGTCTTTCCAGCATCAAGCAATATACAAGTGCCGAAAATTATGACTGAAACGAAAACTGGCGAGCTTCAGAAAACAAATGTAATGGTTTGAAACGGCGACGAGTGACATGGCAGGAGGCCGTAGCTGCTTGAGTTTATGTTGCAGACAGTCCATGGCGGTTCGACCACAGCGTAGTGACGGGCGGCTCATGGCTGTGAAGACAGCGACTGTGAGGCGACATCGAAGTTGACTTGGAAATGAGGCAGGACCGTCCGCGACCCGGATCCACACCCGTGGCCATCTTTTCGTTGAAGGCGCCGGCGCCGGCGACTCGGACAACGGCGGCTCTGCCGCGGGCGACTCATGAGTCGGTGGCGACTTCGACGGCAGTAGCTTTGCAGCGGTGGTATGCGGCGGCGGCGGTGACTTCGGATATGAAGGCTCTGCCGCGGGCGGTCGTGAGTCGGCGGCGACTTCGGACGGCAGCGGCTTCTGCTGGCGACTTCGTGAGCGGCAGCGGCGACTTCGGACTCTGACAGCTCTACAGGCGACTTCGTGCGACGGCGACGGTGACTCGGATGACGGAGGCCCTGCCGCGGGCGATTCGTGAGCCGGCGACGGTGACTCGGACGATGGCGGCTCTGCCACGGGCGACTTGTGAGCCGGCGATGGTGACTCGGACCACGTCACGGGGCCAGCTGCGGCGTGAGAGGCCAGCGGCGGAGGGCACGGGGCCAGCCCCGGACGGGTGCAGCGGCGAGGTTGAGCACCTGGTCGCGGGCGGGTTGATACCTTGGTGGCGGCCGTTTTGAGAATGCTTGGCCGGGCGAGGCAACCGGCGGTGGCGTGGCGGTTTAAACAGAGGAGTACTACGTAGGACGGGGGACCCGGCTCAAGGCCACAGCCACGCACGGCAGAGGCGGAGAGCAGGGCCGGCTGGTCGTAGTGTGGAGGACGGCGGTGCAGGCATGTTGAGAACGAGGCCGGCATGGCGCGGCCTCCGCTGAGGAAGTGAGGCGCGCGGGGGCGTGAGTCGCTAGGCGCCAAGGACCGGGTCACAGCCAGCGGGCGGTTCAACAGCGGCCATGGGGCGGCTCTATAGCGACTTGTAGAGGAGGCCCGAGGCCACGGCGTTGGGGGCGGCGGCTCAGAACAGGGCCGCTCGTAGCAGCAGGAGCAACCCGCGGCGGTTCGCGGCAGAGGCGAGGCCGGCTCAACGCATGGGCGGGTCAAGGCGGCCACAGCGGAGGCGGTTCGAGGGTGCCGAGGCAAGCGGCTGGAGTGGCAAGGGCAGCATCAGCGGAAGCAGTAGGCCGACTTGCAAAGTCAGTGAAGCCCGCTCACGGCGACTTGGCGGCGGATCAACGGCCGCTCAACAACGACGCGAGTGCTGGCAGAACCGACGCCGGGCCTAGCGCGGGCGTGCAATGAGAGGGAGCAGTTTGGAGGCGGTTTGTTGCACAGAGTGGCGGCTCGGCGGCGCAGGGCCGGCTGCTCGGCGCTGTTGGGACGGCGCGAAGCGGCGATGTTAGCCGGCGGAACGGAATCCAAATCCACATCCGGGTCTTCCTTTTCCTTTTGGTAGTCTACGCTGATTTGCCTTTTCATGTGGTAATTCTGCCAGTACTACTCCAGGGAGATAACTTTGATAGATTGACTTTAACCCGGAGTGCTATCCCCTGACTGCTTTCGGCGACCCACGATAACAACAGCGAAAGTTGACCTACTCCAGGTTGTAGTGGTCTTGAACAATCCATGCTCGGGTCGTGGTATTTTGCTATTCAAGCACAGGACACCGGCGGCTCGCTAGAATAAATGTTTTTCTTGACTCGCATGACGGCCACTAACAGATATTGATTCTTCTCCAGTCTTGACGGATCACCGGGTCACGTTCATCAGCAACAGAACGCGCAACCCTAATCTTCTCTTGAGCTCAAAATCTTCACAGATTGTAAATCCGTAACTGATGAACTTGATGCTGATGCAAATCCTTTCAAACTGGTTATTTTTCATCCTAAAAAAATGCAAACTTCTCGATCCCTGGGAGAGATCCCTCCAAGAACTCATCACCATCGTGCGCGGGCCCCATGGTGGGCGCCAATTGCCGTGGATTTGTCACGTCAGATGTCCTAGCGTAAGGACTTAGTCGTGAGGCCAACACATCTATGTAGTAGCTTGAGAGGGGTTGATCGGAATCGAGAGACGCAACACACAAGACAAGGATTTAGACAGCTTCGGGCCCCGGGAAACATCGTCCGGTAATAACCCTACATGCTGTTTGTGGCTAGGTCTCATTATGATCATGAAGGAGTCGCCGGTAAGCCGGCTCTTTGTGTCTAGCCCTAGAGATTGTTCTCTTTGGGGAGCCCTGCCCCTCCTTATATAAGTTAGAGGGTCGGGTTACATGTGGAGTCCTAGTAGGACTAGCCCTGTCTCTCTTACAAGTTGAATACAAGTCCGGGTCTTGCTTCCTCGTAAAGGAAATATTCGTCAGCCCTTTCCTCTTAAGCCGGCCCACAATAACATGAGTCGGCCTACTGGGCCTTAGGCCTTTGTCATCCGTCTGACCTGCATGGGCCATCATTAAGTCGCCAGGCTCGTGAGTCGTCACCCCAGTGAACCGCCAGACCCGGAAGTCGCCAATCTTTCGGTGGGTTACGATGAAGCGCCAAGTCCGGCCGGGTCATACTTCCGGCCGGGTCATACCGCGGGATATATCCCCGACATGAGGTTCTTCATCCTCTTTCATTGCAAACTCACCGACTTCATCTTGCACCACTTCATAGTTGGAGCGTTGAATGCTTGCGCTTCCCCTATAGAGCGAGACAACATGGCGCCACGCATCCTTGGCCATGGTGAAGGATCGGAGATGAGCAAGATCTTCGGGTGGAATTGCATCTTGGATGATGAAGAGAGCATTCTCATTAAATTGATTATCCGTGGCTTCTCTAGGAGTGAAGTTGCTTCGGTCATGCGGATAAAAACCTTCTTCAATGATTCTCCAAAGATTAGTATTAACATGGTTTAGATGACGCTTAAAGCGATAAACCCAAGAATCAAAGTCCTCATTATTCACAACCTTCGGGGGAGGACCGGCATGATTTAAATGAATGGAGGGAATCGGTCCACCATAAACAAGTGGAGGTTCCATATGGGCAAATATGCTGGTGCTATTTTTACCACTAGAAGAAGGAGCCTTGCTACGTCTTGAGCTTGCATTGGTTTTCCCCGAAGAGGAGAGGATGATGTAGCACAGTAGCGTAAGTATTTCCCTCAGTTTTTGAGAACCAAGGTATCAATCCAGTAGGAGGCCACGCACAAGTCCCTCGTACCTGCACAAAATGATAGCTACTTGCAACTAACACGATTAGGGGTTGTCAATCCCTTCACGGTCACTTACGAGAGTGAGATCTGATAGAGATAATATTTTTGGTATATAGATGCAAAGTGAAAGGTAAAAAGCAAAGTGAAAACAAGGCAAGTAAAAAAGTGATGGAGATTGATATGATGAGAATAGACCCGGGGGCCATAGGTTTCACTAGTGGCTTCTCTCAAGAGCATAAGTATTCTATGGTGGGTGAACAAATTACTGTTGAGCAATTGACATAATTGAGCATAGTTATGAGTATATCTAGGTATGATCATGTATATAGGCATCACGTCCGAGACAAGTAGATTGAAACGATTCTGCATCTACTACTATTACTCCACTCATCGACCGCTATCCAGCATGCATCTAGAGTATTAAGTTAAAAACAGTAACGCCTGTAAGCAAGATGACATGATGTAGAGGAATAAATTCATGCAATATGATAAATACCCCAACTTGTTATCCTCGATGGCAACAATACAATACGTGCCTTGCAACCCTTTACATCCTTTGGGTAAGGACACCGCAAGATTGAACCCAATGCCATGCACTTCTCCCATTGCAAGAACTACCAATCTAGTTGGCCAAACCAAACGGATAATTCGAAGAGACTTGCAAAGATAACTCAATCATACATAAAAGAATTCAGAGAAGATTCAAATATTATTCATAGATAAGCTGGATCATAAACCCACAATTCATCGATCTCAACAAACACACCACAAAAAGAAGATTACATCGAATAGATCTCCACGAGAGAGGGGGAGAACATTGTATTGAGATCCAAAAAGAGAAAAGAAGCCATCTAGCTACTAGCGATGGACCCGAAGGTCTGAAGTAAACTACTCACACTTAATCGGAGAGGCTATGGTGTTGATGTAGAAGCCCTCCATGGTGGATGCCCCTCGTGAGCTCCTAACAGGCCCCAAGATGGGATCTCATGGATGCAGGAAGTTGCGGTGGTGGAATTAGGTTTTGGCTCCTGTTACGATCGTTTGAAGTGCGTAGGTATATATAGGAGGAAGGAGTACGTCGATGGAGCATCGGGGCCCATGAGGCGGCGCGCATACAGGCGCCCCCACCCTCGTGACCGCCTCCGATGTTCCTTGGTGTAGGGACCAAGTCTCTGGATCACGTTCGGTGAGAAAATCACGTTTCGAAGGTTTCATTCCGTTTGGACTCCGTTTGATATTACATTTCTTGAAACCTTTGAAAAAGGCAAAAAAAGTAATTCTGGCCTGGGCCTCCGGTTAGTAGGTTAGTCCCAAAAGTAATATAAAAGTGGAAAATAAAGCCCGTTATAGTCCAAAACAATAGATAAAGTAGCTTGGAACAATCAAATAGATATGTTGGAGACGTATCAGGCATCCCCAAGCTTAATTCCTGCTCGTCCTCGAGTAGGTAAATGATAAATAGAGAATTTTTGATGCGGAGTGATACTTTGGCATAATTTCAATGTAAATCTTATTAATCATGGTATGAGTATTCAGATCTGAAAGATTCAAGACAAAAGTTCATATTGACATAAAAATAATAATACTTCAAGTATACTAACTAAGCAATTATGTCTTCTCAAAATAACATGGCCAAAGAAAGTTATCCCTACAAAATCATATAGTGCGGCTATGCACCATCTTCACCACACAAAGTATTTAAATCATGCACAACCCTGATGACAAGCCAAGCAATTGTTTCATACTTTAACATTTTCAAAACTTTTTCAACATTCACGCAATACATGAGCGTGAGCCATGGATATAGCACTATATATGGAATATAACGGTGGTTGTGTAGAAGACAAAAAGGAGGGAAGATAGTCTCACATCAACTAGGCGTATCAACGGGCTATGGAGATGCCCATCAATAGATATCAATGTGAGTGAGTAGGGATTGCCATGCAACGTATGCACTAGAGCTATAAGTATATGAAAGCTCAACAAAATAAACTAAGTGGGTGTGCATCCAACTCGCTTGCTCACGAAGACCTAGGGCATTTGAGGAAGCCCATCATTGGAATATACAAGCCAAGTTCTATAATGAAAAATTCCCACTAGTATATGAAAGTGACAAAATGAGAGAATCTCTATCATGAAGATCATGGTGCTACTTTGAAGCACAAGTGTGGTAAAAGGATAGTAACACTGTCCCTTCTCTCTTTTTCTCTCATTTTTTTATTTGGGCCTTTTCTCTTTTTTTTATGGCCTCTTTTTTTTTCTGGAGTCTCATCCCGACTTGTGGGGGAATCATAGTCTCCATCATCCTTTCCTCACTTGGGACAATGCTCTAATAATGAAGATCATCACACTTTTATTTTTCTTACAAGTCAACAATTACAACTCGATACTTAGAACAAAATATGACTCTATATGAATACCTCCGGCGTACCGGGATATGCAATGAAACATGAGTGACATGTATGAAAGAATTATGAATGGTGGCTTTGCCACAAATACGATGTCAACTACATGATCATGCTAGCAATATGACAATGATGGAGCGTGTCATAATAAAAGGAATGGTGGAAAGTTGCATGGCAATATATCTCGGAATGGCTATGGAAATGCCATGATAGGTAGGTATGGTGTCTGTTTTGAGGAAGATATATGGTGGGTGTATGATACTGGCGAAAGGTGCGCGGTATATAGAGAGGCTAGCAATGGTGGAAGGATAGGAAAAAGTGCGTATAATCCATGGACTCAACATTAGTCATAAAGAACTCATATACTTATTGCAAAAATCTAGAAGTTATCAAAGCAAAGTATTACGCGCATGCTCCTAGGGGGATAGATTGGTAGGAAAATACCATCGCTTGTCCCCGACCGCCACTCATAAGGAAGACAATAAATAAATAAATCATGCTCCGAGTTCATCACATAACGGTTCACCATACGTGCATGCTACGGGAATCACAAACTTCAACACAAGTATTCTTTGAATTCACAACTACTCAACTAGCATGACTCTAATATCATCATCTTCATATCTCAAAACAATTATCAAGCATCAAACTTATCTTAGTATTCAACGCACTCAAAAGAAAGTTTCACATATCTTGAATACCAAGTATATTAACATTAAGCAAATTACCATGCTATTAACGACTCTCAAAATAATCTAAGTGAAGCATGAGATATCAAGTTTCTTGAAAAAAAGTACACCACCGTGCTCTAAAAGATCTAAGTGAAGCACTAGAGTAAAAAATTATCACGCTCAAAAAGATATAAGTGAAGCACTATGAGCAAAACTATCAAGCTCAAAAGATATAAGTGAAGCACATAGAGTATTCTATCAAATTCCAATTCATGTATGGCTCTCTCAAAAGGTGTGTACAGAAATGATGATTGTGGTAAACTAACAAGCAAAGACGCAAATAATACAAGACACTCCAAGCAAAACACTTATCATGTGGTGAATAAAAATATAGCTCCAAGTAAATTACCGATGGAAGTGGGCCGAAAAGAGGGATGCCTTCCGGGCATCCCCAAGCTTTGACTTTTGGTGTCCTTGGATTATCTTCGGGGTGCCATGGGCATCCCCAAGCTTAAGCTCTTGCCACTCCTTGTTCCATAATCCATCAAAAGAATTCACCCAAAACTTGAAAACTTCACAACACAAAACTCAATAGAAATCTCGTGAGCTCCGTTAGAGAAAGAAAACAAAAAACTACTTTAAGGTACTGTAATGAACTCATTCTTTATTTATATTGGTGTTAAACCTACTGTATTCCAACTTCTTTATGGATCATAAACTATTTTACTAGCCATAGATTCATCAAAATAAGCAAACAACACACGCAAAACAGAACCTGTCAAAAACAGAACAGTCTGTAGTAATATGTAACTAACGCAAACTTCTGGAACTCAAAAAGTTCTACCAAAATTAGACGACCTGTACAATTTGTTTATTGATCAGCAGCAATTGTAATCAATATTTTATAACGTTCTGGTGATTTTTAACAATTCGGGCACTGAGCACAAAGTATCTGGAAATTACAGCAAGATTAAATAACTATCATCCAAGAAGATCCAATAGGTCTAGCTTGGCACAAACACTAATTAAAAGATAAAACCACATCTAAACAGAGGCTAGATGGATTATTTATTACTAAGCAGCAAGGAAAAATATTGGGTTGTCTCCCAACAAGCGCTTTTCTTTAAAGCCTTTTTAGCTAGGCATTGAGATTCAATGACGCTCACAAGAAAGACAAGAATTGAGGCACAAAGAGAGCATCATAAATCATGTGACAAACACACTTAAGTCTAACATACTTCCTATGCATAGGCATATTATAAGCAAACAAATTATCGTAGCAAGCAAAAACTAGCATATGCAAGGAAGCGGAAAGGAACGATAACAATTTCAACATAACGAGAGGTAATTTAGTAACATGAAAATTTCTATAACCGTATTTCCCTCTCTCATAATAATTACATGTAGGATCATAAGAAAATTCAACAATATAGCTATCACAAAACATATTCTTAACACGATCCACATGTGTGCAAAGTTGACACTCTTCCAAAATAGTGGGATTAACATTAAATAAAGTCATGACCTCTCCAAACCCACTTTTATCAAAAATTTCATAAGATTGAATATTCTCCAAATATGTGGGATCTAAAGTTTACACTCTTCCAAATTCACTTTCAATATTATTGCAAACAATATTATCAATCTCATATTCATCATGGGGCTTAAATAAATTTTCAAGATCATAAGAAGAATCACCCCAATCATGATCATTGCAACAAGTAGTAGACATAGCAAAACTAGCATCCCCAAGCTTAGGGTTTTGCATCTTATTAACACAATTGACATCAAAAGAATTTATAGTAAAATCATTGCAATCATGCTTTTCATCGAAGGAACTATCAAGTATGGGTGCAAAAAGATAGCAACGATCTCATGTTTAACATAAGGAACTATAGCAAATTCATCTTCATAAATATTGGCATTATGGCCACAAGAATAGCAAGCATCATGTTCATCAAGGGATATGTCAATCAAATCATCGGAAACATCATTACCTATAGATTCATGCATATCGTTATTTCCTTCCAAAGCAACGTTCATTCTTTCAATAAATTCTTGGACATAGACATTATGAGCAAGGTTTTCATTGCAATATTTAAGTATGACGGAATTTTCAGATTTGTTGAGAGTAAAATCATACTTTTCAATCAAAGAAGCAACTTCATGAGCACCCTTAAAAACGACAAATTCTTCAATTTGTTCGATATCATAGTAATTATAAACACCCTTTGCATAAGAAGATAAGATTTCATTATCATTGAAATCACATAGGCAGGGAAGGTGTTTTTTAGGGCTCTTAGAGCAACAAGTAAAATCACACATTTCACAAAGATTCAAAGCATAGCATAGCAAACTATTTATATGATACCGTAAGAGTCTCCCTTTTTCAGACAAACGGTGACACACAAAATGAGCATGCTCATCTAAATATTTCCCATCAACTAGGCTAGTTGGGGTTTCAGCACGAGTGCATAAGGATCGAAGATGATCCAAGTAGAACACTTTAAGTGGATCCATAACAATAGAATTTTAGCAAGCAAAGATGCAAGCAAATATAAGGCACATGGTAACACAAGCAAACAAGAAGCAAGCGGAAAAGAGAGGGCGAATAAAATGGCAAGGGTGAAGTGGGGGAGAGGAAAACAAGAGGCAAATGGCAAATAATGTAATGCGAGAGATAGGGATTGTGATGGGTACTTGGTATGTTGACTTTTGCGTAAATTCCCCGGCAATGGCGCCAGAAATACTTCTTGCTACGTCTTGAGCTTGTGTTGGTTTTCCTCGAAGAGGAGAGGATGATGCAACCTGATCACAGTAAGTATTTCCCTCAGTTTTTGAGAACCAAGGTATCTATCCAAGAGGGAGGCCACGCACAAGTCCCTCAGACTGCACAAAATGATAGCTACTCGCAAGCAACGCGATTAGGGGTTGTCAATCCCTTCACGGTCACTTACGAGAGTGAGATCTGATAGAGATAATATTTTTGGTATATAGATGCAAAGTGAAAGGTAAAAAGCAAAGTAAAAACAAGGCAAGTAAAAAGTGATGGAGATTGATATGATGAGAATAGACCCGGGGCCATAGGTTTCACTAGTGGCTTCTCTCAAGAGCATAAGTATTCTATGGTGGGTGAACGAATTACTGTTGAGCAATTGATGAGAATTGAGCATAGTTATGAGTATATCTAGGTATGATCATGTATATAGGCATCATGTCCGAGACAAGTAGATTGAAGCGATTACGCATCTACTACTATTACTCCACTCATCGACCGCTATCCGGCATGCATCTAGAGTATTAAGTTAAAACAGAGTAACGCCTTAAGCAAGATGACATGATGTAGAGGAATAAATTCATGCAATATGATAAATACCCCATCTTGTTATCCTCGATGGCAACAATACAATACGTGCCTTGCAACCCTTTACATCCTTTGGGTAAGGACACCGCAAGATTGAACCCAAAGCCATGCACTTCTCCCATTGCAAGAACTACCAATCTAGTTGGCCAAACCAAGCGGATAATTGAAGAGACTTGCAAAGATAACTCAATCATACATAAAAGAATTTAGAGAAGATTCAAATATTATTCATAGATAAGCTGGACCATAAACCCACAATTCATCGGTCTCAACAAACACACTGCAAAAAGAAGATTACATCGAATAGATCTCCACGAGAGAGGGAGAGAACATTGTATTGAGATCCAAAAAGAGAGAAGAAGCCATCTAGCTACTAGCTATGGACCCAAAGGTCTAAAGTAAACTACTCACACTTCATCAGAGAGGCTATGGTGTTGATCTAGAAGCCCTCCGTGGTGGATGCCCCCTCCGGCGGAGCTCCAGAACAGGCCCCAAGATGGGATCTCGTAGAATCTGAGGAAGTTCTTGGCGGTGGAATTAGGCTTTTCGCTCCTGTTACGATCGTTTGGGGTGCGTAGGTATATATAGGAGGAAGAAGTGCGTCGGTGGAGAATCGAGGGCCCACGAGGCGTGGGGCGCGCCCTAGGGGTGGGTGGGGGCGCCCCCACCTCGTGACCGCCTCCGATGTTCCTTGGCGTGAGGCTCTAAGTCTCCTGGATCACGTTCGGTGAGAAAATCACGTTTCCGAAGGTTTCATTCCGTTTGGACTCCGTTTGATATTCTGTTTCTTCAAAACACTTAAAAAGGCAAAAAAATAGCAATTCTGGGCTGGCCCTCCGGTTAATAGGTTAGTCCCAAAAGTAATATAAAATTGGAAAATAAAGCCCATTATAGTCCAAAACAATAGATAAAGTAGCATGGAGCAATCAAAAATTAGAGATATGTTGGAGACATATCAAGCCTTTTCACTAGTAGATTCCCCCTTGTCGGAGTTAGCATCCATCACCTTGTTAGTGGGATCACCCACTTTCAACGGTTCGGTGGATAATTTAAGCCCTTCTATGAATTTATTAAACATGCCTTCAACCTCGGTCATCATGGAGGTTTTCAATGTGTCCAAAGCCACATTGAATTCCTCACAAGAGACCGCGGTTCCCCCATCGGCCGTAGACGAGACCGGATTCACACCGGAGTGCTCCTCCACACCGTCTATGGTGTCAACCATACTCTTCGGATGTCAAAGTACTTAATAAAGAGACGAGGCTCTGATAACAATTGAAAGGATCGATATAGTTGACTAGAGGGGGGGGGGGGGTGAATAGGCAACTAACAATTTTTTAACTTTTCTTTACCAATTTAAACTTTGCATCAAAGTAGGTTGTCTAGATATGCAACTAGGTGGGAAACATATATGATGCAACAACGACAAGCACACAAGCAAGCAAGGGATATAACACAAATAAGCTTGCACAAGTAAAGGCACGAGATAACCAAGAGTGGATCCGGTGAAGACGAGGATGTGTTGCAAGTTCCTTCCTTTTGAGGGAAATGCGTCTCCGTTGGAGCGGTGTGCAGGCACAATGCTCCCCAAGAAGCCACTAGGGCCACCGTATTTTCCTCACGCCCTCACACAATGTGAGATGCCGTGATTCCACTATTGGTGCCCTTGGAGGCGGCGACCGGACCTTTACAAACAAGGTTGGGGCAATCTCCACAACTTAATTGGAGGCTCCCAACGACACCAGGAAGCTTCACCACAATGGAATATGGCTCATGGTGACCTCAACCGCCTAGGGTGCTCAAACACCCAAGAGTAACAAGATCCGAAAGGGATTAGTGGGGGGAATCAAATTTCTCTTGGTGGAAGTGTAGATCGGGGCCTTCTCAACCAATCCCTAGAAAATCAACAAGTTTGATTGGCTAGGGAGAGAGATCGGGCGAAAATGGAGCTTGGAGCAACAATGGAGCTTGGGGATGGAAGAGGTGGTCAACTCGGAGAAGAAGACACCCCTTATATAGTGGAGGGACAAATCCAACCGTTATCCACCAACTCAGCCTGCGCAAGACAATTTTTCTACGCCGTGGGCCAGCGGTACTACATGTGAGCATCTTGATACTACCGAGGACCCGTGGTACTACCGCCCGAAAGCACAAACCAGGACAGCCCAAATGCCTTTGAAGCGGAGGGCGGTAGAAAGCGATGGCAGTACTACCGCTCCCCTTCTTGGTAGTACCGTAAAGGCTGGGATGTTCCAGATTTTGGGAAGGCACAGACATATAAAAATACATCCGTGGCAACTTCCGCTGAGTTGGAGTCTATGCAAAAATCCGACACGGTAGTACTGCACGCCAGGAGCGGTACTACCTCACGGCTGCTGAGCTTGGCATCGATGCCCCTCCATTGCTCACCTGGTGCCCCAATCTGGATCACCTACTTTGCTCCGGTGCCAAATTAACCCACACAATGAAAAAACACTTGCATGGGAGAGAGAGAGAGAGAGGGGAATGAGGCAATAAAAAAACACTTGTTTGGGAGAGTGAGAGGCTGGTGTAGTTGGTTTGATTGATTTGTTTATACATGTGGGCCTGTATGCACAACGGTGCCAACTCTCTCACATCATGAGAGCGGTGTCAAAATCTTTTGATTTGACATCGATGCGTATTATGTGGCATACTTTTGAGAAATATGGCATCGGCCACATAGTGGAAGGCAACAAATGCCCAAGCTCTTCATGTGCTCCTAGGTAAATGAGAGGAAAGAGAAAGAGAGAGAGAGAGAGAGTGCAAAAATATCACTAGCCAGCCAACCCTATCTTATGAGCGAATGATATTGGTACCTCTTGATGACACGACAATCTTATATAGCCAGCCGCTCTAATATGTTCTCTTCTTTTGCAGATAAAAAAATACCCGAAAGTGAAAAATGTGCTGCACTATAACAATCTCATCGAGTGCCTTGATCTCCATCTTACATAAATTGATTTGATAGACTACCGAGGCAGCACATCTGATATTAAATTGGCCAGGTTCTTTGTTCTGGAGGCAACTGTGCTCAAGGTAATGAGGTTTGGCGTTCTCTGGCGCAACAATGAATGGCGTGCTGATCACCGCAAGCGTCTAAGCCTAAATGACAAAGTCTCCGCAGAAGCTGAATTTGTTTTTGAAACATCAAGTGGCCAGAGACTCGAAAATTTATTTGCCCATTAGTGACTAGTCAGGGCGGTGCATTTTAGTTTGTACGGTAATGCTGCATCCACCTAAAGTAATGAAAGTTCTTACGTAAACTTCCTAGATTCCCTCTTTGTAGGTGCAGCATTACTCCTAACATTTGTAATATCAGTTTGGAACTTGTAATATTGCCGTGTCCTATTCCTGGATTTTCAAAATCCTACGAATCAAAGAGGTCCTGAGCTGGTGATGATGTTGTGCCTGCCATCTTTCACCAATAGCCGTCGGCTCTAGATCTGACGCATACAAACCAAACTTCTCTAGTTTTGCAAAAAGATGCACGCACTTATTCCCTATTTACAAACAACTCCTTGTCTCTCATAACCAGCCTTATCTCCTCCCCACCACATCTAGAAGGCCATGGAAAAATCTGGCACAATGGCCGCTGCCGGCGCTGTCCATCCCCAATCTTGGTGTTCCGTGTAATGCATGGGAATCTACGCACGGGAAATTATGTCGAACACGGCTAGTTGTAAGCAGGCTAGCTCTATAGCCATGATGATAGTGACTGCAGACGGTGAGGCTGAATTATGTTATGCCGAACACGACGCCTATACTTAGGTGTCATCTCCGGTGCAGGGTCTTGTCACTTCACTATGAGGAGCAGCACGTAATAATTTGACCAACGGGTAGTACAATGCTACTACATTGGTACTACTACTACTAGTACTAGCACCACCGTCTAGATTTAGTAGTTCTACCACGTCCATCTGGATTTAGTATTTGACTAGCACTATCTAGTAATGCATGTCACAAAAAATGTACTACTCTATAAATAAACACATGGTGTATTGTTTTATTCCTTCCGGTAGATGGCTCAAATCTGAAGTCTCATCAATCAAACTACTATTGTACTCACCGAGCGCCCAGCTTTGTAAGCTACCAACAAAAAATTGCAATCGAAGACTACTATTGTACTCCCTCCGTACTGGTGCATTAGTCACGTTACGAAAACCAAATAGTAATCCCAAAACTTTTAGGCACGGTGCATTAACTACCCACCCCGTTCCGTGTTTTTTGCCACGAAAAAAGAAATCACCCAATACGAGACGTGGGGTGCGTATGCATCCAATGACTCGAGACTACTCCCTCTGTCTAGGTGTATGACTAGCCACAGTGAAGAGTAACATACACTAGTAACATACACATATCCCTAAACTATGTTACTACCTTTCATAGTGGGTAGTAACATAAGTATGATAACATGCAAAGCCTCATTTATTAGGTTATAGACTCATATTGCATTGGGACATGTGATGTTACAATAATAACTAGCTAAGTTACTCAAACTACCTCTCTCCTCATTAACTCATTGCCACATAAGCAAATTTGTTGAGTTGGACTCGATGTTCTTCTTGAAGTTACTCCCACTGTGGCTAGTCTAAGTCATCTTAGAGCAAGTGAAAAAGAGAAGTGGGCTCTCATGCAAGAGCCTAGCTATATGCGGATTCCTAGGCCGATATACAATAAATATGAAGAAAGAGAAAGAGAAGATGAGAAAAAGTAGTACTCTTATAGCCAGCCTTATAGCTAACCTTATTGTATGAGTGGCTACAAGTGATGGCTCTATATGACATGGTAACATCATATAGCCAGCAACTAGCTATACTATTAGCCTTTTTTTGCGGGAAGGCTATACTATTAACCATGCTCTTAGGTTGTGCACCGTGACCAAGACGAAGGGGAAAGCGAGAGAACTTAATGTCTTTTTTCTAATTAATAGGATTACTTGCAATGAACTAACCACTGCATGTCATGTTTGGTAGTCTCAAGTCATTGAAAGCATGCACGTCCCACGTCTCTCATTGGTTGATATGTCATGAAATAAGAAACGAGGAGGGAGTTAATGCACCGTGCCTAAGTGTTTTCGGACGGAGGGGGACGCAGCTTCATTGACTTACTGCACCTGCATTTGGGTGAATGACATGTGGGCCCAACAGGTGGCTGGCCCACCTGTCATACAACCAAAGGCAGGTGCGATGGGGCCGAGGAGTAGATGGCCAACACACACGTGAATGCAACGCGATCTGCACTTCTCATATAAAGGCTCCCTTGATTCAATATATGAAATCCTACGCACCTACGCACCCTAACCAAGGGCAAGAGTGATCACTCCAATCGCAAGATCAGTTGACTAGAAGCTACACCCATGGAGGCGATGAGCGTGAGCATCAGTCGGCTGTGCTAGATGGTCCACGACGCTGGCCTGCGGCCCAGCATCGGGGAACGTCTCCAGGTTGTGCTTGAGGCCACCAGGGCGAGAGGCCGCTTGGACGACAGCTTCGTCTCCATGTTCAACAAGGTCCTCATCGACTTCCTCGACAAGTTCACCATCGTCAAGAAGCTCGTGGACGACCTTGACGTACGCCTCCAGCCCACGCGCCCAGGCTTTGCGATGCCCATCACACTCAACGGCCTCTATGGTGACAACCTCTTCGATGCACTAGTGGCCCTGCGATTGCCGCCGTCGCGCTGGAGAATGTCCACCTCGAGGTCGCGCTCGCCATGCAGCGCTTGGCGCAGCAAGACACCGTCGACATAATCACCCACGTCTACGCGCAAATCGTCCACAAGGACTACTATGTGCCAGAGGAGGACGATAGGTCGCTGGCCTTCTTGACCCGTAGGGCAACCTTGGACGGCATTGTTCAGAAGCACGTTGAGCTCGCCACCAACGCCGCTGCTCCTCGCACGTCGGTTGGTGACCCGGCGCACGAAGGCGTGAGGATGTCGTTGATGGATCCGTATGTATCTTTATCTTTCTGTCAAATCCATGTAGTAGTATATATAGTACTACTACTAATTATCTTACCTTCCGCATCAACTTCATAATTTTCGTACGTACTCCATGCATGAACCGCGCCAGAACCAAACTTCTCATTAATCTAGGGAAAATCGTTATTTCTATCTATCGGTCGCGCCATGGAGCAGAACCAAATTTTACAAGTTACAAGTTCAAAAGGAAAAGCCTACCGTGTTCGTGTTGCGCCACCACATGGTTGGTCCGGCACGCCGCTCAAGGGGGAATGCGTGTTGTGTTGCATTTTCACTTACAAGTGGGACTGCAGTTGAGCAAACCGACTATCGGCAAACCCCCACCCCTCCCACCACGCGATGGCTGAGAAAATAGGAGGGAGAAGACATGGTTGTAGCACGGACTCCAAGAAAATTGGTGTCGCATGGGACTCGTGTTGGTGGCGTGTGCCGTACTGCTAGACATGAATGCTAGTTATGGCCCATGCCACCCCACTATATCGAGCCTATATCGAGGTGCTGGTTATGTAGAACAAATTTCCTGGAGTTCGTGCTCAGCCCTCCTCTATCTCTCTTCTCAGCCAGGCAACAGACGCACGGAGCCCATCGTTTGTTTGCTCACACGCGATCCCACATGTTAGTGAAAACACAAGAGGACCCACTGAACCTACACATCTTTCACCTCGACGTGCTGGTGATGAAAAACAAATCCAATAAAGATCTTCAGTGGCCGCTTTTGGAGTTACTCAAGAGTAGTAAGATTCTATTTACAGTTTAACCCAAGATGCACATCAGTGGCTTCAACCACCACTCCATTTTCTTGCATGACATGACCTGGATGCTGGATGTCCCACGTTTCGGCAAAAGGAGGAATAACTCGACAAAATCTTCTCCACATTTAGACCGGAGGAGTAGGAAACACGGCAAGCCATGTGCCTACATCATACTACATACAAGCCCACCTCACGTAGTCATGCTATCACCATATCTCTCGGCCTCCGTGCGACACCTAGCTCTAGTTGATCTAACTAGAACTAACTATTGGTTGGCTCTATGTGATGTGGCAACTTCATACTACTACGGATGCTGGCTATACTACTACGACACTAACACTCCAAGAAGTGAGTCGAAAACCATTTATAAATTGAGTTTATGACATGCATATGCACATACAGCAAGTAATCAACACACAACGACAATGAGGATACATGTTGGATTATAGATTAGTTCCAATAAAACATTCTAGTAAATACTAAAGTTTTCATCACACAACAACTAATAAGCAATGAAATGAACTTCAGCTCAACCACTCCTCGGCGTTGGAAACGCTTGCTTTGAACCAGAAGAGTTTGTCTCAGAAGGGCCAACTACTGTCAATCTCGAGACCAACGCAGGGCTGATCATCCAAGCTGAAGCGGCCTATTTCATGACCCATATTGTGATAGCCATGGTAGGGAAGCATAGCAATGTCTGAGGTATAGATACAATTGCTTCTCATAAATGGTAGTAGTAACATTGTGTCAACAACAGCTGGATCGCCTTTCACCATGATTGGATAGTTTTGTCCAAGGAAGAGTGAGTTTCCTCCAAGAGTATCAATACTAAAACAGGGAGAAGGTGTTGGTGCTAGCACAGTAGTATCCATCCTGAATACCCTGCAATGGATGTTGGAATAGGTCCGGAGAGTGCGACCATGGGAGACAACACCTTCTTCCTTAGTCACATTAGCGGTGCCCTGTATACAGACAAGAAGAGGTGATCCATCGGAATAAGTTGCCAGGCGCCACTGAGTATATGGGTCCTCATGCTCGTGATCATCATCGTCGTCATCTCCCCCTTGGTTATACAAATTTTAAAGTATAGGTGGTGGAATGTTCACAGGACGTTGGAAACACAAGAAGGTTAATTAGTAAAGGGAAACTAGCTAACCCGCATGCATGTGGATGAAACAATTATAATTACGGTGGAAGACAAGCGTCGAAAAGCATAAGGATTCCATGCAAAAGCGATTGCCACGAGTGGTGGCAGCAAACACAAGACCCTCATATTGAATTGCATCACAGTACTCATCCTTGTACAGAAACTGATTTTTGAGCAATATCCATCCAGTCGGACTATGAAGGAAGGCAACAAGCTTGTCGAAGATAACAACAAATACATATTCCACTAAATCCCAAGAGCAGTCGGGAACTTGACAAATTGCTATCTTCGGTAGACGACATTCACCATGACTGTAGTTGAAAGTACGGTTATAACCGGTGTGCTCAACCTTTGGGCAGTCTGAGATTTTTGGAAGTGGAATCTGGTGACGAGTGTACACATTCACAAGTTCCCACTCGAAGTTGGACCCAATATAAACAACCCAATCTCCATTTGCGCCTGCCCAAGCCTTACCCTCAAGGGATGGCATCTTAACATCGCACGTATCATTATCAAGTGGCACAAACTTGCACAAGGGGAGGCCTCCGTCGTCCGCGCGCCAGTGAGCAGGGTCACGATGAATAAGATAGGGGAGATCAAACCGCTCCTGGACCCTTTGGTTCCTTGTAATGATGTTATTAGTTGAGTCGAGAATGGTCTTGAACGAACCTGCCATGCTAGCCGAGGTGATGACGTCGCACCGATCAACGAGTTCCTCCACCATGTCATCATTTAGATCGGGGCAAGAATAACGGGGTCGTTTCCGGTCTGTTCCCTCCATGGAGAAGACGAACGAACAATGCAGAAGGAAGGGTGGGCAAATGGAGGAGGGAGGGAGAGCATGCGATACCAGTTCCAAATCGAGAGGGAAAGGCGAAGAGTCGGTGGACGGTTGCCACGGTACACGAAGAGGCGCCCCGGCCTACATAGACGTCCGTTCGGAAATTGTACAAAAGGACTCGCCGTCATCTCACTGACATGTGGGAACGGGACCACATGTCAATGAAGAGGATAGTGGGGAGCGGACGGTTGCCACAGAGGTCACACACTGACGACAAGGCCGTCCTGTCAGACCTAGCGTCCACGCGAGATGGCTTCCGTCCCCCACACGAGCGAAGCCACTTCGTACCCCCACACGGTTGGTCCGCCACGCTGCTAAGCCAACTCCAGCGCGTGCATCTCGGACGCGCGCTTGCTCAGCCCCCTTTCCCTCGACGCCCCGGAGCTACCCAACCACAGCTACGTGTTTTGCGCACCCGGCGGCCGGATTTGGAGCGGATCCGGTCGGGCTTGAGCTCGCCCGGCTGTGGGAGGCCGCGCTACGCCATGGACTGGGCGGGTACTGGGATGGAAGGCTTTGCTAAGGCCTCAAGGCCGCAAGCAGGTATTGACTCCTCCTCTAGCCGCTCGGATCTACACCGTCGGTGGTCCGCCGGCAGATACATGAATGGCGGTCGGCTGGGCTCGGTGCTGGCCCAAAAGCTCGTCGGCGCACCGTTGCCACTCATTACGTGCGACAACTGCCCAAAGAGGGTCTTGCACCACGTGTCTACAATGCCGGAACATCCTGGATGGGTGTTCATCAAGTGCTCAACCGATGGGGTATGTGCTACTTTAGCTTCGGTTGTGCTCTCGGATTAGACTAGTTGTGCTAACTTAAAATTTTATTTTGTAGAACGGATGCAAGTTTTGGTATTGGGAAGAAGAGTACATCGATATATTGAAAGAGCACAATTTAGTAGATGTTCTAGCACTTTTAGCTAGCATAGAGGCTAGAGATGAGACTAGTGGACTTGTTGATAGAATAGAGGCTAGACATGAGACTAGATGCGAGGAAGCAACGTCTACTTCTTTACACTCGAAGAAGAAAGAAGCACGCAAGATCGAGCCTCCGCAGATCAACAATGAATGCATCGAGAAGGCACTAATCCAACTTACGGGAGCAGTTATGGAAGTTGGATATCTTCTAAAATGTATTCTTGTGGTTCTTGTTTTCTTTGGTCTTGCTTTTCTAGTCAAATTTTGGTGATGTATTTCCATGTACCAAAAATCTAAAAGATATGTGTTTGCAAAAAAAATGTACGCAGCCGGGATGCGTCCGCGCGTTGGGCGCACGACCACCGCATATGAGAAATGGCCCGGACACGACCCCATTGCCCTACCCAAACAGACAAAATCCAGGCAAAACAGAGGTCTATTTGGGGTCGTGCGTTGGAGTTGGCCTTACAAGTGGGACTGCAGTTGAGGAAACCAACTATCGGCAAACCCCCACCTCGCCCGCCGCGTGATGGCTGAGTTAGAGAAACGACGAGGTTGAAGAGATAGCTGTAGCACGGACTCCAAGAAATATGGTGTCAGATGGAAGTCGTGCCGGTGGCGTGTGCCGTACCCCTGGACGTGAATGCTTGTTCTGGCCCATGCCACCCTACTATATATCGAGGATTTGAGGTGCTGGTTACGTATAGTGAACACATTAACATATGGCCCACCTCACACTATGGCCAAATTTCCTGGAGTCTGTGCTAGGTTATAAAGTGTTCTTTGTGAGGGTGGGTGGCTGGTCTCAAGTTTAAAACTTGTTGTATTACGTATACATAGACGTAGAGATAGTGCAATAGTTTTGAAACTTTGAACCCAAACATCAGAATGCAATTTCTATTGGACTCATCCGAGGACCTAGGATGATGGGATTCACAGCCACAGTAAAAACACCCGCCCAACGCGCGAAGCATGTGAAGCTAGTACAAATAGTAGTAGTACTATTGTTGATTGGACTCATCTGATAACCTATTGCAATGCACGTACAATTATGTATTTGGAAAATATTTTTTTGCCTCGTCGCAGCACCCACTCAGAGAAGCGACTCGAAAGCCATTCATAAATTTAGTAAGTTTATCACAGGCATATCATTTTATTACATACAACAGGTCATGAACCCACAACGACAACGACGATACATTCTAGTAAATACTAAAGTTTTCATCACACAACAAATAGCAAGCAATGAAATGAACTTCAGCTCAACCAATCCTCGGTGTTGGAAACACTTGCTTTGAACCAGAAGTGATTCTCTGGGAACTACTGTCAATCTCGAGACCAACGTGGGACCGATCATCCAGGCTGAACCGGCCTATGTCAGGACGCATATTGTGATAGCCATGGTAGGGAACCATAGCAATGTCTGAGGTATAGATACAGTTGCTTCTCATAAATTGTAGTAACGTTGTGTCAACAATAGTTGGACCGCCTTTCATCATCATTGGATAGTTTTGTCCAAGGAAGAGCGAGTTTCCTCCAGGAGTATCAATACTAAACCAGGGATAAGGTGTTGGCACTAGCACAATAGTATCCATCCCGAATACCCTGCAACGGATGTTGGAATAGGTCCTGTTGGGGATATGACTATTGGGTATGACCCACCCAGGAGGGGCTGGGTTATCCCAATGGCGGTTCATCAAAACAAAGCCCATGATGATGTTGAAGATGGCGGTTCATGAAGCAGACTTACTAAAGGGCCCAAAGCCCAAAGGCGGCTTAAGGCCCATAGGTGTAAACCGCCATATATGTATGACTTGTATTGTAAGGCAAGTGTAATTAGTCACCGGGCCGGACTATTTGTGAGCCGGCCGGGACTCTGTAAGCCGCTGGGTGTCAAACTGTGTATATAAAGGGACGACCCGGCGGCGGCTTAGGGCAAGAGACAACATATCGAGAGCTAGGTCAAGCGTATTCGCTCCATGGTAATCGAGACATAAGCAATACCACCTCAAACTGGATTAGGCCTTTACCTTCACCGCAAGGGGCCAAACCAGCATAAACTCCTTGTGTCCTTTGTCCCATTTAACCCCTTTAAGCTAACCCTGTTGCGATGGCTCCACGACCAAGTCCTTCTGCTAGGACATCTGCCGTGACAATTCCACGACAGTTGGTGCCCACCATGGGGCCAGCGCATGGTGGTTTTGAGTTCTTACAGGGAAACTTTGAAGGGATAAAAGCATACACTGTTGGACGGATGACCAAGAGTCGTTGCGGCAAGCTCTACATCGACGACGCGGGCTGGGGCCCCGAGGCCAGCTCAATCGAGTACGGGTACCGGGTCCCCTTCGGCAGAATTCACGTCTTCATCGGCAAGATCGGCGAACCGGGCCATGAATCGGACATCTGCACCGACATCATCGAGACGACTCAGCGTGCGCGACCCGCCCGGGTGCAACCCGCCGTGAAGCACGCCTTCATTGGAATCATCCATGGGGCAGAATTTGAGGAAGGATCCGTGTCTGATGGTGAGACGGCCATCTACTCTGATGGTGAGTCGTCCACGGGCGAGACTACTTCATTGTATCAACTGCAAGACGGTAGGCTTGGGGGCTGTTCCGATGGCGATAGTATTCCGGACCACTATGAGCCGCCGAACTGGGTCGCGCTTTTCATGGCCGATACACAGCCAGGGCCGAATTCTACGACTGCAGCAGCAATGATTTCCGGGCCAGCAACGGCGATGGCGGCCGGGGCAGGAGGCCCTGTGCGCCCGCTGGCTCAGCTCTTGTTCGACTTATTGGACACTTTGACAACATTGTTAACAGCACAGGTTAATCCGGCAAATCAAGCTCAGCATAACTCGGAAGTTGCCAAACTGCAAGATGAGATAGCTCAAGCCAAGGAAGATCTGGCGGCTGAGGACGTGAGGATGATTGAGGAGCGAGCTGCTCTGGATGCTCAGGCACGACGGATCCAGGCTGATTCCTTCCGGCTCACGTTGGATCAAAACGCTTCAAACAAAGTCATGAGGAGAAAGCACCGGAGTCGTCTACCTTCGGTTTACGAGGCGAGGAACCTCTTCAACACACCTGGTGCAGGGACCAATGACCCGCCAGAGGTAAACCGGGTGGTAGCCACGCCTAGGACTGGAGCACCAGCTCAGCCACGCACAACGGATCCGCCTCGTCTGAATAATATCCCGCCACAATATGTGCCGATGCCACCGGGTCATTATTCTAACCCTTTGGATAATATGATAGCTGCGGCGACACGATTGGTGGCTCTCCCAGTTGAAGGCGAGTCTCCAGCTGCGATTGAAACGCGGAGGGCTAGAGAGCCACTTCAGACAGCGTTGGTACAGCAGGAGGCTTATTCTCGCAGTCGTGAGAGGATTCACTCCACCACTCGCCCAAGCTGGAGTTATAGCAGACACATTGACTCACCGGCCATTTCAAGCAGTGACAGGCGCCGTAACCAGCCTCGTGGACATGACCCGATGTGTGATGGTGCTTAGGATTTGGTGGACCAGGGCATAGCCCGTCGAGAGGCTGAGCTGGCGGCTCAGCAAGCGGCTCATCAGCATCCTCCGGTTTATCCGACAACTTTGGTGGAGATAGGTGTAACCTCCAGAACCTTGGGAGTGCCATGTTTAGTGCCGGCTTTATGTAACGTACGTTTGCCCAAGGATTTCAAGGGTCCTCGCAAGGTGCCCAACTACACAACTGACTTGCCCCCTAAAGCGTGGGTTGAGAGTTATGAGATGGCGATGGAGCTGTTAGATGTTGACGATGCTGCATGTGCTAAGTACTTCACCATGATGTTGGAAGGAACGACCCGTACTTGGTTGAAAGGGCTGTCAGCCAACTCCATTGGGTCATGGGCCGAGTTAAAAACCTGGTTTATCCATAATTTTAAAGATACGTGCAAGCAGCCCATGTCAATTGTGGATTTGGACGCCTGTGTCCAAGAATAGGGCGAGTCAACAACTCATTGGGTGCGCCGGGTCTCGGCTATCCTGCACTTATCGGATCATATCAATGCCGGCTTAGCAGTTTTAATGTTAGAGAAAAAACATCATTTTATACCCCTTAAACCGAAGCTTGGGCGACTTAAGCGCCACTATAATGATATGGGGGAGCTCATGGCGGCTCTTGTCAAATATGCCAACTCTGATAGTACCAAGGACACCGAGTCTGATGAGGAAAAGCCGAATAAGGGAAAGAAGAGTAGCGGTGTGAAAGGGCAGCAGGGTGGCAATGGAAAGCACACAGCTAATGGGAATTTGGACTTCGTGGTTAACACTGGCGCCTGGAATTATAACCACCGGCGCAAGGGAGGGCCGGCTCAGGCTGGAGGGTCAAAAATCAACCTCGAAGCATTGTTGAATCAGCCGTGTCCGAAGCACGGATCGCGTGAGAAGCCATCCTCTCATCTATGGAAGAATTGCTACATCATGAAAGAACTCAGGAATTCCCATCTTTTTCAGGATAATCATGGGCCGGGCTGCCGCTCAGGTTCCGGCTCTCATGGTCCAGGTTACGGTGGTGGCGGTTATAATTCCGGTTTCCACGGCCAGAGGAATCAGGGCAATCAAGACAATCAAGGTGGTTTTCATCAACAATCTGGTCAGGGGACTCAGCAGCAGCAATCTGGTTATCAAAGTAATCTGAAGCAACTAAATAGTGGGCAGTACCATGTCTTCACCACAAGTTTATGCAAGCGGGATCAAAAGCTCCGTAAAAGGGTTGTGAACACCGTTGAACCGGCGGTTCCCCGTTACTTGCGATGGTCTGAACAACCCATTGTGTGGAGTCGTGAAGATCACCCACCCCGGGTTGATAATCTGGGTCACTTGGCTTTGGTAGTGGCGCCTCAGGTTGGAGGGTACAAATTCACTAAAGTACTCATGGATGGATATAGTAGCATTAATATCCTCTACTATGATACTTTCCGTCGTATGGGGTTGGCTGATAAAAATCTCAAGCCATCCAATACTGTTTTCCATGGAGTGGTGCCTGGTAAGTCGGTGTATCCTGTAGGCAAGATTGCTTTGGAAGTGGCTTTCAGGGGTGAACATGACTCCAGGGCCGAGATGCTAACCTTTGAAGTGGTCAAGATTCAAAGCTCGTATCACGCTCTATTTGGACGACCGGCTTATGCCAAGTTCATGGCACAGCCTTGTTATGCTTATCTGCAGCTCAAGATGCCGGGTTACAAGGGGACCATCACGATGCCTGGAAGCTGGAAGATAGCCTTGGAGTGTGAGGAAGGTGACGCTGCTTATGCTGAGTCTATCGCAACAGAGGAATTGAAGTTTTATAAAGACAATGTTGACCAGCAGACATGACATCTTTGAAAAAGCCAACTACGGAGCATGATCCGGTCTTGAAGTTTCAGTCGGCAGATTACACTAAGCTAGTTGATATTGTTCTTGGCAATTCATCCAAGCAGTTCAGCATCAGTGCTAATCTGGACCCGAAATAGGAAAGCGCGCTCATCGAGTTCATCCGAAAGAATCGGGACATCTTTGCATGGAAACCTTCTGACATGCCAGGTGTACCGAGGGAACTCGCTGAGCACAATCTTAATATTGATCCAAAGTTTAAGCCGGTCAAGCAATTCCTTCATCGTTTTAATGAAGAGAGGCGTAAGGCCATTGGTGAAGAAGTGGCCCGGCTCTTGGCGGATGGGTTCATTGTTCAAGTTTTTCATCCTGAGTGGTTCGCTAACCCGGTGTTAGTACTTAAGAAGAATGGCACTTGGCGTATGTGTGTGGACTACACAAATTTAAACAAGGCTTGTCCGGCTAATCATTTTGCTCTCCCCCATATTGATCAGATTATTAATGCTACGGCGGGTTGTGAGCGTTTGAGTTTTTGGATGCTTATTCTGGTTATCATCAGATCAAGATGGCAGTTAAGGATCAGGAGAAGACAACTTTCATCACTCCTTTTGGAGCTTTCTGTTATGTGTCTATGCCTTTTGGGCTCAAGAGCGCCCAGGCGACTTACCAGCGGTGTGTGCAAAATTGCCTTCATAATCAGATCGGGCATAATGTTCATGCTTATGTGGATGACACTGTGGTGAAGTCCAGGAAAAAGGAGACCCTGATTGATGATTTGAAGGAGACGTTTGACAATCTCCTGGTTTATAAGATGATGCTTAACCCGGCCAAGTGTGTTTTTGGTGTGCCAGCAGGCAAGCTTTTGGATTTTCTGGTTTCGGAACGAGGTATAGAAGCTAACCCAGAGAAGGTAAAGGCTATCACCTCTCTGGCTAAACCGGTGTGTATCAATGATGTCCAGCGTTTGGCAGGTCGTATTGCGGCCTTAAGCCGGTTCATAAGCCGGTTGGGTGAGAAGGCTATCCCTCTTTACCAGATGATGAAGAAGACAGATCACTTTGTTTGGAGTGATGCTGCTAATCAAGCGTTTGAGGACTTTAAGAAACAGTTGGCTGAGCCGCCCGTTCTTGCCGCTCCCATTGATAAAGAGCCTTGTTGTTATATGTGGCTGCCAATAGCCGAGTTGTCAGTGTAGCCATTGTGGTGGAGAGGAAGGATCCAGGCAAGGAGTATCCGGTTCAGCGGCCGGTTTACTACATCAGTGAGGTACTTATTGAATCCAAGCAGAGGTATCTGCATTGGCAGAAACTCATATATGGGGTATTCATGGCCATTCGAAAGCTCAAGCAATATTTCTGGGTCATCCCATCACTGTGGTGAGTTCTGCCCCTTTAGGGGATATCATTTAAAACAGAGAAGCCACAAGTCAGGTAGCCAAGTGGGCCATTGAGCTTGGACCCCATGGTTTGAAGTATGTGCCTCGCACGGCTATCAAGTCACAAGCACTTGTGGATTTTATCAATGATTGGACAGAGTTGCAGATGCCTGAGGAAAAGCCGGATAACACATATTGGAGTATTCACTTTGATGGATCCAGACAGTTGGAAGGCTCGGGGGCTGGAGTTGTCTTGACTTCCCCACATGGTGATAAATTTTCTTATGTCCTCAGGTTGATGTTCCCTTGTACTAACAATGCAACTGAGTATGAGGCCTTGCTCCACGGTCTTCGGATGGCTAAGAAGATGAACTTAAGCCGGGTGAGGTGCTTCGGTGACTCAGATGTTGGGTAATGTAGTAATTTCAAAAAAATTCCTATGCACACGCAAGATCATAGTGATGCATACCAACGAGAGGGGAGAGTGTTGTCCACGTACCCTCGTAGACCGAAAGCGGAAGCGTTATGACAATGCGGTTGATGTAGTCGTAAGTCATCACGATCCGACCGATCCTAGTACCGAAAGTACGGCACCTCCGTGATCTGCACACGTTCAGCTCGGTGACGTCCCACGAACTCTTGATCCAGTTGAGTGTCGAGGGAGAGCTTCGTCAGCACGACGGCGTGATGACGGTGATGACGAAGCTACCGGCACAGGGCTTCACCTAAGCACTGCAACGATATGACCGAGGTGGATTATGGTGGAGGGGGGCACCGCACACGGCTAAGACAATGTCTGTTTTTGTGTTCTAGGGTGCCCCCTGCCCCCGTATATAGAGGAGCAAGGGGGGAGGCCGGCCGGCCCTTGGGGCGCGCCAAGGAGGGGAGTCTTCCTCCTCCTAGTAGTAGTAGGACTCCCCCTTTCCTAGTCCAACTAGGAGGAGGAAGGGGAAAGGAAGGAGAGGGAGAGAGGGAGGGAAAGAGGGGGTGCCGCCCCCCTCTTTGTCCAATTCGGACTCCTCAAGGGGGGGGGGGCACGGCCAGCCATAGGCCTCCTCCTCTCTCTCTCACAAGGCCATGTAGGCCCATTAGTTCCCCTGGGGGTTCTGATAACCCCCGGCACTCTGATAATTATGCGGTGACCCCCGGAACTCATCAGGTGTCCGAATATATTCATCCAATATACCAATCTTTATATCTCGACAATTTTGAGACTCCTCATCATGTCTGTGATCATATCCGGGACTCCGAACTATTTTCGGTACATAAAAACACATAAAATCATAATACCGATCGTCATCGAACGTTAAGCGTGTGGACCCTACGGGTTCGAGAACTATGTAGACATGACATAGACACGTCTCCGGTCAATAACCAATAGCGGAACCTGCATGTTCATATTGGCTCCCACATATTCTACAAAGATCTTTATTGGTCAAATCGCATAACAACATACGTTGTTCCCTTTCTCATCGATATACTTGCCCGAGATTCAATCGTCGGTATCTCAATACCTAGTTCAATCTCATTACCGGCAAGTCTCTTTACTCGTTCCGTAATGCATCATCCCGCAACAAACTCTTTAGTCACATTGCTTGCAAGGCTTATAGTGATGTGCATTACCGAGAGGCCCCAGAGATACCTCTCCGACAATCGGAGTGACAAATCCTAATCTCGACCGTACAACTCAACAAGTACCATCGAAGACACCTATAGAGCACCTTTATAATCATCCAGTTACATTGTGACGTTTGGTAGCACACTAAGTGTTCCTCCGGTATTCGGGAGTTGCATAATCTCATAGTCATAGGAACATGTATAAGTCATGAAGAAAGCAATAGCAATAAACTAAACAATCATAGTGCTAAGCTAACGGATGGGTCAAGTCAATCAGATCATTCTCTAATGATGTGATCCCGTTGATCAAATGACAACTCATGTCTATGGCTAGGAAACTTAACCATCTTTGATTAACGAGCTAGTCAAGTAGAGGCATACTAGTGACATTCTGTTTGTCTATGTATTCACACATGTACTAAGTTTCCGGTTAATACAATTCTAGCATGAATAATAAACATTTATCATGATATAAGGAAATATAAATAACAACTTTCTTATTGCCTCTAGGGCATATTTCCTTTAGTCTCCCACTTGCACTAGAGTCAATAATCTAGTTCACATCGCCATGTGATTTAACACCAATAGTTCACATCACCATGTGATTAGTTCACGTCGCCATGTGACTAATACCCAAAGGGTTTTACTAGAGTCAATAATCTAGTTCACATCTCTATGTGAATAACACCCAAAAAGTACTAAGGTGTGATCATGTTTTGCTTGTGAGAGAAGCTTAGCCAATGGGTCTGTCACATTTAGAGCCGTATGTATTTTGCAAATTTCTATGTCTACAATGCTCTGCACGGAGCTACTCTAGCTAATTGATCCCACTTTCAATATGTATCTAGAATGAGACTTAGAGTCATTCGGATGAGTGTCAAAGCTTGCATCGGCGTAACTCTTTACGACGAACTCTTTATCACCTCCATAACCGAGAAATATCTCCTTATTTCACTAAGGATAATTTTGACCGCTGTCCAGTGATCCACTCCTGGATCACTATTGTACCCTCTTGCCAAACTCATGGTGAGGTTCACAATAGGTCTGGTACACAACATGGCATACTTCATAGAACCTATGGCTGAGGCATAGGGAATGACTTCCATTTTCTTTCTGTTTTCTGCCATGGTCGTGTTTTGAGTCTTACTCAACTTTACACCTTGCAACACAGGCAAGTACTCCTTCTTTAACTGTTCCATTTTGAACTACTTCAAAATCTTGTCAAGGTATGTACTCATTGAAAAAAAAACTTATCAAGCGTCTTGTTCTATCTCTATAGATCTTGATGCTCAATATGTAAGCAGCTTCACCGAGGTCTTTCTTTGAAAAACTCCTTTCAAACACTCCTTTATGCTTTCTGGAAAAATTCTACATTATTTCCGATCAACAATATGTCATTCACATATACTTAAAATCTTTGTAGTGCTCCCACTCACTTTATTGTAAATATAGTCTTCTCAAAAACTCTGTATAAAACCATATGCTTTGATCACACTATCAAAGCGTATATTCCAACTGCGAGATGCTTGCACCAGTCCATAGATGGATCACTGGAGCTTGCACACTTTTTTAGCACCTTTAGGATTGACAAAACCTTCTTGTTGTATCATATACAATTCTTCTTTAAGAAATCCATTCAGGAATGCAGTTTTGACATCCATTTGCAAAATTTCATAAAATGTGGCAATTGCTAACATGATTCGGACAGACTTAAGCATCGCTACGTGTGAGAAAATCTCATCGGATTCAACACCTTGAACTTGTCGAAAAACCTTTTTGCGACAATTCGAGCTTTGTAGATAGTAACACTACTATCAGCGTCCGTCTTCCTCTTGAAGATCCATTTATTATCAATGGATTGCCGATCAACGGCGAGTCCACCAAAGTCCGCACTTTGTTCTCATACATGGATTCTATCTCAGATTTTATGGCCTCAAGCCATTTTGCGGAATCTGGGCTCATCATCGCTTCCTCATAGTTCGTAGGTTTGTCATGGTCAAGTAACATGACCTCCAGAACAGGATTACCGTACCACTGGTGCGGATCTTACTCTGGTTGACCTATGAGGTTCCGTAGTAACTTGATCTGAAGTTTCATGATCATCATCATTAGCTTCCTCACTAATTGGTGTAGGAATCACTGGAACTAATTTTTGTGATGAACTACTTTCCAATAAGGGAGCAGGTACAGTTACCTCATCAAGTTCTACTTTCCTCCCACTCACTTCTTTCGAGAGAAACTTCTTCTCTAGAAAGGATCCACTTTTAGCAACAAAGATCTTGCCTTTGGATCTGTGATAGAAGGTGTACCCAACAGTTTCCTTTTGGGTATCCTATGAAGACTCATTTCTCCGATTTGGGTTTTGAGCTTATCATGTTGAAACTTTTTCACATAAGTATCGCAACCCCAAATTTTATGAAACGAAAGCTTAGGTTTCTTGCTAAACCATAGTTCATATGGTGTCGTCTCAGTGGATTTTTAGTTGGTGCCCTATTTAACGTGAATGCAGCTGTCTCTAATGCATAACCCCGAAACGCTAGTGGTAATTCGGTAAGAGACATCATAGATTGCACCATATCTAATAAAGTACGGTTATGACGTTCGGACACACCATTACGCTGTGGTGTTCCAGGTGGCGTGAGTTGCGAAACTATTCCACATTGTTTCAAATGAAGACCAAACTCGTAACTCAAATATTTGTTTCCCCGATCAGATCGTAGAAACCTTATTTTCTTGTTACGATGATTTTCCACTTCACTCCGAAATTCTTTGAACATTTTAAATATTTCAGACTTATGTTTCATCAAGTAGAAATACCCATATCTGCTCAAATCATCTGTGAAGGTCAGAAAATAACGATACCTGTCGCGAGCCTCAACACTCATCGGATCACATACATCAGTATGTATTATTTCCAGTAAGTCAGTTGCTCGCTCCATTGTCCCGTAGAATGGAGTCTTAGTCATATTGCCATGAGGCATGGTTCGCAAGCATCAAGTGATTCATAATCAAGTGATTCCAAAAGTCCATCAGCATGGAATTTCTTCATGCGCTTTACACCAATATGACCTAAACGGCAGTGCCACAAATATGTTGCACTATCATTATGAACTTTGCATCTTTTGGCATCAACATTATGAATATGTGTATCACTACGATCGAGATTCAACAAACCATTCACCTTGGGTGTATGACCTCAGAAGGTTTTATTCATGTAAACATAATAACAATTATTCTTTGACTTAAATGAATAACCGTATTGCAATAAACATGATCCAATCATATTATGATCAATGCAAACACCAAATAACATTTGTTTTAGGTTCAACACTAATCCCAAAGGTAAAGGGAGTGTGCGATGGTGATCTTATCAACCTTGGAATCACTTCCAATTCACATCATCACCTCGCCCTTAACTAGTCTCTGTTTATTTTGCAATTCTCGTTTCGAGTTACTACTCTTAGCAACTGAACCAGTATCAAATATTGAGGGGTTGCTATAAACACTAGTAAAGTACACATCAATAACATGTATATCAAATATACTTTTGTTCACTTTTCCATCCTTCTTATCCGCCAAGTACCTAGGGCAGTTCCACTTCCAGTGACCATTTCCTTTGCAGTAGAAGCACTCAGTTCTAGGCTTGGGTCTAGCTTTGGGCTTCTTCATGGGAGCAGCAACTTGCTTGCTATTCTTCTTTGAAGTTCCTCTCTTTCCCCTTTGCCCTTTTCTTCGAAACTAGTGATTTTTTTAACCATCAACACTTGATGCTATTTCTTGATTTCTACCTTCGCCGATTTCAGTATCGCGAAGAGCTTGGGAATTACTTTCGTCATCCCTTGCATATTATAGTTCATCACTAAGTTCTAGTGACTTGGTGATAGTGACTAGATAACTTTGTCAATTACTATCTTATCTGGAAGATTAACTCCCACTTGATTCAAGCAATTGTAGTACTCAGACAATCTGAGCACATGCTCACTGGTTGAGCTATTCTCCTCCATCTTGTAGGCAAAGTATCACGAGGTCTCATACCTCTCGACACGGGTATGAGTATGAAATACCAATTTCAACTCTTAGAACATCTTATATGCTCCGTGACGTTCAAAACATTTTTGAAATCCCGGTTCTAAGCCGTAAAGCATGGTGCAATAAACTATTAAGTAGTCATCATACCAAGCTTTGTCAAACGTTCATAACATGTGCATCTGCTCCTGCAATACGTCCGTCACCTAGCGGTGCATCAAGGACATAATTCTTCTGTGCAGCAATGAGGATAATCCTCAGATCTAGGACCTAGTCCGCATCATTGCTACTATCATCTTTCAACATAGTTTTTCTCTAGGAACATATCAAAAATAAAAGGGGAGCTACATCGCGAGCTATTGATCTACAACATAGTTATGCAAAATACTATCAGGACTAAGTTCATGATAAATTAAAGTTCAATTAATCATATTACTTAAGAACTCTCACTAAGATAGACATCCCTCTAGTCATCTAAATGATCACGTGATCCAAATCAACTAAACCATGTCCGATCATCACGTGAGATGGAGCAGTTTTCAATGGTGAACATCACTATGTTGATCATATCTACTATATGATTCACGCTCGACCTTTCGGTCTCCAAAGGTTCCGAGGCCATATCTGCATATGCTAGGCTCATCAAGTTTAACCCGAGTATTCCGCGTGTGCAAAACTGGCTTGCACCCGTTGTATGTGAATGTAGAGCTTATCACACCCGATCATCACGTGGTGTCTCAGCACGATGAACTGTCACAACGGTGCATACTTAGGGAGAACACTTATACCTTGAAATTTAGTGAGAGATCATCTTATAATGCTACCGTCAAACTAAGCAAAATAAGATGCATAAAGGATAAACATCACATGCAATCAATATAAGTTATATGATATGGCTGTCATCATCTTGTGCCTTTGATCTCCCTCTCCAAAGCACCGTCATGATCACCATCGTCACCGGTGCGACATTTTGATATCCATCGTAGCATCATTGTCGTCTCGCCAACTATTTCTTCTATGACTATCGCTACCGCTTAGTGATAAAGTAAAGCAATTACATGGTGATTGCATTTCATACAATAAAGAAACAACCATATGGCTCCTGCCAGTTGCCGATAACTCTGTTACAAAACATGATCATCTCATACAATAAAATTTAGCATCATGTCTTGACCATATCACATCACAACATGCCCTGCAAAAACAAGTTAGACGCCCTCTACTTTGTTGTTGCAAGTTTTACGTGGCTGCTACGGGCAGAGCAAGGACCGTTCTTACCTACGCATCAAAACCACAATGATTTTTCGTCAAGTATGTGTTGTATTAACCTTCAACAAGGATCGGGCGTAGCCACACTCGATTCAACTAAAGTTGGAGAAACTGACACCCGCCAGCCACCTGTGTGCGAAGCACGTCGGTAGAACCAGTCTCGCGTAAGCGTACGCGTAATGTCGGTCCGGGCCGCTTCATCCAACAATACCGCCGAATCAAAGTATGACATGCTGGTAAGCAGTATGACTATTATCGCCCACAACTCACTTGTGTTCTACTCGTGCATATAACATCTACGCATAAACCTGGCTCGGATGCCACTGTTGGGTAATGTAGTAATTTCAAAAAATTTCCTACGCACACGCAAGATCATGGTGATGCATAGAAACGAGAGGAGAGAGTGTTGTCCACGTACCCTCGTAGACCGAAAGCGGAAGCGTTATGGCAACGCGGTTGAGGTAGTCGTACGTATTCACGATCCGACTGATCCTAGTACTGAAAGTACGACACCTCCGTGATCTGCACACGTTTAGCTCGGTGGCATCCCGAACTCTTGATCCAGCTGAGTGTCGAGGGAGAGCTTCGTTAGAACGACAGCGTGATGATGACGATGATGAAGCTACCAACGCAGTGCTTCGCCTAAGAACTGCAACGATATGACCGAGGTGGATTATGGTGGGAGGGGGGCACCGCACACGGCTAAGACAATGTCTGTTGTTGTGTTCTAGGGTTCCCCCTGCCCCCGTATATAAAGGAACAAGGGGGAGGCCGGCCGGCCCTTGGGGCGCGCCAAGGAGGGGAGGAGTCCTCTGAGGGAGTCCTGGACTAAGGGGTCCTCGGGCGTCCGGCCTGTTAGCCATGGGCCGAACTGATGGGCTGTGAAGACACGAAGACCGAAGATTGCACCCGTGTCCGGATGGGACTCTCCTTGGTGTGGAAGGCAAGCTTGGTGATCAAATATGTAGATTCCGTTCTTTGTAACCGACCCTGTGTAACCCTAGATCCTCTCGGTGTCTATATAAACCGGAGGACTTGGTCCGGAGAGGGGAGATTCATAACCATAGTCATATAAGCTAGACCTCTAGGGTTTAGCCATTACAAGCTCGTGGTAGATCAACTCTTGTAATACTCATATTCATCAAGATCAATCAAGCAGGAAGTCGGGTATTACCTCCATAGAGAGGGCCCGAACCTGGGTAAACATTATGTCCCCTGTCTCCTGTAACCATCGACCGTAGACGCACAGTTCGGGACCCCCTACCCGAGATCCGCCGGTTTTGACACCGACATTGGTGCTTTCATTGAGAGTTCCACTGTGTCGTCCTCAAAAGGTTCGATGGCCCCTTCAATCATCAAGAATGACGCTATCTAAGGAGAAACCTTCCTCCCCGGATAGATCTTCGTGTTTGGCGGCTTCGCGTCGCGGGCCAGCTCGTTTGGCCACCTGGAGCAGATCGATAGTTACGCCCCTGGCCATCAGGTCAGATTTGGGAGCTTGAATTACATCGCGGACATTCATGGAGATTTGATCTTTGCCGGATTCGAGACTGCGGCGACTGCTCCTGGTCACCTTGATGAACATGACCTAAATATGTCGTCAGACCGCATCCAGGAGATAGCTCCTGTAACCGCTCTAGCCTTAGATCCAGAGCATACTGCGGCATCCAAGGATTGGAGGCTCAACCGCACCACGGAGGCCACAGATTCCACGGTGTTGGATCCGCACATGGACTTAACCTCACACAATATTTGTGTCACCGGAACTCCGGACTCTTCTCTGAGTGTAAGTTCTGAACCATGTGAGTCCGCGGATGCCGAACTTGATCGTTTATCGATCTTCGAGTTCAGCGCCGCAGACATCTTCCAGCACTCGCCCTTGGGTGATGTGCTAAACTCATTAAAGGGCCTGTCCTTGGTGGGGGACTCACAGCCGAACTATGTTCGGTTCGAACTAGGGGCTGATGATGGAGAATCTTGCTTCCCACCCGCCACCCACTTCATAGCCACAGCCGAGGATTTAACCGACACGCTTGATTACGACTCCGACGACATCGACGGTATGGACGATGATGCTGATGAGGAGCAAAATCAAAGTCCACCTTTCACTGGATGCTGGACGACCACTTCTTCCAACGATGTGTACATGGTGGACACACCCAAAACAACCAACGACGATGACAAAGAAAATCCAGTCGAGAATAAACCTCCTGAGACACAGCAAAAACACCGGCGTCCTCGGTGCCGCTCTAAGTCACGTCGTTCAAAAGACAGCAATACCGGCACCGGAGAAAATAATACTCTGGACAATGCCGAAAACAATGAAGACCTTGCTGAGGTAACATCCGAACAGGAGGAGCAAGAAAACAGGCAAGCTAGCCCCGACGAACAGGCCAGGACCATTGACTCGGAGGACGGTAGTTATCGTCCGCTCTCCGAGGATGAGGAAAGCCTCGGCAACGAGGATTTCATCGTGCCTGAGGAACCTCTCGAGAAGGAGAGCTTCAAGCGCCAGCTAATAGCCACCGCAAGGAGCCTGAAAAAGAAGCAGCAGTGGCTTCAAGCTGACCAAGATCTGCTCGTCGACAGGTGGACTGACGTTCTGGCAGCCGAAGAATATGGCCTCAGACGCCCAGCCAAGAGTTACCCAAAGCGAAGGTTGCTACCTCAGTTCGATGAAGAGGCACCGGAGCCCATACCTCCCTCGCGTAATGCGGCCAACCGAACACTACGCGGTCGGGACAGTGTGGCGGACCGACCACCTCGTGGTCGGGATAGAGCGGCAACCCAAGCCGAACAACAGCCCATCCCACCGCCATAAAAAAATAGAGACAAAATAGTTCGGGGTCATATATACGACCTCCGGTAGACCCTGGGTAGTAGACCAGGATATACCCGATCGATTTACGGATCGCGAGGACGTTCCTCGACACGTGATGATGGCTACCTACTCGGACGTGACAAACCTAGTCACACCCGACCCGACAACCGCAGACGGACTCCATCAGAGCTACGACGCGATGCCTCTAGGTATAGAGGCGCCGCACACCCTCTTTGCTTCACTTATGAAGTAATGGATCATGAATTCCCCAAAGGGTTCAAACCCGTGAATATCGAATCATACGACGGGACAACTGATCCCGCGGTATGGATCGAGGACTTTATCCTCCACATCCACATGGCCTGCGGAGATGACCTCCACGCTATCAAATACCTCCGACTAAAGCTTAAAGGACCAGCGCGACACTGGTTAAACAGCCTGCCAGAAAATTCTATCGGCAGCTGGGAGGACTTGGAAGAAGCCTTCCTCGACAAATTCCAAGGTACATATGTGCGGCCACCAGACGCCGATGACTTAAGCCACATAGTCCAACAACCTGGAGAATCGGCCAGGAAATTCTGGACTAGATTCCTAACCAAAAAGAACCAGATCGTCGACTGTCCGGATGCCGAAGCCCTAGCGGCCTTTAAACATTGCATCCGCGATGAATGGCTCGCCCGCCACCTCGGCCAAAAAAAACCAAAATCTATGGCAGCCCTTACGACACTCATGACCCGCTTTTGCGCGGGTGAGGATAGCTGGCTGGCTCGTAGCAAAAACACAGCCAGCGAGGCACGCCCCTCCAAGGTCAAAAACAGCAACGGCAAGCTCCGACGTAACAGACACAAACACCGAAGCAATGGTGATAATGCCGACGACACCACACTTAATGCCGGATTCAGCGGCTCAAAGTCCAGCCAGCGGAAGAAACCGTAGAAAAGAAACAATCAGGGACCATCCAGCCTGGACCGCATACTCGATCGCCCGTGCCAGATAAATGGCACCCCAGACAAACCAGCCAATCATACCAACAGAGATTGTTGGGTTTTTAAACAGGCCGGCAAATTAAACACTGAGAATAGGGAAAAGGGATCACAAAGCGAGGACGACGGCGAGGATCCCCGGCAACCAAACACAGGGGGACAGAAGAAGTTCCCCCCCAAGTAAAAACAGTAAACATGATATATGCTACACACATCCCTAAAAGGGAACGCAAGCGCGCACTAAGGGACGTCTATGCGATAGAGCCAGTCGCCCCAAAATTCAATCCATGGTCGTCATTCCCGATCAGCTTTGATCGTCGGGATGATCTGGCTAGTATCCGTCATGGCGGTTCAGCCGCGCTAGTCCTCGACCCAATCATTGATGGATTTCACCTGACGCGAGTCCTCATGGACGGTGGCAGCAGCCTCAATCTGCTCTATTAGGATACAATGTGCAAAATGGGCATTAACCCATCACGGATCAAGCCCACAAGGACTACCTTTAAAGGAGTCATACCAGGCGTAGAGGCCCCGCTGTACGGGCTCAATCACACTAGAGGTCGTCTTCGGATCTCCGGACAATTTTCGAAGTGAGGAGTTAATCTTTGACATCGTCCCCTTTCACAGCGGCTATCACGCACTTCGGATGAACCGTATTCACTTGATTCAATGCAGTGCCACACTATGCTTATCTCAAGCTCAAGATGCCCGGTCCATGCGGCGTCATCACGGTCAACGAAAATACGGAACGCTCCCTCCGTATAGAAGAGCACACAGCTGCCTTAGCAGCAGAAGTACACAGCGGCCTTCTCAAGCAGAACCCTAATTCGGCTGCCGAGCCCACGGACACCGTTAAGAGGGTCCGAACTACCCTGCAGCAGGACAGCTCGGATCGTCAGGAGCTCGACTACCAGTCCGGCCTCCGTCTCAGTCCCGATCAAGTGGTGGCATTCGTGCCGCGTGTACATAACTATGCACTCAAAATTCCATGGTCATCGACGGAGGCATAGCTAGCTTGTGATCCACAGTGCGGCTCAACCGGCACCGGATACACACATACTTTCGCTTTTAGTTTTTCCTTTCAGGTCTCATTCCCCCAGGCCCCATCTGATGGCCTGATCATAGGTCCTCCCAAAGGACAGACACACCAAGACGGCAAGAAACACAGGCATATGGGGGACTTCTCTAGGTGGTTTCATTAAACAATCACTCTACCTGTTTTTCAGGACCTGCATGCAGCTCTCCCTTGGTTTTTGGCATATTAAATAGCATGTTGCTTATCGCACTACTTGTATTAATGCGCCTCGATGTATTAATCAAATTACAATGAAAACAGTTCGCGGCTGGAGATTTAAAGCCCCAGCTTATCACCTTTTGCACCCTTTCTGTTTTCCTTCTTTTTTTCCTTCTTTTTTTCTCTTCTTCTTCCCTGTGGGTAACCCCATCAGGTAGCACCCGTACACTTTGGTACGTTTGATGTTCGCCGGGGGCTTCATAGCACCCCGCACTACGACAACAAAAGTCCGAACACTTTTTTATAGTATAGTTCGGCACCCCGAATTTAGCACTATATGCATTGGCTCCGAATCATGTCTTTGGTCAATAGTTGGGTCACCCGGCTCCTGTGCTTGCTACCTTACGATCCGCTATATCTGCTAAGGTAGTAAAGGGAGAACTAGTGCGGTTGTGCCTTGGTTTATACAAAGGAGCACCTCAGTAGAGAAAGCCGAAAACTGACTGTCATGATACGGCGAGAGCCGGTCAGCTGTTCAGAGGTTGCAAATCGTTGGAGATTTCTCCCGCACTACGCGAAGGATTAGTACTTCCCGATCAGACGCTCATAACACTCTGGTCTGGATACTAGGGGCTGCGTCCATGTTTTATTGTAAAACTCCTATGGCTAAGTGAGGGCGTTCAAGCCACATAGTCTGACTACCTGGTTCGTTGCGCTAAACAACTCCTTCAAGGACCATATAATTGGATCAAGATTGTTTAGATTCCATCTCGAACACCTCCGTACTACCTACGTGCGGGCAGAAGCCGACGACTGGCCAACCCTCAGATTTCATATAACACGACCGCACAGGAGGAAAAAGTTAAAACATAACAAGCATTATATTACAAAACGACTTTGTTTCATCATACAAGGCAAGGACAACATGAATGTATTCATTCAAAAATAATGTCTTGCCCACACTGTGTTGCTACAATGCGAGACCCCTCTAGGACATCCGCAAAATAACGCTCGGGTGTGCGGTGCTCCTTGCCCTCTAGCGGCCCCCTGGTTAGCTCGACGGCGTCCATCTTCGCCCACCACATCTTGCAACGGGCGAAGGCCATGCGCGCACCTTCAATACAGGCCGACCGCTTGAAGTTGTCCAGTCGAGGACAGGCGTTCACCAGCTGCTTCACGAGTCCGAAGTAGCTGCCGGGCATAGCTTCGGCTGGCCATAGCCGGATTATCAAATCCTTCATGGCTAGTTCGGCCACCCTATGCAGCTCCACCAGCTGTTTCAGCTAATCGGTGAAGGGCACAGGATGCTCTGGCGCAAGATACTGCGACCAGAACAATTTCTCCGTGGAGCTCCCTTCTTCGGCTCGAAAGAACTCCGTGGCGTCGGACACACTGTGCGGTAGATCTGCGAAGGCTCCTGGAGAACTCCGAATCCGGGTTAGTAAGAAATACTTCTTCTTCATATACTTGCTTTGCATACTAAATGCCTTACCTGCCGCGATCTTCCTGGCCTCCTGGATCTCTTGGAGGGCGCCCTGGGCCTCATTCCGGGCCGTCTCCGTGCTCTGACGAGCCTTGGCAAGTTCGGTCTCTTGAACCGACGCATCGCACTCCAAGGTCTCGCACTTCCTCACCACGTCCTAGAGCTCTTGTTGAACCTCGTTGACCCGAGTCTTGAGCTTCTTACGGGCGGCCTGCTCCTTGACAGCCTTCCCCTCGGCTTCGGTCAGGGCCTTCTTCAGGGCCTCGACCTCGGTCGTTGTTCCTATACATATCATGACACTTCGGTCAATATATATCATTTTACTCTTTTCAAATATTTCTTGGGTTATTACATACCTTGATTCTCCTGGAGCTGCCTCTTCACATGGCCGAGCTCCTCCTCGGCCTACTCAGGTCTACGCTTGATTCGGAGACTTCGGCAAGATCATGAGGCAGCAGCCGACACCGCCTGCATATTCATTCCAGACAAATCTAGTTAGTTTCCTGCAATAAAGGATTGATCCTCTGTCCGGCTTTTCTTTCCGAACACCGGACAGTGTCTCAGGGGCTACTGTCTATATTGGGATTTTTCTCAGTTAAATGCCGCTTACCTCAAGACCTGTCAGCATGCCGCTGCAGGCTTCGGTCAGTCCACTCTTGACGGACCAAACCTTCTCAATCACCGTACCCATAAGGATACGGTGTTGTTCCACAATGGAAGAGCCTCGTAGCGCTTCCAGTAGATTATCCGCTGCCTCTGGTTGGACAGAGGTCACCGGTGGGACAGGCACACCCTCTTCTTTTGAAGGAGGATGCTCGTTGGATTCCGGAACCGCTTGGGTCTCCGGAATCGTATTCGGCTGTGGGCCGAACTGATTGAGGCCCCTAGTCGACATGGGCATTTGCTCCCCCATGTGTTCGGAATCCGAGGCCTTGCCCCCCGGCGCCACCACGACGGCCTCCTGAACCTCTCCTTGGCCCGGGAAGGTCCTTTGGGACAGTACCTCGTTGCCTCCCTTGACCTTGGGAGAGTGAGCGGCCGGCGGTGTCTCGCTGGCCATTGCCTTTGAATCCAACGAGCCTCTTGATGAGGATCGCTGGGGGCTTTCATGGGCCGGATTGCAATAACACGGTTAACCATATTAATGCCATAGAGTGAAGAGGCCGGATGAATAAACGAGTGTGGATTCTTAGTACTCACGATGCTGCCAGGAGCTTAGTCCGGGGGTTTCGCTCCGGGCTGCTGTCGACGTCCCATACAGAGTTATCCACAAGGGGGCCTTTCCCCCTCTTGGGCGCCTCCGCCTCCATATCTGTGGAGGCCGCCCTCTTCTTCCTCCCCCATCAGGGGGAGATTCGCTCTCTTCCTCCTCCTCCTCGTCATCGTCTTCGGCGACGGAGGAACGGGTCTTGTCTTCGGACATTACATCCGAAGTGACCTTGCGGCGGGGGCCACTCCGGACCCCCTTGGCCTTCACCTTGGCCTTCTTCTCCGGTGCCTTATAGGGTGCCGGCACCAGCATCTTCGCTAAACTAGGGATGACTGGTTCCTCGGGCAGAGGAGCCGGACACCGGATCTGTTTCGCCCTCTCCATCCATTCTTGAAGAAGCAATGATACTGAAAGCTTAGATATCATCCTTGAAACAAGCAAGTAGGGGATGCATTAAAAATGACATACCTCGTTGGCGAGATGGTTAATGTTGTGCCCGCGGTCCGAATCTGTGGCCGGAGGTGTCTCGTTGCCCTTGAAGAGCAACTTCCAGGCGTCTTCGTGAGTGGTCTCGAAGAGCCTCTTCAGGGTATGGTTCTTCTTCAGATTGAACTTCCATAGCGGGAGGCTTCGGCTTTGGCACGGGAGAATCCGTCGAACTAGCATCACCTGGATTATATCGACAAGTTTGACATCCTTGTCCACCATGCTTCGAACGCGCATCTGCAGCGCTATCAGCTCGTCTGGCGAACACCAGTTCGGGCTCTTCTCGACCCAGGCGGTGAGCCGCATTGGAGCACCGGAGTTGAATTCGACAGCTGCTACCCAATTGGTGCCGCGGGGTTCTGTAATGTAGAACCATTGTTTCTGCCATTCCTTGACAGTCTCCATGAAAGTGCCTTTCGGCCAGGAGACATTGGCCAGCTTGCTCACCATGGCACCTCCGCACTCCGCGTGCTGGCCATCCACCACCTTCGGCTTCACGTTGAAGACCTTGAGCCACAGCCCGAAGTGGGGTTTGGAGGAAGGCCTCACACACGACGATGAACACCAAGATGTTGAGGAAAGAGTTCGGGGATAGATCATAGAAGTCTATCCCGTAATGTACATCAGCCCGCGGACGAAAGGGTGGAGTGGAAACCCTAGCCCGTGGAGGAAATGAGGGATGAATACCACCCTCTCGTTGGGCTTCGGCGTGGGGATGACTTGCCCCTGGGCTGGAAGACAGTGGGCGATTTCCTTCGCCAAGTACCCGGCCGCCCGAAGCTCAGTAATGTCCTTCTCCTTGACGGAGGAGACCATCCACTTGCCTTGACCTCCGGATCCGGACATGGTTGAGTGCTAGCTTGAGTGGGAAGAAGATGAGAACTTGGGCGCTAGAGCTCAAGATTGGAAGGGCAGAGGAAGAGAGAAGGCGTGGGAGAAGAAGGGGGAATCCTTATCCCCTTATAAAGGCAGTGAATATTGAACGCCTCCCCACTCGCCTATTCCCAAGGGCTGTGTAAATGGTACGGTTGGGTTACCCATGCCCGTATTGATGATAATCCCGCAATAAGGGGACACGATCTCTGCTTTGACAAGACGTGCCAATGGCAACCGCGTCTCGAAACATGGAGCGGCAGATAAAAATGGTTCGAAATTGTGACCGGGCAAACGTGATGTCATGATTACAAAAAAGTTTTCAGCGGATTGGACTCATGGAATATTATATTCTCTCTACGGTTGTGTGTTACAGGTCCGAACACGTTCAATACGTCCAAATACTATCTTGGAGTTTGGAAGGAGGAACCCGCCTTGCAATGTCAAGACCGACCTCTGTCCGGATACCTTGTCATTGAAGCCGTGTTCAGTGACTCGAGGAGTCTGGACTAAGGGGTCCTCAAGGCCCTACTGTTAGCCATGGGCCAAACTGATGGTCTGTGAAGACACGAAGACCGAAGACTGCACCCGTTTCCGGATGGGACTCTCCTTGGCGTGGAAGGCAAGCTTGGCGATCAAATATGTAGATTCCTTTCTTTGTAACCGGCCCTGTGTAACCCTAGATCCTCTCGGTGTCTATATAAACTGGAGGACTTGGTCCGGAGAGGGGAGATTCATAACCATAGTCATACACGCTAGACCTCTAGGGTTTAGCCATTACGATCTCGTGGTAGATCAACTCTTGTAATACTCATATTCATCAAGATCAATCAAGCAGGAAGTAGGGTATTACCTCCATAGAGAGGGCCCGAACCTGGGTAAACATTTTGTCCCCTGTCTCTTGTTACCATCGACCTTAGACGCACAGTTTGGGACCCCCTACCCGAGATCCGCCGGTTTTGACACCGACATCCTCCTCCTAGTAGGAGTAGGACTCCCCCTTTCCTAGTCCAACTAGGAGGAGGAAGGGGAAAGGAAGGAGAGGGAGAGAGGGAGGGAAAGAGGGGGCGCTGCCCCCCTCCTTGTCCAATTCGGACTCCTCAAGGGGGGGGGGCAGCCATAGGCCTCCTCCTCTCTCTCTCACAAGGCCCATGTAGGCCCATTAGTTCCCCCGGGGGTTCCGATAACCCGCGGCACTCCGATAATTATCCGGTGTCCCCCGGAACTCATCCGGTGTCCGAATATAGTCATCCAATATATCGATCTTTATGTCTCAACAATTTCGAGACTCCTCGTCATGTCCGTGATCATATCCGGGACTCCGAACTATCTTAGGTTCATCAAAACACATAAACTCATAATACCGACAGTCACCGAATGTTAAGCGTGCGGACCCTATGGGTTTGAGAACTATGTAGACATGACCTAGACACGTCTCCGGTCAATAACCAATAGTGGAACCTGGATGTTCATATTGGCTCCCACATATTCTATGAAGATCTTTATCGGTCAAGCTGCATAACAACATACGTTGTTCCCTTTGTCATCGGTATTTTACTTGCCCGAGATTCGATCGTCGGTATGTCAATACCTAGTTCAATCTCGTTACCGGAAAGTCTCTTTACTCGTTCCGTAATGCATCATCCTGCAACTAACTCTTTAATCACATTGCTTGCAAGGCTTATAGTGATATGCATTACTGAGAGGGCCTAGAGATACCTCTCCGACAATCGGAGTGACAAATCCTAATCTCGATCTATGCCAACTCAACAAGTACCATCGGAGACACCTATAGAGCAGCTTTATAATCACCCAGTTATGTTGTGACGTTTGGTAGCACACCAAGTGTTCCTCCAGTATTCGGGAGTTGCATAATCTCATAGTCATAGGAACATGTATAAGTCATGAAGAAAGCAATAGCAATAAACTAAACGATCATAGTGCTAAGCTAACGGATGGGTCAAGTCAATCACATCATTCTCTAATTATGTGATCCCGTTGATGAAATGACAACTCATGTCTATGGCTAGGAAACTTAACCATCTTTGATTAACGAGCTAGTCAAGTAGAGGCATACTAGTGACATTCTGTTTGTCTATGTATTCACACATGTACTAAGTTTCCGGTTAATACATTTTTAGCATGAATAATAAACATTTATCATGATATAAGGAAATATAAATAAAAACTTTATTATTGCCTCTAGGGCATATTTCCTTCATCATATCTGGTAGCTCGGCAAGTTTCTGGCACTTGGGATTTTAAGGATCCACTCATGGCGGCTTATCGTCGAGAGGTTGATGCTATTGCTGGGCATTTCAAGGGTTATCAGGTTGAACATGTTGATCGCAGGAAAAATGAGGCGACTGATGCTTTAAGTCGGCTAGGGTCTCAGCGTAAGCCGATGCCACCTAATACTTTCCTGGATATTCTGCATAACCCTTCTGTCAAATTGCCTACAGAAGAGGATCTCGCTATTCCTGACCCGGAAGCACAATTGGTGGTGGCTCTTCATGCTATCCCTGATTGGACGGTTCCATATTTGTCTTATATGACCCGACGCGCGTTACCCGAGGATGAAACTTTGGCCGGACAGATAACCCGGCAGTCTAAGTCAATGACTATTGTCAATGGAGAGTTTCAACATTGTGTTTCTCCTCAAGAAGGCTGTGAGATTCTACGAGAGATACATGAAGGAGATTGTGGTCATCACGCTGGTTCTAAGTCTCTTGTAGCCAAAGCTTTCCTTCATGGATTTTATTGGCTGACGGCTCACGCTGATGCTGAGGATCTAGTCAGTAAATGTGATGGTTGTCAGAAATTCTCACGACGAGCTCATGCGCCGGCTCAAGAATTGAGGATGATTCCAATTGCTTGGCCGTTTGCAGTCTGGGGGCTTGATATGGCTGGGCCTTTCAAAAGGTCCAAGGATAAAAAGACACACCTCCTGGTGGCGGTTGACAAGTTTAGAAAGTGGGTTGAGGCAGAGGCGGTCAGTAAATGTGACGCGGTGACGGCGGTTCAATTCATCAAAAAGGTGATTTTCCGATTTTGGTTTTCCCCACAATATTATAACTGATAATGGCACTAACCTATACAAGGGTGCTATGAAAGAATTTTGTTAACGTGAGCATATCCGGCTTGATGTATCATCAGTGGCTCACCCCTAGTCTAATGGTCAAGCTGAGAGAGCCAATCAAGAGATCCTGAGGGGCATCAAGCCTCGGCTTATGGTTCCATTGCAGAGGACGCCAGGTTTTTGGGTGGAGGAGTTACCCTCAGTGTTATGGAGTATCAATACTACTCCCAACAAATCTACGGGTTACACGCCTTTCTTCATGGTTTACAGAGCGGAGGTGGTTCTCCCTAGTGACATCCGTCACGACTCACCCCGTGTGGCGGCTTATGTTGAAGCTGACAATGAAAAAGCACATCAGGATGCACTTGACCTGTTAGATGAGGAGCGTGACCTTGCGGCGGCTCATTCAGCGATTTACCAACAAGATCTGTGCCATTATCACAGTCGACGGGTTAAGACCAGAAGCTTTCAAGAAGGTGACTTGGTGCTCTGACTTCTCCAGGATCAGATTGATATGCACAAGCTATCCCCACCTTGGGAAGGGCCTTTCGTGGTCAGGAAAAATCTGAACAATGGGTCAAACTATCTTATCGATGTTCGAGACCACAAGGACTCACGCACGTCAGAGGAGGAGATCCGCCGGCCGTGGAATATTGCTCATATTCGGCATTACTATACCTGAGCCACCGGCTCTCCTGATGTACATATTTTGACAATGTATATATTATAATCATTATAATAAAGCCGAAATCCCTCATAATTCAGGGCCTTTGTCGTTTCAAATCTCAGAATCTGAGTTTTTATTGTCATGTCATATGATTGCTTCCGCGGCTTGACGCCCTGTTTACCGGGACCAAAGAGAGTTTTTGTTGCACAACACAACTCAAACATAGGTACCCGGCGAGCACAACTCACAAATATGTCACTTGGGGGCTTCCTGTTCAAACATAGATGTATTCACCAAAGAGAAGATAGCGTTACTACCCTCTTGACTAGGTTATATTGTTCAAACATAGGTGTATTCACCAAAGAGGACATAACCCTTCCGGGTTATCCTGCCTGTATGCCAGATGCTTCTCCATTAGGTAATCCTGATTGACCCGCCGAAATCTTAACAGTCAATCTTTTAAACAAGACCCTGAACTCGTTAAGGTTAAAATGCCGGTTTGTCATTTGAGGGCATGGCTTACGGATAGCGAGGATGAATCCAGGCTATTAAGCCGCCTTCATTGAAACTTGGTTAAACCTGCCTGTTTGCATGATGCTACTCCGACCTCGTGTACTCTCGATAAGTCAATCTTTAAACAAGACCCTGAACTTATCGAGGTTAAAACATCGATTGGGTCATGTGAGAGCTGGCATACAGAAAGCGAGGATACTCCAGTGGTTATCATGCTAGTTTCATTGAAGTTTTTATGTTGAAATTTGGTTTGGAGATTTATAACAGCCTCGTTTTTTATGGGTTTTATTTATCTTGGATTTATATCACTTCCTTTTTCTCACCATATGGTTTTCACAAATCGGGCAAAGCAGCCTTGTTTGTCTCATAATTGAGCATCTTTGGGTTTTTTATAACCCGCCATGATGGCAGACTATAAGTCGCCAGTATATGATGATATTAAATACTTGGAAGCATTGTATTATAAGTTTTCGGATAGCACCCCTTGCTGTATAAGGCGTTCTAAGCCGACAGTATGTGACAATTAAAGAAGGCATTATGTGTTCAATATTTGGGTTGTCACCCTTACTGCACAGGTATGATATTTTATTGACAATTGTATAAACATTGCGGTTCCACCGGCCCTGGTTATGGACTATTTGTCCCCAGTGGTTTAATAGGGGTATTGTGACCCGCCCTGCGGTAAACCGCCAGGGCACTTGTGATTTGTTTGTGTGCAGGGTATTGCTAAATCTGATCTGCATAAATCGACGCTATCGTAAGCATAAAGTGGTAGTTTTTCAACTGGCGGATCAGCAATTTGTGCAAAACAAAACGTGCACGATGGCACGGCAGATCAAAGTTTCACTAGCCTATTACATGACTCAGTGAGCCAAAAAGATCAAGTGTTTTTTTTCTTCAGAAGATCAAATATTTGAACCGCCCAGCGGATCAATCTTCTTGGCCTTGACGACTTGAAGCTTCTGGATCATCCTTCTACGGTTCTTCGTCCTCCTCCGCCGTCTGGAAGTTTGGTGATGACCAATCAATGCCACACAAGGCTTGGAATTCAGCTTCATCATCTATAAGGTCGGATGGATCAACTTCAAGGGCGAAAGTATGCTTACGGATTGGGGGGATCAGATCCATCACTTTATAAGCTGGCGTGGGCATCTTCTGATTCTCCGTATTATAAGCCGGTTGATATCTTGAAAGATCCGTTTCATCAGCAATCAGACTGGCTAGGGGACGTATTTCCTTCATGCAGGCAGATAAGTCTTTCTTATCAAAGGGAGTGACGTCTTCTTTAAAACTTGGATACCCAGTCGCTAGCTCGGCCGAGTCTAGCTCTGCTTGCCATGCCTTGGCCCAGCTTAAAGCTGTCACGGCACTGGCTCTTGCATATGGCCGCTTCATCTCTTCAATCCTAGCAGGCAGAATAGAAAGTTTTTTCAAGACATCCCTCAAGAGAGTGGGTGCTTGATTAGTTGGGGAAATTTTGGCCAGCGCACGCTGAGTTCCAGCATATAGCTGTTAACCAAGTGTATATACGACCTTGAGCTTCACAAGCATTTCTTGACTAAGATTGCTACTTCTGGGACCTGTGTAATCATTATGGATTGGTCAGAGAGGGCTTGTAACATGAAAGATAAGATTCAATTTTGATGTTGAAAAAGTTACTCACCAAAGATAGCAGAAACCATCTGGGATATCTGGTGTTTTAAATCGGCAAGCTAAGTGGTCACCTCTTGAAGAGCAGCCTCCACCTTTTCAGCCCACTGTATCAGAGCAGTCCTCTCCTCAGCCCAGGCGGTTCTTTCAATATCAAAGCTGATCTTCAGTTTTTCCGTTTCAGCCAAGCTAAATTGGAATTTTGAGTCATCTTTCCGTGTCCCAGATTCTTGATTCTCCAGCCGGGTCCTTGCATCAGCCAATTGCGATTGAAGTTGAGCAGTGGCGTCCCATACAAACACAGATTTGCAACCACATTCATATCCGGGTTACAGGAATATAAGTCCCAAGCCTTTCGCAAACAACAACACTTGGCACTTGGGGGCTAATGCCTACCAAAAAATTCTTCATACAACGGCTTATATGAATAAGTCCCAAGCACTTTGCAAGCAAGAGTACTTAGCACTTGGGGGCTAATGCATATTTGCTTACGTTTCATTACTACTTTATGATGACCCGGTTGTGCCGCAAACGACCAAAACCGGCTCATGGGGGCTACACGAGTAAAATTTGATTTATAGACAATGATGAACAAGTACTGGTTCATTCATGCTGATTAAACCGGCCCTTGGGGGCTACGGATGAAATGTTGATCATTAAAGATCCGATTTAACTCAAATGGTAGAAGCCGGCCTTTGAAGGATTCTACCAAAGATGCTTTTTACACTCATGGCTATTCTAAGCCTACAGCATATTCAATCTTATCATACGTAGTAGACTTGGGGGCTAACAGGATATGCATAATGTATTAAGCCGGAGTTCATACCTCATATTTCTGACGCATGTGCTTCACCATGTCAATTTCAAGATCGCGGCTGGTATGCACTTGGTTGAGATAACCAGAGAGTACTTCACTGATGTTTAATTGATAATAATTGGCGATATCAAATCTCACTTTCCGCTTTTCAGCGAACTCATCTTTGGCGAAGTGCTTGACCAAGACAGTAGGTTGCCCCGGTTCTTTGAAGCCGGGGCCAGTGATCATAACATCATCGGCATGTGTTCCTGACGGTTTAATTGGGCTTGATGATTCAGTGCTCAAAGAATTGAGGTTTGTATGGTCATTAGAGAGGTCAGGAATTTCTGGCGGAACATCATGGATAGGCTCTTTGGGTTGTGGCATGGAGGTGTCAGATGCTGGAATTTGCTGTTACGGTTCATGGACTTTGGGGTCTTCAGCCGGCTTGATCACCTTTGCCTTCTTGCTAGGCTTTTCCTGTCCATTGCACGAGTTATGAGAGGTTAGTACAAGTATAAGAGCATAAGGAGGTAGAGAATAAAAAGTAATTGTTGTTACCCAGGGGCAGTTTTGAAAGCCGGCAGCTGGGTCTGTGATGAGTCGCCGGAGGAAGAGCGAGAAGCCTCCTGATAATTTGAATCGAAAGAATTGAGTGGTTGGAGAATGAGACCCGCCAGTGGATAAAAAGAGTTTAAATCTGGAAGGACCTCGTTTCGATGTTTCCGCAAAGCTGGAGTATTTGGTAAGCCGGAGGATAACTCTTCACCTCCGCTATTCCGAGTTTGTCGCCGGTTCTCGTGCTGCTGTTGCTTCAAACGGAAGTGAGGGTCCAAATGAGCTAAGGGGTGTGAAAATCTTACTTTTCGGGTTACCCATCGAATTTTCTGTCTTGGCAAAGGCGCTGAGCCGGAGGAAATAATAGTTACCTCTTCTTCGATCGCTTGACTGCCCCCCGTGTCATCCTGACGATAATCAGTGTCAATAAGATAGTTGAAAATGGAGCCAAGGGAATCAAGGGCTACCTCCGACTCAGAACTGTCGTCCAGTTCAAGCATCTCAGAAGCAGTTAATTTCTTCTTACTCCTCTTGGCGGCTTTCTTGGCGGCTTTCGTTTTGGCCCTGGCTTTCTTGGCAGCTTCGTGGTCATACTCCTTGTTCCAAAAATCGGATAGTTGAAAATCGTCAAAGTTGAGTTAATAGAACATTTGAATGATAAGGTGAAGTAAGTGATATAGAGACTCACATCTGGTGGCGAGCTAAGTTTGCAGAAAGGGTTCAGTCCCACTTTGCTGCAGCTTCCCAGGCTCTCGTTTAGAAGAGTCTTTGTCATTTCATTGACTGCATCATCAGTTAGGCACACGGAGCTGTGGCGCAGTGGATCTTTTGCACCGCCCGTGTAAGTGCACATTAAGCCGGATCGACGGCTCAAGGTTATGATTCGCCAAGAAACCCAGCACCGAACCAAGTCAATACTGGTTAACTCATTTCCCAGCAGGGCCTTGACCTTTGCAATAGTGGGAGCAAGCTTTGCACGATCAACAGTGGTAATCTTTTGTGGGGACCCTGACTCATAAGTCGAGATCATCGAATGCACGTGTACAGTGACCCCAGAGATCAATGCTCACTGAACACGCAGAAGCTGAATAACAAGAGTCTTACATCCGTACATATCGTTTTACACAAGTAGGACCATTATGGTCAAGTCTTGATTGTATCATCGCAGTGGAAATCTTCAATAACAACTTGGACCCATGCCATCTGCCTTAACCCTACAGGCATTCTGACTGGGAAGCGTCCTAGCTCGCATGTTCGTCACCAAGGTACTCTTCATTATATCCTGTTCTTTCATGCCTGGCCAATAAAATAACCAGTGGCAAGCCAATGAGTACTTTGAATGTACTCGCAAGCAACCCATGATTGAAACAAGGAACAATAATGCAATGATATAGCACTAAGTAGGTAGTTTGCAGAAAGCTAGTTTTGCGTGCAATGACATGGTCTGCCAACATGTAAAGTATGCATCATGAGAGTAATACATTTGTATGAACAAGTTACAGATATCAACATGAGAGGAGTTGGACACCAATCCAACTCGATCATCGTGTCAAGCCATCTGACTTAACCCAAATAGTTTTATCAACACACACACACGCGGTTTGTAAACTCTGGACGTAGTTTAAGCAGCACCGCCTAATCGCCTTGACCGTGGACACGGCTATTCGAATAGTTTTACACTGCAGAGGTTGCACACTTTACCCACAAGATCCGGGGAACTTCCGTGTCATCCACGACCAATACCTCAAGTACCCGGGTAAGCACCCGATCACTATGTTTCCCTAGACGACACTAACATAGAGTCCACTCGATTGGTAGTAACCCCGTGCCCAACATTTCACATCTTAAAATTGTGGAGCATCGCCTCCCATATTCATCACATACCACCTGCACGGGTACCAACGGTGTGTCCATGCCCCATAAAATGTTCTTGGCCGCCCTACGGCACGACCCGTCCCCGAGAGAGAGCACCAACTCTCCCCGTCACTAGTAATGCGGGCTCCAAGCTAGTATCGGCCTAGGTAATCAATAATGCCCTTTCCCATACAAGGGTAGAGTGGTTGCGCATGTAAGGTTGGGACAGTCGACAAATCTTAAATCTAATCCATTTTCGAAAACAACACACACACTTGCCTCGGTACACCACTTCGTCATCAAGTGGTTACCCATCTCATTATCTCCCTCGGGCATAAGTGGCACCCGACGGGTTTTTTGAAAAGTCTTTTGAAAATACTTTGTCTCCATCACCATGCATATACCCGCCCCTTTTGCATAGCATCTACTTTAGCATCCTATCTACTCCCACCGGCATAACCCTCATAGAAAGGTAGGGTCATGCATCATGCAAGTGTCAACGAGAAAAACAACAGAGGCAAACCACCTCAAGTGGTCACCATTTTATCATGACTTCGATGCAAGCAATAAAAGTGCCATACGACATGCATAAAAAGGGTTTCTTAGACATGGTCAAAGGATTGCTTGCCTGTTTTAACAAGGTCTTCGAGGTCTTCAAATATCTCTGGTCCAGCTCCAAGTACTTCGTCTACTTCGTCAACTATCGTTGAAAGCAACCATAATAAGCAATACAACAAGGCAGAAAATAAAAGTGCTCTAAAAAATGTGAGTTAGACTTTTCTAGGATACCTCTGGTCATATGAGGAATGACCAAGGTGATTTCATTGGAATTGGATCAATGGATATTTCTAAACATTTCGATATGATGGAATCAAGGGATTTGTGGTTTTGCAAGAAGTGTACAGATATATATTTTTTAAAAATGAGCAAAGGCACCCATTTAACAAACCATGATTTTAGAAGCATCCAGGAGTTGGTTTCACTGGATTTGGAGTTCAAATGATTTTCCTATGAATTTGCAAAGTTGGCTATGCATGAAGAAATAGACCATTATTTGAGGTGATACAGAAAGTATTAGTAAAAATGTTCAAAAACTAAGTTTTGAACTTATAGACATCTAGGATTTTGAATCATGGAATTTGGATAAAAAATGGGCTCTCTGTGATTTTTCTAAAGTTCATTACAGAAATGGAAAAACAAGATTTGATAAATGTTTGTGAAGAAAAAGTCTCTGAAAAAATGTGCATGTTGCACCAACATGTAGATCATGATTTATAGAGTCACTAGAAATTTGAATCATCAAATTTGGAGTCCATCTAAATTCTCTAGAGATTTTACAATATTTATAAAAAGAGAAAAAGGAAGAAAAGATGTCAACCTTATAAGGCGCACTGGGCGAAGCCCAGCTAAACAGCCGCCACCGGGCTCGCCCAGTGGCTCACCGCGAGGGAAGAGGTGATGCGAAGGCGCACTATGAGAGAGCGCCACCCAGCGGGCAAGCGGATCGGCTAGAAGCCGTTTCCACTTAACCCGACTGGTGGGCCGGCTCGGTCACCTCTGTCGCTGACGGGCGGGCCCCCTGCCAGATGGCGGGGTGGTCGTCCCCTACCTCGCGCCTGAGGCAGAGGAGCGTCAGGGGAGGCGAGGCCGAGCGCGCGCCGGCGCTTATCACCGGCGACTCCGGCCATCCCCGGTGGTGTTCGATGCACCGACGTACTACGGACGCCGAGACGCGTCCATCCAGGCTTAGCTGGCTGGGAGGATCTGGGCGACGGCGGCCTTGGAGCCGGCGGCGCCGGGAGTGGATGGGCGCGCCGTGGGCACAAGGGCAGGGGGATAAGGATCGGGAGGGCTCCGCTGGCCTGCAACGCTTCTCCTATTGGTCGAAGGAGAGGAGGGGAGGCTCTGGTTCGCCAGAGCCAGGCGGAGGCAGACGGCGACCATGGCGGCCATGGAGAGGGAAAGAGAGCATGGGAGGGAGAAGGATGTTGTCTGGGAGGTGCGAGGGATAGAGGGAGGTCTAGGAGAGGCCAGAGAAGAGGCCGGGAGTAGCTTATATGGGCGTGGCCGCGGTGCACCGTGGGCAGCGTGGACGGACGCGCTCGGATGAGCTCGCAGAGGGGAGGGGAGGGAGGTTCTGGAGGGGGCCGGCAACGTGCCGTGTCTCGGACGCTGAGGCCACCTCGGTAGACATCACCCCGACGCCCAAGGCTGTCGTATGCCCTTGGCATGGGTGAGCTACTGATCTGAGAGAGCAGCATGGCGTGCTCAAGAGCGCGAGCTCTGCAGGCACTGGCATTGTTTATGCGCCATGAGCATGTCCTTTTGTGTCTGGGGTTTTTGGGAGTGAGTAAACAATGTAGGAGTGGCATTGGATGCCCTAGAGAGCCAGTAGGAGAGGAGAGAGGTCGAGGGAGAGGGAGAAAATGGTTGTCCAGAGAGGTAAATGGGGTTTTTTACCCCTCAATCATTGAGCTTTGGAAGAGGGGAGCCACTGGAGGTTGCAGGTGATCGAGGTTCATTGTGGTAAAAATGTGGAGTCAAGGAGATTAGTGTAGGGGGGTGAAACCAGTGACTTTTTGCAATGACCAGAAGGTGTTTGATGCAAATTTGGGTAAGCAAATGAACTCCATTTGGCATGAGACTCCACAGGGTGAAATGGAACATATAATTAGGGCCTTCCACCAAGTTGGAGCTTATTTGGGCAAAGTTGCCAATGTAACTTTTGTAAACCCTAAAAATTAGCAGAAATGAACTTGTGTAGATCTAGTTGAGCAAATCACTTCTCCTTGATGCACCACTTGGTGTAGTGGCCTCATTTGGTCATGTGAACATGCTCAAAAAAGTTGGGGTCAAGGAGAGAAAGTTGGTAGTACAAACTTGTTCAAATTTGGTTACAGTCAGAGAGGGTTTTGGGGCACTTTGATCAATATAACATTTTCTCCAACTTGTGCCATTTGGTCTAGATGAATTATTAGACCATTTGAGCATGTTCACAATGTTTGAGAACATTTGGACATGTTTGGCAATGTAAAGTTGCTCAAACTTCAAAATGAATAGAAATGGTTTTGAGGGGATTTCATGGGTTTATACTATTCTCCATGACATGATACTTGCCAAGATCATCAAACATGTCATATGTGACATGCTAGAATTTTCTTGGAATTTTTGGAGAATATTTCCTTTGTAAATATTTCAAAAGCTTGAAATATCCAGAAAGGGTTTTTGAGGGATTTGACCAATATTTTGAACATGACCATGTGTTGAAACTCTTATATATGGGAAATATATGCCCTATGAGTTTCCCTAAACTTTGTCAAATATTTTTGAAGCAATAAATTAATTTTTCCCTATTAAAGACCATTTCTGGCCTTAAGAAGAAGCTTTTAAATAAAATAGGAAAATAACTTTTAAAATTATATTTTTGTGGTTTATGGGAATCCTATATCTAATAGGTTTCAAATATACCTTTTGAAAGATTTTTCACACCTCAAATCAAGTACTTGCAGTGCAAATCTCAATTCAAGGGTTTTTGGAAAACTAATTTTAGAGAATACTTTTTGGCGAAATTATTTTTGTAAGAAAATACTATATTGCACTATACACATGGCATGATCATTGGGCAGAAGTTTTTGGATCAAGGATAAGGAGTATAAGAGTTGGAGGATTTATTTGATTTTTATAGCACTTTCAAACAGCAGTCAAACATTCAATCAAAGCAAAGACAAAAACACTCAAAAGTTTTTGTCAAACCACATTTTAGCATGATCTATTGACTTTAAGTGTTGTGCCATGAAAATCAGGGTGTGACAGCTTTTCGAGAAGATGATGCTTTGGGTCGAGCCGCTGGACACGATAACCCGGCAGTGGATTTTTATCAGTCGGAGAAGTATCTTTACAATAGAACCATGTTTGGTTCCAATCTTGGGGGTGACTTGGCAGGCGAGCATAGGGGAAGATAGCATCCCTTCTTTGTTGAATTGAGACCCCGCCAAGTTCTAAGCTGGGGCCGTTAGTAAACTCGTTTTGCCGGTTCAACTAAAAATATTCCCTGAAGAGTTCAACACTGGGTTCTTCTTGAAGGTACACTTCATAGAAAACTTGAAAATACAGATGTTTGACACAAAATTGGGTCAAATGTCTTGAGGATGGAGTTGAAAGAAGTGCAGAACGTCTCAGAAAAATTTGGAACCGGGCGGTGAGAAGCCCAGATTCATGTGATCAGTAAAAACAATGACTTCACCATCCTTTGGCTGAGGTCTTTCTTCGCCTGGTTTGGGGGCGCGCCAATGCATGATATTTTTTGCTGGTAAATAGCCGATTTTGACAAAATCTTTGAGCGTTTCTTCAGTTACAATAGAGGGAACCCAATTACATGAAGTGACTGTCTTCGACACTATGAAGGAAGAAGCCTAAAAGAAAGAAAATTTGCCGGTTTAAGTTGATTTGTTAAGCCGGAGGTAAACACTGCAGTATATATTCAGGCTGGCGGCTTAAATGGGGCCTAATGACATATGACTAGTGATAACCGATGGTGTAAGCCGCCATGACCATAATAGTATTTAAGATCTATCAAGAGTGAAATCTGCTAAGTGTTCGACAAATAGGTTTTACAGACTGGAGCAGCTAGCTTGGATCTAACGTTGTGTGAAAAAGGAAAGTAAATCAAAGCCTAAATATCATGGCAGCAGAGGAACTAGCATATTGGCATATTTTTGCATCTAGGAAGTGTATTCAGTGATTAAGAGAAGGTACAGAAACAGTTTCCGCATATTTCAAAGTTTATTTTTGGATTGAACAAAGGATCGGACCGAGGTATGATGAAGAACGATGACGAACTCTGAAGAACTTCAGTAAACCCTAATGGAGGTTTACAACGGAGAAAGCAGAGGTACTTACTGGATCCACTTAGCAACGAAGAGGTGCCGTAGTTTCTCTGGTCTCGTTCAGGTCGATGTAGCGGCCGGGGTCGAGGAAGCAGACGAGCTCGGCGGCAGCAGTGCTCAGGCATGCAGATGCGTTACGAAGAGAGAGGTTGAAGACGAGAAGGAAAAGGGCAAAATGAAAAGGCTGCCTGACCCTATTTATAAGGAAAGGGGTAACAAGCGGGCACGAAAATTGAGGAGGCGAAAAGAATGATTATCCAGCCGCTCAGACGCCTCGATCTTCGGGATGGTTATTAAAGATAAAGGATTTATTAAGATATGTTGGATATTGTGCGAAAATAATGACAGATGACATCATGGCGGGTTTCAGTAATTGTAGGAGATGATGTCATGGTGGGTTACAGTATCTTGCAAGAACAATTGAAGAAGGATTTTTTCTAAGTGTGGAAGATTGACATGAACAAGTTCAAGTCAACCAGGGGCCTAATGTTGGGGATATGACTATTGGGTATGACCCGCCCAGGAGGGGCCGGGTTATCCCGATGGCGGTTCATCAAAACAAAGCCCATGATGATGTTGAAGATGGCGGTTCATGAAGAAGACTTACTAAAGGGCCCAAAGCCCAAAGGCGGCTTAAGGCCCATAGGTGTAAACCGCCATATATGTATGACTTGTATTGTAAGGCAAGTGTAATTAGTCACCAGGCCGGATACGTTGTTTTTTAGTTGGCCGGGACTCTGTAAGCCGCTGGGCGTCAACCTGTGTATATAAAGGGACGACCCGACGGCGGCTTAGGGCAAGAGACAACAGATCGAGAGCTAGGTCAAGCGTATTCGCCCCCTGGTAATCGAGACATAAGCAATATCACCTCAAACTGGATTAGGCCTTTACCTCACCACAAGGGGCCGAACCAGTATAAACTCCTTGTGTCCTTTGTCCCATTTAACCCCTTTAAGCTAACCCTGTTGCGATGGCTCCACAACTATGTCCTTCTGCTAGGACATCTGCCGTGACAATTCCACTACAGGTCCGGAGAGTGCGACCATGGGAGACAACACCTGCTTCCTTAGTAACATCAGCAGTGCCCTGTATACAGACAAGAAGAGATTATCCATTAGAATAAGTTGCCAGAAGCCACTAAGTATATGGGTCCTCATGCTCGTGATCATCATCATTGTCATCTCCCCCTTGGTTATAAAATTTTCCAAATATAGGTGGTGGAATGTTCACATGACCTTGGAAAGACAAGAAGGTTAATTAGTAAAGAGAAACTAGCTAACCCGCATGCATGTGGATGGAACAATTAGAATTACGATGGAAGACAAACGAACCGAAAGCATACGGATTCCATGCAAAAACAGTGCCACGAGTGGTGGCAGCAAACACAAGACCCTTGTATTGAATTGCAGCACCGTACTCATCCGTGTATAGAAACTGATTTTTGAGCAATATCCATCGAGTCGAACCATGAAGGACGACAACAAGCTTGTCGAAGATAGCGACAACACAACCATTCCTATAACCCAAGAGCGGTCAGGAACTCGACAAATTGCTATCTTCTGCAGACGACAGTCACCATGATCATAGTTGAACGTACGTAGAATACCGGTGTGCTCAACCTCTAGCAGTCTGAGATTTTTGGAAGTGGAACCTGGTGACGAGTGTACACATTCACAAGTTCCCACTCGCAGTTGTACCCAATATAAACAACCCAAACTCCATTTGCTTTGCCCAAGCCTTACCCTCAAGCGATGGAATCTTAACATCACACGTATCATTATCAAGCGGCATCAACTTGCACAAGGCGAGGCATCCGTCGTCCGCACGCCAGTCAGTAGGGTCACGACGAAGAAGATAGGGGAGATCAAACCGCTACTGGACCCTTGGGTTCCTTGTAATGATGTTATTAGTTGAGTCGAGAATGGTCTTGAACGAACCTACCATGCTAGCCGAGGTGATGACATCACACTGATCAATGAGTTCCTCCACCGCGTCATCATTCAGATCGGGGCAAGAATAACAGGGTTGTTTCCGGCCTGTTCCCTCCATGGAGAAGACAATCGAACAATGGCAGAAGGAAGGGTGAAGGAAAATGGAGGAGGGAGGAAGAGCGTGCGATAACAGTTCCAAATCGACAGGGAAAGGAGAAGAGTCGATGGACGGTTGCCACAGTACATGAAGAGGCGCCCCGGCCTACATAAACGTCCGTTCGGAAATTATAAAAAAGGACTCGCCGTCATCTCACTGACATGTGGGAACGGGACCACATGTAAACGAAACATGGTGTGTAATTTCTCGTGAAAATGCAATCTGGCTGCGTTGGCCTGAGGTGTCGCATTAATTATTGACCTTTATTTTTTTAATGGCGTGCCGTTCAGTTTTGAAGCACGACTAACTGGTACTGTATGCAGAGAAAATATAAACTACTCTACCACTACTCCACCGCTAGTACTAGTAGTATAAAAATATATATAGGCTGGAGCTTCAGCGCTTTCTTGCTAAGGGCTGCCCACTTGCTTCTCACACTATCACCCTCTCTCCAGATCTAAAAAAGACGACCTCTCTCTCCTTCCTCACCGGTGGTCACAGATCCGCCGGGGAAGAAAAGGACGTGCAAGATTGACGCAATCGCCGTCGGCGAGTGAGGTCACACACTGACGACAAGGCCGTCCTCTCAGACCTAGCGCCCGCGCGGATGGCCTCCGTCCCCAAGCTCGAAGCCGTAGTGTGTGCGGAGGACGACGACCACGAGCGGAGCCACTTCCCGCCGACCCTCAGGTATGCTAGCTCTTTTCGAACCATACCCTTGTTCTATTGCCCCATCTGCCACGTCGCTGCATGTGGATATTTTTCAAATCCACCATCTTCCCAATTTTCTATCCTCTGCTCTGCTGGTCACGCATACAAAAACTTAACTTGCACTATTAAAGGAAACCCTACTTCATGCAGACTAATCCATGTCTGGGTTGAATAAGGAAATGAAGGGAGACTGTACTATCCAAGAGACTAGGCATCGAACCCGCATCTAGGTTGAAAAGGGGAAAATCAGTAGCTAAAGAGAACAAAAATGGGACGTAATCCACATATGCTGCCTGGATATTTGTTGCTCTGGGCAACCATACCTCCCTCACCACTCTATGCGTCCATGGAGGTACATCGTACTGGTGCGCCCACTGTCCGAATGGGCCTCCCATGCTCTTATTGCCATTCTTTTGCTGTTAGTATAATGCCAGCAGTCAAGTCAAGGAATGCTACTGCTAAAGTGATGCCACATTTAAATAATGCCGCACTCAGTCTAATGCCGCCGATAAATTTAAGCAATGCCATATAATGTCACTGGATTATTTTAGGGTTAGCTGTTGATTGTGGATGTATTAAAGATTTTTCAGCTAAGGCATTCTAATGCTGTTGCACAACCAGTATACCAACGATGAATCTTGTTACTACCTTTAGATTTTTGCACTATTAATGCTTATAGATCACATACCTCACTTTCATGAGATAACTCAATTTTTTTTGTACAGTGTCAAGAGGAAAGGTCAAGAGTGGGCACCTCCTCCTCCGGCTGTTCTCTTGATTCGTTCGATCAAGTTTTTATGTTTGATTGATTATCAAGATTGGGATAGAAATTTTTAGGCCCCCTCGAGTTTGAAATGATATTTACCTTGAAGGTACATGGTTTGTAATTTTTTTATACTGTCATTAGTTAATAATGCTAGTTACCTTCAGAATTTTGTATTTGGTTTAATGCTCTTGCACAGCTAGTATACCAATGCTGAAACTTGTTACCTTTACATTTTGTATTGTTAATTCTTATACAAATCTTCCAGTGCTAGAGCTTATGGAAATCTGTTCAAGATAACCATTGTCTTGCACCCTATAATAAAATAACTACTCTCTTTGTTGCACCAACCCTTTGGATTAGTCTATATTTGTACTATTCGAATGGTGTTGCATTAACGTATGGACATATACAAAGTGTGGCAAGCTTTCCCAGATATGTGCTCAAGAAAACTACTACCTATTTTTCTAAATATTAGACGTTTGGGTACTTTAAATTGAACTGCGAAAACGTCTTATATTAAGGAACAGAGGGTGTAGAGTTCACTCAAATTATCCCGGTAAAGCTAGTCACACCTTTGTTAAAATTAATGTTCATTATGTTATCGGAGGAGGTTTGTATGTTTGTCTCTAATGCCTGTCGACTACATACCTGACATCATGATGTAATGTTAAGTCATTTCCTTTTGTACAGCGTCACTGAATTGTCAAGGCGGTGATGGCATTTTATTTTAGTTGAACTGCACAATATATGCTTAAAAGAAGAGGAAAGGTCAGGAATTTTCAGAAAAACTATGTATGCCTTCCTGACATCATCCGTTGTTGCCTAATTTATTCCTTCAAGCAGGTGGTTAGAAACAGTCTTGCTACCTTTTCCCATTAAGAAATTGGAATGCTTATATTTGTGAGTCTATGCTTCAACTAGTGCCACTTTTATAGTAATCACACTTTCAATATCTATGCAAACAGGGATGCTCGATTTTAGTGGAACTGCACAAAAAGTCCAAATGGTTCAACATTACGAGCATGTTTTCTTCCAAACCTTTATATCCAATTGGTGGCACTATGAGCTATTCATTACGAAGGTACATGGTTTGCTACTATCTTGCTACTCTTTTTGTACTGTCATTAGATAGTAATACTAGTGGTTTGCATGTGAATTTATTGGCGGTGGACCTACATTGGAGGTGCAGGACAGGATTCAATGATTGGATGCTCAATTTCGGTTATATCAATTTCACCTCTTCCATCACTGCGAACATGGATATCCTTGGTCTGATGAAGAATAGGCGCTATATTTCTGCTCTGCACCAGCAAATCAATACAGTATGAAATTGTCCAGGGCAAAATATGACTGTATCAAATTGTCCAGTGCAAAACATGACAGATGCTAAGTGGAAGAGACGTGTTTAAACCGAAAATACAAGGTGGGGTATATGTTTACTAGCTGCTTGATATTTGTGCAGATAGAGATGTCTGCCCGTTTCTATTTGGCAAACAAACAAAGTGACTGCAATTTTGGTTGAACTGCACAAGAGAATAGTATAGTCACTGCATGCAGTGCCATTTAAAAATAGACACATAAAGATTGGATAGTCACTTCATGGGCTGCAGAAAAGTAGTACTGTACTATTTATTGGCCAACACTAGGTGCTTCATTGCTTTGTTCTGATTATACAATGGGCATCATTTTGCCTAAGTTAAAGTTTGTATTCTAAAAATAGTCTCGCCGCGTGATCGAGAGAAGACCAAATCATATTGCAGTGGATGTTCCTCCATCATGTGTGGTTCATTCTCATGGTTCCAGCTGTTGGTGAAACTAGTTACGTTTGCAAGAGGAATTGTAGACTTCACAAACAAATTTGTCTTTCACTCTGTACTGAATGTTGGCCAAGAGAAGCATCCATGTTAGTAGGAAGAACATATGTTTTTTTCTAGATCTTTGCTTTTGGAGCTACATATTTGTATATGATCTTTGAATCATCGAGATGCATTAACATGTTGATCTTATGTATGAGAATCATACTAGTTGGTTTTGAATTTGGGCTACTAATGTGAACATATTACAATGCCAGGCCTGTGAGTCTCGTGTGGACATTTCGAACGGATCGGCTCTTATTGTTGTGCACAACATGATCCTTATTTTTGTGTTCTCAGTGTTTACAAGTTACTAACAGTTCCTTATTTCTGTTCGCTCAGTGTTTACAAGTTACTGATCGATCACTAGCTAGGCTACTAATGCGCTCCTGGCAGTTTTAGTTGCGATGCAAGATCCGAAGCGGCAGTTTTTTAATAAAAGTGCCTACCTCTGAAGAAAATGACAATCTGCTCTGAAGAAAATGCCATGCGATTCTGAAGAAACGGCCAGCAAAAACGTTCGCAAATGCCCTATCTCCCAGCGAACGTTCATCAGCTAATGCAATCGTACACGTACACCATCTGATCGACCTACTCGATCCTACACGGATAAATAGCGGATCACACACGTACTACCTCCTTTCTGGCTTGCAGGGCTCAATTCAAAAAACGACCTACTCGATCCTACAAGAATAAATAGCGGATCACGCACGTTCTACCTCCTTTCCGGTTTGCAGGGCTTAATTCAAAAATCTCACCAACTGTCGGTGTACAAAACTAGGGGCACGTTTTTGTATCCTGTGCACGGGCAGTCAGAGCCGCGCTCGCATGCACACCAAGAAGAGCGAGGGAGGTGAGCCAAGGTAAGACCGAAGCCCAAGACGAAGAAAAGCAACGACAAGGACCAAGGCCACAAATATCAGATGGACAAAGCAGGTTTCCCCGGCAAGGACCCTTGCCGGGGCAGCCTTAGCGGCCCCAGGAAGACCCTTGCCGGGGCAGCTCGCCCACGCCAGCTGAGCGAGCCACCCTCGAGCCCACCAACACTCGACAAATGCATTGGGACAGGGCTCGGGAGGCACCTCTGTGGTGGCATGCAGATCTTTGTGAAGACAAAGAATAGTTAAAATCAAATGACGATAGGAAGGCAGCCATCCTCACTGAAGAAACCCACAAGACCCCCGGCAAGATCCTTGCCTAGGACGCTTGCGCGCCACGGCAAGACCCTTGTCGGGCCACCCGGCAAGGCCCTCGCCAAGCGCACCAGCAGGGCCACCGTCCGGCCCACACCAGCCAAGTCTCCGCCGCCGTTCACATGCAGCTGCCGACCCAACCAGCTGGGCAGGCACCTGCGTGGCAACATGCAGCCCTTCGTGCAGGCTCCACCACCGCGCCACCTCAGCTGCCTGCCTGCCTACATGGCACCGCATGCATCGCTGGCCAGGGCGCGTGTCGAAGCTTGGAGGAGCGGCGACGGACGGGACGGGCCTCGCCCCCGTCCCCGATAAAGTGAAGGGACACCTAAGCAGAATACATCCACCAAAGCAGGACTAGGGTTTTACGCATCCTCGCGGCCTGAACCTGGGTAAACGAACCGCGTGCTCTCTGTTAGAACCGCTCTTCTCTCAACCCCGCGCCCCGCAACCGCAGTAGGGATTCTTGTGATCCCATAGGTGTCGTTTCCCACCGACATCTTTGGCGCGCGCCGGTAGAAGCGCGTTAGAGAATCTGGTCTGATAGTTAGCCTAGCGGTTCTTCATCGCCATGGCCCCTAAGAAGAAGACGGCCATGGCGATCTGCTCGCTGGGGGCCGAACGGCCCATGCCGGTGCGCACGAGCAGCGGACCGGTCACGGACAGGACTCGGGCCGCAGCCCGCGAACACCAGCATCGCCTGTAGCCGGAGTTCGGCGAGCGGCGCGTCGGTAATGCAGACGATCGCCCCACGCCGCAGACTCCAAAGATGCAGGGGCCTTCGCCGCGGCGCGGGGCCCTTCGGGGTTGTCGTTGCGCCGACTCCGGGCGGTGCGGCGACCTCCAGGACACATACACCGGCGACCACCACGCGTTCTTCCCATGGTGTGCGCGCCGAACAGCGTCACCACGTTGGTGACCCTGGGCACTGCCGTGGGAAGAGCCACATGCGTCGTCATCAAGACGAAGGAGTTCAACACGCTCGCCCGAAGCCTTTGGTGAAAATGGCATGCAGCCGCTGGGTCGTGACAGAGCTCCTTCTAACATAGTTAGAAGTTGAAGCGCGCCGCGATCCACTCAGCTGTCACCGCCACCCACGCTAGCGGAAGCCTTGGCGCGCGCACAGCTGCTCATCGACTTCCCTCCTGCTGCGGAGCAGCTCGATGAGTGGAGGGCCACCATCCGTAGCCTCGTCCCCGTCGCGAACAAAGACGATCCGCGACGGGCGGGGCCCTCGGGTCGGCGCTCCACCGAACCACCACATGTTGGCGCTGGGAGGACCGGGGGAGCTGCGGCCACGATGCACTTTCCTCCTCCTCGCCAGCCGCCACGGGCGTCGGCCCGTCGCGAAGACGCTGGTGATAACATCTCCATAGCATCGTCCGATCCGCGGACCCTCCGCGACCAGCGGCAGGTTCTTCGGGAGCAAGCTCACGAAGACGCTCGAACCACCGTCGAGCGTCGGCGCGAAACGTGCCGCCAGTCGGACAAGCGGGCAGGACCCGCTACGGACCACCCGACATCGGGGGGCCCCGGCGGCCTACCTTACGAGGTGGGCTGCCCGGCTTTTACCCGTGAGCTGAGGCAGTTCCAGTGGCCGTCCCACCGCACGTTCAAGACCGACGTCGACGAGAAGTACACCGGCAAGACCCATCCGTCCGAGTCCCTCAGCATCTACACCATCGCGATGCAGGCCGCTGGGGCTCGCGACAACAAGGTTCTCGCCAACTACTTCCCGCTGGCGCTCAAGCCCAATGTAATGTCTTGGTTGATGCACTTGCCGGCGGACTCCATCTCTTCCTGGTCAGATTTGTGCCATGAGTTCGTTGGCGCCTTCATAGGAGGCCACCAAGCTCATGGCCAGGCCGATGATCTGCATATCATTCCCGGAAGGAAGGGGAGACCCTGCGCAAGTACATCCAGAGATTCAGCCGGGTGCAGTACAACATCCCCGACGTTCATCCCGCCGCTGTGATTAGCGTGTTGCATCAGAACATGCGCAATCGCAAGATGCGCGAGGAGCTGGCGATGACCAAGGTTAAGGATGTGGCCGAGCTCTACGTTCTGGCCGACAGGTGCGCCTGGGCTGAAGAGGGAAGGAAGTACCCCAACAAAGACGCCGACGCTGAAACCGACTCTACCGATGAGGACGCCGCCGCCCCGACGAAGAAGGGCCGGCGTCACAACAGGAAACGCAAAGGAAAGGCCGTGCTTGCCGTTGAGGGATCTGACGATACTGGTGCCGGCAAGAAGGTCAAGGCAGACACCCCCCGGCAAGGAGATTGCCGGGTGCGCCACCTGCCGGGCCTTGGCGGCTACCGACAAGCCAGGAAGATCCGACAAGCAATACTGCAAGATCCACCGCACCAAGGGCCACGATCTCCAGAACTGCCGACAAGTCGAGCTGCTTGCTGAGAAGCAAAAGGCTGAGTACAAAAGGCGGGACAAGGAGAAGGACCAGGATGGTGCTGAGGGATCTGACAAGAAGCGTGGCGACCAAGGAGGCCGCCCCGGCAAGGACAACCAGCAAGAGAGGCCCGCCCGGGGCCGCGATAAGAAACAAGAAGACGATGATCACGACGAGGACGACGAGTCCGGTGAGCAAGGATTCCAGAAGGCTACGGAGGCCATGTGCGTCGATGGCGGCGCCTTGTTGCATGCCGATCACCGCTAGCTCAAGCAGTGGGTGCGAGAGGTTACAGCAACAGAGCTGTCGTTTGACGCTCAGAAGCCACTAAAGTGGTCCAGCACGCCCCTCATCTTTGACGCCGAGGACCACCCTCATCGCACTACCGCGGTCGGGTGTTTGCCGTTATTGGTTTCGCCAACAATACGCAACCTCAGGGTGAACAAGATGTTGGTTGACGGCGGGGCCGGCTTGAACCTGATCTTGCCTGTCATGATCAAAAGGTTGCAAATCCCTGACGGAGACCTCGAGGAAACGGGCACGTTTCATGGGGTCAATGCGGGGAGGAGTCAGCCAAAGGGAAAGGTCACACTGCTCGTGACATTTGGGGGAGAGTTGAACTACTGAACAGAGAAGATCGTCTTCGACGTGGCCAAGATCCCCTTGCCCTACAACGGGATCCTCGGCCGCCCGGCACTAGCCAAGTTCATGGCGGCATCACACTACGCCTACAACATGCTAAAGATGCCCGGGCCGTTGACCATCATCTCCGTCCCCTCTGACAAGAAGGACACGCTGATCTGCGCCGACCAACTCTACCGGGAAGCAGTTGCAGCAGCTGCCGTCAAGGCACCTGCTCCTGCCGCCGAAGGCCCGGGAGGAAAGAAGGAGCCCGGCAAGATCTCTCGCACCCACTCCGGCAAAAGCACCTCCTCGGGGTGTTGTGCTACCGTTGAGGATGTGCCAGAGAGCTCTGCCGACAAGAGCAAGAGATCCAGAGCCGAGCCGCTGCATACCAAGAAGGTGCCCGTCGCGGAGGACGGCACGGGAGGGGCCTTCATCATAGGCTCCTCCCTCAACAGCAAATAGGAAGGCGAGCTCGTCACCTTCCTGCGGGCAAATGTCGACGTGTTTCCATGGCAAGCGTCCAGAGCATCCCGGTGTTCCTGTGGAGGTGATCGAGCACCACCTAGCTGTCTGCCCCCACGCGCGGCCCGTCAAGCAGATGGTCAGAAAGCAGGCTTTGGAGAGGCAGGAGTTTATCACGGAGGAGATCAGGAAGTTAGAAGCGGCAGGTTTGGTGAGAGGGGTTCTCCATCCGACGTGGTTGGCCAATCCGGTAGTGGTGCGCAAGGCGAATGGGAAGTGGAGGCTATGTATTGATTACACAGATATCAATAAGGCTTGTCCTAAGGACCCCTTCCCATTGCCGCGCATCGACCAGATTGTTGACTCCACGGCCGGGTGTGATCTGTTATCATTCCTCGATGCCTACTCAGGCTACCACCAAACCTTCATGACAAGAGAAGATGAAGAGAAGACAGCATTCATCACCCCATGTGGTACGTATTGATTTTTACGGATGCTTTTCGGGTTGAAGAGTGCTGGCTCAACGTTTGTAAGGGCAGTCCAAATTGGTTTTGAACCTCAGCTCCATAGAAATATGGAAGCCTACATGGATGACATAGTGGTCAAAACCAAGGACGGGCCGACTCTTGTGCAAGATCTAGAAGAGACATTTGCCAACCTGCGCAAGATCAACCTCAAGTTGAACCCTAAGAAGTGCGTCTTCGGCATCCCGTCCGGCAAGCTTCTCGGGTTCTTCGTGTCACAGTGCGGGATCGAGGCAAACCCAGACAAGATCAAGGCTATTGAGCGGATCGAGGCGCCCAAGCGGATCAAGGATGTGCGTCGGCTCACCGGCTGCGTTGCCGCCATGAGCCGGTTCATCTCCAAGTCCGCCGAGCGCGCCCTTCCATTTTTCAAGATCTTGAAAAAGGCGGGCCCAATGGAGTGGACCCCAGAAGCTGAGGCCGCACTGCAGAACGTGAAGAGATACCTTTCCTCCACGCCAATACTAGTTACGCCCAAACCACAAGAGCCGTTGTTGCTGTATCTGGCAGCGATGAATCAAGTGGTCAGCGCCGCACTGGTGGCACAGAGGGAGGTCGACGAGGAGGCAACGATGGCGGAAGGACCAGCGGATGGCAAGCCGAAGATTCCCGGCAGAACTGATCTTGACAAGGCGCAGCCCCGTGATCTGGCGCCACCAAAGGCGATGCCGTAGCGGCGAATGAAGTGGTGCCCGAAAAAGATGATGCAGCACCGGGTTACTTTGTCGACTCCCTCTTGCGAGGCTAGGTCAAGGTATTCCGGTGTGCAAAAATGCTCTTGACCTCCTTATGGCCTCGAGGAAGCTGCGTCACTACTTCGGGCCCACGAGATCACTGTCGTCACCCGCCTCCCGTTGCAACGGATACTGCACAACCCGGAGGCAACCGGAAGGATTGTGGAATGGGCCTTGGAGTTGTCAAGCTTCGGCTTAAAGTTTGAGAGTACCTAGACAATTCAGAGCAGAGTCTTGGCGGAGTTCATCGCGGAATGGACCTCGACGCGTGATGAAGAAATCCAGGAGACTACTCTCCCCGGCAAGGAAGCAGACCACAACTGGATAATGTACTTTGATGGAGCCTTCTCGCTGCAAGGCGCCGGTGCCGGTGTGCTGCTCGTCGCACCCACCGGAGAGCACCTCAAGTACGTGGTCCAGATTCACTTCCGCAGGGAGATGTCCACCAATAACACCGCTGAGTACGAGGGATTGCTTGCCGGTCTCAGGATTGCGTCTACCCTCGGGGTTAAGAAGCTCATCGTCAGGGGTGACTCGCAGCTTGTTGTGAGGCAAGTCAACAAAGATTATCAGAGCCCGCTGATGGAAGCATACATAGATGAGATGAGGAAGCTGGAGGAACGCTTTGACGGTATCCAGGCGGAGCACGTCCACCGAGCGGAGAATGACATCGCCGATTACCTGTCAAAGTGTGCCGCATTCAAGCTACCTATGGAACCAGGTACCTTTTTGCTCCGGTTAACTCAACCATCCGTCGATCCATCAGCAGGGCAGAGCAAGCGGAGAAAATCAGGTCCCATCAAGTACTTTCCTACCGAGCCCCCCGGGGCTATCGGCAAGGGTACTACCGCGGACGTTGAGCCTGCCCAAGAGCAACTGGCTCCGGCGGGGCGTCAGGCCCCGGCCGTAGAGACATCCGCTCCCATGGCGAAAGAGATGCCTTTGGTCCTTGCCGTCGAGCCTCAGGCTCCGGCATGGGCGCAACATACTGTCCAATTCCTCGAGCAGGGAGCTTCACGAGGCGGGAAGAAGCGGCGAAAGTAGCCCATTGGTCCGCCATACCAGTTAAATCGATGGCGTCTGTGCGGAGAAGGCCGAATGGTGTGAAACTCAAGTGCATCCCGGGAGGAAGGACTAGAGCTGTTGGCGAGAGATACATAGAGGCATATGTGGCTCCCACATAGGGTCAAGGCCCTTGCCGGAAGGCGTTCAGTAAGGTTTCTTCGGCCCACCGCCCTCGAGGATGCGGCACTAGTCACCAAGTGTGAAGCGTGCGATTACATTCAAAGAAGCTTCATCAACCAGCTCAAGCCCTTCAAACAATCCCTCTCTCCTGGCCATTCTCGGTCTGGGGGCTCGATATACTGGGCCCTTTCCCCCGCGCCGTCGGGGGCTTTGAGTACTTGTACGTTGCAATCGACAAGTTCACAAAGTGGCCAGAGGTGGAAGCAGAGGAAGGTGACTGCTCAGTCAGCTGTCAAGTTCTTCAAAGGACTAGCCTACCGTTTTGGTGTGCCAAACAGAGTCATCACCGACAACGTCATGCAGCTCACAAGCCACACCTTCATGCAGTACATCCGAGACCTTGGCAGCAAGGTCTGTTTTGCTTCCGTGGCACATCCACGGAGCAACGGCCAAGCGGAGAGGGCAAATGCTGAAGTGTTGTGAGGCTTGAGAACGAAGACCTTTGACAAGCTGCACAAGAGTGGAAGGCGCTGGATTGATGAGTTGCCGGCGGTTCTTTGGTCGACCCGGACGATGCCAAATCGAGCCACCAGCCAGACACCTTTTGCCCTGGTATACGGGGCGGAAGCAGTTCTCCCCACAGAACTCATACACGGGTCACCTCGAGTGCTCGCTTATGACGAGCTTGAGCAAGAGCCGTTGCGCCAAGATGACGCGGCGCTCCTTGAGGAAGATCGTCTTCGGGCGGCTGTGAGAGCGGCACGCTACCAGCAAGCCTTGCGCCGCTACCATAGCCACAAGGTTCATGCCCGAAGCCTTGTGGAAGGCGACCTTGTTCTTCGGCGTGTTCAGTCGGCCAAGAATTCCAACAAGTTGATGCCGAAGTGGGAAGGCCCTTATCGGGTATCTGAGTCACCGGGCTGGCGCGAGTCCGCTTTGGAGACCGAGGATGCCCGTGCAGTGAGCAACTCACTGGAACATTGAGCATCTTCGTAAGTTTTACCCATAAAGTAGCGGCTTGCCGAGCCTCGACAAGCCACCTTTTGTATGAGCTTTGCCGACAAGGCATGTGACCCTCTGTACAAAGCCGGTATGAGACCACGAGCATAAATAAGTGAAGTATTTGGCGCCCTAAGTTATAGCATGCATGCTAGGTCGAGTCTCGTCCTTGGTTAGGGTTGATAGTGCTTAGCGGCGGCTAACCCCTAGCTTAGATGTCGAGTGCGCGTCTCTCTATTCTTCTCTGTCTTCTTTGGTTCGCAGGACACATGAATATCGTCGCCGAGCTGCTTTGGAAGAAAGGGGACGGACCGGCGTCCGGGCCCCGGCAAGCCAGTATTGCCGAGGGCTGCAGATTTAGATAAGTTCTCTATCCCTTATCATGCGTTTCTTTATGGACCGAGGTATGTCAAACCTCGTTTTATCATTAGGCTACCGTGCTCCCCTCGTTTCGGACCCTAGGACTAGTTTCCTGGGACCGGGTTTGGTCGTAGTCGCGACAGCAAGGAAATGAAACGAGGAGCCTAAGCCCACCTCATCCCTGCCTCCGCCAAGGGTGTGAGAAAGGTCGAGCGAAGTGGGGGGACGACAAGGCCTGTTGCCGGGCAAGAAAACGTTGATCTTAAAGGTAACAAGGATTTACTCCTTGTCGTGGGTTTTACCTGCGAATGAAAAACCCGGCAAACACCCCTTTTTCATTAAAAACATCCCATACACGTACAGTTCATACGAAATGAAAAACATGAACAAGGGGATTACAAGTTTTAAAGTTAACAAAGGCCCAAAGGCTTACAAGACTAAAAAGAGATAAGATGCCAGTAATCCCTTTCTTGTCCCTCTCCTCAGGAGGCAGGTCAAGGAGGCGAAAAGGGCAAAAGGGGCACCTAGGCAAGCTACGAGCAGCAGAAGACACCGAGAGAACACCTCGGCGACCGCCCATGGGCAGGCCGGTGATGACGGTGCAAGGAAAAGAGCTGGAAGATGAGGCGGCAGGACCGGCGGTACGCGACGAAGGCGTCGGTGCCCGCGTACTCCGAGTTGACGGCCTTGCCGCCCGCCCTCTTCCTCTTCCGTAGCCTCCCGACGCCAGCCGCCCAAGGAGATGGCCCCGAGAAGTTCAAGGAGCTGGCCCCGCCCCCGGCAAACCCCTGCCGGAGGAGAGGCCAGGTGCAGATGCTGCTGCTGCCGCACCCGCCCAGGCATGGGGCGTCCGACGCCTAGTCAGACTCGTCCCCGCTATCCGCCCCGCTGTCCTCCTCGACACTTTCGCTCGAGGAAGAGCTTCCATCGTCAGAATCTCCATCGGAGGAGCTCTCCACGTAGCACTTCAGGCGAGTCCCGAACTCCCCGAAGACCTTGACGGAGAGTAGGCCATCCTCCATCAATTTGAAGTAGAGGATGAGCCCTGCCATCAGGCTGTGGATGCGAGCGAACGTCGTTCACCCACGACGGAGGTACATGACTCGAGGAGCCAGGAAGTCGACGTAGACCCGCGTGCCCCCGTTCCCGCAACCCCTCATGTGCAACCTGAGGGATTGGGGACGGTCACGCTCCATCTCCCGAGCGAACGGCGCGGGAAGACGAAGATGGCGTCGCGGAGGCCGGCGCATCCTAATGAAGAACTCGCGGGGCTGGTCTCCGACATGGCCTTCCATCGGGAAAGGCACCATGGGCGGGGGCGAAGCTGGCGCGCCGCCCCGCCCTCCTCTTCCCCGAGCACTGCGACCTCTGCCCCGGCCTCGCCCACGGCCTCGCCCCCTCCCCCTTCCCCTCGCGGCCGGCTCTGCCGCCACGGGCGCAGGAGGAGGAGGGACGCGTTGTCGAGCGGCGACCCTCGCCGCCACCGTCGAAGGACCGGGATTCCCTTTCTCCATGACGAATGAAAGGAAGGAGCGGAAGCAAGGGGAGGTAGAAGATGGAAGAATGCGGGATGCCATCTCCCCTTCTCGCTCTTTATAGAGGAATGGGTTTGGGGCTCGGCCAATCAAGACACGGGAGGCGCAGGGAACCAGGACCGACCCGCTGCCCCAACCAGCGACGGCCCGGTTTCCCGCCTCCACCGTTTGCCACCCCGAGCGCATGAAAGACGCGTGGCAGACGTGCAGAACCGAGGGGACAGGTGAGGTGACCTCTCCCCACCCCGTGATCGTGGGGAGTGGATGCCTTGCAGACCGTGCCCCGGCCCCATTCAGTAAATGAGCCGCGCCTCCACGCCTCCCTCCCTTTACAGGGAAGGCGCGAGCCGCCTCTTTAGTGCGGTGTGACGCATGCGTGTGAAAACCGCCCCACGCATGCCGCCCACATCACACACACCCCTCCACGTCGCGCCGCGCGCGCGGGTCATGGGAAGCGCAGCGCGCGAAAAATCTTACCACGGTAAAAACCGCCCCGCCTGCCCGGGCACCGTTTTGGGCCGGACCCAACAACGTGTCGCGCTTATGTGTGGCCCAGGCCCGGGGGCTCCTGTCGGTGTACAAAACTAGGGGCACATTTTTGTACCCCTTTACCTGTGCACGGGCAGTCAGAGCCGCGCCCGCGACCACACCAAGCAGAGCGAGGGAGGTGAGCCAAGGTAAGACCGAAGCCCAAGACGAAGCAAAGCAACGACAAGGACCAAGGCCACAAAGATCAGATGGACGAAGCAGGTTTCCCCGGCAAGGACCCTTGCTGGGGCAGCCTCAGCGGCCCCGGCAAGACCCTTGCCGGGGCAGCTCGCCCACGCCAGCCGAGCGAGCCACCCTCAAGCCCACCAATACTCGGCAAATGCATTGGGACAGGGCTCGGGAGGCACCTCTGTGGTGGCATGCAGATCTTTGTGAAGACAAAGAATAGTCAAGATCAAATGAGGATAGGAAGGCATCCATCCTCACCGAAGGAACCCACAAGACCCCCGGCAAGATCCTTGCCAGGGATGCTTGCGCGCCACGGCAAGACCCTTGCCGGGCCACCCGGCAAGACCCTTGCCGGGCCACCCGGCAAGGCCCTCGCCAAGCGCACCAGCAGGGCCACCGTCCGACCCGCACCAGCCAAGTCTCCGTCGCCGTTCGCATGCAGATGCCGACCCAACCAGCTGGGCAGGCACCTGCATGGCAACATGTAGCCCTTCATGGAGGCTCCACCACCGCGCCACCTCAGATGCCTGCCTGCCTACATGGCACCGCATGCATCGCTGGCCAGGGCGCGTGTCGAAGCTAGGAGGAGCGGCGACGGACAGGACGGGCCTCGCCCCCGTCCTCGATAAAGTGAAGGGACACCTAAGCCTCGCATTAAATGCGCTTTGTCCTGTAATACCAGCGATAAGCTCGTGATGCTTTAGCACTTTCCACCTCCTGTGTGCCACTGTGGCATCCCTTTTCGCCTATAAAAGGAGGCCCATGGTACACAGGGGAAGGATTCGGCTTTTTTGAGCTCATTACACTCCGTAGCTAGTTCAAGAACTCAGAATACATCCACCAAAGCAGGACTTTGGTTTTACGCATCCTCGCGACCCGAACTTGGGTAAACGATCCGCGTGCTCTCTGTTAGACCCTCTCTTCTCTCAACCCCACGCCCCGCAACCGCAATAGGGATTCTTGTGATCCCATAGGTGTCGTTTCCCACTGACACCAACCAAGGTAGATGATGAGTGGTCAAATCATTTTTGACAAGGAGGGAGTACCTCATCTGGATGATTCGAGTGCACTCGTTTGACCGGCATGTCGGTGTGCGACCCAGCACAGACGGGACGCACCACTGACGGGGCGGGACGACACAATCATAATTTCAGTTTTTCTACTTTTCCATGGCAAGCTGGCGTGCTAAGCCATGCCTGCTTATGCATTGAATTCTGATGACCGCGATGACTGTCGCGTTTCCCGCTACCCGCTGGTTCGCCTACCTTCCGCCTGTAATTACTGTTTCCCGGGCTTGTCCAGTGGCACCATCACTCAAATCGCCCTATCCTCATAACCCCTACCGGTCCGACGTCGCTCGCCACTTATCCTCGCTCTCACCACGTTCGCCATGCCCCCTCCCGTCCGTGATAGGCGACGCCGGAGGCGGTCACCCCCGGAACTAGTGTTCGGTTTTTCACCGGAAGGCAGACGGAGGGAGGAGGCATTCTATTGGTCTTTAGATGGCAATGCAGAGTATGAGGAGTTGTTGGAGCACGACCGCCTGGCGGAGGAGCAGCATATCACCGATTTGTGCCGCCAGCGGGACATGGAGCAGCAGCGCACAGACGCTCTGAGTCGCGAGCAGAGCGCCCGCAACTGGGCCGACTACATGGAGGCCGGCGCCCAGCAAATATCCCTGGAGGCTGTCGGACATGCACGCGTTCGCGACGCCAAATTTTACTACAATCTCGTCAAGTGGGTTTCCTGCTTAGAAGCCGAAGCTTCGGTGGACCACACCGGCATGGAAAGGGCCAACGCGTGCGAGCAACGCGCCCTATCACACCCCTGGCAAGTCCGAGGCGAGGCGGAGGACGCCGGTGCCGGCGTTTAGCGTGTACCGCAGATGGAGGCCGGCATCGTCCAGTTAGCTAAGAGTAAGTTAGTACTTGTACACTACTAGAGTATTAGTGGGAGTAGATAGTTAACTTGGCTATGATGGTTGTCAACCTGGAAGTTCAGTACTCTACATCTGGATCAGACCTGTTACTTTGCTCTGAATTTTGAACTTTCTGTTTGAATGTATGGAATGGGTTGTACTTGTCCGCCACGGGTTTAGAGGCTGACTTGTGGGCCTACCAGGTTGACGGGTACACAATCAGGAGATGATTGTATGTGGGAGGATGAGAGCAGGTACCCACCAAGGTCATGGTAGTATGCAAGCAAGTGCCTCCTTATTTCAAGCCAATAAAAAAGGCTCCTCCTAATGGATTTCTGACATCTCGGTCCCATGCCATTGTCAACCTAGTCAATAAATGAGAGAATTGCACAATGAGCGGCTGACACGAGGGACCCAGCAGCTCGCCCAGTTTTTTTTGTTTTGGGTTAATTTGATAAATGCCACTCCAAATCTGGTGATTCCGAGAAATGCCACTGCAATTTCCAAACTTTGAAAAATGCCATTTCATGCCATTTTCAGTGGCATTTTTCGAAGTCTGGAGTGGCGTTTTTCAAAGTTTGCAAAAATTGCAAAGGCGTTTTTCAAAGTTTGCAAAAATTGCAGTGGCATTTTTTATAGTTTGGAAATTGCAATGTCATTTTTATGAATCTCCATAACTGGAGTGGCATTTATCTAATTTTTTTTGAGGCAGGCAGGGGTGTCAAGCTGGCTGCGGGGCACTCTGGCCTGTCTAGACAGCCTTTTCTTTTATGTTTACCACAGACTAGCCCAGTAGTTTTTTTTCTTTCTTTCTGAAAATGGCTAGCCCTGTTTTTTGTGATTTGTCAAGTAAGTCGCTTTGTCAGGCCTGTTGGGCTGCGAATCTTTCAAGACGAGGAGAGCTTCATTCGGCTGGCCGAGAAAATGGCCTATTAGCAATGAGAAATGGTTTGTACATTATTAAAACACATCAAACCGGCAATTAGTTTCAAATTTGTTTTTTTCATTTTGTGATTTTAAATTGCATTGATTTTTATGCGTGGAAATTTTGTTGGATTTTATATTGATATACATTTATTTCTAAAATCAGTTTGAATGTGACTTGAAATTTCAGGATTAAAAACAGTTCAGACCGCACCGAAATATGCAAAATTTCGTATAATTTTTTAACGGTGGCCACAATATGGGTTGTAATGCTAACAAAAAGAATATGGGCTCCAAAAAACACCTTAAGAATTAGCAAATGGGCTGTAAATTATTAGAAATAATGGCAGATGGGTCTGTTTTCCACAAATTTGAGGCTTTCCTAAAAGAAGGTTAACGCACAAGCAGTGACTATTGGATGTCCATCCAACGGTCGTCGTGCTTCTTCAATATCTGCTCTTCTTGCTCCAGCCGCTCAAACAAGCTTACCGGGCGGAACTGCTCCCTCCTCCTCCTGCTCGCCAGGTCTTGCCTGACAGGCCTCACCGCCCCATCGTACTCCCATCGCTAGCCTAGCCATCCCTCTACTCACCCACGCCTGCTGTTATTCTCCGGCGACGGCAGATGAACCAGTAAACCCTCGTACTCCCCTCCGCATGGGAAACAACTGTCGAGTCTTTCCTGGCTCTATGTCGTTCCCTTCGCCTCGCCGTCATCCATGGCCCTGGTGCTCTCGGCGTGGCGTGGTCAACACGGTTAACGATCGACATGCATATGAAGTGGACTGTACGTGGAGAGGCTGACAGTTGGGTCCACGGCCGCACACAAGGAAATGCCTCCTTATTACGCGCAAATAATGATTCCTCCACCTGACATCTGGGACCCACCGAAAAGACCTCTGTATTTTGCAAAAAAAAACAATCCCGCCGCTGACAGCTCGGACCCACCTGCTATATCTTCGTACGCAAGGAAGTGCCTCCTTATTACGCACAAAAAAAATGAATACTCCCCCTGCTAGCTGGGACCCAGCATAAAGGGAGGCTGACTTGTGGGCCTACTAAGTTGATGGGGACGGAGGGCTTTGTCAACTTAGTCAATATGAACGATTCTAGCTCCAGTGACTGTACGATGTCCATCCAACGACCATAGTGCTTCTTCAACCTCTGGTCTTCTTGCTCCAGCCGCCCAAATAAGCGTCGGCCGTGCCGCCTGCTCCTGCCCCCCGTGTACGGCTGTGCTGCCACCACTGGCCATGCCATCCCTCTATACTCACCCACACCTCCTGTTATTCTCCGGTGACGGCAGCCTCACACCGCAGCCAAAGCAGTCCACCCACATACTCCCCTCCGCGTGGGAATCCACTGCCGCGTCTTCCCCGGCTCCGCGTCGCCCCTTCCTAGGCCTCGCCGTCGTCCACCGCCCTGGTGCTCCCGGCGCGGCGTGGTCAATGTGGTCAACGAACGACTTCCGTCGGAAGAGTACTGTACGTGGAGAGGCTGACAGCTGGGTCCACGGCTGCAACAAGGAAGTGCCTCCTTATTACGCGCAAAATAATTATTCCTCGACCTGACAGCAGGGACCCACCAGACGGGCCACCGTATTTTGCGAAAAAAAGTGTTTCCCCCTGACTACTGGGACCCACCAGCTACATCTTCGCACGCAAGGAAGTGCGTCCATATTACGGGCAAAAAAATAATGATTCACCCCCTGACTGATGTGACCCACCAGCTACATCTTCACACGCAAGGAAGTGCCCGACAGTCGGGACCCACCTGTTCAAAGCATACGTAGCGGTGTCATTCTGGTCGCGAACGTGTACATACATACGATCGGTCTGTCTGCAGGCTACAACGATGAACCGTGGCCGTGTAAGGAAGGGCACGTGTTGTAGTAGAGGCGCGCACATGTCATAGTAGAGGCACGCATGTAGCATGTACACATACGTACAGCGCCCAGGGTGCAAGAAAGTAAATACGACCACGTACGTACATACGGGCGGGGTCTCGAACGCCTACTCGCGCGTACGTACGGCCAGGGCTCGTGTACATGGCTGGGTCGGAACGGAGAAACTGCGTCGTCGTCGTGTTCATGGGGAGGCAACGGAATGCGTCATGTTCATCAGGAGGCAACGGAACGTGTGCTGTTCATCGGGAGCCAACCGACTTGGACAGAACAGCCGATGGAAACGAGGCCTGGCGTACCGTAGAACGGAGGAAACGGCCTTTTGTTCGACCGGCCCACGGAAAGCAGGATCCTGTTCATCGGGAGGGTGCAGCGTATCGCAAAATGGAGGAAACGGACCTCCCACGGTCGAAACAGGGTCGATTGATCGGGAGGTGTGGCGTCTTGCAAAACGGAGGAAAGCGGACTTGTGTTGGGCGCCACGGTCAAAACGGGTCCCGTTCATCGGGAGGGTGTGGCGATCGCAAAAGCAGGACTCCACGGGATACTGTTCATCTCCACCGTCGACCTCCTCCGGCCTCCACCTGCATTGTTCATCCACGGGCTCCTGTTCATCCAGCCTCCATCGCGCGCTCCTCCACCGCCATCGCTCAACCAACCCTCTCCACGGGGTCTGTTCAACCACCCCTCCATGGGCTCTGTTCATCCAGCCCTCCATCGGCTCTCGCTCAACCAGCCCTCCACCGCCCATCGCTCAACCAGCCCTCCATGGGGTCCTATTCATCCAGCCCTCCACGGGGTCCTGTTCATCCACCGGCTCGATCGATCGGGGTCCTGTTCATCCAGCGGCAACGGCCTCTACTACCACGGGTTCCTGTTCATCCAACCCCCCACCGGGAACTGTTCATCCAAACCCCCCAACAACGCTCATTGTTCATCCAGAGGCAGCATCGACCGGCTTCAGTTAGCAGCAGTAGCGAAGGAAAAACTCTGGTTCAGTTAACAGCAAGGGATCGATCGCTCAAGTTGAATGTCGTAGCTTGTAGTGCAATCGCCGGGTTGATGAAGAGCCCAATGCCTCGCCGGGTTCGATTAGATCCCAACGCCTCGCACACGCTGCAGATATCGCATACAAGAGAAACGCGCAACGCTCGGCCCCCGTCCACCCACCGTAACCGGGAACTCCCCGATATATTCCTTGCCCTCGCTTCTACCACGGTTTTTTCCATCATGGACGGCCCAAAGAATGTCATGCAGCTGCGTCTCCAGCCCGCACAGGACGAAAAGCCCATTTTCTGTCTTGATTTTTTGTCATAGAAGTAGGACCCCACCACATCTATGATGATAGCGGGTTTCGTCACAATTATCATCATAGAAGTGTCATAAGTATGACATAAAAAAATTTCGTTCGGCCCGAAATGTCACGAATGTGTCTTTTTTTTGTAGTGTAGGATCGATAATGGATGGGGATAACTAGCTGCAAGTAGTCGAAAAACAGAAAATAAGAGATTATGACCCGATGAGGAGGATGCTTACCGAAGCTTGCAATCCAAACATTCGCCAATCCACAAGCCACAATACTACCGCACACAACCACTTTCAAGTCGTGGAGCACGGGATAGGTGCAATTTGCAAGGGAAACCACGAACTCTAACCCACACAACACGATCTAGTCGTGGATCACGAATTAGGAGTAATTTCTCAAGGAATCATGGGAATAAGGATAACAAGAGCTCTCCAATCTCAGGAGGAGTCTATGTGTTTGGTCTTTGATAGAAATGGCAAGAGTCCCCAATGAAGCGAAGGGCTAGCCTATTAGGTGTGAAAGTAAACTAGCTTCTAGAACCATCTTAGGTGTGAAAGTGAACCAACTTTGTTGGACTAAATGGGCTCCAAGACTTAATGAGTTAGCTTCTGGAAATCTCTCGTCGGAGGTGGTTGGCAGTTCCCGACCTACAAACATTGTTCACTGGGTTCGAACAATGTTTCCTTCAGCAGCAAACCCGAGTTCTGGAAACCTTTTGCAAGTTGGGATATCCAAAACCGTGCAAAACATTGTTTCGTCAGAATCAGAACAATGTTTCTTCAGCAGAGAATTCATTTCTTCATGAACTCCTAACATTTTTTCTTCGCCATAAAATATTGTTTTGCATGGACTGCAAAGTGTTTGGCCTTCTTCGATATTGCACCTGAGTTCAACCAACAACAAAGGAGGTGAAAGTGCATCCATGTGTTCAAGATTATAGTATAAGCTTAAGTTAGCATTCACCTAGCGATGTGTTCGTTTGAGACGAAATAATATGATCTCTCCTTTGATGACCAAGGACATATGAATGGTTGTCATGTCCTCATCATCCCCCCTCTTGAAAAGGAGTCATCCTCGACTCTAAGGGTTCAATGGTTTTCATGTCCTCATCATCCTCCCTCGCTTAAGAAGTAGTCATCCTCGACTCTAGTTGGTCATCACACAAAAGAAAATAGGATAGTACCAAGAAGCACTGCAAAGATTTTATCAAATGCTTAAGTTTAGCTTTCACCTTTGCAAACTTTGAATGCTTGGTTTGGCTCAGCAATTACTTCCAACTAACATTTCCATTGAATAGAAACTTGTAATTTGGAACACCCATGTTCATATCATCCTCCCTCTCTTGAAGAAAAGTCACCCTTGACTTCCTTTGGTCTACAAAATAATAGCACATCAGGTTTTAGTTTTATTGGCTCCTTGGTGGTTTCGTTATGATTAACAACAGGGTATTGTTTGATGGAAGACATAGCAATCTTCTTTTCTCTGATTTCATTTGTGCATACTTCTGGGTTCTTCAAGAGGAATGATCTCTTTTCTTTTACCTCACTAAGTACTTCCATGCCTTTTTGAAGATCACTTACTCCACACGATGTTTCTTTGATGGTACTCCACGTGTGCCATAATTTTTCATGGATCTCATCCTCCCATCGCTGTACCAGGGCAGCTAAGTATGAGTTTTGCATCGGACATACTTCAAATAAAGAGAACTTTGTGAACGGTTAGTAATTGCATAATCTTCTTGTTGGGAAACGTAGCATGCAATTTCAAAAAATATCCTACGCTCATGCAAGATCTATCTAGGAGATGCATAGCAACGAGAGGGGGAGAGTGTGCCACGTACCCTCGTAGACCAAAAGCGGAAGCTTTTGACAACGCGGTTGATGTAGTCGAACTTCTTCTTGTTCCGACCAATCAAGCACCGAACGTACGACAGCTCCGAGTTCTGCACATGTTCAGCTCGATGATGTCCCTCGAAATCTTGATCCAGCAAAGTGTCGAGGAAGTAGATGAGTTCCATCAGCACAATGGTGTGGTGACGGTGCTGGTGAAGTGATCCCCGCAGGGCTTCGCCTAAGCACTACGACAATATGACTGGAGGCGTAAACTGTGGAGGGGGGCGCCGCACACGGTAACAATTGTTGGTCTGTGTTCTAGTAGTGCCCCCATATATATATATATATATATATATATATATATATATATATATATATATATATATATATATATATATATATATAGACACACACACATCTGGGCTATTCTATTTCGCGTAACAGAATATTATCTGTTACCCTACTTGAACTGATGATTTCAGGCGGTTGTACTGATGATTTTCATCTCGTCGTATTGATCGTCTTTTCGTCAGAATGGAGCATGTAATATATCATTGGAAAGCTCTTGACATCTACATTACAAGTATATAGGAATTTTTTTGCAAAATCATCACGGTTTAAGAGCAGTTTTTTCAAAACCTTTTTTTCCAAAACCGAAAACGTGAATCGTATTTTGGACTCAATTTTCAAACGGTTTGTCGAAATTGAGCAAATAAGATGGCGTTGGAAAGCTGGTAAAAATCCGCATCCTCCATATATGTACTATTTTTTTTTCAAATTCTATATCATTTGAAAGTAATTTAAAAAATGGTGAAATTCTGGGCGAAATGTATTTTCGCGGTTTTTTGCAAACGGTTTGTCGAACTGACGCAAATGATACGGCGTTGGAAAGCTATGGAAAATGCGCAACTTTTTTGTGTAGAAATGTTTTATAATTCCTTAAGGTTTAAAAACGAATTCGAATACGGGAAAATTTGATTTTAAATGCGGTTTTTTTTAAAAAGTTTGTCGAAATGGGGCAAATAATATACTGTTGGATAGCTATCGAAAATGCAAAACTTAGTCATGTTGAACGTTTTCTCTACTTTGCAACCGTTTAAGAGTAATTTTGAATACGGTAAGATCCATCGTGCTATTTTTTCTCTCCGAAAAAAACAAAGTACTCGTACTGATCTATGTGTGCGTTCGTACTAAGCTATTTTCATAGATTAATTTTTAATTCTTCTGAAAACGGAGGACTCAAACTGATCTCCATTTTTGGTTTGTACTGAGCGGGTTTTCATAGACTGGACTTTACTCTGTTTTTTCATGTATGATTTTCCTCGTAACTTTTCAACGATCTACGGTATCATCGTACCTAAACTTGCATGATTTATATAGTTGAATGACATTTTTTTCAAAAAGAAAATATTGTTTGCAATGATGTGTTGGACTTCTCTCATTCTACGACTTGAACTTTTACCATTTGAATCTCCATGAGGTTTATTTTTGTTTGAGCTTTATCACGTCTCGAAAACTGAGTTTTTGAAAGCGTTGTGTTTGTTTTTAATGATGTATTTTCACAGGATGAACTTTACTCTACTTTTTTGTTAATGATTTTCTTACAACTTTTGTTTTCTGTGAACTTGTGGTATCCCTAAGTTTGAACGGATGTAAATAATTTTTGTATATAAGCTCAATTATTTTTTTAGACATATGAATGATCATCCCCTATTTCTCAATAGCAAACTTTTGTTTTCTCTGAACTTGTCGTATCCTCGAGTTTGAACGGATGTAAATACTTTGCCAGACTGCTCCAAATTTCAGTATGGTACAACCTTGATGAGCCGATGTACAAGAACATATAAACAATGTATACTTCGGTGCATAGCGCACCATTAAATTGCTCCACAACCATTTAAAAATGCATCAAAACCTGCCAAAGATGCATAGTGCACCATTGAGGTATTAACCATTCATACTTCCTAGATCCATTACGGTGCATCTACAGACCAAAGGTATGTGTACAACAAGAATGTGAAAACAAAATCTGAATCCCTCTCATGCTTTACTACTTGCTATTCTCACATTTATCTCATTTTTCACATTATTTCTTCCTCTTCTACTAGTACCTTTTCCCGTGCTTCTCTCCTTTTTTCATCCCTGATGATGATTGGGCTTCTTGATTCTGCACCCAGCAAGCCCAAGATGTCCGTAAATGAAAGAGAAACCAACAAACACTCCACAAAAAGATGGTGTTAATAGGGTTGCAAGAATGCTAAAAAATACAATATAATTATTCAGTGTAATTTCACTATTACATTTTTAGTGAAATGTGATTCAGGATCCATGTAAAGTAAAGTAGTGTCTGTTTTTGAAATGGATGGTTAAAGGTTTAGACAGAAGTGAAGTTTCAGCAATGCACTTGCGGCAAAGCAAACTAAAATGTATCATTTTGCCTCAGGACTCTGCACATTTAAAGCATAATGCACTGAAAAGAACACACAAGTTGAACTGAAAATCAAAACAAAATTTGGGGTAGCATGGCTGTGAGGAAGGAGGTCGAGGGCAGCAGGGCGCACAGTGGGCGAAGGACGCACAAGGAAGATGAGTTACCTCGTCGCTAGGCTGTGAGGCGACCTCCATCATGGTGGTCCTCGGGTTGGAGTGCATCGGCAACGAGTGGTGGGGCTGCGACAGGGGACAGGTTGGAGCGTGCACGCATGGCGACGTCGTCCTTGTCGTCATGGAGAAGTAGGACTACTGGAGACATTGCAAAGCAGCACAACAATTTTACATGTTTTCTAAAGTTGAGTAACACATGTTTGAGATTATCAACAGTACACATATCGTATCTTTCAGCTATCAGTTCAAGAGTCAAAAACTTTTCGAACTCATGTTTTTCTGTCATTGAACTGATGTAATTTTTTGTATTTTCAATTGTTGTAATATATGTAGTTGAACTTACAGATTTCCATTTTGTAGTTTTTGCTCTTATAAAGATCCTGTGTGTTTGTTTACGTACTGAAAATGGAATACATACTGAACTTAACAATATGGAAATAACAATACTTCATACTCAGTTTCCTCTTTGTTGCCATATGGTTAGATCTTATAGCCACATGAGCAAAATCTTTTATTGTATTTTGTAATAATCTGACATATAGTAGAAAACCAAACTTGGTTTTAACACATACAATTGAACATTTTTCTGTATGTCTTTTTTGAACTGATGACATATATACATGGTGAACTATAGAGCATCAATTTTGGCAGTAAACACAATTCATATTTTCAGAATCAGGAGATGGATCGAACTGGTTGTTCTAGGTATGGTGAACTGATTTTGTAGATAAAAATCCAATTTCTAGGTACGGCGGACTGCTGTTCGAGACTAACTCGACCATCTCGACGCCATGGGGTTGAACTGAGGACGGCTATGGGAGTAGGAAGCCTCGAGCGCGGCGGGTGGTGGCGCATACCTAGGTGACACAGGAAGGAGACGTGCATGCGAACAAAGGCTGGCTGCTTTGGGCCCGGCGGTTGGAGGCCGTCTTCAGCCATGGCAAGCACCGGGGCCTTCCTCGGTCGCGGAGCAACTTGCGCCTCCACACTTTCCCACAAATTGTCCAGAACACGAGGTTTAGCAACATGATAAGTAGTAGTGGTATTAATCTAGGTGGCAAGGTAGCAGCGGCAAAAGAGTAGGCAACTATTCCTAATTTGCTCCACAATAGCTTCAGTTCACATTTGCTACAACCTTCAGCTGGAAAAGAAAGACAAAACGGATTGAAAATCCCCCAGTTGGGGTTGAACCTTTTTACTGAACAACTACAATTCTACCATTTTAGTAAACTGCTGTATAATTAGAAAACAGTCTGAATTTTTTGCACCAACACCGTACTATTTTATATGTTTTCCAAGAACTTGAGATAGCTCACGTACTGAACTAAGAACAACTACTTTGTGTTTCAGGAAATAAAATAGACATCCTCTGCTTTTTGTGATAAAACTAGTGTGGACTTGGGAGGAGAGGCAGTGTGGACGTACAATTAACCTCTCTTTTTTCTTGCTCCTAAATGCATGCAGCTGGGAACTCGGGGCGACAGAGGTGGTCGCCGCGCGGCGGGGAGGATTGGTGCACAGCGGCTCCCTTGGTTTAGACTTTTTTTCGAGAAATGCAACAACCTTGTGTTTCAATAGTAATCCACGGCGACTCCCTTATTGATTATTGATTGTTCAGACTATCACTTAGCAATTAACAAACGAGGAGTTGCATGCCCAGCAATTCAGAACTATGATCACCAATTTATTGACCCTAGCCCAAGTCTGATTGCACAGAAATAGCCCAAGTCTGATTGCACAGAAAAATCTCATCTAAGCATGGATGGGATGAAGGGAGCACAAGGTGCAGTACGATATAGAACAAATTGGTCTCTCAGACAAACTACCAGATCTGATTTTGTACAAAGAAGTCATACCATTGAGCAGTCTTGCCGGATGAGCTACCAGAGAGATCAAGTTGAGCGACTATGGTACCTGGCTGCTGCAAGTTCGACTTGGTGAAGATGGTCCAGCAGCAAGTTCAATTTGGTGCGACAACTTTGCTACTCGACTTGGTGAAGAATGCACATCTGTAATGTCCAGAACGACAAATTAACCAAAAGAAACTAGTTTATGAAGGAAACAGTTCTTGAACTTTGGTTTGAGCTTTGTTTGTTGAGATTTTTGAACTCCTGCAGCAGTTATACCTGAACTTGCGCGACACACTTTTTATTCAGTTGAGAGCATCTGATATTTTTTCATAGTATGCTTCATGAAAATAGGAAGGGGGGATGCCAGACCTCGTTGTTGCATCATTGAACAGCCTCGGAAGCGGCAGTGAATGGACTGTGGTGTGGTGCCTAAGTTTATCTAGTAACTCGTCATTAGTCTGCAAGAAGCTAACACGTTATACTATTTTATAGATGACCTTTCTTTGAACTCCCATGGTAGTAATACATGGACTTTTCTGACGACATGAATGTAGGGTAGTAATACATGTAGTAAATAGATTTGTGATTTACCTAGCAACTGTTGAATCTCTCATTTATTTCATGGTGAAAGGAGAAGCTTGCATGCTAATTCGGTCAGCTAGGCCACAAGGTATTAGACTCATGCATTTTTACAGTATTGGGTGGAGCTAAATAAACACATAAATAAACTGTTAATCTTCTTGCTGATCATTTGCAAGATAATTATCTCAGAGGCAATGTCATTTACCTGTAGTGTGAAACTGCTGCCTGTATTGCTGGGCAGTGCAACCTCAGTCACAATTAGCACACGCTTGATGCTTGCACGGTAGGCAATGACAAGCTATGGAAATCATGCAATATCAATCAAAGAGGGAGATGTATTAGACAACAACATCCATGGAAGCGCACGGGGTGACATGCACTCACCTCCTTGAGTGACCGGCGGCCGAGCAAGCAGTTGTACTATCGAACAGGACGTCCTCAACCCTGTGGCTCCCCCTGTAGGCTCCATTGTTTGCTGCTGAAGCCCAAGCCATGGCGTTGGAGCATGGTGCTGGAAATATTCCCTACAAGCAATAATAAAATGGTTATTATTATATTTCCTTGTTCATGATAATTGTCTATTGTTCATGCTATAATTGTGTTATCCAGAAATCGTAATACATGTGTGAATACATAGACCACAACATGTCCCTAGTGAGCCTCTAGTTGACTAGCTCGTTGATCAATAGATGGTTACGGTTTCCTAACCATGGACATAGGATGTCATTGATAACGGGATCATATCATTAGGATAATGATGTGATGGACAAGACCCAATCTTAAGCATAGCACAAGATCGTGTAGTTCGTCTGCTAAAGCTTTTCTAATGTCAAGTATCCTTCCCTTAGACCATGAGATTGTGCAACTCCCGGATACCGTAAGGGTACTTTGGGTGTGCCAAACGTCATAACGAATCTGGGTGGCTATAAAGGTACACTACAGGTGTATCCCGAAAGTATCTGTTTGGGTTGTACGAATCGAGACTAGGATTTGTCACTCCATTATGACGGAGAGGTATCTCTGGGCCCACTCGGTAGGACATCATAATAATGAGCTCAATGTGATCAAGGAGTTGTTCACGGGATGATGTGTTACGGGAACGAGTAAAGAGACTTGCCATAACGAGATTGAACAAGGTATCGGTATACCGATGATCGAATCTCGGGCAAGTATCGTACCGATAGACAAAGGGAATTGTATACGGGATTGTTTGAATCCTCGACATCATGGTTCATCCAATGAGATTATCATGGAGCATGTGGGAGCCAACATGGGTATCCAGATCCCGCTGTTGGTTATTGACCGAAGAGTTGTCTCGGTCATGTCTACGTGTCTCCCGAACCCGTAGGGTCTACACACTTAAGGTTCGGTGACACTAGAGTTGTAGAGATATTAGTATGCGGTTAACCGAAAGTTGTTCAGAGTCCCGGATGAGATCCCAGATGTCACAAGGAGTTCCGGAATGGTCCGAAAGTAAAGATTTATATATAGGAAGTCCAGTTTCGGCCACCGAGAGAGTTTCGGGGGTCACCGATATTGTACCGGGACCACCAAAGGGTCCCGGGGTCCACCGGTGGGGCCACCTATCCCGGAGGGCCCCATGGGCTGAAGTGGCGTGGGAACCAGCCCCTGGTGGGCTGGTGCGCCCCACCCAAGGGCCCAAGGCTCCTTGGGTTGGAAACCCTAGGGGGTCGTTGCCCCCCGAGGGGGCATGCGCCCCCTGGTTGGAAACCCTAAAGGGGCCGTTGCCCCCGAGAGGCCGCCCCCTCCCCCTCTAGATGGGATCTCCAATGAGGCATGCCCCCCTAGCCCCTATATATAGTGGAGGGGAGGGAGGGCAGCCGCACCCTAAGCCCTGGCGCCTCCCTCTAACTCCCGTGACACCTCTTCCTCCTCCAGTAGCGCTTGGCCAAGCCCTGCTGGAATCCCGCTGCTTCCACCACCACGCCGTCGTGCTGCTGGATCTCCATCAACTTCTCCTCCACCCTTGCTGGATCAAGAAGGAGGAGACGTCTCCGCTCCGTACGTGTGTTGAACGTAGAGGTGCCGTCCGTTCGGCGCTAGGATCATCGGTGATTTGGATCACGACGAGTACGACTCCGTCAACCCCGTTCTCTTGAACGCTTCCGCTCGCGATCTACAAGGGTATGTAGATGCACTCCTCTCTCTCATTGCTAGATGACTCCATAGATTGATCTTGGTGATGCGTAGAAAATTTTAAATTTCTGCTACGATCCCCAACAGTGGCATCATGAGCTAGGTCTATGCGTAGTTTCTATGAACGAGTAGAACACAAGTTGTTGTGGGTGTCAATTTTGTCAATTTACTTGCCGTTACTAGTATTATCTTGATCCGGCGGCATCGTGGGATGAAGCGGCCTGGACCGACCTTACACGTACACTTACGTGAGACAGGTTCCACCGACTGACATGCACTAGTTGTATAAGGTGGCTAGCGGGTGCCTGTCTCTCCTACTTTAGTCAGATCGGATTTGATGAAAAGGGTCCTTATGAAGGGTAAGTAGAAATTGGCTTATCACATTGTGATTTTGGCGTAGGTAAGAAACGTTCTTGCTAAGAAACCTATAGCAGCCACATAAAAATTTGCAACAACAATTAGAGGACGTCTAACTTGTTTTTGTAGCATATGTCGTGTGATGTGATATGGCCAAAAGGATGTGATGAATGATATATGTGATGTATGAGATTGATCATGTTCTTGTAATAGGAATCACGACTTGCATGTTGATGAGTATGACAATCAGCAGGAGCCATAGGCGTTGTCTTAATTTATTTATGACCTGCGTGTCAACATAAACATCATGTAATTACTTTACTTATTGCTAAACCGTTAGCCATAGTAGTAGAAGTAATAGTTGATGAGACAACTTCATGAAGACACGATGACAAGGATCATGATGATGGAGATCATGATGTGAAGCCGGTGACGATGATGATCATGGCGCCCCGAAGATGGAGATCAAAAGGAGCAAAATGATATTGGCCATATCATGTCACTATTTGATTGCATGTGATGTTTATCATGTTTTTACATCTTATTTGCTTAGAACGACGGTAGCATAAATAAGATGATCCCTCATTAAAATATCAAGAATTGTGTTCCCCCTAACTGTGCACCGTTGCTAAGGTCCGTTGTTCCAAAGCACCACGTGATGATCGGGTGTGATAGGTTCTAACGTTCGCATACAACGGGTGTAAGCCAGATTTACACACGCAATACACTTAGGTTGACTTGATGAGCCTAGAATGTACAGACATGGCCTCGGAACACGGAAGACCGAAAGGTCGAACATGAGTCGTATAGAAGATACGATCAACATGAAGATGTTCACCGATGATGACTAGTCCGTCTCACGTGATGATCGGACACGGCCTAGTTGACTCGGATCATGTATCACTTAGATGACTAGAGGGATGTCTATCTGAGTGGGAGTTCATTAAATAATTTGATTAGATGAACTTAATTATCATGAACATAGTCTAAAACTTTGCAATATGTCTTGTAGATCAAATGGCCCACGCTAATGTTGCCCTCAACTTCAACGCGTTCCTAGAGAAAACCAAGCTGAAAGACGATGGCAGCAACTACACGGACTGGGTCCGTAACCTGATGATTACCCTCATAGCTGCCAAGAAAGCATATGTCCTTGATGCACCGCTAGGTGAAGCACCTATTTTCCCAGCAACTCAAGATGTTATGAACACCTGGCAGTCGCGCAGTGATGATTACTCCCTGGTTCAATGGGGCTCCAAAAGCGTTTTGAGTAGCACAGAGCATATGAGATGTTCCAAGAGCTGAAAATGGTTTTCCAAGGTCATGCTCGGGTCGAGAGATATGAAGTCTCCGACAAGTTCTACAGTTGTAAGATGGAGGAGAATAGTTACGTCGTGAGCACATACTCAAAATGTCTGGGTTGCACAACCGCTTATCTCACCGGGAGTTAATCTCCCGGATGATGCTGATTAACAGAATCCTTGATCGCTCCCACCTAGCTACAAGAGCTTTGTGATGAACTTCAATATGTGGGATGGAATAGACCATTCACGAGGTATATTCAATGCTGAAATCAGCAGATGTGGAGATCAAAAAGGAACATCAAGTGTTGATGGTGAATAAAACCACTAAGTTCAAGAAAGGCAAGGGTAAGAAGAACTTCAAGAAGGACGGCAAGGGAGTTGCCGCGCCCGGTAAGCCAGTTGCCGGGAAGAAGCCAAAGCATGGACCCAAGCCTGAGACTGAGTGCTTTTATTGCAAGGGAAACGGTCACTGGAAGCGGAACTGCCCCAAGTACTTAGCGGATAAGAAGGCCGACAATACCAAAGGTATATGTGATATACATGTTATTGATGTGTACCTAACCAGCGCTCGTAGTAGCTCCTGGGTATTTGATACCGGTGCGGTTGCTCATATTTGTAACTCAAAATAGGAGCTGCGGAATAAGCGGAGACTGGCGAAGGACGAGGTGACAATGCACGTTGGGAATGGTTCCAAGGTCGATGTGATCGCCGTCGGCACACTACCTCTACATTTACCTACGGGATTAGTTTTAAACCTCAATAATTGTTATTTAGTACCAGCTTTGAGCATGAACATTATATCTGGATCTCGTTTAATGTGAGATGTGTCGGGGATATACCCCGCGGTATGACCCGGCCGAAAGTATGACCCGGCTGGACTTGGCACTTCACCGATGACCCACCGGATGACTGGTGACTCACGGGTCTGGCGGCTTACTGGTCAGATGACTCACGGATGACCCCGACAGCGGGTCACATAGAAGACTAGGCCCAAGGCCCAGTAGGCCGGCTCATATTATGGTGGGCGGCTTAAGGCGAAGGCATGAGGAATATTTTCTTTACGAGAAAGCAAGACCCGTACTTGTATCTGACTTGTAATAGAGAATACGTTAGTTCTAATCCTAATAGGACTCTACATGTAACCCGCCCCTTCAACATATATAAGGAGGGGCAGGGCTCCCCAAAGAGGGACGAAAAAGAAGCAATAATCTCTAGGGCTAGACACAACGAGAGGAGAGCCGGTTTACGGCGACTCCCACGTGATCATAATGAGACCTAGCCTCAAACAGAATGTAGGGCTATTACCGGATGATGTTTCCCGGGGCCCGAAGCTATCTAAAATCTTCGTCTTGTGTTGCGTCTCTCGATTCCGCTCAACCCCTCTCAAGCTACCACATAGATGCGTTGGCCTCACGACTAAGTCCTCACACTAAGGACATCTACCGTGACAATTCCACGACAAGATGGCTACTCATTTAAATCTGAGAATAATGGTTGTTCTATTTATATGAGAGACATGTTTTATGGTCATGCCCCGCTGGTCAATGGTTTATTCTTATTGAATCTCGAACGTGATGTTACACATATTCATAGTGTGAATGCCAAAAGATGTAAAGTTGATAATGATAGTCCCACATACTTGTGGCACTGCCGCCTTGGTCACATTGTTGTCAAACGCATGAAGAAACTCCATGCAGATGGACTTTTGGAGTCTCTTGATTATGAATCATTTGACACGTGTGAACCATGCCTCATGGAAAAAATGACCAGGACTCCGTTCTCCGGAACAATGGAGCGAGCAACCAACTTATTGGAGATCATACATACTGATGTGTGCGGTCCAATGAGCGTTGAGGCTCGCGGTGGTTATCATTATGTTCTCACCCTCACTGATGACTTAAGTAGATATGGGTATGTCTACTTAATGAAACACAAGTTTGAGACCTTTGAAAAGTTCAAGGAATTTCAGAGTGAGGTTGAGAATCAACGTGACAGAAAATCAAGTTCTTACGATCAGATCGTGGGGGAGAATATTTGAGTCACGAATTTGGCACGCACTTAAGGAAATGTGGAATTGTTTCACAACTCACGCCGCCTGGAACACCTCAGCGTAATGGTGTGTCCGAACGCCGTAATCGCAGTCTATTGGATATGGTGCGATCTATGATGTCTCTTACCGATCTACCGCTATCATTTTGGGGTTATGCTATAGAGACTACCGCATTCACTTTAAATAGGGCTCCGTCGAAATCCGTTGAGACGACACCATATGAATTGTGGTTTGGGAAGAAACCTAAGTTGTCGTTTCTGAAAGTTTGGGGATGTGATGCTTATGTCAAGAAACTTCAACCTGAAAAGCTCGAACCCAAATCGGAAAAATGTGTCTTCATAGGATACCCTGAGGAAACTATTGGGTATACCTTCTACCTCAGATCCGAAGGCAAGATCTTTGTTGCCAAGAATGGATCCTTTCTAGAGAAAGAGTTTCTCTCGAAAGAAGTAAGTGGGAGGAAAGTAGAACTTGATGAAGTATTGCCTCTTGAACCGGAGAGTAGCGCAACTCAAGAAAATGTTTCTGTGGTGCCTGCACCGACTAGAGAGGAAGTTAATGATGATGATCATGAAACTTTATATCAAGTTGCTACTGAAATTCGTAGGTCCACAAGGACACGTTCCGCACCAGAGTGGTACGGCAACCCTGTCCTGGAAATCATGTTGTTAGACAATGGTGAACCTTCGAACTATGAAGAAGCGATGGCGGGCCCGGATTCTGACAAATGGATTGAAGCCATGAAATCCGAGATAGGATCCATGTATGAAAACGAAGTATGGACTTTGACAGACTTGCCTGATGATCGGCGAGCCATAGAACATAAATGGATCTTTAAGAAGAAGACAGACGCGGATGGTAATGTAACCATCTATAAGGCTCGGCTTGTCGCTAAGGGTTATGGACAAGTTCAAGGGGTTGACTACGATGAGACCTTATCACCCGTAGCGAAGCTGAAGTCTGTCCGAATCATGTTAGCAATTGCCGCATTCTATGATTATGAGATATGGCAAATGGACGTCAAAATGGCATTCCTTAATGGTTTCCTTAAGGAAGAATTGTATATGATGCAGCCGGAAGGTTTTGTCGATCCTAAGAATGCTGACAAGGTATGCAAGCTCCAACGCTCGATCTATGGGCTGGTGCAAGCATCTCGTAGTTGGAACATTCATTTTGATGAGATGATCAAAGCGTTTGGGTTCACGCAGATTTATGGAGAAGCCCGTGTTTACAAGAAAGTGAGCGGGAGCTCTGTAGCATTTCTCATATTATATGTGGATGACATACTATTGATGGGAAATGATATAGAACTCTTGGAAAGCATAAATGCCTACTTGAATAAGTGTTTTTCAATGAAGGACCTTGGAGAAGATGCTTACATATTAGGCATCAAGATCTATAGAGATAGATCGAGACGCCTCATTGGTCTTTCACAAAGCACGTACCTTGACAAGATATTGAAGAAGTTCAACCGATCAGTCCAAGAAGGGGTTCTTGATGTATTGCAAGGTGTGAGATTGAGCACGGCTCAATGCCCGACCATGGCGTAAGATAGGGAAAAGATGAGTGTCATCCCTATGCCTCGGCCATAGGGTCTATTATGTATGCCATGTTGTGTACCGGACCTGATGTAAACCTTTGTCGTAAGTTTGGTAGGAAGGTACCAAAGTAATCCCGACATGGAACACCGGATACGGGTCAAGAATATCCTGAAGTACATAATATGGAATATGGATTTGTTTCTGGTTTATGGAGGTGACGAAGAGCTCGTCGTAAAGGGTTACGTCGATGCTAGTTTCGACACAGATCTGGATGACTCCAAGTCACAAACCGGATACGTGTATATTTTGAATGGTGGGGCAGTCACCTGGTGCAGTTGCAAGCAAAGCGTCGTGGCGGGATCTACATGTGAAGCGGAGTACATGGAAGCCTCGGAGGCAGCACATGAAGCAATCTGGATGAAGGAGTTCATTACCGACCAAGGAGTTATTCCCAATGCGTCGGGCCCGATGACTCTCTTCTGTGACAACACTGGAGCTATTGCCCTTGCCAAGGAGCCCAGGTTTCACAAGAAGACCAAGCATATCAAGCGTCGCTTCAACTCAATTTGTGAAAATGTACAAGATGGAGATATAGAAATTTGTAAAGTGCATACGGACCTGAATGTCGCAGATCCGTTGACTAAACCTCTTCTACGTGCAAAGCATGATCAACACCAGAACTCTATGGGTGTTCGATTCATCACAATGTAACTAGGTTATTGACTCTAGTGCAAGTGGGAGACTGTTGGAAATATGCCCTAGAGTCAATAATAAAATGGTTATTATTATATTTCCTTGTTCATGATAATTTTCTATTGTTCATGCTATAATTGTGTTATCCGGAAATCGTAATACATGTGTGAATACATAGACCACAACATGTCCCTAGTGAGCCTCTAGTTGACTAGCTCGTTGATCAATAGATGGTTACGGTTTCCTAACCATGGACATAGGATGTCGGTGATAACGGGATCACATCATTAGGATAATGATGTGATGGACAAGACCCAATCCTAAGCATAGCACAAGATCGTAGTTCGTTAAATGCTAAAGCTTTTCTAATGTCAAGTATCCTTTCCTTAGACCATGAGATTGTGCAACTCCTGACACCGTAAGGGTACTTTGGTGTGCCAAACGCCACAACGTAATTGGGTGGCTATAAAGGTACACTACGGGTATCCCGAAAGTATCTGTTGGGTTGGCACGAATTGAGATCGTGGATTTGTCACTCCGTATGACGGAGAGGTATCTCTGGGCCCACTCGGTAGGACATCATCATAATGAGCTCAATGTGATCAAGGAGTTGTTCACGGGATGATGTGTTACGGGAACGAGTAAAGAGACTTGCTGTAACGAGATTGAACAAGGTATCGGTATACCGACGATCAAATCTCGGGCAAGTATCGTACCGATAGACAAAGGGAATTGTATACGGGATTTTTTGAATCCTCGACATCGTGGTTCATTCGATGAGATTATCGTGGAGCATGTGGGAGCCAACATGGGTGTCCAGATCCCGCTGTTGGTTATTGACCAGAGAGTTGTCTCGGTCATGTCTACGTGTCTCCCGAACCCGTAGGGTCTACACACTTAAGGTTCGGTGACGCTAGAGTTGTAGAGATATTAGTATGCGGTTAACCGAAAGTTGTTCGGAGTCCCGGATGAGATCCCGGACATCACGAGGAGTTCCGGAATGGTCCGGAGGTAAAGATTTATATATATAGGAAGTCCAGTTTTGGCTACCGAGAGAGTTTCGGGGACACCGGTATTGTACCGGGACCACCGGAAGGGTCCCGGGGGTCCACCGGGTGGGGCCACCTATCTCGGAGGGCCCCATGGGCTGAAGTGGCGTGGGAACCAGCCCCTGGTGGGCTGGTGCGCCCCACCCAAGGGCCCAAGGCGCCTAGGGTTGGAAACCCTAGGGGCGTTGCTCGAGGGGCATGCGCCCGGTTCGCTGCCCCGAGGTGCCGCTGCCTGGCCGCCGCCTCTAGATGGGATCTCCAAGGGGGCATGCACCCCCCTAGCCCCTATATATAGTGGAGGGGAGGGAGGGCAGCCTTGCTGGATCAACTTCTCCTCCCCCCTTGCTGGATCAAGAAGGAGGAGATGTCTCCGCACCGTACGTGTGTTGAACGTGGAGGTGTCGTCCGTTCGGTGCTAGGATCATCGGTGATTTGGATCACGACGAGTACAAATCCATCAACCCCGTTCTCTTGAACGCTTATGCTCGCGATCTACAAGGGTATGTAGATGCACTCCTCTCTCTCTCGTTGCTAGATGACTCCATAGATTGATCTTGGGGATGCGTAGAAAATTTTAAATTTCTGCTACGATCCCCAACACATGGTGCGTCCAAGACGTCGACATTGAACGGCCTGAGGTGGCGGCGGTGAACTTCCTGTACACGCGGCATCATTGCCCCATCGGGAAGGAGGCAGAGTGGTGGCGCGGAAGCATCACCGGCTGCCAGAGGGCGGCCCACGAGATCTCCCAGCAGGATGAAGGAGGAGTATGGGGATGGCGTGGATCTAGACGATGGAGGTAGGTGGCCGGCGCAGGGGAAGGAGGAGGGCGGCGCTTAGTGGAGGGAGGCGGCCGGCACCGGGAAAGGAGGAGGGCGGCACGTGGTGGAGGGCGGCGGCCGGCGTTGGGGAAGGAGGACGGTGGCGCGTGGTGGAGCGAGGCAGCTGGGTCGGGGAAGGCGGAGGCGCTCTGGGAGGAGGGGGTAGGGCCGACGGCCCATAGGGTGGCGGTGGGATCCGGGCGGCGGCGCGCTGGGTGGAGTTGGGATCGGGGCGGTGCGCTGGGCGGAGGTGGGTTCGGGCGGCAGCAGGAGGAAGACAAATGACGCGCCTCCATATAGGGCGTGACGGTAACAGAATATTATTCTGTTACGGGTAACAGAATAGTCCAGCCCTATATGGAGGGGAGGAGAGGCAGCCAAGGGGATGCCCCAAGTAGGAGGAATCCTACTTGGGGTCCACCCCAATTCGGCCTCCCCCCTTTCCTTATTTCCGGAGGGGGGAAAAGGGAAGAGGAGGGAGGGAAGGAAAGAGGGGGTGATGGTAGCTGGAACTACGTCGGTATTTCCCCGAAGAGGGAGGGATGATGTAGCACAGCGATGGTAGAGTATTTCCCTCAGTTATGAAACCAAGGTATCGAACCAGTAGGAGAACCAAGCAACACAACATAAACAACACCTGCACGCAAATAACAACACATTGCAACCTGACGTGTTAAAAGGGTTGTCAATCCCTTCCGGGTAACGGCGCCACAAATTGGCAAGTTGACGGGAGAAAGTTGTAATATATTGACATAATAGATCGCAAATAAATAAAGTGCAGCATGGTATTTTTGTATTTTTTGGTTTAATATATCTGAATAAAAATGCAAAGGAAAAGTAGATCGCAAGGCAAATATATGAGAAAGAAGACCCGGGGGCCATAGATTTCACTAGTGGCTTCTCTCGAGAAAAATAGCAAACGGTGGGTAAACAAATTACTATTGGGCAATTGATAGAACTTCAAATAATTATGACATTATCCAGGCAATGATCATTACATAGGCATCACGTCCAATATTAGTAGACCGACTCCTGCCTGCATCTACTACTATTACTCCACACATCGACCGCTATCCAGCATGCATCTGGTGTATTAAGTTTATGGAAAAATGGAGTAATGCAATAAGAATGATGACATGATGTAGAAAAGATCCGTTTATCTATATGGCGGTAGATATAGATCTCGTCTTTTTATCCTTAGTAGCAACAATACATACATGTTGTTTCCCCATCTGTCACTGGGATCGAGCACCGTAAGATCGAACCCACTACCGGGCACCTCTTCCAAATATCGGTAAAGAAATACGAGGCTATAAGAGATCAAAGAAACTCAAATAAATTTCATGGATATAAAAAGATATGACTGATCATATGGAACTCAAAGTTCATCAGATTCCAACAAACACACAGTAAAAGAGATACATCATATGGATCTCCAGGAGACCATTGTATTGAGAATCCAGCGAGAGAGAGAGAGAGAGAGAGAGAGAGAGAGAGATAGAGAGAGAGAGAGAGAGAGAGAGAGAGAGAGAGAGAATGCCATCTAGCTACAAACTATAGAGCCGAGGGTCTACAAAGGACTACTCACGCATCATCAGAGAGGCACCAATGGAAGTGGTGAACCCCTCCGTGATGGTGTCTAGATTGGATCTGGTGGTTCTGGACTCTGCGGCGGCTGGATGAATATTTCAACGCTTCTTCTAGGTTTTCTGGAATATTTTGGTATTTATAGAGCAAAGAGGCAGTCCGGGGGCACCCGAGGTGGGTACAACCCACCAGGGCGCGCCTGGGCCTCCTAGCGCGCCCTGGTGGGTTGTGCCCCCCTCGGGGCACCCCCTAGGTGCAACCAGGGCCCATTGCCTTCCTTCTGGCCCATAAAAAATCATCATGAAGTTTCGTGGCATTTGGACTCTGTTTGATATTATTTCCTGCGATGTAAAAAAATGGAAAAAACAACAACTGGCACTTGGCACTATGTCAATAGGTTAGTACCAAAAAATGATATAAAATGACTATAAAATGATTATAAAACATCCAAGATTGATAATAAAACAGCATGGAACAGTGAAAAATTATAGATACGTTGGAGATGTATCAGCATCCCCAAGCTTAACTCCTACTCGTCCTCGAGTAGGTAAGTGATAAAAACAGAATTTTTGATGTGGAGTGTTGTTCATCAAGTCATAACATATTTTTTTTCTTTACGGCATGGAAATTTGGACTTTTTATGTGATTCAAAGCAATAGTCTAGTTTTGACATAATAATTTAGATACTCAAGTATATCAACAAGCAACCATGTCTTTCAAAATATCAACGCTAAAATAAGTTATCCCTAGCCCATCATGCTCAAACATTGATCCATTCGTGAAACACACTCGAATATTAACTACACCCAATACTTGAGCATGATCATATTACCTCCTAGTTGGTGTTTTTTATGAGAGAAGATGGAGGCTCAAATTTCAAAATAAAAATTGCATAAAGTAAAAGAAAGTCCCTTCGTAGAGGGAAGTAGGGATTTGTAGAGGTGCCAGGGCTCAAAGCGAAAAATTAGAGATAAAAACATTTTGGGAGGTGTATCCATCCCACCAATGAAAACGACTTAGAGTTCCGAACACTTTCCATGCTAGGTATGCCATATGCGGTTCCCAAACAGAAAATAAAGTTTATTCCTTTTTCCACCATTCTTTCACTTTCCATGGCTAACCGTATCCACGGGTTCCCTCCATACCAAAACTTTCCAAGGAATTTATTATTTGACAACATAAAGTAAACATTTTTTGCATTTCGGGACTGGGCATCCCTAAGACCTTTGCCTTACTCTCGTGCAATGACTAGTGAATAAACACTCATCTTGAGAATAACACATCTAGCATGGAAAATATTAGCCACCTGTTACCGTTCCGCGAGCGAAACAAACACACAAAAGATAAGTTTATTTTGAAAATTAGAGATGGCACATGCAAATTTTCTTAGAACGACAAAATAATACCGCATATAGGTAGATATAGTGGACTCATGTGGCGAAACTGGTTTAAAGGATTTTGGATGCACAAGTAGAGGTCATACTTAGTGCATGAAGGCTAGCAAAAGATTGGGAAGCGACCAACCAAGAAACAAATAATCTCATAAGCAAGCATTAAGCATAATTAACACCGAATAATGCACCACAAGTAGGATATAATTTTCATTGCATGATTATTGACTTTCGTGCATGCATAGGGAATCACAAACCTTAACACCAATATTCTTACTAGAGCACAATTACTCATCAACATAACTCACATATCACATCATCATATCTCAAAACTGTTACTAAGAATCAAGTTTATTTTGTCCAATGATCTTCATGAATTTTTTTTACTTTATCCTTCTTGGATATCTATCACTTTGGGACTAATTTTCATGTGTTGCTTTTCATAAGCTCCAACAAATTTAAGTGAAGATCATGAGCATAACAAATTTTCTTTCTCTCAAAATAATTTAAGTGAAGCAAGAGAGAATTTCTTCAAAAATTTTACTAACTCTCAAATAAATCTAAGTGAATCAAGAGAGCATTTCTTCCAAAATAACAAAGCACACCATGCTCAAAAAGATATAAGTGAAGCACTAGAGCAAGTTCTAGCTCATAAAAGATTTAAGTGAAGCATAGAGAGCAATTCTAACAAGTCATGATATAAATTTGGCTCTCTCAAAAAGGTGTGTCCAGCCAGGATTGATGACTTAAAACACAAAATAAAACAAGCAAATACACATATCATACAAGACAATCCAAGCAAAACACATATCATGTGACGAATAAAAATATAGCCTCGAGTAAAATACCGACAGTTGTTGGAAGAAAGCGGGGATGCCACTCGGGGGCATCCCCAAGCTTAGTTGGTTGCTCATTCTTGGATAATAGCTTGGGATGCCGGCATCCCCAAGCTTAGGCTCTTACATCCTTCCTTCATCCATCGTGAAGATAACCCAAAACTTGAAAACTTCAATCACACAAAACTCAACAAAACCTTCGTGAGATCCGTTAGTGTAAGAAAAATAAACCACTACTATAAGTGTTGTATCAAACCAATTCATATTTTGTTTTTGTATTAAATATACTGTATTCCAACTTTTCTATGGCAAAAACTCATCAAAGAAAACCATAGAGCCATCAAAATAAGCACACAACACAAAGAAAACAGAATCTGTCAAAACAGAACAGTCTATAGAAATCTGATTTAAACGAATACTTCTGGAACTCCAAAAATTCTACAAAAATAGGAAGACCAGGGAAATTTGTATATTAACCTTATGCAAAAAGAATAAGGGCAAAAGCTCATTCAGAATAAAAATTAGAATTAATTTCGTGAGCATAAAGTTTCTGGCTTTTTCAGCAAGATCAAACAACTATCACCCAAGAAGATCCTATCGGTTCTACTTGGCACAAACACTAATTAAAACATAAAAACACCATCGCAACGGTAGCATAATTTTGCTTACACTCAAGAACAGAAAGAAAAAAAGCAAAAATAAATTTTATTCATTGGGTTGACTCCCAACAAGCGCTATCGTTTTACGCCCCTAGCTAGGCATAAGATTTCAACGATGCTCACATGAAAGATAATAATTGAAACACAAAGAGCATCATGGAACATATGATAAGAACATTTAAGTCTAACATACTTCCTATGCATAGAATTTTATAATAAAACAAATTATCAAAACAAGCAAAGACTAGCATATGCAAGGAAGAAGAATAAAACATAGACAATCTCAACATGAAGAGAGGTAATTTAGTAACATGAAGATTTCTACAACCATATTTTCCTCTCTCATAATAATTACATGTAGGATCATAATCAAATTCAACAATATATCTATCACATAAAATGTTCTCTTCATGATCCACATGCACACAAAGTTGACACTCTTCTAATATAGTGGAACTATCATCAAATAAAGTCATGACCTCTCCAAGCCCACTTTTATCAAAAATTTCATAATATTGAACACTCTCCAAATATGTGGGATTAACTTTAGCTAAAGTTGACACTCTCCAAAACCACTTTTAATATTATCACAAGCAAATTCATCATTAGGTTTAAATAAATTTTCAAGATCATAAGAATCATTATCACCCCAATCATGATCATTGCAATAAGTAGTAGATATATCAACACAAGCATCCCCAAGCTTGGGTTTTTGCATATCACTAACACAATTGACATTAATAGAATTTATAGTAAAATCATTGCAATCATGCTTTTAATTCAAGGATCTATCATGAATCACTTCATAAATTTCTTCGTTTAGCACTTCATCACAATTTTCAGTTTCACGAATTTCAAGCAAAACTTCATAAAGATAATCTAGTGCACTCAACTCGCTAGCAATTGTTTCAACACAATCAGATCTCTTGAAAAGATTAGCAAGTGGATGAGGATCCATATCAATAGAATTTTAGCAAGCGAAGATGCAAGCAAATAGAAGGCAATTGGCAACACAAGCAAAGAGCCATGACATGAAAAAGGCAAACGGAAAGAAGCCGAATAAAATGGCGAATTTTTGTGAAGTGGGGGAGAGGAAAACGAGAGGCAAATGACAGATAATGTAAATTGCAAGGAGATGAGATTTGTGATTAGGAACCTGGTAATGTTGAAGATCCTCCCCGGCAACGGCACCAGAAATTCTCCTTGATGGTAGCTGGAACTACGTCGGTATTTCCCTGGAGAGGGAGGGATAATGTAGCACAGCGATGGTACAGTATTTCCCTCAGTTATGAAACCAAGGTATCAAACTAGTAGGAGAACAAAGCAACACAACGTAAACAACACCTCGCGACCCGACGTGTTAAAGGGGTTGTCAATCCCTTTCGGGTAACGGCGCCAGAAATTGGCAAGTTGACAGGAGAAAGTTGTAATAGATTGAAATAATAGATCATAAATAAATAAAGCGCAACAAGGTATTTTTGTATTTTTTTGGTTTAATAGATCTGAATAAAAATGCAAAGGAAAAGTAGATCACAAGGCAAATATATGAGAAAGAAGACCCGAGGGCCGTAGGTTTCACTAGTGGCTTCTCTCAAGAAAAATAGCAAACGGCGGGTAAACAAATTACTGTTGGGCAATTGATAGAACTTCAAATAATTATGACGATATCCAGGCAATGATCATTACATAGGCATCACATCCAAGATTAGTAGACCGACTCGCCTGCATCTACTACTATTACTCCACACATCGACCGCTATCCAAAGATGCATCTAGTGTATTAAGTTTATGGAAAAACGGAGTAATGCAATAAGAACGATGACATGATGTAGACAAGATCCGTTTATCTATATGGCGGTAGATATAGATCTTGTCTTTTTATCCTTAGTAGCAATGATACATACGTGTCATTTCCCCTTTTGTCATTGGGATCGAGCACCGTAAGATCGAGCCCACTACCGGGCACCTCTTCCCATTGCAAGATAAATAGATCAAGTTGGCCAAACCAAACCCAAATATCGGAGAAGAAATACGAGGCTATAAGAGATCATGCATATAAGAGATCAAAGAAACTCAAATAACTTTCATGGATATAAAAAGATATGACTGATCATAAACTCAAGAAGCGCTAGCACCTTACGAATGGGTAGACCGTACCAACCTACAGCCCCTACATCAGCTAGTCTACCACTGTAAGAGTTCGCATGACTTAATCAACTATGCTAGAGCCCATAGTAGCATGTGGCTGCACACGGAAGTTTCTAGCATGAATAATCTTATGATCCCTTTGAGCCTGGGTGGCGGTCCACAAAAAAACAGGCAATCCGGGTCTACCCAGGTGCCTAGACAGGCAATCCTGGAATAACCAGGTACCTCAATCCACCCAGATGTGTGTTTAAGTTGCCACCTTAGATAAACCATTTATTAACAATCTCACATCTGTCATGGATATTTACTCAAACCCAATCCACGCTCACGAGCATAGCATGGCATAATAAGCAAACGTAAAAGTAACTCCCAAGGGTTTGATAATAAATCAGGTAATAGGTACTACCTCAAACTACTTCCCAAAACCCAAAATTTAATTAGATCCTAATCATGCAAAGTTTGAGGATTGATCTAATGCATAAAAACTGGGTATGAAAAGTATATGATCAAAGTGTTACTTGCCTTGCTGATGGTCCGTGAAACCTAGAGACTCGAAGTAACAGGCGGCGCACTCCGGGTATTCTATCGCAAACAAACAAACAAGCATACAATAAGTACTCATCTAATGCACAGGTAAAACTCAAGTAAGAGATCTAACCAGAAAGTTCAACTTAAGAACTCCGGTTTGCAAAAAGAATCAAATCAAACGAAGCAACGAAACCCAAACTGCGAAAGAAAACAACTTCGTTTTACTAATCTGGACCTAAGTCAAATTTTACAGAAGCAAAAACTTGTTTAAGTTGATTATTCGGAAAGAGGGTTTCGAGATGAAACTCCAGGCGCTTGAATCGCCTGATTCCAATAAACGGGCGAAAAGTTATACTAAAACGAAAATCGGATCAGAAATCACGATCAGAAATAATCACGGAAAATCCGAGAAAAAGAAAAACGATGAACAGCTTAACGAACAAACGTTCGTTAACTGGATCTAAACGATGAACACGTTCGTTAAAGCGAACGAACGAGCGAACGCTCGCTATTTAACCGAACCGGAAAAAAAACCGATCGAATAAAAAAACGGAAACTAAAAAAAACCGGCGAAAAACCGACGGAAAAGCCGAACGGTTTTTCGAGAAAAACCGGCGGTGCGGAAAACGAGGCAACCTCGGCGGCGGCTTCAAGGGCGGCGACTCGGGCGAGGCGGCGGTGGGCGGCGGCGGCGATGTGGCGCAAGCGGCAAGGGCGGCGCGGGTCGGCCAGGGTTAGGGTTTGGGCGCGGGTGCGGGTGGGCTGGTGGGTTGGGCGGCTCGGGCGGCGGCTATTTAAAGGCTGCCCCCGGGCGGAGTCCCGCTCGGGTACGGCCAGAAGTCGGTTCGCGTTTTTTTAAATTAATTCCGCGCAGAAAAACAAACGAAAGAAATACTAAACGGACTCCAAAAATCCCGAAATAATTTTTTCCCGACTTCTGAAATCAAGCCGGACAATATGAACATTTATTTGGGGCCTAAATGAAATTTTGAAAAACGCACATTTTTCCTAAATTCAAATAAAATGGTGAAAAACTCCAAAATAAAACTTATTTGATTTTATTATTAAATCCTCAATATTTCTTTATTTTGGAAAGTCATTTTATTCCCTCTCTCATATTTTTGTAATAGAAATAATTGATGATAAAATAATTAAAATCAAATGATCCTATTCTCAAAATTTGAGAAAAACTCAAATATGAAAATAACGAAATCCTCAACTCTCTCCGTGGGTCCTTGAGTTGCGTAGAATTTCTAGGATCAAAACCCAAAGCAAATAAAATATGCTATGCATTGATGATCTAATGTATAACATTCCAAATTGAAAATTTGGGATGTTACAAACTTACCCCCCTTAAGATGAATCTCGCCCTCGAGATTCGGGTTGGCTAGAAAATAGGTGAGAGTGGGCTTTAAGCAAATCTTCCTCTCGCTCCCAGGTGGCTTCATCCTCGGTGCGGTGGCTCCACTGAACTTTGCAAAACTTGATGACCTTGCTGCGGGTGACTCGGCTGGCATACTCCAGAATCTTGACTGGCTTCTCCTCATAGGTCAAATCATTACTCAACTGAATCGCTTCAAGTGGCACAGTATCTCTCAGTGGTATATCCGCCATCTCTTCGTGACACTTCTTCAGCTGAGAAACGTGGAACACATCGTGAACACCTGACAATCCCTCGGGCAGTTCCAACTTATACGCAACTTCTCCCATGCGCTCCAAAACTTTGTATGGTCCCACAAAACGTGGCGCTAACTTTCCCTTTACTCCAAAATGCTTAATTCCTCGTAGTGGAGATACTCGAAGATAAACTCGGTCTCCGACTTCGTAAACTGTCTCCTTGCATTTAGAATCTGCATAGCTCTTCTGCCGCGACTGGGCTACCTTGAGCCTATCGCGAATCAATTTCACTTTCCGTTCAGACTCCTTAATAAAATCCGGTCCAAACAACTGGCGGTCTCCAACTTCATCCCACAACAACGGGGTCCTGCACCTCCTTCCGTACAAGGCTTCAAAAGGGGCCATTTTCATACTGGATTGATAACTGTTGTTGTAAGAGAATTCCGCATATGGCAAATTGTCGTCCCAACTAGATCCATAATCTAGTGCACAAGCTCTCAGCATATCCTCCAAAATCTGATTGACTCTCTCGGTCTGTCCATCTGTCTGCGGATGGAAAGCTGTACTAAACTCTAGTCTGGTTCCCAAAGTTTCATGCAACTGATTCCAGAACTTTGAGGTGAATTGGGTTCCTCTATCAGATACGATACTCCTCAGAACTCCATGTAAACATACAATCCTGGTCATGTATATCTTTGCCAACTTAGCACTAGTGCAAGTTGTCTTTACTGGGATGAAATGAGCTACCGTCGTTAACCGATGAACTATAACCCAAATCGAGTCATAGCCTGAACGAGTCCTGGGTAATCCCATGATAAAATCCATGCCTAGTTTATCCCACTTCCATTCGGGTATCGGCAATGGCTGTAACAACTCACCGCTTCGATGCTCGCCTTTACTCTCTGACATACGTCACAAACTGCTACATATTCCGCAATATCTTTCTTCATTCCGGTCCACCATAAAGTATCCTTCAAATCCAAATACATCTTGGTATTTCCTAGGTGAATCGAATATGGTGAATCATGTGCCTCTTGTAAAATCAACTTCCAGATCTCCGGGTCATTGGGCACATAAACCCGGTCTTCAAACCATAGGGTGTCATGCTCATCCTCACGAAATCCTTTAGCTTTTCCTTCGCTCATTTTCTCCTTTATAGAGGCAATCTCTTTGTCAGTCTTCTGAGCTTCTCTGATTCTATCCATCAAGGTTGACTGAATCTCCAATGCTGCTACATAGCCTCTCGGAACTATTTCCAAACATAGCTCACGAAGATCCTCGGCTAACTCCTTTGGTATTTCTCCCGTCATTAGTGTATTGACATGGCTCTTACGGCTCAATGCGTCAGCTACTACATTAGCCTTTCCGGGATGGTAATGCAATCTCATATCATAATCCTTGATGAGCTCCAACCATCTCCTTTGTCTGAGGTTTAACTCCTTCTGCGTGAAAATGTACTTCAAACTCTTGTGATCCGTGTACACCTCACAATGATTTCCAATGAGGAAATGTCTCCAAGTTTTCAAAGCATGCACTACGGCTGCTAACTCCAAATCATGCGTGGCATAATTTAATTCGTGAGGTTTCAGTTGTCGTGAAGCATACGAAACAACTCTTCCCTCCTGCATGAGCACTGCTCCAAGTCCTCGACGTGAAGAGTCGCAATACACCTCATAATCTTTAGTTTGGTCTGGCAAAATCAATACTGGTGAGGTAACCAAACGTTTCTTTAACTCCTGGAAACTAGCCTCACACTCCTCAGTCCATATAAACTTGGTATCCTTCTTCAACAACTCCGTCATAGGTTTTGCAATCTTGGAGAAATTCTCAATAAATCTCCGGTAGTATCCTGCGAGTCCAAGAAAACTCCGGATCTCTCCAACTGTTGTTGGTGCTTCCCAATTGGTCACAGTGATAACCTTTGTGGGGTCAACCGCTATTCCTTCTCCGGGTATAACGTGTCCGAGGAACCCTACTTCCTTCAACCAAAACTCACATTTGCTGAACTTGGCATATAACTGATGTTCTCTGAGCTTCTCGAGTACCAAACGCAAATGTTCCTTATGTTCCTCTTCATTCTTCGAGTAAACCAGAATATCATCAATGAACACCAGGACGAACTTATCCAAAAACTCCATAAACACCTTGTTCATCATGTTCATAAAATAGGCAGGTGCGTTAGTCAGACCAAATGACATAACGGTATACTCATACAGCCCGTGCACGGTGGTAAAAGCCGTCTTAGGTATATCCCGCTCTCGAATCTTCAATCGATGGCATCCCGATCGCAAATCGATCTTGGAAAATACCTTAGCTCCTTGCAATTGGTCAAACAAGTCGTTGATCATCGGCAACGGTACTTGTTCTTAATGGTCACTTCATTCAATCCTCGGTAATCAACAACCATTCTTAATGATCCATCCTTCTTCTCCACTAGAATCTTGGGCGATCCCCAAGGCGAAGAACTTGGGCGAATGAAACCTTTATCCAAAGAACTCCTTAATCGCTTCTTAATTTCTTCCAAATCTTGCGCGGGCATCCTATACGGTCTCTTAGATATCGGCCCAGTGCCTGGCAATAGCTCAATCAGAAACTCAATGTCTCTGTACGGTGGCATGCCTGGCAACTCTTCTGGGAACACGTCCGGGTAATCCTTCACCACTGGTACTTCCTCCCACACAACTCCTGATAAGGAATTTACATGTGCCTTCCTCGGCTCATGTCGTGATACATACCTAATCCTCCTTCCTTCTGGGGTAGTAAGCAAAATCGTCTTCTTGGGCGCAATCAATGTTCCTCCGTACTTTGATAACCAATCCATGCCTAATATCACATCCAATCCTTGCGATTCCAAAACTATTAGGTCCGAGGGAAATACGTAGTTTCCAATCCTTAATGGCGAGAGATCACACCATTTACTCGCCATATATTCTGCTCCGGGTGAGGTTACTAGCATGGGTGACCTAAGAGCTTGGGTTGGCAATTTATACTTATCCACAAATCCCCTTGATATGTATGAATGCGATGCACCAGTATCAAAAAGAACAACTGCAGTAAATGTCTTACCAAAAACTTACCTATTACTGCATCTGGCTGAGCTTCAACCTCCTCCACGATAACGTGGTTCACCTGTCCCCTGTTGAAAGGGTTCGGCTTCTTTCCCGAGCTTCCATTGTCATTTCCATTTTGGGCTTCAGGACATTCATTTGCATAATTCCCAGTCTTCTGGCACTTAAAGCAAGTGATTTGGCTCAGGTCTCTCTTGGCTGGGGTTGATGGGTTGGTGCGGTTTTGTCCATTGCTTCCTCCATTCCCGTTTCCATGCTTGGTGCCATTATGATTGTGCGAGCTACCACCTCCGTGGGTATGCTGGAATTGTCCTCCCGGCTTCAGGACAAAGCGTAGCTTCTGCTGAGCTCCAGAATTGTACTTCCCTTGTCCATACTTCCTCTTGCGATTGTCAATCTGCTGCTGCTTCCCTTCAATCATAAGCGCACGATCTACCAACTCCTGGTAGTTGTTGAAAGTGGCTACCATCAACTGCATGCTCGGCTCATCATTCAGTCCTTCTAGAAACTTCTCCTGCTTAGCTGCATCTGTAGCAACGTCATCTGGGGCATAACGTGCTAACTTACTAAAATCATCCACATACTGGCCAACTATCCGTCCTCCTTGGCACAAGTTGCGAAACTCACGCTTCTTCATGGCCATAGCTCCTGCTAAAACATGGGCAGTACGGAAAGCTTGTCAAATCGATCCCATGTGGCGGTGTCTACATGATAAGTGGCTGTAAAATTCTCCCACCATGCTGCTGCGGGTCCTTCAAGCTGATGTGCAGCAAATTTCACCTTTTCCCCATCTGTACATCCTGCAGTGGTCAACTCCCTCCCTATCTTACGGAGCCAATCATCTGCCACTATTGGCTCGGTGCTACTGGAAAACACCGGCGGATTTAGCCTCAAGAAACGAGTCAAATGGTCAACATGTGGTGGTGGTGGTGGGTTGTTGTTGTTGTTGTTGTTGTTGTTGTTGTTGTTGTTGTTGTTGTTGTTGTTGTTGTTGTTGTTGTTGTTGTTGTTGTTGTTGTTGTTGTTGTTGTTGTTGTTGTTGTATTGTTGTTGTTGTTGCCTTGGCTCTGTACCAATGTTTGAATCAAGGAATTCTGCTGCTGAATCAACTGAGTGATCTCCGGTGGGATGTAGCGACCCGACCCAAATGGATCAAGTCTCTGTGCTTTCGTGTCATCCCTGGATCGGTATGCTGACACACACAGTACTCGAAGGATTTATAACAGAGGTAAATCACATGTATAAAGTAACGTAAATACTATTACCTCAATCCAAAGATATAGCGGAAGCAACAAGGTTGTGGATTCCCATCAACACCAACGGCAAAGTTGAGTATAGGAAATCGTAACCCTAACGTATCACTTACTCGTAAATGCGAAAAGTCTGCAACATGAAAAGTTGCAGCCCGAAAACGGGTCCGCACATGGAATATGCTGGCAATGTAACACATAGAGAGTAATGAAAGAATAGGCTATACTACATGCATATATGGCTGGTGGAAAGCTCTATGGTTACAGTCTTTGTGAAAAGCCAATTTTTCCCTACTTCAAAGGAATAAGTTTATTTAGCTATCATGGTGGTTGTTGAACATTGAGAATGGTTGACAACATCCTCAATCCCAATTAAAAGTACTCATTAAAAACCCAACAATATTAATTAGAGTAACATGATGAGATCAACAGGATAATCCAAGAACTAGTTACTCAAAATTGTCCATAACCAGGGACACGGCTAACCATGATTAGTTTATACACTTTGCAGAGGTTTCATGACTTTTCCCCACAAGACTTCGATCGCCTCCGTTTGGTTTCTCGCACTACATGGTGTTTGAGAGGCGGATGACCGAGACATAGTCTTTCGAGCGTTTGCACCTTACGATGGGTAGACCGTACCACCTACAACCCCTACATCCGCTTAGTCTACCCCGTAAGAGTTCACACGACTTAATCAACTATGCCAGAGCCCATAATGGCTTGTGGCTGCACACGGAAGTTACTAGTTTGAATAATCTCATGCTCCCTTTGAGCCTGGGTGGCGGTCCCAAAAAAACAGGCAAGTCCTGGAGTAACCAGGTGCCTCAATCCACCCAGATGTGTGTTTAAGTTGCCACCTTAGATAAACCATTAATTATCAACCTCACATCTGTCATGGATATTCACTCAACCAATCCACGTCTACGAGCATAGCATGGCACAATAAGCAAACGTAGAAGTAACTCCCAAGGGTTTGATAATAAAACAGGTAATAGGTACTACCTCATCTACTTCCCATAACCCTCAATTTAATTAGATCCTATTCATGCAAGTGTTTGAGGAATAGATCTAATGCATAAATCTTTGTATTAGAAGAGTATGATCAAAGTGTTACTTGCCTGCAATGTTGATGAAGATGATTCGCACTCAAAACTCTTGATAGATCTACTCGTCACACTCCGGTCAATCTATCGTAAGCAAACAATAGTAACCACACATAAGCAATCAATCAAAACATCGGACCGAACGAAGGAAACGATTCGGAAAACATCAAAACAAAGCAAATAACTCTTGCAACATAAAACAATTTCTAACAGTACCAAAATTATGTGAATTTGGCCTTATCAGAAAGTTTAGGTCAAGAGCTTTAATTTGCAAAAGAATCAACTAAATCGGAGTTCTGAAACTCAAGTTACGATCAAGCGAAGTTTGAATACAAATCTGATCTAATTCAAATTTTAAATTATCAAAAACATGTTTGAGTTGTATTCTTTGGATAGAGGGGATCGTAACGAAGAAGTGGGCGTTGGTTTCGTTGGATTCCGACTTACGAGTAAAAAGTTATGAGCGTTTGAAGATTAGGGACTAATCTGTAAAAATATCACTACGGATAGGTCCCTGGCGGAAATTAAAAATAAAAAGAAAATCTATCGAGCGAACGCTCGCTAAACAAAACCGGAAAGAAAAACCGGCGAGAAAACCGATCTAGGGTTTCGGAAAGAAAGAAAACGAAAAAAAACCGATCTAGAAAACCGGAGCGAGGCAGACGATTCTGAAAAAACCGAACCGAGGAAAAGAAAAGGTGGCCTTGTTGAGGCTAGTACCTCGAAGAGGCGAGGGCTCCGTGGCGACTAGGTGGCGGGCGGCACTTGGCGGCGGCGGTAGCAAGCGGCGGCAAGGCGGGTGTAGGGCGTGGCATGTGGGGGCTGTCTGCGGAGAGGAGAGGAGAGGAGTTGATTTGATGTGTTGGAGGGGGGGTGCTTGGATATTTATATTGGGGAGGGGAGGGTTTTGCTTGGGGTAGGGGGCAAGAAATAGACTAGGATTAGGAAACAAGAGGAAAAGATCTAGAAACAGATACGGAATAAACGGAAGTAGGAAAAGAGTCCTACTAGGATTAGGAAAAAGGAAGCGGCGGCTCCCTGGTGTGGCGCGCGTGGTGGTGTTGGCCTCCTGGCCGGCCGGTGGCTTTGGCGGCTTGGGCCTTTGGCCCAAGGCACTGAGGTTTTTTTTTAAACAGTCAAACAAAAATAAAAACATCAATAAAATAGAAATATTATATAGGCATATAATATATCAAAATTTTCAGAATTTTTTTTCCTACAACATGGACATTATTCTAATGTCAAATAAAATCCACACTAATTCAAATAAAGCAAAGAGTGCTTCTGGTCCAATAAAATCCAAAAATCATTTTAAAAATATCAAAATGAATTCAAATTTATTTCTCTCCATTTTTCTGAGGTAGGGAATCATGTTACCCTATTTTCCATATATTTTATTTTTGGAGAAAAATAATTTGAATAAAACTCAAATAACTCCAAATTAAAAATAATTCAAAGGAACTTTGAATTTAATTCTTTGAAACTCCCAACTCATATTTCATATGTTTTGAAGAAGTCATTTTATCTTCGCTCGTGAAAATCATTGAGTTGCATAAAGTTTCAGAATTGGAAATATTCTCAAATGAAATTCAAATATTTTCAACACCCCTTGTCATTTAAATAAATGGAAGAAGTCATGTCATCTTCTCTCCAGGGTTTTGTGATGAAAAGAATTTGAATTCACGAAAAGCATAAAAGCAAAATGAAAGTTTGGGAGAGTCCTTTTATTCCTTCTCATTTAACTTTCAAAAAGTTTCGAATTCACTCACTTTCAGTCAATCAATCAAACAATCATTCAAAACTATATATTTGCTTATAACATTCCAAAATTTAGAATTTTGGGATGTTACATGGGAAAACAAATCCGGGGTCGCGTCCCGGAGGCATCTGCGGGTTTAGAAAAGAAGAGAAAATAGAATAGAATGAGGTCTAGGGGAAAACACTACCCATATACACATGAAACAAATGCACACAAAAATCACTTCATTCAATCAAGCAAGAGCATACAAATGGTCTAGAACTATCGCAAAAGTGTGTGGACTAATACTATGTACATGGTGGAACACTACTACTGTTATGGTGGTCAACTAGAAAAACTGCTCCGATGAAGACTCCATGATATCTGCTCCAGCTTCATCAACATAGTCATCATCATTATCGTCAGGATCCGAGTCGGTGTAAATCGATGATGATATAGTTATCCGGGCAAGTGGATTCGTCATCTTCTCTTTTGGGTGCTAAACCTCCCATGAATACTTCAATCTTCTCCTTAAGGTCACCGTTCTGTCTCACTAGAGCGACGATCTCCTCCATATAATCTTCACATGTAGCTTTGAGTTCTTCTTCTAGCTCCTTGATCTTGGTCATAGCCTTTTGTAGATCCTCCATACCTGCGCACATCTGGTTCTCCTGGCGTCGGATGTGCTGGTTTAATTCCTGGATATAAGCTGCGATTGATCTATCCTTCCTGGTGCTGGTCATTTCCCATTGCTCATCTCGGCGCCCACAAATCTGGTAGATAGTATTCTTGAGATCATTGTGGTAAACTTCTCCAATTCGTCCCATGGCGATGTGGGCTGCCATGCTCTCTCCTAGGCTCCAAGTTGGTGCATCAAAGAAAAACTCTATGGGCTCCGTGACTGGTGCAAATGTCCTTCCTGGAATGTGAACTTGAATCATCCAGCGCTCCTCTTCGGGTAAAGTGGCGTTGAGGTTCCCGGTGAAGCTTGGTACTCCTATATTCAGGTATCTAGTGACTTCCTTCAAGTGGCATCCAAAGGGTGTATCTTCATCCGGTTGTGTGAACTTGTTCCTTGTATCCGCCATCCTAAAGAATAGAAAAGATGAGGAGTCAGAAATGAGGAGAAAGAGTAGTGATCTAGGGCTTTAGCTTAGTGGCCGTGTCCTATAGTCGGTGGTTCCGAGCGATACCATCTTTGTAGCGACCAGGACCTCAAATAGTCGATCTACGTGCTCGGTGTCATCCTGGATCAAGAATGCTAACACCACACAGTACTTGAAGGATTTATAACAGAGTAGCAATCACACACTTATTACATCGAATGTCTCAAAAGAGAACTTATTAATATAAATATGGCTTAAGGCCATCTAACAACGATAACAGCGGAAGGCTTGGAAGATAAGCGAGTCCGTCAACTCCAACGGCATCACTGAGTATAGAACCACAACCTAAAGCACCTTACTCGTCGTCTGAAAAGTCTGCAACATGAAACGTTGCAGCCCGAAAACGGGTCAGCACATGGAATATGCTGGCAATGTAACACATGGAGAGTAATGAAATAATAAGCCTATACTACATGCATATATGGCTGGTGGAAAGCTCTATGGTTACGATTTTGCGAAAAGCCAATTTTTCCCTACTGCAAAGGAATAAATTTATTTAACTATCATGGTGGTTGTTAAACATTGAGAATGGTTGACAGCATCCTCAATCCCAATTGAAGTAATCATCATAAAAACCCAACAGTATTATTTAAAGTAACATGATGAGATTCACTTGATAATCCAAGTACTAGATACTCAAGATGTCCATAACCGGGGACACGGCTAACCATGATTAGTTTGTTACACTCTGCAGAGGTTTGTGCACGTTTCCCACAAGACTCGATCTCCTCCGTTGGGATTCTCGTACTACATGGTGTTTGAGAAACGGATGACCGAGACACAGTCTTTCAGAAGCGCTAGCACCTTACGAATGGGTAGACCGTACCAACCTACAACCCCTACATCAGCTAGTCTACCACTGTAAGAGTTCACACGACTTAATCAACTATGCTAGAGCCCATAGTAGCATGTGGCTGCACACGGAAGTTTCTAGCATGAATAATCTTATGATCCCTTTGAGCACGGGTGGCGGTCCATAAAAAAGCAGGCAATCTGGTCTACCCGGTGCCTAGAGCGAACAATCTGGAATAACCAGGTACCTCAATCCACCCAGATGTGTGTTTAAGTTACCACCTTAGATAAACCATTTATTAACAATCTCACATTTGTCATGGATATTCACTCAAACCCAATCCATGTCTACGAGCATAGCATAGCATAATAAGCAAACGTAGAAGTAACTCCCAAGGGTTTTATAATAAATAAGGTAATAGGTACTACCTCAAATACTTCCCAAAACCCACAATTTAATTCGATCCTAATCATGCAATGTTTAAGGATTGATCTAATACATAAAAACTGGGTATGAAAAGTATATGATCAAAGTGTTACTTGCCTTGCTGATGATCCGTGAAACCTAGAGACTCGAAGTAACAGGCGGCGCACTCCGGGTATTCTATCGCAAAAAAACAAACAAGCATACAATAAGTACTCATCTAATACACAGGTAAAACTCAAGTAAGAGATCTAACCAGAAAGTTCAAGTTAAGAACTCCGGTTTGCAAGCAACGAAACCCAAACTGCGAAAGAAAACAACTTCGTTTTACTAATCTGGACCTAAGTCAAATTTTACAGAAGCAAAAACTTGTTTAAGTTGATTATTCGGAAAGAGGGTTTCGAGACGAAACTCCAGGCGCTTGAATCGCCTGATTCCGATAAACGAGCGAAAAGTTATACTAAAACGAAAATCGGATCAGAAATCGCGATCAGAAATAATCGCGGAAAATCCGAGAAAAAGAAAAACGACGAACAGCTTAACGAACGAACGTTCGTTAACTGGATCTAAACGACGAACACGTTCGTTAAAATGAACGAACGAGCGAACGCTCGATATTTAATCAAACCGGAAAAAAAACTGATCTAATAAAAAAAGGAAACTAAAAAAACAGGCGAAAAAACGACAAAAAAACCGAACGGTTTTTCGAGAAAAACCGGCGGCGCGGAAAACGAGGCAACCTCGGGCGGCGGTCGGCGGCTCGGTGAGCAGCGACTCCGAGGCGGGCGGCGGCGGCGGCGGCGGGCGGCGCGGGTCGGCTAGGGTTAGGGTTTGGGCGCGGGTGGGCTGGTGGGCTGGGCGGCTCCGGTGGCGACTATTTAAAGGCTGCCCCCGGGCGGAGTCCCGCTCGGGTATGGCCCGAAGTCGGTTCGCGTTTTTTTTAATTAATTCCGCGCAGAAAAACAAACGAAAGAAATACTAAACGGACTCCAAAAATCCCGAAATAAATTTCCCGACTTCTAAAATCAAGCCGGACAAGATGAACATCTATTTTGGGCCTAAATGCAATTTTGAAAAATGCACATTTTTCCTAAATTCAAATAAAATGGCGAAAAACTCCAAAATAAAACTTATTTGATTTTATTATTAAATCCTCAATATTTATTTATTTTGGGAAAGTTATTTTATTCCCTCTCTCATATTTTTGTAATAGAAATAATTGATGATAAAATAATTAAAATCAAATGATCCTATTTTCAAAATTTGAGAAAAACTCAAATATGAAAATAACGAAATCCCCACTCTCTCCGTGGGTCCTTGAGTTGCGTAGAATTTCCAGGATCAAAACCCAAAGCAAATAAAATATGCTATGCATTGATGATCTAATGTATAACATTCCAAATTGAAAATTTGGGATGTTACAGGTCATATGCGTTCTTAGAAGTTTTTGCAAAAAGAACAAGTTTGAGGAATTTGACCAGAGGTGTCTTGAGGAATTTCACTAAGCGTTCTTTGACTTAGGTTCTAGAGTGTATAGATTGAAAAATTTTGCTTAGAGAAACTGATCAAGAACAAATGCTTATGTGAGGTGTTTAATGTGTGGAAGATGAAGAATAAACACCTTTTGAAGATTTTGTGGAAATCATCAGAATCAACAAGGGCAGTAAAAGTAACTTTTAATTACCCTTGACGAAGAACACGTCGAACTAGGAGTTGTAGATTGGAAGTTCGTCAGTCTAGATCTTCCACGCCCTAAGTTGGCAGAGGAAGACAGCTACGACTACGGCGACGAGGTCGAGGAAGTGAAGCTCTTCCTCACCGGCGACGATGGAAGTAGCGGCCGCGCTAGGACAGAAAACTCAAATATATATATAGTAACGCTAAATTAAGCTTGAGTGTAGAATAGCTTATTCTACACCCGTCTAGATACCGTTGGATCATATGTCATCATTGTATTTTAGATGGGCAGATTGATTATTGGGTTTGACCCGTTAAGAAACTAGTTTAGATTTTCCAACCATACCTTCATACCAACGTAGGCCAATGAAGTACATTCCAAAAGAAAATAATTATGCATGCATACCTTGGTTGGAAAGAAGGGTACCCACGTACATTGATTACCTAACAATTTTATTGCCTAGAGGTTCTGGTATGGAAAGTGTAATTAATGGATTAATCAATTATCATTTATTTGGAAAGGATAATTGATATTATTATTTAATGGTCATCATAATGCATGGCTAGAGTAATGCAAGTTTTATTGTCATGATTTCTAGGCGTGAATGTACTTGGGTATATACCTTTTTTTTGTAGGCATGAAAATTGGTGATGATACTCCATTTAAATAATTCGTATATTTAGAAAAATGTGAGTATATACCAGTTAGTAACCAAGTATCTATGTTGAGGAGAAGTTAAAATAGGAAGATTTTTGTATCATTAGGTATATCTTTAAAATTTAATAAATGTGTATGTATGGTGAGCAGAAGTTAAAATATGAATTCAGTAACCAGGTTTATGTATATTATTGTTAGGTGTAAACCGTGTAAAATAGCATTCTGTATATATTTTGATTAGGTATGATACCCTTCGATTGTGTATATTTTATCAGGTATAATACCTCAAGTTTGTGTATAATTACATTAGGTATATCACCAACAAATACGAGTAGGTATAATACCAACCAACTAGTATCGCATAAAAGTGCTAGGTATATATACTTGCAATATTCGATGCAAAAAATATACTTGCAATACGTACACATTTCCATTGGGTAACTGAGTATGTTTGGTGAGCAGAAGTTAAAATAGGAAGTTAGTAACCGTGTTTGCATATATTATCATTAGGTATAATCCGGTGCATGTATTATGTGTCATTGGGTTACAAGACATGTTAGACTACATTTCTAGGTATCTAGAACTTAGAGCAAATCAATGGGCATATAGTATCTATGTACGAATGTTGAAACTATTTATAACGATACAATAGTATAATTGTATAATGCAAAAAAATTGTTTATGAGAGAATCAGTAGCATACATTATTCTTGGGAACTAATCTGTAGTTAATGGACGTGGATGGTACTAATGCATGCAAGTAAAAAATGGAAAGAAAATAATTTGGAAAGTACTCAAACAAAAAATGTACTAACGGGTTGTATCCGAATAAGGTGCCCCCCCCCCCCACACACACACACACACACACACACATATATATATATATATATATATATATATATATATATATATATATATATATATATATATATAAAACAAATTTTTCCTACTACCGGTGTAGTTACACCCATTTTTATTTTATACGTTTTAGGTAGTATCTACCATACCGTAGTGTATGTATGCGTAGTATGTGGTATGTAAGAATATTTAGATAGTATATATACTATTTTTTAGGTAGTATGTAATATATTTTTAGCATACTTCTTTTTACGTACAAATATGTACGTATTTTCACAAATATGGTAAAAAAATGGCCTCACATGCAATTTTTTCACATAACTCGCTTTGGTGTATCTTAGATATAGTATATAAACATGCTAAAAATGATAAAGTAGGAGAGCGGCGTTTTGGTACCCGTGCTCACCTGCACCTGATATGCTAGGCGTACAATGTTGTATGGGGATTCGAGAATATGTCTGTGACAAGACAGGGTTCGTGCGGTGGAAAAGCAAATACGGGAGTATACAATAGGGAACAGTGGCGCTGGGTGGGCCTTTTTCCGTAGTGCGGTAGCACTTTTCGAACGATGGGCTTAATGGTATGACTCTGATCCGTGGCTCAGAACGCGTTTGTTCTAATCTGAGCGTCGTCGGTGTGACGCGCAGCAAAAAATTGCAAGTATTTGATCTCTATGAGGGATGGCATAAATGATTGTAGCCTCGGCGTGCAGCTTGTCCACCTGATCAACTGCAGATGCTTGGACCGGCGGCTGATAGGCATTAGGCACAAGTTGGCCAGCTGCTGCATACACATCTTGAGACTTGAAACTCCAAGAAAGAACACTCCTAGGACTAGGAGATGGAGACAAAGCCATGCACGAAGAACAGATAAGAAATGAGTGGGGTAAGATAAGATAAAACGTCCTACTAGAAAGATTAGAGACATAGTTGATGCACATGTAGAACCTGTAACCGGGCTTCTGTCCATTGCAGGCAATGGAGAACACCAGGTCATGGCTGCAGAATGGCCTTGGGATTAGGGAAGAAGCTCCTGATTCCGGGCAGTGGAGGAAGAGACCTAAAAGCCGACATGGTCGGGGATCGAAGCTGGCGGCGCAAAGGGGAGAAGAAAGGGATCGGTGAATGGCCTTGAGCGGTTTGTGTTTTTTTTTTCGATAATTGAGCGTTTTTTTTTTATTTTGAGCATCTATTGAGCGTTTTGTGTGGATATGGACGAGGTGCTGGCTGGCCGTTAGGGCCTTCGTTGGACTTTTCTGGCTAGGTTTGGACCAGGATATTGAACGGGCCATCGACTGGCCCGAGCCGTCATGAAAGAAACGGCAGCTACCCGTCATAAACGCCATGCATTAATTCCTATTACATCTCGCATACGATGGAGATACAGCGAGATATACACGAAAGGTCACCAATCCCAAGATGTGCGGACGTCGGAGATATCGAGAGCATCTGAGACTGGGCTCAGAAACACATTTTCGATAAAGTAGTATATATACTACCTCATAGTAGTATATGAGAAATGGGTGTAGCTACACCCGGTAGTAGGATGTATTTTCCCTATATATATATATATATATATATATATATATATATATATATATATATATATATATATATAGTGAATGAAGAACAACGACAGAAAGAGCGAAGACTTTGCAAAGTTGAAGAATTTGAACAACTGAGGAAATTCAAACTGAAGAAAAACTCAAATTGAAGATTTTCAACTTTTGTTGGTGGCGCGACCCACCGTATAAGAATGATGATTTCAGACGCCGCGTACAATTGTCGTAGGGCTCTGAGAATCAAATTCTTCATTAATTTCTTCACACTTAGAGGGTTAGTCTTCATTGATTGAAGAAAAACGTTACTTCGTGTGTTGCACATCCAAGTCATCAGTTTTGCATAAGTGTTAGGATGTGTGTCATTTTCAAAGGACATTCGAAGATTCTAAGATATTTAGCTCACACGGCAACTTGCCAAATATCTTCTCGTCCAAGGGCTTTGTGAAGATATCGGCTAGCTGTTCTTCACTCTTCACGTGCTTGATAGAGATGTCACCCTTCAACACATGATCACGAAGAAAATGATGACGAATCTGAATGTGCTTTGTCTTCGAGTGCTGAACTGGGTTATGAGCAATCTTGATGGCACTCTCATTGTCACAGTAGAGAGGCACATTCTTCACATTGATGTCGTAGTCCTTGAGGGTTTGCTTCATCCATAGCAATTGAGCACAACACGAACCAGTAGCAATGTACTCAGCTTCAGCAGTAGAGAGTGATACGCAGTTCTGTTTCTTCGCGGACCAACATACCAAGGAATGTCCAAGGAAATGGCATGTGCCTGATGTTGACTTGCGGTCCACACGATCACCAACATAGTCAGAGTCAAAATATCCAATGGGATCAAAAGCCGAGCCCTTGGGATACCATAATCCAAGTGTTGGAGTGTGAGCTAGATATCGAAGAATATGCTTCACAGCCTTATGGTGTGATTCCTTCGGTGTAGCTTGAAAACGGGCACACATGCAAACACTAAGCATAATATCTGGCTTAGATGCACATAGATACAATAAAGAACCAATCATGGAGCGGTATACCTTTTGATGGAAGTCAATACCATTTTCATCAGTGCATAGATGGCCATTTGTGGGCATAGGGATTTTGACGCCTTTGCAGTCTTGCATGCCGAATTTTCTCAATACATCCTTGAGGTATTTCTCCTGAGATATGAAGATGCCATTGCGCTGTTGACATATTTGAAGACCTAAGAAGAATTTCAATTCTCCCATCATAGACATTTGATATTCTTCTCTCATCATATAGGAGAATTCATCACTATAACGTTGGTCAGTACAGCCAAAGACGATATCATCAACATATATTTGGCACATGAATAATTCAACATCATAGGTTTTGGTGAAGAGAGTTGGGTTAAGTGAACCGGGTTTGAAGCCTTTCTTCATGAGCAATTCCTTTAAAGTATCATACCACGCCCGAGGGGCCTGCTTGAGGCCATAGAGGGCCTTGTTGAGTCGGAAGACTTTGTCAGGATGCTTTGGATCTTCAAAACCTGGGGGTTGACAAACATATATATAGTTCTTCCTCAAGCTTACCATTGAGGAATGCACTTTTCACATCCATTTGATATAAGATGATATTATGATGGGTAGCATAAGCAAGTAATATGCGAATATCCTCAAGTCTAGCAACAGGTGCAAAAGTTTCATCGAAATCAATTCCTTCAACCTGTGTGTAGCCTTGCGCTACAAGCCATGCCTTATTCCTCACCACAAGGCCATTTTCATCTTGCTTGTTGCGGTAGATCCATTTGGTGCCGATGATATTGTGCTTGCGTGGGTCTGGACGCTTGACAAGTTCCCAGACATTGTTGAGCTCGAACTGATGTAATTCATCTTGCATCGCTTGAATCCACTCAGGCTCCAGAAATGCCTCATCTACTTTGGTGGGCTCTGTGATAGAGATAAAAGCAAAGTGCCCACAAAACTTAGACAAATGTGAAGCCTTTGAGTGTGTGAGAGGATCTGGTGCGTTGATGTCGCTGATGATTTTCTCTATCTGCACTTCACTTGCAACGCGAGGATGAGCGGGTTGACGAGTTGAGTCGGATAATATTTTCTTTAGATACATTTTCCTCAGGGGCACCAGCATGATGTTCTTCACGTTCTGGAATGACTTCTTCAACAGTTTCTTCGGTAGGAATGACATCCTCAGTATCCTTGAACTTGATGGATTCCTCAGGTGACTTTTCATCTAGCACAGGAGGTAGGTGCTCTCTTTGCGAGCCATTAGTTTCATCGAACCACACATCTATAGTTTCAACAACCTTGTGGTGAACAGTGTTGAAGACTCTATAGGTGTGCGAGTCCTTTCCGTAACCAAGCATAAAACCTTCATGTGCTTTCGGTGCAAATTTAGAATTGTGATGAGGAACTCTAATCCAACATTTAGCACCGAACACTTTGAAATAACTCACCTTTGGTTTCTTGTCAGTGAGGAGTTCATATGAGGTCTTTTTGAAGAATTTGTGAATATATACCCTGTTGATGATGTGGCACGCGGTATCAATTGCCTCAGGCCAGAAATGATGAGGCGTCTTGTATTCGTCAAGCATAGTGCGAGCCATCTTAACAAGAGTCCCGTTCTTGCACTCCACGACGCCATTCTGCTGAGGAGTATAAGGAGCAGATAACTCGTGAGTAATACCAAGTTCATCAAGATAGTTATCAAGACCAATATTCTTGAACTCGGTCCCATTTTCACTTATGATGTGCTTGATCTTCACACCAAATTTGGTTGAAGCCCTTGAGGAAAATCGTTTGAAGACTTCCTGCACTTCATATTTGTAAGTGACAACCCATGTGTAAAGAGAATAGTCATCAACAATAACAAAGCCATATAATGATGCATCATTGGTGAATGAGGCATAGTGAGTAGGGCCAAAGAGATCCATGTGAAGCAATTCAAAAGGAGGAGTGGTAGTCATGATGGTCTTTGAGGGATGCTTGGCCTTGCTCATCTTTCTAGCTTCACAAGCTCCACACAGGCGATCCTTGACGAATTTGACATCCTCCATGCCAATGACATGCTTCTTATTCGCGAGAGTGTGTAAGTTCCTCATGCCAGCATGACCAAGTCGTCGATGCCATAGCCATCCCTCTGAAGCTTTTGCAAGCAGACATGTAGTAGGTTGTGGTCCTGTAGAGAAATCAACAATATACAAGTCTCCTCTCCTAAAGCCTTCGAAGACTTTGGAATGGTCAGCTTCCATGATCACAACACAACGATACTTGCCAAAGAAAACAACCATATCAAGATCAAAAAGCATTTAGGCAGACATGAGGTTGAATCCTAATGACTCGGCAAGCATGACTTTGTCCATGTGTCGATCCTTTGAGATCGCAACCTTACCTAGATCCAATACCTTGCTTTTTCCTTTGCCATCTTAGGTGATATGCTTCAGATGCGATGGAGATAAAGCAGTGTCCATCAATAGGTTCCGGTCACCAGTCATGTGATTTGTACATCCACTATTGAGGACCCACTCAGTGGCTTTGGGTTGATCATCCTGCAGATGAATTAGTGCATCTTACGAACTCATGTACTTCATCAGTGAAGAATATGACATCAAATTCATCAAATAAATTTCATCAAGCAATAGAATAGATATAGCAGTTTGAGGACGTGAGAAATGAAAATTCATTTCTTCATGATTAGCTTGCGTCCTTTCAAGCATTATTCAGGCCTCCAGCAAATTCTTCAGACGTTTTAAGTTCGTCTGGAGACCTGACCCTGCATAAGAGATTAGTTCTTTTTCTTCACCACCCACATCTGGAGGGGTGGCAAAGAGTTCATCATTCTGTGAACTCCATAAGAGAAAGGTGGCATAGACGCCAACCCACTCCATTTCACATAAGAGGGGTTAGAGTAAGCATATGAATAAGCAGAGAAATTCGTCGAGGACTTATGAACATAATGGTTTGAAGAATAATGCACATATTCATAGCCCTTAGATCTTTCATGCGAAATAGAAGTGTTAGCATGATGATGTTTATATGAGGACTTCGATCCATACGAGGAATTTGATCCACGTGAAGAATTTGGTCCATATGAGGACTTTGGTCCATATGAAGAATTTGATCTGGGGTTCCTATTCTTCACAGGTGGTGTCATGGTGACATTCACCTGAAGACTTTCAAGGCATCTTTTGGGAACCCAGATTTTCTTCGTAGGGCACCGTTCCCGCAGTTAGTGCCAACATATCTAACAAATACTTCACCATTCTGATTTTTGAATAGTTTATAGTTGGAGTCAAATGACTCATCAGAAGAATATGAAGATTCACATGTAAAGCCAGATAAAGTAGATGGATCTATGGAAGGTCCTTTCGTAGCAACCCATGAGGTTTTGGGATACTGCTCAGGTTTCCAGTAGGTCCCATCAACATTGAGTTTCCTCTCAAAGGCAATACCCTCTTTCCAAAGGTTCCTGTTGAGGATCTGCTTTTTAAGCACATCACAAAGTGCCTGATGCCCTTTGAGATTTTTGTACATGCCTGTCACATACAATTCCTTCAGCCCTGCATTGTCAGTGATACTAGTAGAATCCTCAGATGAGGATTTTGTGATAGCAAAGACAATTGAAGAATTTGCAGCAATAGAAGCATTTGCACTTTCAGGTGAAGAATTAGTAGATTCACGTTCAATGCATTCCACACATGGTGGAATAAATTCTTCCTGAGCGGCACTGATCTATTGAGAAAGCAATGAATCACGCTCCTTCTGAAGATCTTCATAACTCACCCTTAGCTTCTCAAGATCTTGCTTTCTTTGAAATTCATAGAAAGCTTCTCATGATCAGTTAAGATATTGTTATGATGACTCTAAAGATTATCAAACTTAGACTGAAGTCTCTGAATATTTTCAATCGAAGTTTTAGTACAATCCATTTCTTCACCCAACATATCATCGCTCTTGTCTAGCATATTTTGAACCTTTTCAAAAGCCTTTTGTTCTTTCACAGCAATCTTAGCAAGTCTAGAGTAGCTAGGCTTGAGGTTTTCAACAGATTCATCCTCACTTGATTCAGACGAGGGATATTTGAGTACCTTGGCACCCTTTGCCATGAAGCAATAGGTGGGAGCATAGTCATCATCGCCGTCATCAGCTGTGTTGGGGAAGTCATTCTCCTCAGAGTTGAAGATGAACTTGATGACAAAAGAAGTAGCGAGGGCTAGGCTCACCACACCAGATTCTGACTCCTCAGATGCCTCCTCTTCCTCATTTTCCTCAGATTCAGCTTCAGAGTCCATTTCCTTACCAATGAATGTCCGAACCTTTTTGGAGCTGCTCTTCTTGTGAGATGAATACTTCGAGGATTTTGATGATGAAGACTATGAAGATTTCTTCTTATTCTTTGAGTCATCAGAACTGTAATCCTTGTATTTCTTCTTCTTTGATTCTTTTTCTCACAGAGGACAATCTTGAATGTAGTGACCAAGTTTCTTGAATTTGTGGCAAGTTCTCTTCTTGTAGTCACGGCATGAGGAATCTGATCTCATGTCATCATTTCTTGAGGATTTACCAAAGTGACCACGTCTTGAGAACTTCTGGAATTTCCTCACGAGCATTGCTAGCCCCTGGCTCAGTTCTTCAGGATCACCAAGGCTGCTACCAGAATCCTCACCTTTAGATTTAGAGACTGCCTTGGCCTTCAAAGCGCGAGTTCTTCCATAGCTTGATCCATAGAGATCTCTCTTCTCAGCAAGTTGGAACTCATGAGTGTTTAGTCTCTCGAGTATATCAGCGGGATCAAGTGACTTGTAGTCTCCACGTTCTTGTATCATTAGTGCAAGGGTGTTAAATGAGGAATCAAGCGATCTCAACAATTTCTTCACCACCTCATGGTCGGTGATGTCAGTGGCACCAAGCGCTTGAAGCTCATTTGAGATGTCAGTGAGGCGATTGAAGGCTTGCTGAACATTTTCATTGTTGAGTCTTTTGAAGCGGTTGAAGAGATTGCGAAGAACGTCAACTCGAGAGTCACGCTGTGTTGAGACTCCTTCATTGACTTTGGACAGCCTGTCCCAGATAAGCTTGACTGTCTTCAAAGCACTCACTCTGCCATACTGCCCTTTGTTCAGATGGCCACATATGATGTCCTTCGCTTGAGAGTCGAGTTGCTTGAATCTCTTCATGTCAGCAGCGTTGATGGTAGGAGTGACAGAGGGAACACCATTTTCCACAACATACCAAAGATCGTTGTCAATTGCCTCAAGATGCATTCGCATCTTATTCTTCCAGTAGGGGTAGTCCGTCCCATCGAAGGTAGGACGCCCAATAGAGACCTTGATCATACCTGTAGTCGACATAACTAAAACTCCAGGCGGTTAAACCAAAATCACACAGAACAAGGGAGTACCTTGCTCTGATACCAATTGAAAGTGCGTTATATCGACTACAGGGGGGAGGGTCAATAGGCGATTTTTACAAATTTGTCACTGAGAAATCTCAGGGTGAGGAAATTTCTAAGTCACGAACAACTAGCAGCAGAATAAGTACTCAGAAGTAAGCATAACAAAGCAGTAGCACAATCAACATGATGAAATGAAAACAAGCAATGAGTACATGAAGCGTAAACACAGGATAAGCAGGTTGAAGACAAACTAATGGAAGAAATTGAACTGAGGAAATTGAGAAAGTCTTCAGTCAAAGTCTTCAAACAGTAACAATCAGGTACAACAACACAGAATGAGGAAATGAAGGGGTTGAGGAAATAGAACCAGTTAGCTCGGTGAAGACAGCGATTTGGTAGACCAGTTCCAACTGTTGTGACAGTCATACGTCTGGTTGGAGCGGCTAGGTATTTAAACCTGAGGACACACAGTCCCGAACACACAGTCCTCATCGTATTCTCCTTGAGCTAAGGTCACACAGACCTCACCCAATCACTCGTGGTAAGTGTTCAGGTGATTTCCAAACCTTCACAAACTCGGTCACTCGGCGATCCACAATTTCCTCTTGGATGCTCTAGACCATGAGGCCTAACCGTCTGGAAGACGCACAGTCTTCAAAGGTAAAAAGCGTCAGTTCCACACAAGAAAAATCTCTTGGGTGATGATCAATCACTTTGGGTTTGTAGGTGTTTGGGTTTGGGTTTTCCTCACTTGATGATTTTCACTCAAAGTCCTCGGAGGATGGGATGCTCTCAATGACAAGTGTCAGTTTCTCTCGGAGCAGCCAACTAGCTAGTGGTTGTAGGGGGCGGCAATAGCGTAGGGAGCATCCCGACATGATAAGACATAAATGTCCTTCAATGATATGACCGTTAGTTGGATAAATATTTTGGGACAGCTGGCGTGTCGCACAGCAGCGGTTGGAAATTTGGCTATCAAATTCCTCCGGGCTATCATGTTCCTCACTTGTAGGAAATCCGCACTGGCAAATTCCTAACTCCTCAGTCAGAACAAATTCCTCAAAGACCAGAAGATCTTCGTCTCTGTCACTGAAGAAATTGACTGAACTGTATGAGATTTCCAATGGCTTCACTCGAAAGGATTGGTTGGTGTAGGATTTTGAGATGAGCATCACTAGTAAACTTTTCCTTAGTTTTACCTCGACACCTTTAACAGTACGGTGTTTCCTATGACTCAAGAAAGAGAAAACGAAACTACGAAAACAAAAGTCTTCACGCTTCATGTTCCTCGCATGGATATCAAGTGTTCACGATCACACCAATTTCTTCACTTTCAAAGTCTTTAGAAAGTCAAAGTCTTCAGTTGAAGACATTCATTTTAGGGGTCGACTTTCTCTGTAAATATCAAACTCCTCATAGACTTATAGACCTGTGTACACTGACAAACACATTAGTCCCTTAACCTATAAGTCTTCAATACACCAAAATCACTAAGGGGCACTAGATGCACTTACAATTGCGCTGTGGTCTTCCAGGTTGCGTGAGTTGTGAAACTATTCCACATTGTTTTAAATGAAGACCAAAGTCGTAACTCAAATATTTGCCTCCGCAATCAGATCGTAGAAACTCTATTTTGTTGTTACGATGATTCTCCACTTCACTCTAAAATTCTTTGAACTTTTCAAATGTTTCAGACTTGTGTTTCATTAAGTAGATATACCCATATCTGCTCAAATCATCTGTGAAGGTCAGAAAATAACGATACCCGCCGCGTGCCTCAACACTCATTGGACCGCATACATCGGTATGTATTATTTCCAATAAGTCATTGGCTCGCTCCATTGTTCCGGAGAACGGAGTTTTAGTCATCTTGCCCATGAGGCATGGTTCGTAAGTATCAAGTGATTCATAATAAGTGATTCCAAAAGCCCATCTGCATGGAGTTTCTTCATGCGCTTTACAACAATATGACCTAAACGGTAGTGCCACAAATATGTTGCACTATCATTATCAACTTTGCATCTTTTGGCATCAATATTATGAATATGTGTATCACTATGATCGAGATTCAATAAACCATTGAGTGCTTGACCATAGAAGGTTTTATTAATTTAAACAAAACAACAATTATTCCCTGACTTTAAATGAATAACCATATTGCAATAAACATGATCTATTTGTATTCATGCTCAACGCAAACACCAAATAACATTTATTTTATGTTCAACACTAATCCCAAAGGTAAAGGGAGTGTGCGATGGTGATATTATCAACCTTGGAATCACTTCCAACACACATCGTCACCTCGCCCTTAACAAGTATCTATTCATTTTGCAACTCCTGTTTCGAGTTACAAATCTTAGCAATTGAACCGGTATCAAATACCCAGGGGCTACTATGAACACTAGTAAAGTACACATCAATAACATGTATATCAAATATACCTTTGTTCACTTTGGCATCCTTCTTATCCGCTAAGTTGTTGGGGTAGTTCCGCTTCCAGTGACCATTTCCTTTGCAGTAGAAGCACTCAGTTTCAGGTTTGGGTCTAGCTTTGGGCTTCTTCACGGGAGTGGAAACTTGCTTGCCATTCTTCTTGAAGTTCCCTTTCTTTCCCTTGCCCTTTTTCTTGAAATTGTGGTCTTGTTAACCATCAACATTTGATGCTATTTCTTGATTTCTACCTTCGCCGATTTCAGCATCGCGAAGAGCTTGGGGATCGTTTTCATCATCCCTTGCATATTATAGTTCATCACGAAGTTCTAGTATCTTAGTGATAGTGACTATAGAACTTTGTCAACTACTATCTTATCTGGAGATTAACTCCCACTTCATTTAAACGATTATAGTACCCAGACATTCTGAGCACATGCTCACTAGCTGAGCTATTCTCCTCCATCTTGTAGGCAAAGTACTCGTGGGAGGTCACATACCTCTTAACACGGGCACGAGTCTAAAATATCTTTTTCAGCTCTTGGAACATCTCATATGCTCCATGGCATTCAAAACATTTTTGAAGTCCCGGTTCTAAGCCACAATGCATGGTGCACTAAACAATCAAGTAGTCATCATACCGAGCTTGCAAAACGTTCATAATGTCTGCATCTGCTCCTGCAACAGGTTCATCACCTAGTGGTGCATAAAGGACATAATTATTCTATGCAGGAATGAGGATAATCCTTAGATCACGGACCCAGTCCACATCGTTGCTACTATCAACTTTCAACTTTTCTCTAGGAACATATCAAAAATATATAGGAGCTATATCGTGAGCTATTGATCTACAACATAGATATGCAAATACTATTAGGACTAAGTTCATGATAAATTAAGTTCAATTAATCAAATTACTTAAGAACTCCCACTTATATAGACATCCATCAAGTCATCTAAATGGTACGTGATCCAAATCAACTAAACCATGTCCGATCATCACGTGAGATGGAGTAGTCATTAATGGTGAACATCTCTATGTTGATCATATCTACTATATGATTCACGGTCAACCTTTCGGTCTCCAGTGTTCCGAGGCCATGTCTGTACATTCCAGGCTCCTCAAGTTTAACCCGAGTATTCTGCATGTGCAAAACTGTCTTGCACCTGTTATATGTGAATGTAGAGCCTATCACACCCGATCATCACGTGGTATCTCAGCACGACGAACTGTCGCAACGGTGCATACTCAGGGAGAACACTTATACCTTGAAATTTTAGTTAAGGGGTCATTTTATAATGCTACCGCCGTACTAAGCAAAATAAGATGCATAAAAGATAAACATCACATGCAATCAAAATATGTGACATGATATGGCCCTCATCATCTTGTGCTTTTAATCTCCATCTCCAAAGCATCATAATGATCTCCATCGTCACTGGCTTGACACCTTGATCTCCATCGTAGTGTCGTGGTTGTCTCGTCAATTATTGCTTCTACAACTATCGCTAAGGCATAGTGATAAAGCAAATCAATTACATGGCGTATGCATTTCATACAATAAGGAGACAACCATAAGGCTCCTGCCGGTTGCCAGTAACTTCTACAAAACATGATCATCTCATACAATAACGTATATCACATCATGTCTTGACCATATCACATCACACCATTCCCTACAAAAACATGTTAGACGTCCTCTACTTTGTTGTTGCAAGTTTTACGTGGCTACTGCAGGCTTCCAGCAAGAACCATTGTTACCTACGCATCAAAACCACAACGGTGATTTATCAAGTTTGCTGTTTTAACCTTCAACAAGGACCGGCCGCAGTCAAATTCGATTCAACTAAAGTTGGAGAAATAGACACCCGCCAACCATTCGTGAGCAAGCGAGTTGGATGCACACCCACTTAGTTTCTTTTGTTGAGCTTTCATATACTTATAGCTCTAGTGCATCCGTTGCATGGCAATCCCTACTCACTCACATTGATATCTACTGATGGGCATCTCCATAGCCCATTGATACGCCTAGTTGATGTGAGACTATCTTCCCCTCTTTTGTCTTCTCCACAACCACCATTATATTCCACATATAGTGCTATATCCATGGCTCACGCTCATGTATTGCGTGAAGATTGAAAAAGTTTTGAGAATGTCAAAAGTATGAAACAATTTCTTGGCTTGTCATCGGGGTTGTTCATGATTTAAATACTTTGTGTGGTGAAGATAGAGCATAGCTAGACTATATGATTTTGTAGGGATAACTTTCTTTGGCCATGTTATCTTGAGAAGACATAATTGCTTTGTTAGTATGCCTGAAGTATTATTATTTTTATGTCAATATGAACTTTTGTCTTGAATCTTTCGGATCTGAATATTCATACCAAAATTAAGAAGAATTACATTGAAATTATGCCAAGTAGCACTACGCATCAAAAATTCTCTTTTTATCATTTACCTACTCAAGGACGAGCAGGAATTAAGCTTGGGGATGCCTGATACGTCTCCAACGTATCTATACTTTTTTATTGCTCCATGCTATATTATCTACTGTTTTGGACCATATTGGGCTTTATTTTCCACTTTTATATTACTTTTGGGACTAACCTATTAACCGGAGGCCCAACCCAGAATTGATGTTTTTTTTGCCTATTTCAGTGTTTCAAAAAAACGGAATATCAAACGGAGTCCAAACGGAATTAAACCTTCGGGAACGTGATTTGCTCAACAAATAAGATCCAGGAGACTTGGACCCTCCGTCAAGAAATCCACGAGGCGGTAACGAGGGTGCAGGGCGCGCCCCCCTAGGGCGCGCCCCCTGCCTCGTGGGCCCCTCGAAGCTCCACCGACGTACTCGTTCCTCCTATATATACCTACGCACTTCAAACGATCGACACGGAGCCAAAAACCTAATTCCACCGCCGTAACCTTCTGTACCCACAATATCCCATCTTGGGGCCTGTTCCGGAGCTCCGCCGGAAGGGGAATCCACCATGGAGGGCTTCTACATCATCACCATGGCCCCTCCAATGAAGTGTGAGTAGTTTACCTCAGACCTTTGGGTCCATAGTTAGTAGCTAGATGGCTTCTTCTCTCTTTTTGGATCTCAATACAATGTTCTCCCCCTCTCTCGTGGAGATCTATCCGATGTAATCTTCTTTTTGCTGTGTGTTTGTTGAGACCGATGAATTGTGGGTTTATGATCAAGATTATCTATGAACAATATTTGAATCTTCTCTAAATTCTTTTATGTATGATTGGTTATCTTTGCAAGTCTCTTCGAATTATCAGTTTGGTTTGGCCTACTAGATTGGTTTTTCTTGCAATGGGAGAAGTGCTTAGCTTTGGGTTCAATCTTGTGGTGTCCTTTCCCAGTGACAGTAGGGGTAGCAAGGCACATATTGTATTGTTGCCATCGAGGATAACAAGATGGGGTATTTATCATATTGCATTAATTTATTCCTCTACATCATGTCATCTTGCTTAAGGCGTTACTCTGTTTTCTTGAACTTAATACTCTAGATGCATGCTGGATAACGGTCTATGAGTGGAGTAATAGTAGTAGATGCAGGCAGGAGTCGGCCTACTTTTCTCGGACATGATGCCCATATACATGATCATAGCTAGATATTCTCATAACTATGCTCAACTCTGCCAATTGCTCAACAGTAATTTGTTCACCCACCGTAGAATATTTATGCTCTTGAGAGAAGCCACTAGTGAAATCTATGGCCCCCGGGTCTATTCTCATCATATCAATCTCCAATCAATTTATTATTTCTTTGCTTTTTACTTTACCTTTTTATTTTATTTTGCATCTCTATATAAAAAATACTAAAAATATTATCTATCATCTCTATCAGATCTCACTCTCGTAAGTGACCGTGAAGGGCTTGACAACCCCTAATCGCGTTGGTTGCGTTGAGCTATTTGTTTTGTGTAGGTACGAGGGACTCGCGCGTAGCCTCCTACTGCATTGATACCTTGGTTCTCAAAAACTAAGGGAAATACTTACTCTACTCTGTTGCATCACCCTTTCCTCTTCAAGGAAATCCAACACAGTGCTCAAGAGGTAGCAGGGGGGTTTGGGGAATATTATTGGCTCGTTGGCCGAAGGGCGGTTGAATCTAGGATTTGGGGGGAATTTTTTGGTGGGGGGAGGATTTTCGCGTGGTGGGCGGGGGGGGGGGTGGCGCATGGTCAGTTTCTCCAAGTGCAGTCCCACGTGTTAGTGAAGAGGCAAGCTGAAGCGCGTTCCGTTTGCGTGAGCCGTGTGCAGGACCGAACGTGTGTGGGGTGCAATGCGACCGCAACAGGGGTGCTGTGAGTGTAACACCTTTTTTCCTTTTAAACTAGGTGCTTCGCCCCCTAAAGAAACTTGTTGCGTCGCACGATCCATCGATACTACTACTAGTAATCCGGTAATCCCGACTAAAACGGCGCGATCGGGTCTTTTCCCGCGCGATATGTTGGGAGGTTGGCTTAGTTGGGTTTTTTAGGACGAGTAATGCTACACCTACGTAGTCCCAGTTACGTAATTAACATAATGTGAAACATGTGAGCTGTTGATTGTAGATTGGGGGGAGGGAGGGGCCCACCACCATGAAAATCAGGGGAGGAGATAGAGAGGCAATTTACGTTAACCCTTTCATAGGTTCCCGTAGATGTAGAAAAATGTGAAATGCGTGAATGTGCATTTGCAGATAAGGCCTTCCCTCGTTCATCCTTTTCTCCCACAAGATCTTGATCTTCCGTGGAACGCACAAGCATCTTGCTAGTACTCCTACAATATACTATATTATTGTGAAAGTTCATATACACCGGCCGAGATTAATGCAAACACGGCAGCTTTTCATTACATTTCGAACTTTTATAGGACAGAAAAATAAAAGAAACCTGACCCTAAACCTATTCAACGGCGGCGACCGACATCCTCCATCTGCGATCTCCATGTACGGGGGCGGGGTTCAAGACCCGTGAAGTGAAGGTGAGGTCTCCGGCGAGGAAAGTAGAACACGGGAGACAGACCGGCCAATTGGCACACCATGCCCTGCCGCCTCCCATGACCTACTCATCCTCGAAGGAGTCCCCGACCTCGGCGGTGCCGGACGTTGGACGACGGCAAGTAGGACGCATGGCTGGCGGTGCTCCCGTCATTGGCCGCCAGCGTGGCCACCGCTTGTGCGGCGACTTTGAGCGAGGGAGGTGACTTGAGCGAGGGCGGCGACCTCGAGCTCCATCCCTGAAGACAAGCTTGCGGTCATGGCGGATGTGGTGCCAGGTAGGAGGACGATGCGCTATGGTGTGGAGGTTAGCTGGGCGTTGCCGCTTTAAGTAGCGCATTCCGGTGAGGCCAAGCATCCTGTGTCGGTGTCAAAACCGGCGGATCTCGGGTAGGGGGTCCTGATCTGTGCGTCAAGGCTGATGGTAACAGGAAGCAAGGGACACAGATGTTTACCCAGGTTCGGGCCCTCTCGATGGAGGTAAAACACTACTTCCTGCTTGATTAATATTGATGATATGGGTAGTACAAGAGTAGATCTACCACGAGATCGTAGAGGCTAAACCCTAAGAGCTAGCCTATGATGGTATGATTGTAATTGTGATCGGCCTTGTAAGGACCAACCTCTCCGGTTTATATAGACACCGGAGAGGGCTAGGGTTTACATGGAGTCGGTTACAAGGAAGGAAATATAATATCCGGATCGCCAAGATTGCCTTCCACGCCAAGGAAAGTCCCATCCGGACACGGGCCGAAGTCTTGAGTCTTGTATCTTCACGCTTCAATAGTCTGAATGTAGTACACAGTCCGGCAGTCCGGATACCCCCTAATCCAGGAATCCCTCAGTAGCCCCTGAACCAGGCTTCAATGACGATGAGTCCGGCGCGCAGTATTGTCTTCGGCATTGCAAGGCGGGTTCCTTCTCCGAATACTCCAAAGTGCTTGTTACGATGAATAGTGTCCGACCTCCAATCAATGTTGTGCTCCTCGGCTTCGGTGCCTCAGTAATGACCATCTCCACGTATCGAGCGAATGCGAGGAGTCGAGGCATTTTTGCATTTCTCACCCTCGATCCTCCAGGCGAACTGTCTATTTGAAGGGACGGGGATTCTCAGATCCAAACTTCACTCTCCCTCCCAGAGCCAGCATCCAACAGAGCGCTCCGCAAAAAGCCATTCCAACATGGCCGGCCGTCGCAGCTAATCTGCTTGCCCTTCTCGTTCCAAGTCGGGGGATTGGGGAGAGTGTTCAGTTCCTCATAGCCGTTTGACAAAGTTACAAACCCAAGGGTTTCTCCCACCGGCATCCATGGTCTCCGTCCAAGCTGGTATAGCCACTTATGACGGAGGGGACCAGGCTGAGGGATCCCCTAACCCATCTCCGGAGGAGCGTATATGTCTGATCCCTCATCTGTTGAGGGGCATTGGGTTACCTATCCACCCATTTCTTCGCGGGCTCCTGGAGTTCTACGGCCTCCAGTTACACGACCTTACCCCTGGCTCTATTCTGCACATAGCGGGGTATGTTGCCCTGTGCGAGCTGTTTTTAGGCAGCGAACCACACTTCGGATTATGGCGGAAGCTATTCTGCCTCGTCCCCCGCACCCAGGGGGAGTCCCTATGCCAAGTGGGCAGGGCCGAAGTATGGCGCATTGCCGAGACCGGATACCTGTCCGTCACTCCTAAGAAGGCATTAGAAAACTGCCCTTCGGAGTGGTTCTATATAAACGACGTCCCCCTTCCGGATCCAGTCCGGACAGGTCTCCGCAAGTTCAGCAACGCCCCGCCGAGGGCACGCCTAAGCTGGCGCCCCCGGGGCCCTCAAGAAGAGGACACGAGGGAAATATTCCTCCTGATGGACAGGATAAAGTTACTAGCCAAATCCGGACTAACGATAGTTGAGCTTATGGCGATATGTATAAGACGGGGAGTGCAACCGCTCCAATATTGGGGGAAGCCCATGTGGCATTTCAACGGGGAAGATGACGCCACCCGCTGCGGCCGTAAAGGTCCGGACTCCGCTGCCGCTCTGGCAAGGATATTGTCCGATCTGTACAAAGGGGAAGAGGAGGAATTCCTTCGCATAAAAACGCGGGAAGGATTCTCCATGTACAACCCCCCAGCGTGGGTAAGTTGCCATTCTTTTCCCCCGCTTTGCTCTAGCGTTCTTCTGCTAAGATTACTTGCATCAATGTTTCTGGGCAGGAATTAAGGAGGGACGTAGAAGGAATCTTCAGCCCCTCCCCGCAACCAGAGGACCCTGGAAGGGCCCTAGATCCGGGACTTAAAGTGGATCCGGATATCACTGTGGAGCTCGTCAACGGGGTATTTTATCAGGCGAGCTGGGATGGCGCCCTAGTGGCCATTACGGCCGACTACCCTGGACTGCTCCCCGCCTCGTGTGTAAGCCGAACTAAAAAACCCTATCCTTCGAAGAGGACTCCCCCCAGGTGTTATAATTTACCTTTGAGGCATCGTTCTATTTGCAGAAACGACGGCCGGAGGGAGGGGCCGAGCCCCTAGGGACTCGTCAACCACGGGTGTCCAGATCGGGCAGGCTCAAGAGGAAGGCAGTGAGGGTTGACACACCGCTACAGAGGTAAAACAATAACATGTCCTGTAATTATAGAATTTAAAATTTGAGAACGCCCTTTGTATGCAGCGGGAAGAAGAATAACCGGACTATATCCGGAGACCCTACCAATCACGCCTCCACCAGCCGGGTTGCAGAACCGGCTTCAGGGGCGGATGCAGACACGGGGCCAGCACCGCATGGCTCTCCAATAGAGAGTGTGGACATGCTCTCAACCATGAATTCCGAATTAGAGAGCGCCATGAATCACAGGCGCCGACGGGGCGTACTTTGGAACAACATCTTTTCCAAAGAGGCGTTTAATGCCTTCAATTCGGCGGACGCGTACGTCCAAGCTGCTCGGGGCGGGCTTGCCCAAGCGACAAACCAGTATACCAAAGACATACGTGTGAGAAATTTTGATAAGTATGTATAGCAGTAGCCCCTCAGACTTGAAATGGTTGAAACAACAGTTTTAAGGATCAATTTATTTATAGGTCCTTGTAGATAAGAACGAGCAATTGTTTCGGGAGCTGGAGGACTGCAAGGCCGAACTGAGGGCCGCAGTTGCCAAGTTAGAGGAACCCCAAAGGCCCTCATCTGGTAACAATTATCACAATTGTGTGAAGATGCACCAGTTAGTAAATGGATAATATGACAAGTCTAACAGAAAATTCTGCAGACAATCCCGGGGTGAATCCGGAGGGCGTAGGAGAGGGCGCATCGCATCTCAAAAAGCAGCTAGAGGTTGGCGAGCGCATTCTTACGCGAGTTAGGTGGGAGAAGAATGATCTTCAAGATGCCAAAGTCCAACTAGACGTGGAGTTAAAAGATCTCCGCGCTCGGCTGGCGGACTCCATGAAGGAGAACAAGAGGCTTCGACGCGGCATTTACAGTAAGTGCCTAGACGAACTGTTCTACAGTTCGGCGAGGAAGTATATTGAAAGAGTTTTGCTTGCAGGAATGTTAATGGGTTGCCCCGAGGAGGAGATTCCCTCATCTGCAAATGATTTACTGCAAGACCTTTCGCGACTACACAAGCGAGCTCGGCAAGAGATGCAGAGTGTTGCTCAGGCTTTGTGGCCATCAAGCCTACTGCCGAATGGCCTAGGGGAACTCGTGGACCTGCTTCAAGGAGCCTGGCGGCGCTTCCATCTATGGAAGATATCAGCATGCCGGCAAGGAGCAAGAGAAGCCTTGGCAATGGTGAAGACACGCTACACCAAGCTGGACCCGAACCATATGGCCGAAGTGGGACCGGCGGGGCCCGATGGGCAAGAAATTCCCGTTAGTCTGGTGTATGACCAGGTAGCGTTAGCCGCTAAGTATTCTCAACAGGATTGTAAGCTAGATAGCTTGTTGGACGGTATAGAAGAGGAATGTAATCAGTCCAAATGACTGTGTAAATTAATGGGCATGATTAGCCCCCAGCCGGATTAAAATCATTTTTTATGGCGGACCTTTTCGCTTCAGCCCCCGGGTCCTATAGTCCGAGGTGTGTCCGAATACCCGCTCAGCTATACAAAATCGGGGTATGCGTGGAAACAAGGCGTAGGGGTCATAAGTGCTTGAACAGACAAGTACCCAACTAGTTATGTTATATTACATGGATAGTAAGAAACATCTTCAAGAGAGAATAGTTCCGTTAGGGGTTCCTTTCCACAGATGCATGCGACGATGCACATGTCCGGACTGCGAACGATGGCGCTGGATACAAGACTTCTGGGGATTTATGTTATGATAAACGAATACATCTTTTGTTCACCGGCCGAATATTCTCTTAAGGAAGCTAGCTTTCGGCTTCACCCAGTCTGAGGTACACATCCGGCTGAACCGGCAGCAACAATCGCAGAGGTGCTCCCCTTATGCCCTAGCCGAATTAACGGGACCGTAGGGCATAAACACAAGAGCCGAGCAACCCAGCTTGGCAACATCTTAAGTCATATCGATGCATATAATGGTGAAAAAAAGGCACATATGGAAAAAGAATGCATATGCGACGGGCAAAAAGCCATGTGAGTAATCATTTTAAGCTTCCGTATAGGAAGCCCCCAGGTATTGCTTACACACTTAGTGCGGCCGGAGCGATCCGGAAATCCGCACTGTATTGAATACTTTGTGTGAAGATAGAAAAAGGTCGAGAAAGGAAAAGGGGATGGGGCATAATTAAAAGGGAGGGGTTAGGAGACGAACACTGTGTTCGGCGCTAGGCGTAGAATCTCCGTAGTCTTGCCGCGTTCCATGGGTTCGGCTCGAGTATGTTATCGGATGCATTACATAAGCGGTATGCTCCTCCAGTGAGAACTTTATCAATGAAGAAGGGACCCTCCCACTTGGGTTTGAGTTTGTCCTTCTTCTTCTCCGGTAGTCGTAGAACGAGCTCGCCAATATTGTAAGTTTTGGCCCGCACTTCTCTGCTTTGGTATCGTCGAGCCTGCTGCTGATAGAATGCGGAACGGGCTTTTGCGACATCGCGCTCCTCCTCCGGGGCATCCAAATCATCCTGCCGATCTAACTCGGCTTCCTTCTCTTCGTACATGCGTGCTGCGTGGCGAATCATGTATTATGTCGCAAGGTATCTTTGCTTACATGCGTACACCATAAAAATGGTGTGTATTCGGTGGTGCGATTTGGCGTGGTCTGTAGCCCCCAGAGTACGGAGTCGAGCTCCTCCACCCAGTGCATATCCGACTCTGTCAAGGATCGCACTAGCCTGGGTTTGATACCGCTCATAATGAGAGCATTTGTCCGCTCTACCTGGCCGTTGGTTTGTGGATGGTAGACGGAAGCGTAATCGAGCTTGATGCCCATTTTTGCGCACCAAGTTTTCACTTCGTCGGCTGTGAAATTTGAGCCATTATCAGTGATGATGCTGTGGGGGACACTGTATCGGTGTACGACCCCGGATATGAAGTCTATTACTGGTCCGGATTCAGCCGTTTTGACTGGTTTAGCTTCTATCCATTTGGTGAATTTGTCCACCATGACCAACAAGTATTTCTTCTTATGGCTTCCCCCTTTAAGGGGTCCGACCATATCCAGCCCCCAGACCGCAAAGGGCCATGTTATGGGGATTGTTTGGAGAGCGGTAGGGGGCATGTGACTCTGATTGGCAAAGAGCTGGCAACTGACGCAATGTTGGACAAGGTCTTGTCGTCCGCCGGGCCGTCGGCCAATAGAAGCCTGTCTGGAAGGCCTTGCTGACTAATGCCCGAGCCGCGGCGTGGTTCCCGCCCTGTGCGGCATGGATGTCAGCCAATAGCTTCAACCCTTCCTCTTCGGAGATGCATATTTGTAGCACTCCGGTAGCGCTTTTCTTGTAGAGTTCCCCTTCGTAGACTTTGTAAGCTTTAGAGCGCTGGACAATGCAGCGTGCTTCATTTTGGTCTTCGGGGAGCTCCTGCCTATTTAGGTAGGCCAAGAAGGGCTCGGTCCACGGGGCGATTACATCCATGATTTCATGGGCCGAGGACGTTATTTCGGGGGTAGAACCTCCGACTATGTCTGATGGTTTGGAATCCGGGGGTGTATTCGGGTCCGAGCTGGTATTGCCGGACTCCCCTTCCCATACTACGGATGGCTTGAACAGCCATTCCAAGAATATGTTAGGTGGGACAGGGTCGTGTTTAGCGCTGATGCGAGCGAGGACATCCACCGCTTGATTGTGGTGTGTTGACGTCACGGCGTGTGCCTTGAGTTCTCTTGCTTAGGTTGGGGCGGGCGGTTGTGCCCTGTGTGCCCTTTGTCCGGGCGGTCGAGTCCGTATCTTTCACTGGCCAGGACCTTGGTCCATCTGTCCATCAGCGAGTCTTGGTCAGCTTTAAGCTACTGTTGCTTCCTTTGCAGGCTCTTTGCCATGGCCATGAGCCGTCGCTCGAAGCGTTCTTGTTCCACTGGATCATCAGGCACGCCGAATTCGTCATTTCCGAGGCTTGCCTCGTCCTTGGAGGGGGCATATAGTTATCCCTCGCCAAGTATTCCACAGTGGCTAGTTCGGCCTTCTGAAAGGCAAGCCGACTGGGGTTATATTCATCTTCGGCGCCATCCGGATTGTTTTCGACTTCTGGGCCGGTATTGGTGTGGCGGGGCTTGGAGTGGCGCCGACGACGCCCATTCTTTGCTTTTTTTCCCTGAGGTTTTATCCTCCGTTGCCTCATCGCCATTTGTTTCCTTCGGAGTGTCCACCGTATATATATCATAAGAAGGGGTGGCTGTCCACCGCCCAGTGAGCGGTGGTTCATGTTCTTCTCCTGCATCGTCGTCCATACTGTCGATGTCTTCAGAGTCGAAGTTCAGTACCTCGGTCAAGTCATTGACCGTGGCAATGAAGTGGGTGGTGGGTGGGCAACAAATTCCTTCGTCGCCTGCCTCCCACTCAAGCCGGACATAGTTCGGCAAAGAGCCTCCTGACAAAGAGAGAGACTTTAATGAGTCCATCATGCCGCCAAAGGGCGAGTGCTGGAAGATATTCGCAGCGGTGAACTCCATTACCGGAGCCCATCCTGGCTCGACGGGCTCGGGAGCGTGTGGACTGGAACCAACGTCCGGATACGAATCCGGGGGTTCGGAGTCACAGGCCACCGCAGAGGTAAGGCCCGTGTTCGGCTCCACTGCCGATGAGTGTGCGACCTGGGGGGCGGGGTCCATCCCTTCGTCCTTAGGCAACGCAACCTGCTCCAGATCTAGGTCCAGGATAGTACGGGGATGACGCCCCGAGCTTCGTCCGATGGCAGGTCTAAGCCATGCACGTCGCGACTGTCCGGTGCTCCTTTCATAGGCCCAAATCCATCGAAGATCAAGTCTCCGCGGATGTTCACCGTGTAGTTCAGGTTTCCGAAACTGACCTGGTGGCGGTATGGCTGTCGATCTGCTCGGATAATGGCGAATTGGCCGCAGCGGCCGCCGAACACGAAGGTCTATCCGGGTAGGAAAGTCTCGCCCTGGACAGCATCGTTGATGATGATTGGAGGAGCCATCGAGCCTGACAACGACGACACATAGGAACTCTCAATGAAAGCACCAATGTCGGGTGTCAAAACCGGCGGATCTCGGGTAGGGGGTCCCGATCTGTGCGTCAAGGCTGATGGTAACAGGAAGCAAGGGACACAGATGTTTACCTAGGTTCGGGCCCTCTCGATGGAGGTAAAACCCTACTTCCTGCTTGATTAATATTGATGATATGGGTAGTACAAGAGTAGATATACCACGAGATCGTAGAGGCTAAACCCTAAGAGCTAGCCTATGATGGTATGATTGTAATTGTGATCGGCCTTCTAAGGACCAACCTCTCCGGTTTATATAGACACCAGAGAGGGCTAGGGTTTACATGGAGTCGATTACAAGGAAGGAAATATAATATCCGGATCGCCAAGCTTGCCTTCCATGCCAAGGAAAGTCCCATCCGGACACGGGCCGAAGTCTTGAGTCTTGTATCTTCACGCTTCAATAGTCCGGACGTAGTACACAGTTCGGCAGTCCGGATACACCCTAATCTAGGACTCCCTCATCCTGGTGCGTCATTAAGTCGTCGGAGTTGGTTCCTCGGGCACCGAGCCTCTTAACGACGACATACGAACGGACGGCATGAACGCGGGCAGCTGGCGCCGCCTAGGAACGCACCACGCGACGATGCGAGGGACGAGGGTTTTTGGTGTGCCAGGGTAGTCAGCTGCGGTCGTGGCAACGTTGGAGATGCCCTTTCCTCACATGCGATCAACACATGTCATTGAAAAAGCAAGACGACCCGGCATGGTCTCCGGTCCTGAGGATGCGGTTGGCCGCGCTACACCACCCCGCGGACGTGTCCTGGCGCCCCATGCATCCTCGACGAGCCGGGTGTTGGGGTGTGTTTGGATTTTGGCCAAAGTGCACCTTACCAAAATTTTGGTCATGACCCAAAGATTGGTCTTTGTTTGGATGGTTGCCATTTTTTTTGAGGTTTTGGTCATGACACAAAAATGGATGGTTGCCATTTTTTTGGCATGCCAATGAACTCTAGCCAACTCTAGTTCATTTTTCTTGCCGATGTCGGCCAAATCATGGGCAACCAACTCAACCAAAATTTTTGCTACCCAATGATTTGATGGGGCAACCTTGGGCACAAACCGAACATACTGTTGGTCGTTCCACAACACTAACGCCACCCTCGTCACACTGAGATCGACCGTGTCTAGCGACGATGAGCGTGACGCTCACCGCGGTCGCCGTGTCCAAAGGCGGTGCTGGAGCTGCGCCATGTTGTTGGCCCCCACGACCCACATGAATGGTTGCCGGTGGTGAGGAGGTCGTGGGCTAGCTCCTCCATTGGACTAGTTTGCGCTACATCGTCCCGACAGGTGTGCCCCACATGTTGGTTTCCCTATTTTCCCGGACATATTCGAGCGTCAGTGCTCCGCGTTGCGCATTAGGCCTTTCACTATGTAGGCCAAGCGAGACAACTTATTGTTTATTTGAGTCGTTCAAGTATAACCATGTTGTGTTTGCTTATTTCTCATTCCTCTCCAACCCTCTTCTCCATCGATCATGTCACCCTCCGGTCGAGTCCATCCTCCCGCATGCCTCATTTGAACATTCCGCCGAGTATCATTCGCATGTGGGCCTAGACCATGCTTGTATTTCCAATGTTTATTTGTAATTTGTCCGACATGCATACCAACAAACGGTTCGTTTGAAGTTTCACTTTGCCTCCACTATGTGTCGCTTCGCGTCTTAGTTTTGACATCCCATTTGGTTCATGCCCCGACACATGTTGACGAGATCGATTGATGTTCAGAGATCAATTGCGTGTCGTGCAAGGAGATAAATGTTTGGTATGTTTCTATGATAGAAATGACCCGCAGGGGTGCAATGGGGATCGAGAGGGAGTATATTATGCGTTCATAAGCGAAACGAACGTATTGTACCCACCCTAGTCCTCTTTCAATCGATGTCCGGACCCCGAGATGAAATCGAGAGAGAACGAGTGGGGGCATGTGTGATACCTAAGGCGGATTCAAAATTTTGAACCGGTGATCATAGCATCCGCAAATCATATATAAAGGATATTCAATGTTCATTTCGTTTTTGAACATACAATATACTCCCTCCTATCCTTTCTAGTTTACATATAAGTTTTATGTGTAGTCAAAGTATCTCTACTTTTATAAAAAAAGTATCAACATTCAACAACGCCCAATCAATATTGCTAGATTCGTACGTACTCCTAGATTTGTACTCGAGATGGTTTCCAATTTGTTTTCAACCACATGAATGTGCTTGTTCTCGCGCATGCTCTTCCTACTAGGATTTCGCCACGTATAGCCAGTCCAATAGTAACTTTTTAAGCTCCTGTCCAATAGTACTAGTGGAGTATCTTGACAACATCTGTACTAGAGTATGCAGTGCTCATAGTTGTACTCCCTCCTTCCATTTATATAGGGCCTATGTGGAGGAGAGAGATGTGAAAAAGTAAGGGGAGTGAGCTCTCATGCAAGAGCCTAGCTATATACGCATTCCTAGTTAAATACGTACAATAAATATAAAAAAAGAGATGCAGAGGAGATGGAAAAAAGTGCTAATACGATAGCCAACCTTATAATTTTTTTTGCGGGAAATAGCCAACCTTATAGCCCACACTACTGTATGAGTGCATATAATAGATGATGGCTATAGATGACATGGCAGTTCCTTATAGCCATCGTGGCTATATTATTAACCATGCTCTAATGCGTTTTCAAAACTGCATTTGGCTATTGACAAGATTAATAGTACATGAGATGTATAATGTGAAAATTATCTCATTGGAAGCTCCTTTCACATACGTATCCCTGCCTTACCATCCCTTTCGGTCACTTACTGGCGGACCCCATGCTTGCTAGGCCCCGCATGTCAGTTACCCAATGGGTTCGGCCACGTCAGGGGATCCTCATCCGTAGTATACTCCCTCTGTTTTTATTTACTCTGCATAAAATGACGCGGGCGGGGGAGGGGGAGGGACGTCGGTTTGCTCTCAACTGCGGTCCCACAAGCGAGCGAAAACGCAACACGAAGCGCGTTCCATTCGGTGAGCGACATGGAGGGTCCAGCGTGCCGGGCTGCAACACGAACGCGACAAGAGCGATGTACAGTCAAAACTGATTGACCGGTTGTCACCGGAATCACTATTCACACCAGAACCTTCGCTGCTCGGCCTCGCCACCATCGCCTAAAACCACACCTAATCTCCAGCCCCTTCCCCCACCTTTCGATCCCCTAGCCCGCATCAAGCGTCCCCTAGTTCGCCAGAAATCCATGGTGCACCGCAAGATCACGTACTACAAGATGCTGACGCCGGAGCGCCGTGCGGAAATCGCGGCGGCGGTCAGCGCCAGAGACCTCCGTTCCCAAGATCGCTTTGCGGCGGGCCAATTCCCGAGTTCTCTGGAGCCAAGCTACGAGGAGGAGGAAGCCGATACAATGTTCATGGCGGAGGTCGCGACGCAAAAGGCCCCCGATGGGTATGAGATGTTGGATGAGGGAGTCCTGGATTAGGGGGTGTCCGGATAGCCGAACTATCACCGTTGGCTGGACTCCTGGACTATGAAGATACAAGATTGAAGACTTCGTCCCGTGTCCGGATGGCACTTTCCTTGGCATGGAAGGCAAGCTTGGCGATACGGATATGTAGATCTCCTACCATTGTAACCGACTCTGTGTAACCCTAACCCTATTCGGTGTCTATATAAACCGAAGGGTTTTAGTCCGTAGGACGTACAACAATCATACCATAGGCTAGCTTCTAGGGTTTAGCCTCTCTGTTCTCGTGGTAGATCTACTCTTGTACTACCCATATCATCAATATTAATCAAGCAGGAGTAGGGTATTACCTCCATCGAGAGGGCCCGAACACAGGTAAAAACATCGTGTCCCTTGTCTCCTGTTACCATCCGCCTAGACGCATAGTTCGGGACCCCCTACCCGAGATCCGCGGTTTTGACACCGACATTGGTGCTTTCATTGAGAGTTCCTCCGTGTCGTCACCTATAGGCCCGATGGCTCCTTCAATCATCAAGAACGACGCAGTCCGGTGAGACTTTTCTCCCGGACAGATCTTCGTATTTGGCGGCTTTTGCACTGCGGGCCAATTCGCTTAGGCCATCCGGAAGCGGATCGAAAGCTTCGCCCGGCAATCAGGTCAGATTTGGAAGCTTGAACTATACGGCCAATGTCGCGAGGACTCGATCTTCGACGGATTCGAGCCACGCCCGAAGCGTGCCGACCTTGTCTCGATGGGTACGATCTAGCTCTGCCGCGAGCGGTGCCACGGAGGCCGCACGGTGCCGCTCCGACCCTTAATCCGGAGCCGGTTTCGCCGATCGAGGACGGTTGGTTGGACACCGCCTCTGGGGCTGAAATCTCTATGGCGGTTGAGCCGAACACCATCCCTTTCCTTTGCAAAGCTCGTGACTCCCAGGTGTCAGACTCCTTCCCGGACTCCGAACCCTTCGCGCCCCTGCCAGTCGAATCCGATTGGGCGCCGGTCATGGAGTTCACTGCCGCGGACATCTTTCAGCACTCGCCCTTTGGTGACATCCTGAATTCACTAAAGTCTCTCTCTTTATCAGGAGAGCCCTGGCCGGACTACGGTCAGGAAGGTTGGGATGCGGACGACGAAGAAATTCAACGCCCACCCACCACCCACTTTGTAACCACTGTCAACGATTTAACCGACATGCTCGACTTAGACTCCGAAGACATCGACGGTATGGACGACGATGCTGGAGACGACCAAGAACCAGCGCCTACAGGGCACCGGAAGGCCACCTCGTCATACGACATATACATGGTGGAGATGGGAACGGCGATGGAACAACGGAGGATGACCCCTCCAAGAAGCAGCCCAAGCGCCGGCATCAGCGGCGCCACTCTAAATCCCGCCACAGCAAAAACGGTGATTCTGGCACGGGAGATAATAACACCCCAGAGCGATTGCGAAGACAACCCCTCCGGCGGATTCAAAGACAGAGGAGGGAGAAGCCAGCCCGCACGATAGTGCGGCAGAAAGAAGAGGTAGAGGGCGATAATTATCGCCCCCTCCGAAGATGAGGCAAGCCTCGGCGACGACGAATTAAATGGAGTGCACGAGGATCTGCCGAACTGAGGCGTTTCAAACGCAGGCTTATGACCATGGCAAGCAGCCTCAAGAAAAGCAGCGGCAGCTTAGAGCTGACCAAGACTTGCTAGTGACGGATGGACTGAAGTCCCTGCGGCGAAGAGTATGAACTCGAACGCCCTCCAATAGATACCCAAAACGCAGGCTGCTACCCCAATTAGAGGAAGCAGCACCCAAACCTACATCACCAGCGCATGATGCGGCCGACCGGCCACCCCGTGGTCGCGACAGAGAGGCCTCTAGACCATCCATTCAAGCCGCACTGCGACGTCGCTCGAAAAGTACCAAGGCACGGGGAAACGCGCCAGACCTACGAAACATATTGGAGGACAAGGCAAGGCAAACAAGATCGATCTACGGATCGCGTGGGCGCCCCATGACACGTGATGATAACAGTCACGCCGGATACAGCAACTCCGGCCGGGCGAACACGATGAGACAAAGCTCATTTGAGCTGCGCCGTGATATAGCCCAATCTGAGGCGCCGCACACCCACTATGCTTCACAGACAAAGTGATGGATCATCAAATCCCCGAGGGTTTCAAACCCGTAAACATCGAATCATACGATGGCACAACAGATCCTGCGGTTTGGATCGAGGACTACTCCATATCCACATGGCCCGCGGTGATGATCTACACGCCATCAAATACCTCCCACTCAAGCTTAAAGGACCAGCTCGGGATTGGCTTAATAGCTTGCCAGCAGAATCAATTGGTTGTTGGGAGGACCTGGAAGCTGCATTCCTTGATAACTTCCAGGGCACATATGTGCGACCACCAGACGCCGATGACCTCAGCCACATAATTCAGCAGCCGTAAGAATCGGCCAGGCAATTCTGGACACGGTTCTTAACCAAGAAAAATCAAATCGTTGACTGTCCGGATGCAGAGGCCCTTGCAGCCTTCAAACATAACATCCGTGACGAGTGGCTTGCCCGGCACCTAGGACAGGAAAATCCGAAATCCATGGCAGCCCTCACAACGCTCATGACCCGCTTTTGCGTGGGAGAGGACAGCTGGCTAGCTCGAAGCAACAACTTGGCCAAACACCCTGGTAGTTCGGATACCAAGGACAGCAATGGCAGGTCACGTCACAACAAGAACAAGCGCCGCATTAACGGCGATAATGCTGAAGATACGGCAGTCAATGCCGGATTTAGAGGCTCTAAACCCGGTCAGCGGAAAAAGCCATTCAAAAGAAATACCCAGGGCCCCTCCAACTTGGACCGAATACTCGATCGCTTGTGCCAGATACATGGCACCCCGAAAACCAGCCAACCACACCAACAGGGATTGTTGGGTGTTCAAGCAAGCAGGCAAGCTAAGCACCGAAAACAACGAAAGGGGCTGCATAGCGATGACGAGGAGGAGCCCCGGCCGCCGAACAATAGAGGACAGAAGGGTTTCCCCCCACAAGTGCGGACGGTGAACATGATATACGCAACCCATATACCCAAAAGGGAGCGGAAGCATGCACTAAGGGACGTATCTGTGATGGAGCGGTCGCCCCGAAGTTCAACCCATGGTCCTCCTGCCCGATCACCTTTGATCGAAGGGACCGCCCCACTAGCATTCGTCACGGCGGATTCGCCGCATTGGTTCTTGACCCAATCATCGACGGATTTCACCTCACTAGAGTCCCGATGGACGGCGGTAGCAGCCTGAACCTGCTTTATCAGGATACAGTGCGCAAAATGGGCATAGACCCCTCAAGGATTTAACCCACAAAGACGACCTTTAAAGGCGTAATACCAGGTGTAGAGGCCAATTGTACAGGCTCAGTTACACTCGAAGTGGTCTTCGGATCCCCGGATAACTTTCGAAGCGAAGAGTTAATCTTCGACATAGTCCCATTCTGCAGCGGCTATCACGCACTGCTTGGACGAACCGCATTCGCAAAGTTCAATGCGGTGCCGCACTACGCATACCTCAAGCTCAAGATGCCAGGCCCTCAAGGAGTAATCACGGTCAATGCAAACACTGAACGCTCTCTCCGAACGGAGGAGCACACGGAGGCCCTCGCGGTGGAGGTGCAAAGCAGCCTCTCATAGCAATTCTCGAGTCCGGCCACTAAACGTCCGGACACTGTCAAGCGCGCCTGAAGTAACCTACAACAAGACCGCCTGGCATGATCCAAGCACGCGTAGCAATCCGGCTCCAACCCCGGCCCTCGCGAAATTGCGAAGCCAGTACTACGCGTACATAACTACGCTCTGGAGATACCATGGGCATAAGGGGAGGGGCACGACCACGGCACGCCCAGAATGCGGCTCAACCGCACCAGGGGATCCCGGTTGTGTCATTCTTTTTCTTTTTTTCCTTTTTCTTACTTTCACGACTCCGTTTTCCAGGAGCCATGTCCGGCACTAGAATTGCCGAACTCACGATGCAACAGCCAGGGAAGCAGAAAGCTACGTCGAGTGTCCAGGTGGTCTCTACTACGAGCATTATACCTGTTTTACATACCATCCCGCAACTTACCCCTGGAGGGGGACATGTTAAATAGTCCCATCCCTTGCTTATCGCACAATTTGTATCGTTCTGCTTTTATTTGCAGTTTCTTTTAATAACCAATATATAGCTCTTGCCTATTATTGCATTCTTTCCCATTATATGTGTTCATTTATGACATTGCGCAACTGCATACAATTTAGTGCGGCCAATACACCGAGGGCTTAAGTACCCCAAAAGTATGGTGTGATAAGTCCGAACACTTCCACAAGTGCGGCACCCGAACTTATAGCATTATATGCATCGGCTCGAATCATGTCTTGGGTCAATAGTTGGGTTTGCCCGGCTCCCATGTTTTGGTACCTTACGTTCCGTTATATCGGCTAAGGTAGCGCTGGGAGAACCACTGTGATTGTGCCCCGGTTGAGCTGGGTTGAGCACCTCATAGGAGAAAGCTAAAACTGACCGTCATGATAAGGCGAGAGCCGGTCGCTGTTCGAGAGGTTTCTTCGAGTCCCTAAAGACTTATGCCGCTTAGAGCGAGGAACCGGCATTGTCCGGCCAAGGCATGGATAGCGCCCCGAACTCGGTCTTCCGAATACTAGGGGCTTCGCCGAAATTTAAAATTATAGAATTCTATGGCTAAGTGAGAGTGTTCAAGCACTATAAGTCCGGTTGCCTTGTTCGTTGCGTTGAGCGCCTCCCTCAACGGACCCAAGAATGGGAACAAGAGCGCTCAAGTTTATCCGGAACACCCCAGCACTCATGGCATGGGGGCTAAAGCCAACGACTTGCCATCTCTCAAATTTGATAAACGGCCGCACAGAAGGTAATATTTTAAATTAACAAGCGTTGCTTAGCACATATGAACAAGTTTTTCAGCGTACAGGATAACAAATGCGAGTCTATTCAAAAATTACATCTTTGGAGCACTCATCCGCTATACGGCGGGCACCCTTCAGCACGCCCTCATAGTACATTTCGGGCTTGCGATGATCCTTGCCCTTGATGGCCCGTCCGTCACAAGCTTCTCGCGTCCAGCTTGCCCGATGCACTTTAGCACGGGCAAGGGCCCGACGGGCACCTTTAATGTAGACGGAGCGCTTGATGACTTCAATCCATGGACAGGCGTCCACCAGCCGCTGCACTAGCCCGAAGTAGCTCCCAGGCATGGCTTCCAATGGCCACAGCCGAACTATGAGGCCCTTCATGGCATGTTCGGCGACCTTGTGGAGCTCGACCAGCTGCTTCAGCTGGTCGCTCAGGGGCACCAGACGTTCGGCCTCAGCATACTGAGACCAGAACACCTTCTCCGTCGAGCTCCCCTCCTTGGCGCGGTAGAACGCGGCAGCATCAGATACACTACGGGGCAGATCTGCGAATGCTCCTGGAGAGCTCCGAATCCGGGTAAGTAATAGGTAATTCACTTTCACATGCTTGCTTTGCATAAAGAATGCCTTACCCGCCGCTATCTTCTTTAATGATTCGATTTCTTGGAGGGCTTTTTGGGCTTCGGCCTTAGCGGCTTTGGCACTCTCAAGAGCCGAGGCGAGCTCGGACTCTCGAGTCTTCAAGTCACGCTCCAAACTCTCATGTTTTTCCACGAGAGCCTGGAGCTCTTGCCGCACCTCCGCCACCCGCCCCTCCTGCTTCTCTCGCTCAGTGCGCTCCGCACTGCTTTGCTTTCGGCCGTGGACACCGCTTCCTTCAGGGTCGCCACCTCGTTCGTGGCCCCTACAATACCCACGTTATTCCTGTCATTTTTTGCAACCGAATCCTTTCTATAAGGTATTTCTTTAATAAGGTATTGATTACCTTCCATGTCCTCGATCTGCTTCTTGGCAAGGCCGAGCTCGTTCTCGGACCGCTCGAGGCTCTTCTTCAATGCATTGACCTCCATGATCGGTCTGGCAGAGGTCGGCAGCGTAACTGCATTCACATATTGACATACTTATGTTAGACTCCTGCGTATATCTTTTTAGATCCTTAGTCCGGCTTTTCTTTCCGAACACCGAACTAAGCATCGGGAACTCTTGTCTATGCGGTAATATTTTTACATATTCTAAACTTACCTCAAAGCTTTGTTAGAAGGCTAGCACGAGCTTCGATCAGCCCGCTCTTGGCGGACTATACTTTCGGATCACCGCACTCCTGCTTGATGCGGTGCTCCTCGTCGATGGAGGCGCTGTTAAGCGCCTCCAGTAAGCTATCCGGTGCCTCCGGTTGGACGGAGGACACCGGTGTCTTACCCTTCCTACGAAGGGGCCGCTTGCCGGACTTCGGAACCGATGAAGGTTCCAGTATAGAGTCCGGATGAGGGTCGGGCTTAGAGCCCCTGGGGGTCTCGCTCCCCTCGCGCCTGGAGTCCGGGAGGTTGCCTTGCGGTGCCTCCTGCGCCACCTCCTCTTGACCAGGCCCCCCTTGGGGCTCCACCTCGGCGTCGTCCGCAGCGTGAGGTGAGGCGGCGGCCGGAAGTGAAGTACTCTCCACTTCCGACGAACTCAGGGACCCACTTGACGAAGCGGCGAGCTCGTCCTTGAGCGGGCTGCATGATTGTTCGGCATTAGAGAACACCATGCAATGAAAAAAAGCCATGGGTATCCGGACACTTACGATCTCGCCAAGGGCTTGGCCCTTGTTGGCCACTCCTCCTCGTAGTTGTCGGCGTTGGTGGAGAAGGCCGGAGGAAGGGTCCTTCCCTTCTTGGACCCTCCGGCCTCCCTAGTTGGGGCGGCCTTCCTTTTCTCGCTCTCCCCCCGCTTGGGGAGAAGCTTGTTTTTCCTCCTCCTCTTCCTCAGAGGAGGATTCCGCCTCAGGGTTGTCGGGCGATGAGTCCGGCAGCCCCTGGCGCCGGGAGCTCCTTCGAGTTCCCGTGGCCTTCTTCTTGGCCTTCTTCTTCGGCACCAGTGCCGGGGCCAGTAGCCCCGTCAATCGGGCGTCCACTGGGTCTTCTGGCAAAGGGGCCGGACAGTTAATCTGTCCGGACGTCTTCAGCCAGTCCTGTTAAAGGTTAGGGAGTTTTAGATCCCGCATAGAGTCAAACTATGAAAAAAGAGTCCCATAAATGGTAAAATAACTTACCTTGCTGGCTTGACGCTGCGAGCTGAATCCGCGATCTTTGGTAGCGGATGTGGGAGCCTCGACGCCCTTGAACAGCACCTTCCAGGCATCTTCGTACATAGTGTTGAAGAGCCTTTTCAGAGTTTGTGCTGTGCCGGATCGAACTCCCACAATTTGAAGGCCCGTTGTTGGCATGGGAGAATTTGGCGGATGAGCATCACCTGGATTACGTTGACAAGCCTGAGATTCTTGTCCACCAGGTTTTGGACGTAGGTTTGGAGTCCGGACAGCTCGTCCGAATCTCCGCACGTCAGGCCCGTCTCCTTCTATGATGTGAGCCATGTGGGGAAGCCAGATCGGAATTCGGGGGCCGCCGCCCATTGAGAGTCGCGCGGCTCGGTGGTGTAGAACCACCCCGATTGCCACCCCTTTATGGTCTCCACAAAGGAGCCCTCGAGCCATAGGACTTTGGCCATCTTGCCAACCATGGCGCCTCCGACTTTTCTTGGCGGCCGCCCACTACCTTGACACGACATTGAAGATCTTCAGCCATAAGCCAAAGTGGGGCTGGATGCAAAGGAAGGCCTCGCACACGACGATAAACGCCGAGATGTTGAGGATGAAGTTTGGGGCCAGATTGTGGAAATCCAGGCCGTAGTAGAACATGAACCCCCGGACAAATGGGTGAAGTGGAAAACCTAGTCCGCGGAGGAAGTGGGTGAGGAACACCACCCTCTCATGGGGCCCGGGGGTAGGAATGAGCTGCCCCTCGTCGGGTAGCCGGTGCGCGATGGTGCTGGACAAGTATCCGCCCTTCCGCAGCGTTTTGATATGCCCCTCCGTGACGCAGGAGGCCATCCACCTGCCTCCCGCTCCGGACATAGTTGGAGAAGGTTGAGTTGGGGTGTGCGGACTTGGGCGCTGGAGCTCGAGTGCGCGGAAATGGATGAGCAAAGGAGGAAGAAGGCGTAGGTGAAAAGGTGGATCCTTATTCCCTTATATGGACGGAGGAAGCTATGGTCCCCAGCCAGCCTGGTAAAACTCGCTTATCTCCCAAGCGCCGTAATCAATGGCGCGGATGGGTTACCCACGTCCGTATTGATGAGAAACCCGGAATAAGGGGGCACGATCTCCGCTTTGATAAGACGTGCCAAGGAAACCGCCTCGCTAAACGCGCCGAGGTGGAATAGTAAAAACGATTCGTATAAAGGCATGGCCGTGGTGTGATGTCACGCCGTGAAATACGTCAGCAGATCTGTGCAAAAGTTATTCTCTCTGCGGTAGTATGTGGAACTTGTTTTGCAGAGCCGGACACTATCCTTGTGTTCAAAATCTTCTATGAAGTATTCGGAGGAGGAAACCGCCTTGCAATGCCGAAGACAATATGCGCGCCAGACTCGTCGTCATTGAAGCCTGGTTCAGGGGCTACTGAGGGAGTCCTGGATTAGGGGGTGTCCGGATAGCCGAACTATCACTGTTGGCCGGACTCCTGGACTATGAAGATACAAGATTGAAGACTTCGTCCCGTGTCCGGATGGGACATTCCTTGGCGTGGAAGGCAAGCTTGGCGATGTGGATATGTAGATCTCCTACCATTGTAACCGACTCTGTGTAACCCTAGCCCTATTCGGTGTCTATATAAACCGGAGGGTTTTAGTCCGTAGGACGAAGAACAATCATACCATAGGCTAGCTTCTAGGGTTTAGCCTCTCTAATCTCGTGGTAGATCTACTCTTGTACTACCCATATCATCAATATTGATCAAGCAGGAGTAGGGTATTACCTCCATCGAGAGGCGCCGAACCTGAGTAAAAACATCGTGTCCCTTGTCTCCTGTTACCATCCGCCTAGACGCACAGTTCGGGACCCCCTACCTGAGATCCGCTGGTTTTGACACCGACACGATGGACGCCGACTTCGTGCCGAGTCCCCCATGGTGCAGGCGGACGAGCGGTTCAACATGGCGATACTAAAGGAGGACCGAGAGGTAGAGGCTCAACTCGACACGGAGCGTGCACATGCCGCTGCCATCGAGGCTCTCCTGTAGGCTGAACCGGATGTCGTGGATGTGAACTAGGCGGCAGAGGCTCAACTTGAGGCGGAGCGCGCGGATGCCACTGCCATCGAGGCCCTCCTGCAGGTGGAACCAGACGTCCTGGACTTGAACCAGGCGGCAGAGGCTCAACTCGACGCTGAGCGCGCGGATGCCACTCTCATCGGGGCCCTCCTGCAGGCGGAATCGGACGTCCTGGGCTTGAACCGGGCGGCAGAGGCTCGACGCGACGCGAGCGCGGATGCCGCTGCCATCGAGGCCCTCCTGCGGTGGAACCGGACGTCCTCGACTTGAACCGGCGGTGCTCTTGTCCGTGCAGGCGCCCGCCGCTCTGGCGTGAACGAGTAGGCTGGAGGCCGAGGACAACCACGGTGCGGAGACACACGTCGGCAGCTTCACGGCTGGTTCGCGCCCGGCAGCCAAAGACGACGAGGCCGTCTCGTTCATGAGCAGCGATAGTTTTTCTTTATGTTGTTGTTTTTGTGGATCTTTTGCTGTGTAAAAACATATATTGTTATGCAAGTTGCCTGACTTGGGTCAGTCTACCATTTCAGGCGGTTGGATGAATATCCTACGTCTCCTAACCCTTCTTCCTCACCTCTTCTTCTTCCCCAACATACCACCACACGGGCCGTACGGATACTCCCCAACATGCGATTGGATAAACATACTCTATGAATGAAAATTATGTGTCAGCGGTAGGATGGCTGAGTTTGGTTTGTTCACATGCGATAGCACGTGTCAGTGAGGGTGCGTTCCCTTGGTTGGGTTTGCGGCGTGCAGGAGCGACTGTGCATGTGAGGGTGCGGTGCGACCGCGGCGTGCAGGAACGACCGTGTGAGGGTACGGTGCGACCGCGACCACCGTGCGCAAGTGTACCTCCTTTTCATTTTGAAAACTTTAGGCAAGCTTGGCAAAAATGTGTGGCGAAGTATGGCAATGCAAGGCCTAGACCCAAACAGGATAAGTACGTAGTACTACGTACTAGGAGTACTAGTGTTAAAAAAGAAAGGTGGGGTTTTCCTTCGTGGGATTAATCGATGCAAATCCTCGTTTCACGTGTCAATTAATGCGTATTTTTTCTCCAAAGACCAAAGAGCTAACCATCTCACTCCTCATCGCTTGATTAATGCAGCGCCATGCAAACCAACCTTCTCACTTCCGCATGCATGCACTGGATATTAATGTCCTTGGTTGCTAGTACGAGGCAAACCCCATCAATTTTGCCTCGATTAGTGTTAGTGGCCTTTTGCAAATTGTAATTTTGATATACTGGCCTTGTGTACAAAAAATGGAGGTAGTAACTATATTTGACTTCCATCCCCATTGCGTTGACGTCGACGATATCTCGAACATTGTGGTTTGGCGAAGTGCGTTCGACGGAGAACACCATTGAGGGAGACCACGGTAAGTCGTTCGCAAGTGCCGCCTGCAAGCCGAGACAACCGCCTTATTTGCATCCAGGAAGTCCGTTGAACCAAAGGACACGTAAATGTACTAGTACTACTCGTACACAATAGCGTCGTCCGTCCAGCTTATTGCGGTGAGATGGTTTCTCGAAGAAGACGATGGAGAAGCGGAGTCAGCGAAGAATGAAATGATGGTTGCTTCGTCCGTGCTTTGTGATTTGTGATAGAAGAGACAGGGGAGTAGACTATGTCCTCTATACTGTACATGCGTCCAAGCACGGGAGAAAGAGGAGAGACGTTGCTTGTTTCTATTCCTTCAATCAATCAATCAGGGAGCTTTGGTTCCATCCTTTTGGCTTTGGCAACACCGTCCATAATAGTTCCCACGATGCCAAAAGCTATTTTCACATTTGGCTACACATTGTGGATGCCCTTAACCGTACCACTTGGTTTTGCTCCTGTGTGCTATCTATACAAATCTCAATTATATTGATCTAAAAAATTATAGAATCAAGACTAGTAAAAAGGAGGTGATTTTGCCGCGCGGATGGCGGGGGAGGTTTCTTATTTTGAGGGGACGTTGTCCTGGCGGTTTGCTAACATGTGGTCCCATGTGTCAGTGCTTTACCAAGCCGATCCGCTTCCCACATGAGGCAGAACAACGACAGAAGCAACACGTGGTTAACTTGAAGAAGATGTGAGAGAAGCGGATTCAGCAACGAGTGAAATGACGGTTGCTTCGTCCCTCCAAATTCTTTTTTAGCATTATTACTTTGTCCCTCCAACTTAACTACGAGAAAGGTGCAGCTTTGTGATTTTATGCCTCATTGCTCATTACTACGCCGACGCCATGACTGGGTGCTTCACCCCGGCTGCTCTGCATTGTATTCCGGTATGGCACGTGGACTCGGTAGCTTAATGCCCCACATGTCGGCGAAAGGGACTAGAAGATTTATTAAAGCGAGCGCTCCACTCTTACAACAGAGGAGTACACGAGACGACGGCCCAATGAACTGTCAGTTGTACTGTATATAGTACTATAGTTTTGCTGTTTCGCACGATCCATCGATACAAACCCGATTAAAAAGGAAAGGGCGGGATTTTTCCCGCGTAGTATATGATACTGGCCATACATTTCAAAGGCAATTTTAATGTATGCAAACTGAATAATTAAGTAACAATATGATATCTAGTAAAACTAAAAACACATATGATTTATTGTGTTAGAGTGTAGTGGTAGTGTTGTATTGCATAGTTGTTAGATGTAACATGCGAGAACGTGTAGAGATGTAGTTTTGGAGGGCCTCTGAGAGAAAAGCGTGTCGTTCACGAACTTCAGAATAAGTTGATTACAGTCACTATATACTTTTTGCGGTGATTATACGGTCACTTGCTCACGGTTCAGCATCGGATTGCATTCTGTTGACCGGCCAAATAGTCTGCGTGGCACCATGTTGACTAGTTAAATTGACCACGTTCCTTGTGGGTCCCACCTTTCAGTTCGCATAGGGAAAAGGTCAGATAAACACAAATTTACGCAGGCGCGACAAGACTCCACCCCGTGCGGCGGGAATCACCTGGTTGTGTATGTATGCGCCGAGGGCTTGATGTGTGCGCATGCACGTGTAGGTTGAGCACCTGAGCGTGAGAGTGTGTGTTGGTCGTTTGGTGTACTGGTGTGTGCATGCATGCGTGCGTGTGTGCGTTTGAGTGTTGCGTGCGTGCGTGGCTGCGTGTGTATGTGTGAGTGTTGCGTGCGTGCGTGGGTGCATGTGTTCATGTGAGTGTTGCGTGCATGCAGTTCATGTGCATGCGTGCGTGTGTGTATAATCACCACACCAGCTCCTGTGTGTTAAAACAAACGGCTCAACATACCAATACAAGGCCACTGTCGGTGTCAAAACCGGCGGTTCTCGGGTAGGGGGTCCCGATCAGTGCGTCAAGGTTGATGGTAACAGGAAGCAAGGGACACAGATGTTTACCCAGGTTCAGGCCCTCTCGATGGAGGTAAAACCGTACTTCCTGCTTGATTAATATTGATGATATGGGTAGTACAAGAGTAGATCTACCATGAGATCGTAGAGGCTAAACACTAAGAGCTAGCCTATGATGGTATGATTGTAATTGTGATCGGTCTTCTAAGGACCAACCTCTCCGGTTTATATAGACACCGGAGAGGGCTAGGGTTTACATGGAGTCGGTTACAAGAAAGGAAACACAATATCCGGATCGCCAAGCTTGCCTTCCACGCAAAGGAGAGTCCCATCAAGACACGGGCCGAAGTCTTGAGTCTTGTATCTTCACGCTTCAATAGTCCGGACGTTGTACACAGTCCGGCAGTCCGGATACCCCCTAATCCAGGACTCCCTCAGTAGCCCCTGAACCAGGCTTCAATGACGATGAGTCCGGCGTGCGATATTGTCTTGGCATTGCAAGGCGGGTTCCTTCTTCGAATACTCCAAAGTACATTACGACGAATAGTGTCCGGCCTCCAATCAATGTTGTGCTCCTCGGCTTCAGTGCCTCAGTAATGACCATCTCCACGTGTCGAGCGAATGCGAGGAGTCGAGGCATTTTTTGCATTTGCCACCCTCAATCCTTCGGGCTAACCGTCTATTTGAAGGGACGGGGATTCTTAGATCCAAACCTCACCCTCCCTCCTAGAGCTAGCATCCAACAGAGCGCTCCGCGAAAAGCCATTCCAGCATGGCCGACCGTCGCAGCTCTTCTGCTCGCCCTTCTCGTTCCAAGTCGGGGGATTGGGGAGAGTGTTCAGTTCCTCATAGTCGTTTGATAGAGTTACAATCCCAATGGTTTCTCCCACCGGCGTTCATGGTCCCTGTCCGAGCTGGAATAGCCACTTATGACAGAGAGGAACAAGCTGAGGGATCTCCTAACCCATCTCCGGAGGAGCGTATATGCCTCATCCCACATCTGCTGAGGGGCGTCGGGTTCCCTATCTACTCGTTTCTTCACGGGCTCCTGGAGTTCTACGGCATCCAGTTACACAATCTTACCCCTGCCTCTATTCTTCACATAGCGGGGTATGTTGCCCTTTGAGAGATGTTTTTAGACTGTGAACCACACTTCGGATTATGGAGGAAACTGTTCTGCCTCGTCCCCCACACCCAGGGGGAGTCCCTATGTTAAGTGGGCGGGGCCGAAGTATGGCGCATTGCCGAGACCGGATACCCGTCCGGAACTCCTGAGAAGGCACCAGAAAACTGGCCTTCAGAGTGGTTATATATAGACGACGTCCCCCTTCCGGTTCCAGTCCGGACAGGTCTCCCCAAGTTCAGCAACGGCCCGCCGAGGGCACGCCTAAGCTGGCGCCCCCGGGGCCCTCAAGAAGAGGACACAAGGGAAATATTCCTCCTGATGAACAGGATAAAGTTCTTGGCCAAATCGGATGACGATAGTTGAGGTTATGGCGATATGCATAAGGCGGGAGTGCAACCGCTCCAATATCGGGGAAGCCCATGTGGCATTTCAGCGGGAAGACGACGCCACCCGCTGCGGCCGTAAGGGTCCGGACTCCGCCGCCGCTTTGGTGAGGATATTGTCCGATTTGTACAAAGGGGAAGAGGAGGAATTCCTTTGCATAAAAACGCGGGAAGGATTCTCCATGTACAACCCCCCAGAGTGGGTAAGTTGCCATTCTTTTTCCCTGCTTTACTTACTCTAGCGTTCTTCTGCTAAGATTACTTGCATCAATGCTTCTGAGCAGGAACTAAGGAGGGCCGTAGAAGGAATCTTCAGCCCCTCCCCGCAACCGGAGGACCCTGGAAGGGCCCTAGATCCGGGACTTAAAGTGGATCCGGATATCACTGTGGAGCTTGTCAACGGGGTATTCTATCAAGCGAGCTGGGATGGCGCCCTAGTGGCCATTACGGCCGACTACCCTGGACTGCTCCCCGCGTCGCGTGTAAGCCACACTAAAATACCCTATCCTTGAAGAGGACTCCCCCCAGGTGTTATAATTTACCTTTGAGGCGTCGTTCTATTTGCAGAAACGACAGCCGGAGCGAGGGGCCGAGCCCCTAGGGACTCGTCAACCACGGGCGTCCAGATCGGGCAGGCTCAAGAGGAAGGCGGTGAGGGTTGACACACCGCTATAGAGGTAAAGTAATAACCTGTCGTGTAATTATAGAATTTGAAATATGACAGCGCCCTTTGTATGCAGCGGGAAGAGGAATAACCGGACTATATCAGGAGACCCTACCAATCACGCCTCCACCGGCCGGGTTCTGAACCCGGCCGAAGGAGGCGGTTCTGGGCCAGCACCGCATAGTTCCTGACGGAGGATGCGGATATCGTTGACCACGAACTCCGAAGTGGAGAGCACCATGAATCACCGGCGCCGGAGGGCCGTGCTCCGGAACAACATCTTTTCCGAAGAGGCTTTTAATGCCTTCAATTCAGCGGACGCATACGTCCAAGCTGCTCAGGGCGGGCTTGCGCAAGCGACAAAGTTGTATACCAAAGACATACGGGTAAGAAATTTTGATAAGTATGTATAGCAGTAGCCCCTGAGACTTAGAATAGTTGGGACAACTGTTTGAAGGATCAATATATGCACATGTCCTTATGGACAAGAATGAACAATTGGCTCTAGAGCTGGAGGCATGCAAGGCCCGGTGGACCGATCTGATAGCCAAGTTAGGGGATCCTGAAGGCCCCTCTGGTAATATTTGTCCCCATTATACGTAGATGTACCAGTTAGTAAATGGCTGGTGCGGTTAGTCTAACAGAAAATTCTGCAGATAATCCCAGGGTGAATCCGGAAGGTGTAATGGGCGACGAATCGCATCTCCAACGGCAGCTAAAGGCTTGCGAGCGCATCCTTACGCAGGTGACGCAAGAGAAGAACAAGCTACAAGATACCAATATTCATCTGGACGTGGAATTAAAGGACGTCCGCCCTCAACTGGCGGAATCCGTGAAGGAGAACAAAAGGCTTCGACGCGGCATTTATGGTAAGAGCTCAAGCGAACTGTGTGATAGTTCGGCGAGGAAGTTTTTTTTGAAAAAAAATTGCTTGCAGGAATGTTAACGGGTCGCCCTGAAGAGGAGATGCCCTCATCTGCAGGTGATTTACTGCAAGAACTTTTGTAGTTGCACGAGCGTGCCCGACAGGTGATGCACGACGTTGCTCAGGCCTTGTGGCCATCAAGCCTCCTGCCGAATGGCATGGGGGAACTTGCGGACCTGCTTCAAGGAGCCCGGCGGCGCTTCCGTCTATGGAAGATATCAGCATGCCGACAAGGAGCAAGAGAAGCCTGGGCAATGGTGAAGACGCGCTACACCAAGCTGGACCCGAACCATATGGCCGAAGTAGGACCGGCGGGGCCCGATGGGCAAGAAATTCCCGTAAGCCTGGTATATGACCAGGTAGCGTTAGCCGCTAAGTATTCTCAACAGGATTGTAAGCTAGATAGCCTGTTGGATGGTATAGAGGAGGAATATAGTCAGTCCCAGTGACTATCTAATTTAATGGGCTTAAGTAGCCCCTAGCCGGATTAAAATCATTTGTCATGGCGGACCTTTTCGCTTCAGCCCCCGGATCCTACAGTCCGGGGTGTGTCCGAATACCCGCTCGGTTATACAAAACCGGGGTATGCGTGGAGACCAGGCGTATGGGTCATAAGTGCTTGAACAGACAAGTACCCAACTAGTTATGTTATATTACATGGATAGTAAGAAACATCTTCGGGGAGAATAGTTCCGTTAGGGGTTCCTTTCCCGAATGCGCATGCGCCAATGCACATGTCCGGACTGCGAACGATGGTGCAGGATACAAACTTCTGGGGTTTTTTGTTGTAACCAACGACTACATCCTTTGTTCACCGATCGAATATTCTCTTACGGAAACTAGCTTTCGGCTTCACCCAGTCTGAGGTACACATCCGGCTGAACCGGCAGTAACAATCACAGAGGTGCTCCCCTTATGCCCTAGCCGAATTAACAGGAACGTAGGGCATAAACACAAGAGCCAGGCAACCCAGCTTGGCCACATCTTAAGTCATATCGATGCATATAATGGTGAAGAAAAGGCACATATGGAAAAAGAACGCATATGTGATGGGCAAAAAGCCATTTAAAGTAATTATGTCTAGCTTCCGAATAGGAAGCCCCCAGGTATGGCTTGCACACATAGTACGGCCGGAGTTATCCGGGGGTCCGCACTGTATTAAATACTTTATGTGAAGAGAAGAAGGGGCGAGAAAGGAGAGAAAAGGGGTGGAGCATAATTAAAAAGGAGGGGTAAGGAGACGAACACTGAGTTCGGCGTTAGGCGTAGAATCTCCGTAGTCTGGCCGCGTTCCATGGGTTCGGCTCGAGTCTGTTATCGGATGCATTACGTAGACGGTACGCTCCTCCGGTGAGAACTTTGTCAATAACGAAGGGACCTTCGCATTTGGGTTTGAGTTTGTCCTTCTTCTTCTTCGGTAGGCGTAGAACGAGCTCGCCAATATTGTAAGTTTTGGCCCGCACTTCTCTGCTTTGATATCGTCGAGCCTACTGCTGATAGAATGCGGAACGGGCTTTTGCGACATCACGCTCCTCCTCCAGGGCATCCAAGTTATCCTGCCGATCTAACTCAGCTTCCTTCTCTTCGTACATGCGTACGCATGGCGAATCATGTATTATGTCGCAGGGTAGTACTGCTTCCGCACCGTACACCATAAAAAATGGTGTATATCCGGTGGTGCGAGTGGGTGTGGTCCGCAGCCCCCAGAGTACAGAGTCGAGCTCCTATACCCAGTGCGTATCCGATTCTGTTAGAGATCTCACTAGTATGGGTTTGATGCCGCTCATGATGAGACCGTTTGCCCGTTTGACCTAGCCGTTTGTTTGGGTGTGGTAGACGGAAGCATAGTCGAGCTTAATGCCCATTTTTCCACACCAAGTTTTCACTTCGTCGGCCGTGAAATTTGAGCCATTATCAGTGATGATGCTATGGGGGACACCGTGTCGATTAATGCGACCCCGGATATGAAGTCTATCACAGGTCCGGATTTGGCCGTTTTGACTGGTTTGGCTTCTATCCATTTGGTGAACTTGTCCACCATGACTAGTAGGTATTTTTTTCTTATGGCTTCCCCCTTTAAGGGGTCCGACCATATCCAGCTCCCAGACCACGAAGGGCCAAGTTATGGGGATTGTTTGGAGAGCGGTAGGGGGCATGTGACTCTGATTGGCGAAGAGCTGGCAACCGACGCAATGATGGACAAGGTCTGTCGCGTAAGTTTCGGGCCGTTGGCCAATAGAATCATGTACGGAAGGCCTTCTTGACTAGCGCCGAGCAGCGGCGTGATATCCGTGATCCGGCATGGATTTCAGCCAAGAGTTGCCGCCCTTCCTCTCCGGAGATGCACCTTTGGAGCACTCGGTCGGCGCTTTCTTGTAGAGTTCCCCTTCGTGGACCTTGTAAGCTTTAGAGCGCCGGACTATGCAGCATGCTTCGTTTTGGTCTTCAGGGAGCTCCTGCCTATTTAGGTAGGCCAAGAAAGGCTCGGTCCATAGGGCAATTATGACCATGATTTTGTGGGTCGAAGATGTTATTTCGGTGGCAGAGCCTCCGATTGTGTCTGATGGTTCGGAATCTGGGGATGTGCTCGGGTCCATGCTGGTATTGCCGGACTCCCCTTCCCATACTACGGATGGCTTGAACAACCTTTCGGGGAATATGTTAGGTGGGACGAGAATTGGCGTTTGGCGTCGTCACGGGCAGGGCGTCCGCCGCTTGATTGTTTTCTCGAGCCACATGGTGGAATTCGAGCCCCTCGAACCGAGCTGATATTTTGAGGACGACATTATGGTAGGCCGCCATTTTTGGATCCTTGGCATCGAAGTCTCCGTTGATTTGTGATATTGCGAGGTTCGAATACCCGCGCACTTCCAGGCGTTGGATGCCCATATAGACCGCCATCCGAAGACCATGCGACAAAGCCTCATATTCGGCTGCATTCTTGGAGTCTGTGTAAAGTATTTGGAGGACGTACTGGACCGTGTCTCCGGTGGGAGACGTCAGGACTACACCTGCTCCTAGTCCGGCCAGCATTTTAGAGCCGTCAAAGTGCACGATCCAGTTGGAGTATGCGCCGTACTCTTTAGGGAGTTCGGCTTCCGTCCATTGGGCGACAAAGTCGGCCAGTACTTGCGACTTAATGGCCCGCCGTGGTTTGTACATTATGTCAAACGGAAGGAGCTCAATGGCCCATTTAGCAATCCGGCCCGTAGCGTCGTGGTTGTTTATTATGTCATTGAGTGGTACTTCGGAGGCTACTGTGATCGAACACTCTTGAAAGTAGTGTCGCAGCTTCCGGGATGCCATGAAGACCGCGTATGCTATTTTTTGATAGTGTGGGTATCGGGATTTGCATGGGGTGAGGAATGTGGATACGTAATAAACCGGCTTTTGGAGCGGGCATTTGTATCCGTCAACCTCTCGTTAGACAACGAGTACTACGCTTACAACTTGGTGTGTTGCCGCTATGTATAATAGCACAGGCTCGCTGGTGTTCGGCGCTGTTAGGACTGGATTACTAGACAGTAAGGTCTTTATTTCATCGAGTCCGGCCGCGGCTGCATCCGTCCATACAAAGTGTTCGGTGCGCCGCAGGAGGCGGTAAAGAGGCAATGCCTTTTCTCCTAGCCTGGAGGTAAAGCGGCTCAAAGCAGCCACGCATCCGGCTAGCTTCTGGATGTGCTTGAGGTCTATTGGTATAGCCAACTGAGACAGAGCTCGGATTTTTGCCGGGTTCGCTTCAATTCCTCTATTGGAAATAATGAAGCCCAGCAGTTTCCCCGATGGGACGCCAAAGACGCATTTTTCCGAATTCAACTTAATGTCGTATGTCAAGATGTTACCGAATGTGAGCCTCAAGTCATCTATCAGGGTTTCGACGTGTCTAGTTTTTATGACCACGTTGTCCACATATGCTTCCACTGTTTTGCCGATTTGTTTTTCCAGGCATGTTTGAATCATGCGTTGATAGGTTGTGCCGGCATTCTTGAGCCCGAAGGGCATAGTGTTGAAGCAAAAAGGGCCATATGGCGCTATAAAAGCTGTTGTAGCTTGGTCAGACTCTGCCATCTTTATTTGATGGTATCCAGAGTATGCGTCGAGAAAACACTGAAGTCGTGTTCATTTGTGGCATCGATGATTTGATCGATGCGAGGGAGGGGAAAGGGATCCTTGGGTCAAGCCTTGTTGAGGTCTTTCAAGTCGACGCATAGGCGCCAGGATTTGTCCTTCTTTGGTACCATCACCAAATTTGCCAGCCAATCCGGATGTTTGATATCCCTGATGAATCCAGCCTCGAGTAGCATGGCTAACTCTTCCCCCATTGCCTGTCGTTTCGGCTCTGAGAATCGCCTTAGGGTCTGCTTGACTGGTTTATATCCTTTTAGAATATTGAGGCTTTGTTCGGCCATTCTACATGGGATGCCTGGCATGTCCGATGGGTCCCAGGCGAAAATGTCCCAATTCTCACGTAAGAAATTTCGTAGTGCAGTGTCAATCGCGGGGCTCAGCTGTGTCCCGATGGAAGATGTCTTCGTGTGGTCCGTTGGATGGACCTGGAATTTGACTATCTCGTTTGCAGGATTAAATGAGGTGGACTTGGGTTGCTTGTCTAGTATCACGTCGTCCCTGTCCATGGTGGCCCGCAGTGTTTTAACTCTTCGGCTTCTAGGGCTTCAGATAATGCTTCCAAGGCTAGAGCTACGGTTTTATTTTCGGCGCGAAGTGCAACGTCCGGATCACTGGCTAGAGTGATGATTCCATTGGGTCCGGGCATTTTAAGCTTCATGTACCCACAATGGGGTATAGCTTGAAAGCTTGTAAATGCGTCCCGCCCTAGAAGGGCGTGGTATCCGCTGCTAAAAGGAGCCACCTGGAATGTGATTTCCTCGGACCTATAATTCTCCGGGTGCGAATACCACATCAAGTGTGATTTTTCCGCACACCGTGCTTCCCGAGTAGGGATAATTCCCCTGAAGGTCGTGCCGCTTTGTTCAATGCGGCTTTTATCAATATCCATCTTGTTGAGTGTTTCTTCACAAATCAGATTTAATCCGCTTCCGCCGTCCATGAGTACTTTAGTGAGCCGAAAGCCGTCTACGACCGGACTAAGGACGGGCGGTGGTGCGGACAGCCAGAATCGAGGTTCATCAACGGCATTAAAAGTTATAGCGATTAATCGTTCCAAGGGTTTATTTTTGCCACATGGTAAATTTCAGCGGAGCTTCGACGAGCTCGCTTGCGCCTATTGTTTGAGGCAAAAGTCTCGAAGACTGTTAGTACCGTACTGTGTTCTCTGGCAGGATGTTGTTCCGCTTTATGGCCCACAAGAAGATCCTCGCCACTTTTTCCACCTGCTGGAGTATCCAACATGCCTTAAGGCTATGAGTAGGTGTTGTATCAGGAGTACTGTGGAGCTTACATGGCCCGTCGAGCCATTCTTCCAATACAGATCCCTGCCCTGGGGTGGGCTTTGGTTTGTTGGGGGTTGGGTCGGACGACTTACGAGAGTTCGCCCGTTTAGTTCGGACAAAGGTTTTGGTGAGAGCAGTACTATCCCAAAATTCTGTTTGGGCCTTCCAAGCGCTCTCCATCGCACAGTACTTTCGTACTATGGTTGCCAAGTCCGCGAAGCGTACTATGTCGCGGCGGCTTATAGCATTGAGGAGTCCTTCGTCCATGCAGTTTTTGCATAAAAGTGAGACCATGTTCTCTTCGCGGCAGTCCCTGACCTTGTTAAGCGCAAGGAGGCATACTGGCCCGATGGCGATGTCACGGTTTCTGGGGCTCTTGCACGATGCGGGAGAGACAGTTTAGGTCGAGCAGGTGTTGTTAGCGAGAATCCGGTTTTGATCCGATCTAACGCATGAAGCGTGGCGGTCCCGAGCTCAACAGCTCAGAATCCGGAGTGCCCAATTTCTTCGGCCCAATGCCCGATTCTAAGTCCGCGACCCTTTGAGTAGGTCTTTGGCTCAAGGAGTTCGGTGATCCGAACATAACTTGTCCTCAAAGTTGAGGGGCAATCCGCGTGGGGTTCCTCCACTATCGCTATCTCATGGGTGGCCGGCGGGGACCTGATATCCCTTTGGTCGGGTTTAAGCGCAATCCGGTCGTGATCATGCTTGCGCCAGAGCGGCAATGCGATCCAAGAGTTCGATAAGGGAGGAGAGCTCCATTGGATCCATCTGTTCGGCAAGTTCGAATCGGCGAAGGTTACGATTGATGACCGAGAAGTCATCGTCGGCGCCACCGCCGATAAATGACCATGATGAAGCCGCCCGAGCGGGCGTCGGCCTACAGCCAGAGCCCCCTTCGAGGTAATGTCGTCCTTGACAATGAGACGAGCCATCGAGCCTTGTGGCGACGTCATAGAGGAACTCTCAATGAAAGCACCAATGTCGGTGTCAAAACCGGCGGATCTCGGGTAGGGGGTCCGATGTGACGCCCGGATAATCACGCTACAGTAATCCCACGCTAATCATGCCACGTCACCTCGGTTACTGTGCCAAACCTCTCTTTGATTCGAACCCGTTCTAAAACAAAAATCAAAACTAAAACAAACGATAAAAAGTTTCAAAAACAAAATCTAAAATGTTAGGGGTTGTCTAAAATAGCTAACCTAATTATGGTGGGGTGCACTAATTTTTGTAAAATGCTGCGGCATTTTAAATAAACTAAAAAAGAAAGAAAAAGAAAACAAGAAAAGAGGGAGGGAAAACCCCCTTGGCCCATTCCCCAGCCCATCCCCCCTCCCCACTTGGCCTCCCCCCTGGCCCATTCCCCCCCCTGGCCCGGCCCACAGCCGGCCACTTATCCCCCTCACCCCCCGCGGCAAACCCTAGCCGCCCCACTCCTCTCCTCTCGCCCCCACTCTCTCCCCCCCTCCCCCGATCCAATCGGGATCGGGCCCGATCCCATCGCCCAGGGGCACGCCCGCTCGTCCCGCCGCCCCTCCTTCCCTCCGTCGCCCCCCAAGCACGGCGACCGCCGCTTGTGGTCGACCCGACCCCCTCCGCCTCCCCGACGCCGGCCAGCGCGCTCCCCCAACCGCCTCCCCGCCGGTCGTCACCGGCCTACACCGAGCCGCTTTGCCTAGTCCCGACTCCCCATTTGTGAGGCCCTCTCTCTCTCCTCCCTCCCGAATCGCGCCCGTCGGCCGGCGCCTCGTCGCCCGGCCCGACCCCCAGCAGTCGCACCGCCTCCCCTCGCTCCCTCTCCTCTCCGTCTGACGCCAGCCCGTCGCCCGGCTCCGTCGCCCGGCCCGGCCGCCAGCAGCTACGCCCGAACCCCCGTTCCCTCTCTTCTTCCCCCACCCCCCCGTCCACGGCGCCTCCGGCCGCCCAGGACGCCACCCTCGCCAGCGCCCTTCCCCCCCACGGCCGCGAAACCCCGGCCTTCAAGCGCCCGGGGCCTCCCGTCGCCGGCTCCACGCCCCCCCTCACCACCACCCTGCGCCTCGCTATGGCGCCGCTTCCGCCGGCCGGTCGTGCCGTGGATGCGGCCCCCGGCCGCCGACTTGGCCTCGGGCGCCCCGGTCCCCGTTGGCCGCGGGTTCGGGCTTCGCCCTGCCCCGCCGCACACCCGATCCGTTTGCCCCTCGGGGCCCATGACATGGGGGCCCCACCCCCCCAAAAAAAGGAACGGTTTTATTAAAACATAAAATGAAAATAAATTAAAACTAATTAACTAATTAATTAATTAATTAATTAAGTAATTAATTAATCTAATTAATTCTGATTAATTAACACTAATCATTAATTAACCTAATTAACTAAGGTTAATTAACTTTGATTAGGCTAATTAAATTAATAGAGAATGACATGCGGGATCCACATGTCAGGGTTGACTTGGTCAACCCTGTTGACTGCTGATGTCAGCATGACATGATGCTGACGTCATAAATACATTTTTTTCGAATTAATTAATTAATTAATTAAATTCCAGAAATTATTAAAATCTTTTAAAAATCATATCTTTTAATCCGTATCTCGGATTAAAATATTTCCAACATGAAAGTTGCTTTCGAGAATGACGAGGCGAATCCGGATCGCGGATCCGTTCGTCCGCCACACACCCCTAACCTATCGAACCTGTAACTTTTCCCCTCCGGCTCCTCTGCCCGAAAACCCAAAACACCGGGGATACTTTCCCGGATGTTTCCCCCTTAACCCGTACCCCCCCTCATACCACGTTAGAACACGCCTAGCATCGCTTCTTGACATGTCATGCATCGATATGCATCTGTTTACTTAGTATTCATTGTTTCTTCCCCTCTTCTCTCCGGTAGACTACGAGACCGACGCTGCTGTTGGCGATTCGACTACGGTGTTGTGACCCTCTCTCTTGCCCGAGCAACCAGGCAAGCCCCCTTTTGATCATCCCGATATCACCCATTCCATTCTCTCATGCTTGCATCAGATTTTACTCTGTTATTGTTTGCTCCTATTACATTTGCATAGCTTTGTTTATTGTAACCTGCTATTGTTACCTACCGCTTATCCTAAACTGCTTAGTATAGGTTGGTTAGAGACCCATCAACGACCCCCACCTTGTCCTTGTTGCCCTGCTTCATCATTGAAGACCCGATCAGCGGGATCGAAGACCAGGCCCCGACACCGCACATCACTTCCCTTAGTTGCTCGACACTACTAGGTTACTATCGAGTACCGAGGGTGAAACCTCTACTGACGCCGATATTAACCCTGTAGTATAGCTATCCGGTTGTGGTCATCGAGGGTGATTTCCTCTTTAACCACTTCCGTCGACTGTCGTGCAACCCCTCAAGTGTGGACCTCGAGGGTGAATCCTCTTATGTTCACCTTGATGACTACATTGAGTGGAATTCACCGGGGGTGATTCCTCGTGTTTTCCCCTTGATGTTTGGACTCACGGTTACTTGGACTTTTACCACTACTTGGAAAGACGGTGCGACCACGAGGGGTACCAGCGTGCTTAATTGCAGTGATGTGGAGAGCGGGTTGACCTGGAGGGTGCCAGCGAGATAATTACGAGGCGTGGCGGGCATTCCTAGCCCTTGCCGCAAGTTCTCGAGGCAGGCAGCGGGGTCACATCTTCGTGAGTCTCTGCTTGTTACCGCGGCGTTCCTAATCCACTACGATTTGGATATTTGATCCGAGGGGCCTCGGCACGATAGCACTAACCATCACGTGGGCTAAGTATGGGCGTTACTGCGTCGTATACATCAGCGAAGCTTAATAGGCGTCGGCTGAGCGGCGGCGCCGGGTTGGACTGGTAAGCTCACGCCTTTTTAGGGAGGTAGCTAGGTTCCGCTCACCGGCCGCCCTCGCAACGTCTTGAGGAGTTCGGGGAGATGGCCCATGACCCTGGGGCATAGGTTTTAGTCCGCGGGCTGGCCTCTCTATTAAGCCTAGGTCGGGTTGCGGCGTATTGTTTGGCCGAGGCGGGCATGCCACAGAAAGTGTGTCCGGCGGAGTTAAGCGGCGTGGTGGGTAAGTTGGTGCACCCTGCGGTGAAAAACATCTATCGATAGCCTGTCCTACGGTAACGGACACTTGGAGTTGTATCCCGATCGATACAACTAGAACTGGATACTTGAGATGAGACATGGATATGAGAAATGGATTGCGATAAGAATTGGATTGTGATGATAACTGGATAGTATGGCTCTGGGATGCCTTTCTCGCAGGGAGTCGAGAAAGGATCTCTGGCCGAGGTTGGTAACACTACTGCTACTTTAAGATATGCTACTCTACTCCCTCTTGTTTGCTGCAAGATGGTGGTTTCCAGAAGATGCTAGTCTTGATAGGACTAGGCCTTCTCTCTATTCTAGCATACGCAGCCCAGTCCACATATACAGACCTTCCCTTTGATAATGTTGCATATGTAGTGTAGATCCTTGCTTGCGAGTACTTTGGATGAGTACTCACGGTTGCTTTGCTCCTCCTTTTCCCCTTTCTTCTTCTTTCCGGTTGATGCAACGGATGTTGGAGCCCAGAAGTCGGATGCCACCGCCGATGCTTACTACTACGTGGAGACCGTCGGCGACCGGGGAGTGGTTAGGAGGCTCGAGGCGAGAGGCCTTGCCTTTTCGATCGTAGTTGCTTTTGTGCTAGCCTTCTTAAGGCAAACTTGTCTAACTCATGTGCGTACTCAGATATTGTTGCTTCTGCTGACTCTTGTGTTTTCGAGCTTATGTATTCGAGCCCTCGAGGCCTCTGGCTTGTAATATAAAGCTTGTATTATTTTAATTTGTGGCTAGAGTTGTGTTGTGATATCTTCCCATGAGTCCTTGATCTTGATCGTACACATTTGCGTGTATGATTAGTGTACGATTGAATCGAGGCGTTACAAGTTGGTATCGAGCCCATTTGCTGTAGGAATCCCCTTCCAACTCCTTGGCCGAAGTCGAGTCTAGACATTGCAAAAACTTTTACTAACTTGGCTGTGTGCCTTACGGGCCCACGTCGCCATTTGGTGGTATTAGGATCTTTTACTCCTCGACCTTTACTCTGGGACTCTGAACTCTCTTCTATTCGGGTTAAATGAATTTGCTAAAAACAAAACTAACTTTAGGTTCTATAAGTACTTTCTCCGGAGAGCCCATCACTCAGATGATCGATACGCTAATCGGAAGATTCGAAGATACTCTCTGATGTTCTCTCGAGACTTTGTGCTCATCACTTTTGCTATTCACGACCACCGATAAATCCGTATGGATAACTACTTACACTTGCCATTCATATGATCATCCCCATTGATCTTGTTATTACAAGATACCCGAAGTTTTCTCTATTGTTCGAGAATACTTTGTGCCTACTTGCCTAGCAGTTCTTTGCTACATGAATACCCCTTCTAATAAACCCTCGCACTTGTCGAGTATCCGCTCAACCCAGTTGTTCATGTGTTTCACAAAAGTCTTCAAGATATTATTCGATCTTCCGAAAACCCTCTGGAGCCTTTGGCTCTTGAAATTCTTGCTTGCTTGCATTATGGTTAATCCCATAAGTCTCGTAGTCATATTGACATTCCTTGTCATTATCATTTTGAGTCTGTTAATTCAATATGTTTGCGAACACCCGCAATCATCATTGATCCTTATAAATTACCTTTACGGCTGAGCTGCCATTCTTTTAGCTGGAATTGGTTCTCGACCGGTCCAAGTGTCGTTGATTGTACCCTAAGGCTATTCAACTTATCCATCCCTAATCGAGCATTGCTTGACCCCTTGATTGGGAATCATAATTCTTTTGCATTTGACAATTGAGTTAGTCGATTGTTTCTATAGTTTGACCTCCTTGCATTCTTCTTCCTCTAGTTGAGTCTTGATGCTCACGTCGGATCCCTTGTGGACCACGGATCCTTTGTTGGATTTTATCGACAACGCCCTTCATATTCAATAACCTTGTGAGCCTTTCCTCTCATACATAATGCCTTTGATAAATTGTATCCTCTGCTTTCTCAACCATGCTCGCCTTGAGCTTGAGTTAATTATTTCTAACGATTCCGGTATATGATTCCAAGAAGCCCCTATGGGTAGGACATATGCCTTCACTAAACCGTGTGAACCCGAAAGTTTTCACGAATCATACTCTTCGGTGCTTCGCCAGATAAAATTTTCAACACTGCAACTTCATTGAGCGTGAGAAGTGAATGAAAGGTTGTGCATTGGAGAAGTGGGAGGCGACCTTGAACTTTGTGTTCATGCCCCTGGACACGATTCAGATCTTATCATTAAAGCTTCTCTTAACTTAATTTTTCCTTTGGTATAAGCTCATCTTATATCTGAGATCTGGCCTTTTTGCAATCGTGGTTCCGACCATGTTCTCTTTTAAATATCATGTCCTGTGCAAGTTAAATCAATTGTCTCCTGTGGATCAATACACCAGTCCAACCTTTACTTTGATCTTGTGTCGAGTATTACCCCCTGGTATCTCGAGATTATCTTGGAACTGCATAACTTCTTATGAGTTCTTCATCAAGTGCTACCTTCCCACTGATTCCAATTCTTCACGGGCTCAGAGTTATTAAACACTCAAAGACACCGATAACTGAACCGAGCCCGCACTTTCTGGTCCAACAACTCTTGATGAAAGCTTCTATAAATGCGAGTTTGTACCCGACCACGCCATTCCTAGCCTGTTGGCTATATCATTGTGGTGATGATTTTAAGCGTGCTACCGGTCCTTCTTCTCGGAGCACAATTTTCGACGATGAACTAACCTTACGTCGATCCTCATCGTCATATCATTTCGCCTTGAACAACAAGCTTGGTTTCGAGTTTGTGACGTACCCTTGGTTCCAATAACTTTTCACTTCATCATTACTTTGACTTGTTGTCGTCGCTGCTCGATTACATCTGCATGAAATCTCTCGACAATTGTGTCGTGATCATCATCAACCTTATGAGCTCTTCCAGGAATTCAATTGAATTCATGGTGGGTAACTTTCCTTGCCCCTCGATGATTCCTGTTCTCATTGACCACTTTATTGCCTTCCGTTCAACACAACTTGTTCGTGTTTTGTGTAAACCTTGAGATCCACCGCTACCCAGCCAGTTGATCTTCCTTACCTCGGAAGTATTACCATCTCCTTTTATCGAGGATGTGGTGAGAATTTCACCACCTCTTAAGAATTCTTGATATCATAATACTTCTTGCCATCTTCGTTCATTCCTTGGCCCCCGTATTGTTTTCAACCGGATTACCGACAATTGAGCTATGTCGTGTGAATTCAAAACTTCTAGCAAGCCTCTTGCTTTGAAGTGAAATTCTTAGACTATTGATTATTGAATCACCATTCCAACGTTGGTCGTGCAACCCGGCCCATATTTCGGGCGCACCTTTCAACCAGTGTTTACTTGTGTATGTTTTCCTCGAGCATACTTCCTTATATCATTTGATCTGATAAATGTTATCTCCTTGTTCACTTAATTGCGAAATCCATCTTTTGGGAATCTCGGTAAATTGCCGTTGAGTTCACGAGACACCTCCTTGCCCTCTCCTTGGGTTAATGATGGACTCTTGTTAACGGAAATCACTTCATAGTTCCTTTCCCCGAGAATCTTACATTGTCATCTTGTCAATTTGCGTTGCACCTTGTCTTCTCGGTATCCTAAGTGCCGAGGTATCCACGACACCAATCGGATCTGAATCTCGGTCGGATATGATGGTTGGGACAATTTCCAAGAGTTATGGCGTTGATCCTTTGTTGACGCGGTAACATGATGTCATGCCTAGCACCCCGGTGGAGGACCTATCATTATAGATTCCTTTTCAGCGGGGTTATTCTTTCATCCATGAGGGAATTGTATCTGTTTCTACAAGTTATTCTGATGGATCCCGTTGATTCCAAAGTCCGATCTTCACACGAAGACCATGCCAATGCTATCTCGAAGCATATACGTGATACTCTGGTTTTCAACAAGAACATTGAAGCCCAATGCTAAATGTTTCTTGCTCAATTATCCAAACACCGTTGTATGGGTAATGTCATGAAATTTCTCTCCCTTACCTAAAGGGTTCTCTACATTATCTCCTGTCGTGGATATCTTGCTCTACTTGTCCTTGGGAAGGATATACCCTTGAATTATGTGTTTAAACATATTTTCCTTTCCATTGTTCTATTTAATCTGATGATCATATTTTCCATCCATTGGTTTGTTTAAACCTTTTCTATGATCTACATGAGATAAGCAGTAATAATCCTTTGCTTGTGCAAGCACCTCGTGTTACAACACTTTGCCGGTAAGACCACATTACTATTGTTGGTGACATTTCGGTAACCACCGATGGGCGAGAACCTTGCCTATTGGTCCGCCTCGTTCAACGGCAGGAAAATGGTTCTCTTCGTCCCTCGCCCTTGGTACCTATGATGTTGCCGACATGACCCTCGGACTCTCCTCGACATGCCTTGCTTACATGATCGTGCAAGATGTCACCAACCTTTCTACTTTTAACCACATGGTGGGCCCATAACACACAGGTCCCAGGATCTAAACATGACTCTCCTGTACACCCCTGTTGCCGAAGTTACTCCTCACGCAGGACTTTGTATGTAATTCACGGGCCACTTGCCTGGTGAACTATTATGGTATCGGACGCCAATACTTATTCCGTTGCTCTGAACCCTTTTGCACCTGTTTCGGGCATCGGATGATTGCCTACCCGCTTGAAACTTCTCATGGTACCTTTTTACTTTGCTCTCGATGTTTTCTTAAGTTCGGTTAGAGTTACTTTCCATCACCTTCCTCGATGTTAGCTACCGGATAGTCAACCTTGCAGAGGTTACGTTCTGCGGAATAACCCTTACCTATTAAATGAAATGCGTTGGAGTTCCCGAGAAAAAGGGCGGCATCACCATGATGACATGTAGCAGGGAAATGAAGATGTCAAGGTAATGGATCGACCTCTTCAAGAAGAGCAACCAAGACTGAGAAGATTCGTTAGGATTTCGTAACCAGACCTTTCCCCCTTACTCCACTCTTAAATCTCGGGACGAGATTTCTTGTAATAGAGGAGAATTGTGGCCTTGGGATAATCACGCTTCTGATAATCCCACGCTAATCATGCCATGTCACCTCGATTCTTGTGCCAAACCTCTCTTTGATTCGAACCCGTTCTAAAACAAAAATCAAAACTAAAACAAGCGATAAAAAGTTTCAAAAACAAAATCTAAAATGTTCGGGGGTTGTCTAAAATAGCTAACCTAATTATGGTGGGGTGCACTAATTTTTTGTAAAATGCTCTGGCATTTTAAATAAACTAAAAAAAAGAAAAGAAAAACAAGAAAAGAGGGGGAGGGGAAAGCCCCCCGTGGGCCCTTCCCCCTGGCCCATCCCCCCCCCACTTGGCCTCCCCCCTGGCCCATTCCCCCAGCCCGGCCCGGCCTGACCCACTTATCCCCTCACCCCATGCGGCAAACCCTAGCCGCCCCACTCCTCTCCTCTAGCCCCCACTCTCCCCCTCCCCGATCCAATGGGGATCGGGCCCGATCCCATCGCCCCGAGGCACGCCCGCTCGTCCCGCCGCCCCTCCTTCCCTCCGTCGCCCCCAAGCACGGCGACCGCCACGCTGGTCGACCCGACCCCCTCCGCCTCCCCGACGCCCGTGTGCGCTCCCCAACCGCCTCCCGGTCGTCACCGTCTTCCACCGAGCCTTTGCCCTAGTCCCGACTCCCCCTTGTGAGGCCCTCTCCTCTCTCCCCCCTCCCGAACCGCGCCCCTCCGGCGGGCGCCTCGTCGCCGGCCCCGACCCCCCCCCCCCCGCGGTCGCACCGCCTCCCCCCTCGCTCCCCTCTCCTCTCCCGTACGACGCCGTAGCCCGTCGCTGGCCCGGCCGCCAGCTACGCCCGAACCCCCGTTCCTCTCTTCTCCCACCCCGTCGGCAGCGCCTCCGGCCGCCCGGACGCCACCCTCGGCGCCCTTCCCCCACGGCCGCTGAAACCCCGGCCCTTAAGCGCCCGGGGGCCTCCCGTCGCCCGGCTCCACGCCCCCTCACCACCGCGTCGCCTCATGGCGCCGCTTCCGCCGGCCCGATCGCGCCCGTGGCTCTGACCCCGACGCCGACTTAACCTCGGCGCCCGGTCCCCAGTTGGCAGCAGGTTCGGCTTCGCCCGCCCTTACACCCGATCCGTTTGCCCTCGGGGCCCATGACATGGGGCCCCACCCCCCAAAAAAAGGAACGGTTTTATTAAAACATAAAATGAAAATAAATTAAAACTAATTAACTAATTATTTAATTAATTAATTAAGTAATTAATTAATCTAATTAATTATGATTAATTAACACTAATCATTAATTAACCTAATTAACTAAGGTTAATTAACTTTGATTAGGCTAATTAAATTAATAGAGAATGACATGCGGGATCCACATGTCAGGGTTGACTTGGTCAACCCTGTTGACTGCTGATGTCAGCATGACATCATGCTGACGTTATAAATACATTTTGAATTAATTAATTAATTAATTAAATTCGAAATTATTAAAATCTTTTAAAAATCATATCTTTTAATCCGTATCTCGGATTAAAATATTTCAACATGAAAGTTGCTCGAGCAGCGAGGCGAATCCGGATCACGTGATCCGTTCGTCCGCCACACCCTAACCTATCGAACCTGTAACTTTTCCCCTCGGCTCCTGCTGAAAACCCAAAACACCGGGATACTTTCCGGATGTTTTATAACCAGTACCCCCTCATACCACGTTAGAACACGCCTAGCATCGCTTCTTGACATGTCATGCATCGATATGCATCTGTTTACTTGGTATTCATTGTTTCCTCCCCTCTTCTCTCCGGTAGACTACGAGACCGGCCAGCTGCTGGCTGGCGGTTCGACTACGGTGTTGGCGACCCCTCTCTCTTGCCCGAGCAACCAGGCAAGCCCCCTTTTGATCATCCCGATATCGCCCATTCCATTCTCTCATGCTTGCATTAGATTTTGCTCTCTATTATTGTTTGCTCCTATTACATTGCATAGCTTTGTTTATTGTAACTTTGCTATTGTTACCTACACCTTATCCTAAACTGCTTAGTATAGGTTGGTTAGAGACCCATCGGTGACCCCACCTTGTCCTTGTTGCCTGCTTCATCATTGAAGACCCGATCAGCGGGATCGAAGACCAGCCCGACACGCACATCACTTCCCTTAGTTGCTCGACACTACTAGGTTACTATCAGTACCGAGGGTGAAACCTCTCTGACGCCGATATTAACCCTGTAGTATAGCTATCCGGTTGTGGTCATCGAGGGTGATTTCCTCTTTAACCACTTCCGATCACGACTACGTCGTGCAACCCCTCAAGTGTGGACCTCGAGGGTGAATCCTCTTATGTTCACCTTGATGACTACATTGAGTGGAATTCACGGGGTGATTCCTCGTGTTTTCCCTTGATGTTTGGACTCGCGGTTACTTGGACTTTTACCCTTTGTTACTTGGAAAGACGGGTCGACCACGAGGGTACCAGGCGTGCTTAATTGCAGTGATGTGGAGCAGGTTGACACGGAGGGTGCCCGAGATAATTACGGCGTGGCGGGCATTCCTAGCCCTTGCCGCAAGTCCTCGAGGCAGAGGCAGCGGGGTCACATCTTTCGTGAGTCTCGCTTGTTACCGCGTTCCTAATCCACTACGATTTGGATATTTGATCCGAGGGCCTCGGCCCGATAGCACTAACCATCACGTGGGCTAAGTATGGGCGTTCTGCGTCGTATACATCAGCCCGAAGCTTAATAGGCGTCGGCTGACGGGCGGCAGCGCGGGTTGGACTGGTAAGCTCCTGCCTTTTAGGGAGGTAGCTAGGTCTGCTCACCGGCCGCCCTCATAGCGTCTTGAGGAGTTCGGGGAGATGGCCCATGACCCACAGGGGCATAGGTTTAGTCCGGCGGGCTGGCCTCTCTATTAAGCCTAGGTCGGGTTGCGGCGTATTGTTTGGCCGAGGCGGGCATGCCCTGGAAAGTGTGTCCGGCGGAGTTAAGCGGCGTGGTGGGTAAGTTGGTGCACCCTGCAGTGAAAACATCTATCGATAGCCTGTCCTCTGATAGCGGACACTTGGAGTTGTATCGATCGATACAACTAGAACTGGATACTTGAGATGAGACATGGATATGAGCAATGGATTGCGATAAGAATTGGATTGTGATGATAAGCTGGATAGTATGGCTCTGGGATGCCTTTCTCGCGGGAGTCGAGAAAGGATCTCTGCCGAGGTTGGTAACACTACTGCTACTTTAAGATATGCTACTCTACTCCCTCTTGTTTGCTGCAAGATGGTGGTTTCGAAGATGCTAGTCTTCGATAGGACTAAACCTTCTCTCTATTCTAGCAACGCAGGCCCAGTCCACATATCTGACCTTCCCTTTGATAATGTTGCATATGTAGTGTAGATCCTTGCTTGCAGTACTTTGGATGAGTACTCACGGTTGCTTTGCTCCTCCTTTTCCCCTTTCTTCTTCTTTCGGTTGATGCAACCAGATGTTGGAGCCAGAAGTCGGATGCCACCGCCGATGCTTACTACTACGTGGAGACCGTCGGCGACCGGGGAGTGGTTAGGAGGCTCCAGGCAGGAGGCCTTGCCTTTTCGATCGTAGTTGCTTTTGTGCTAGCCTTCTTAAGGCAAACTTGTCTAACTCATGTACGTACTCAGATATTGTTGCTTCACGACTCTTGTGTTTTCGAGCTTATGTATTCGAGCCCTCGAGGCCCCTGGCTTGTAATATAAAGCTTGTATTATTTTAATTTGTGTCTAGAGTTGTGTTGTGATATCTTCCCGTGAGTCCTTGATCTTGATCGTACACATTTGCGTGTATGATTAGTGTACGATTGAATCGAGGCGTTACAAGTTAGTATCGAGCCCATTTGCTGTAGGAATCCCCTTCCAACTCCTTGGCGAAGTCGAGTCTAGACATTGCAAAAACTTTTACTAACTTGGGCGTGTGCCTTACGGCCCACGTCGCCATTGGGTGGTATTAGGATCTTTTACTCCTCGACCTTTACTGCGGGACTACGAACTCTCTTCTATTCGGGTTAAATGAATTTGCTAAAAACAAAACTAACTTTAGGTTCTCGCAAGTACTTTCTCCCGGAGAGCCCATCACTTCAGATGATCGAATGCGCTAATCGGAAGATTCGAAGATACTCTCGATGTTCTCTCGAGACTTTGTGCTCATCACTTTTGCTATTCGACCACCGATAAATCCGTATGGATAACTACTTACACTTGCCATTCATACGATCATCCCCCATTGATCTTGTTATTACAAGATACCCGAAGTTTTCTCTATTGTTCCGAGAATACTTTGTGCCTCTTGCCTAGCAGTTCTTTGCTACATGAATACTCCTTCTAATAAACCCTCGCACTTGTCGAGTATCCGCTCAACCCAGTTGTTCATGTGTTTCACAAAAGTCTTCAAAATATTATTCGATCTTCCGAAAACCCTCTGGAGCCTTTGGCTCTTGAAATTCTTGCTTGCTTGCATTATGGTTAATCCCATAAGTCTCGTAGTCATATTGACATTCCTTGTCATTATCATTTTGAGTCTGTTAATTCAATATGTTTGCGAACACCCGCAATCATCATTGATCCTTATAAATTACCTTTACGGCTGAGCTGCCATTCTTTTAAGCTGGAATTGGTTCTCGACCGGTCCAAGTGTCGATTGATTGTACCCTAAGGCTATTCAACTTATCCATCCCTAATCGAGCATTGCTTGACCCCTTGATTGGGAATCATAATTCTTTTGCATTTGACAATTGAGTTAGTCGATTGTTTCTATAGTTTGACCTCCTTGCATTCTTCTTCCTCTAGTTGAGTCTTGATGCTCACGTCGGATCCCTTGTGGACCACGGATCCTTTGTTGGATTTTATCGACAACGCCCTTCATATTCAATAACCTTGTGAGCCTTTCCTCTCATACATAATGCCTTTGATAAATTGTATCCTCTGCTTTCTCAACCATGCTCGCCTTGAGCTTGAGTTAATTATTTCTAACGATTCGGTATATGATTCCAAGAAGCCCCTATGGGTAGGACATATGCCTTCACTAAACCGTGTGAACCCGAAAGTTTTCACGAATCATACTCTTAGGTGCTTCGCCAGATAAAATTTTCAACACCGCAACTTCATTGAGCGTGAGAAGTGAATGAAAGGTTGTGCATTGGAGAAGTGGGAGACGACCTTGAACTTTGTGTTCATGCCCATGGACACGATGCGAGATCTTATCATTAAAGCTTCTCTTAAATTAATTTTTCCTTTGGTATAAGCTCATCTTATATCGAGATCTGGCCTTTTTGCAATCGTGGTTCGACCATGTTCTCTTTTAAATATCATGTCTGTGCAAGTTAAATCAATTGTCTCCTATGGATCAATACACCGGTCCAACCTTTACTTTGATCTTGTGTCGAGTATTACCCCGGTATCTCGAGATTATCTTGGAACTGCATAACTTCTTATGAGTTCTTCATCAAGTGCTACCTTCCCACTGATTCCAATTCTTCACGGGCTCTGAGTTATTAAACACTCAAAGACACCGATAACTGAACCGAGCCCGCACTACGGTCCAACAACTCTTCAGTAAGCTTCTATAAGTACGAGTTTGTACCCGACCACGCCATTCCTAGCCTGTTGGCTATATCATTGTGGTGATGATTTTAACTGTGCTACCGGTCCTTCTTCTCGGAGCACAATTTTCGACGATGAACTAACCTTACGTCGATCCTCATCGTCATATCATTTCGCCTTGAACAACAAGCTTGGTTTCGAGTTTGTGGCGTACCCTTGGTTCCAATAACCTTTCACTTCATCATTACTTTGACTTGTTGTAAATACATTGCTCGATTACATCTGCATGAAATCTCTCGACAATTGTGTCGTGATCATCATCAACCTTATGAGCTCTTCCAGGAATTCAATTGAATTCATGGTGGGTAATACCTTTCCTTGCCCCTCGATGATTCCTGTTCTCATCGACCACTTTATTGCCTTCCGTTCAACACAACTTGTTCGTGTTTTGTGTAAACCTTGAGATCCCTGCTACCCAGCAGTTGATCTTCCTTACCTCGGAAGTATTACCATCTCCTTTTTGTCAAGGATGTGGTGAGAATTTCACCACCTCTTAAGAATTCTTGATATCATAATACTTCTTGCCATCTTCGTTCATTCCTTGGCCCCCGTATTGTTTTCAACCGGATTACCGACAATTGAGCTATGTCGTGTGAATTCAAAACTTCTAGCAAGCCTCTTGCTTTGAAGTGAAATTCTTAGACTATTGATTATTGAATCACCATTCCAACGTTGGTCGCAACCCGCCCATATTTCGGGCGCTCCTTTCAACCTGTGTTTACTTGTGTATGTTTTCCTCGAGCATACTTCCTTATATCATTTGATCTGACAAATGTTATCTCCTTGTTCACTTAATTGCGGAAATCCATCTTTTGGGAATCTCGGTAAATTGCCGTTGAGTTCACCAGACACCTCCTTGCCCTCTCCTTGGGTTAATGATGGACTCTTGTTAACGGAAATCACTTCATAGTTCCTTTCCCCCGAGAATCTTACATTGTCATCTTGTCAATTTGCGTTGCACCTTGTCTTCTCAGGTATCCTAAGTTCCGAGGTATCCCGACACCAATCGGATCTGAATCTCGGTCGATATGATGGTTGGGACAATTTCAAGAGTTATGACGTTGATCCTTTGTTGACGCGGTAACATGATGTCATGCCTAGCACTTCTCGGCCGGAGGACCTATCATTATAGATTCCTTTTCAGCAGGGTTATTCTTTCATCCATGAGGGAATTGTAATCTGTTTCTACAAGTTATTCTGATGGATCCTTCGTGATTCCAAAGTCCGATCTTCACTGAAGACCATGCCAATGCTATCTCGAAGCATATACGTGATACTCTGGTTTTCAACAAGAACATTGAAGCCCAATGCTAAATGTTTCTTGCTCAATTATCCAAACACCGTTGTATGGGTAATGTCATGAAATTTCTCTCCCCTTACCTAAAGGGTTCTCTACATTATCTCCTCGTCGTGGATATCTTGCTCTGCTTGTCCTTGGGAAGGATATACCCTTGAATTATGTGTTTAAACATATTTTCCTTTCCATTGTTCTATTTAATCTGATGATCATATTTTCCATCCATTGGTTTGTTTAAACCTTTTCTATGATCTACATGAGATAAGCAGTAATAATCCACTGCTTGTGCAAGCACCTCGTGTTACAACACTGCCAGTAAGACCCTGTTACTATTGTTGGTGACATTTCGGTAACCACCGATGGACGAGAACCTTGCCTATTGGTCCGCCTCGTTCAACGAAAGGTGAAAATGGTTCTCTTCGTCCCTCGCCCTTGGTACCTATGATGTTGCCGACATGACCCTCGGACTCTCCTCGACATGCCTTGCTTACATGATCGTGCAAGATGTCACCAACCTTTCTACTTTTAACCACATGGTGGGCCCATAACCCACAGGTCCCGGGGATCGAAACTTGACTCTCTGTACACCCCATTTGTCAAGTTACTCCTCACGCTTGACTTTGTATGTAATTCACGGGCCACTTGCCCGTTGATCTATTACAGTATCGGACGCAATACTTATTCCCGTTGCTCTGAACCCTTTTGCACCTGTTTGAGCATCGGATGATTGCCTACCCGCTTGAAACTTCTCATGGTACCTTTTTACTTTGCTCTCGATGTTTTCTTAAGTTCCAGCCGAGAGTTACTTTCCGCCACCTTCCTCGATGTTAGCTACCGGATAGTCAACCTTGCAGAGGTTCGTTTCTGCCGGAATAACCCCTTACCTATTCGTGAAATGCGTTGGAGTTACCGAGAAAGGGGCGGCATCACCATGATGACCTCATGGCAGAGAAATGAAGATGTCAAGGTAATGGATCGACCTCTTCAAGAAGATCAACCAAGGCCGAGAAGATTCGTTAGGATTTCGTAACCAGGACCTTTCCCCTTACTCCCCTCTTAAATCTCGGACGAGATTTCTTGTAATAGAGGAGAATTGTGGCCTTGGGATAATCACGCTCTGATAATCCCACGCTAATCATGCCATGTCACCTCGGTTACTATGCCAAACATCTCTTTGATTCGAACCCGTTCTAAAACAAAAATCAAAACTAAAACAAACGATAAAAAGTTTCAAAAACAAAATCTAAAATGTTCGGGGGTTGTCTAAAATAGCTAACCTAATTATGGTGGGGTGCACTAATCTTTGTAAAATGCTCGCATTTTAAATAAACTAAAAAAAGAAAAGAAAACAAGAAAGAGGGGAGGAAAACCCCTTGGCCCATTCTGGCCCATCCCCTCCCCACTTGGCCTCCCCTGGCCCATTCCCCGGCCCGGCCCACACCGGCCACTTATCCCCTCACCCCCGCTGCAAACCCTAGCCGCCCCTCCTCTCCTCTCGCCCCCACTCTCTCCCTCCTCGATCCAATCGGGATCGGGCCCGATCCCATCGCCTCAGTGGCACGCCCGCTCGTCCCGCCGCCCCTCCTTCCCTCCGTCGCCCCAAGCACGGCGACCGCCGCTTGTGGTCGACCCGACCCCCTCCGCCTCCCGGCGCCGGCCAGGCGCTCCCCAACCGCCTCCCGCCGGTCGTCACCGTCCTCCACCGAGCACTTTGCCTAGTCCCGACTCCCCATTGTGAGGCCCTCTCTCTCCTCCTCCCGAATCGCGCCCGTCGTCCGGCGCCTCGTCGCCGGCCCCGACCCCAGCAGTCGCACCGCCTCCCCCTCGCTCCCTCTCCTCTCCGTCTGTGCCTTGTAGCCCGTCGCCCGGCTCCGTCCGGCTTGGCCCGCCGCTCGCCCTTGAACCCCGTTCCTCTCTTCTTCCCCGTCGACGCCTCCGGCCGCCCGGACGCCACCCTCGCCGGCCCTTCCCCCACGGCCGCGAAACCCGGCCCCTTAAGCCCCAGGGCCTCCCGTCGTGGCTCCGCCCCCCCTCACCGCCGTCGCCTCGCGCCGCTTCGCCGCCGGCCGATCGGCGCCGTGGCTCTGACCCCGGCCGCCCGACTTAACCTCGGCGCCCGGTCCCCGTTGGCAGCAGGTTGAGCCATACCTTGCCCACCCGATCCGTTTGCCCCTCGGGGCCCATGACATGGGGCCCCACCCCCCAAAAAAAGGAACGGTTTTATTAAAACATAAAATGAAAATAAATTAAAACTAATTAACTAATTAATTAATTAATTAATTAAGTAATTAATTAATCTAATTAATTACGATTAATTAACACTAATCATTAATTAACCTAATTAACTAAGGTTAATTAACTTTGATTAGGCTAATTAAATTAATAGAGAATGAGATGCGGGATCCACATGTCAGGGTTGACTTGGTCAACCCTGTTGACTGCTGATGTCAGCATGACATCATGCTGACGTCATAAATACATTTTTCGAATTAATTAATTAATTAATTAAATTCCAGAAATTATTAAAATCTTTTAAAAATCATATCTTTTAATCCGTATCTCGGATTAAAATATTTCCAACATGAAAGTTGCTCGAGCAGCGAGGCGAATCCGGATACGTGATCCGTTAAATCGCCACACACCCCTAACCTATCGAACCTGTAACTTTTCCTCCTCCCTTCCGCTCGAAAACCCAAAACACCGGCGATACTTTCCGGATGTTTCCCTTAACCAAGTACCCCCCCTCATACCACGTTAGGGCACGCCTAGCATCGCTTCTTGACATGTCATGCATCGATATGCATCTGTTTACTTGGTATTCATTGTTTCTTCCCCTCTTCTCTCCGGTAGACTACTGAGACCCGGCTGCTGCTGGCAGATTCGACTACGGTGTTGTGACCCTCTCTCTTGCGAGAGCAACCAGTAAGCCCCTTTTATCATCCCGATATCACCCATTCCATTCTCTCATGCTTGCATCAGATTTTACTCTTATTATTGTTTGCTCCTATTACATTGCATAGCCTGCTTATTGTAACCTCGCTATTGTTACCTACCGCTTATCCTAAACCGCTTAGTATAGGTTGGTTAGAGACCCATCGGTGACCCCCACCTTGTCCTTGTTGCCCTGCTTCATCATTGAAGACCCGATCAACGGGATCGAAGACCAGCCCCGACACCGCACATCACTTCCCTTAGTTGCTCGACACTACTAGGTTACTATCGGTACCGAGGGTGAAACCTCTACAAGACTTCCGATATTAACCACGTAGTATAGCTATCCGGTTGTGGTCATCGAGGGTGATTTCCTCTTTAACCACTTCCGTCTGACTACGTCGTGCAACCCCTCAAGTGTGGACCTCGAGGTGAATCCTCTTATGTTCACCTTGATGACTACATTGAGTGGAATTCACCGGGGTGATTCCTCGTGTTTTCCTTGATGTTTGGACTCACGGTTACTTGGACTTTTACCACTTTACTTGGAAAGACGGGTGCGACCACGAGGGGTACCAGCGTGCTTAATTGCAGTGATGTGGAGACGGGTTGACTGGAGGGTGCCCGCGAGATAATTACGAGGCGTGGCGGGCATTCCTAGCCCTTGCCGCAAGTCCTCGAGACGGGCAACGGGGTCACATCTTCGTGAGTCTCGCTTGTTACCGCTGCGTTCCTAATCCACTACGATTTGGATATTTGATCCGAGGGGCCTCGGCACGATAGCACTAACCATCACGTGGGCTAAGTATGGGCGTTCTGCGTCGTATACATCAGCCGAAGCTTAATAGGCGTCGTGACGGGCGGTGTAGCCGGGTTGGACCGGTAAGCTCCTGCCTTTTTAGGGAGGTAGCTAGGTCTGCTCACCGGCCGCCTCGCAACGCGTCTTGAGAGTTCCCGGGAGATGGCCCATGACCCACAGGGGCATAGGTTTAGTCCGTGGCTGGCCTCTCTATTAAGCCTAGGTCGGGTTGCGGCGTATTGTTTGGCCGAGGCCGGGCATGCCTCGGAAAGTGTGTCCGGCGGAGTTAAGCGGCGTGGTGGGTAAGTTGGTGCACCCTGCAGTGAAGAAAACATCTATCGATAGCCCGTCCTACGCAGTAACGGACACTTGGAGTTGTATCCGATCGATACAACTAGAATCGGATACTTGAGATGAGACATGGATATGAGCAATGGATTGCGATAAGAATTGGATTGTGATGATAAGCTGGATAGTATGGCTCTGGGATGCCTTTCTCGCAGGGAGTCGAGAAAGGATCTCGGCCGAGGTTGGTAACACTCTTGCTACTTTAAGATATGCTACTCTACTCCCTCTTGTTTGCTGCAAGATGGTGGTTTCGAAGATGCTAGTCTTCGATAGGACTAGGCCTTCTCTCTATTCTAGCACTTCAGCCAGTCCACATATACAGCCTTCCCTTTGATAATGTTGCATATGTAGTGTAGATCCTTGCTTGCGAGTACTTTGGATGAGTACTCACGGTTGCTTTGCTCCTCCTTTTCCCCTTTCTTCTTCTTTCCGGTTGATGCAACCGGATGTTGGAGCCAGAAGTCGAGATGCCACCGCCGATGCTTACTACTACGTGGAGACCGTCGGCGACCGGGAGTGGTTAGGAGGCTCAGTGCAGGAGGCCTTGCCTTTTCGATCGTAGTTGCTTTTGTGCTAGCCTTCTTAAGGCAAACTTGTCTAACTCATGTACGTACTTAGATATTGTTGCTTCCCCGACTCTTGTGTTTTCGAGCTTATGTATTCGAGCCCTCGAGGCCCCCGGCTTGTAATATAAAGCTTGTATTATTTTAATTTGTGTCTAGAGTTGTGTTGTGATATCTTCCCGTGAGTCCTTGATCTTGATCGTACACATTTGCGTGTATGATTAGTGTACGATTGAATCGAGGGCGTTACATCCGATCTGTGCGTCAAGGCTGATGGTAACAGGAAGCAAGGGACATAGATGTTTATCCAAGTTCGGGCCCTCTCGATGGAGGTAAAACCCTACTTCCTGCTTGATTAATATTGACGATATGGGTAGTATAAGAATAGATCTACCACGAGATCGTAGAGGCTAAACCCTAAGAGCTAGCCTATGATGGTATGATTGTAATTGCGATCGGTCTTCTAAGGACCAACCTCTTCGGTTTATATAGACACCGGAGAGGGCTAGGGTTTACATGGAGTCGGTTACAAGAAAGGAAACACAATATCCGGATCGCCAATCTTGCCTTCCACGCAAAGGAGAGTCCCATCCGGACACGGGCCGAAGTCTTGAGTCTTGTATCTTCACGCTTCAATAGTCCAGACGTTGTACACAGTCCGGTAGTCCGGATACCCCCTAATCCAGGACTCCCTCAGCCACCTTGTCCTCTGTGCCCGCGGTCATGACTTCAAACCACCGTCCAATATTTTTTTGTCATTTGTTTTCATTCTTACTTGCAAGATGCCCGTGCATTGCACGTAACATTAAGATGCATTTGTATGACTAGTGTATCTTGTGAGAGAAAAGGATGAACGAGGGAAGGCCTTATTTGCAAATGTGGAGAGGTGTGTGGGTACCTTTTTGCAAAATTGTCATAGTTTCTTTTCTATCCGTGATGATGGTGTGCCTACCATCCTGCAATATAGGCCGTCCGATTTATATCTAACGAATAGGAAAGAAACTATGACAATTTTGCAAAAAGGTACCCACACCCCTCTCCACACTTGCAAATAAGGCCTTCCCTTGTTCATCCTTTTCTCCCACAAGATAAACTACTCATACAAATGCATCTTGATGTTCTGTGCAACGCATGGGCATCTTGCTAGTATTTTATAAGAGTGTAGATGTAGAGTAGATACAAGCCGACAGGTGGGCCTGATGGTAGTGAGATAATGTGATGCAACATTAGAGGTGCCACGTGGAGCGTTTAACTGGTCAACTAGTCGTGTCTTGAGCAAATACATAGTTCTACGGTGAGCCCGTGACTGTATAATAACCACAAAACATAAATGGTGACCGTAATGAGTGGATTCTGAAGTCCAATGTACGTATCATGCTTTCACTTCAAATACAATGATTGTCACTATATATATCGCGAGAGAAAGATGAAACATGCGTGAATGTGCTGGGGGCTTACTCTTAGAGGACCTGGAGATAGTTTGTGGGCATCCGTGAAAGGGGCGTAGAGGGGGGGGGTATGCGATGGAAAGAGAGGTGCTCTTCGTTTCTCTTTATTATGACTAACTTTATATATAGTATAAAAATATACAAATTCATAATGCGGAATAAATATCATTGTGGGCACCATGCAATGCAAGCGTTCATACTCCTCCATATAACTTTGTAATGTTGTATATATGTAAAAATTCTAAAATAATTTTTTGGCCACACTTTATTCAAAAGGAATGTTGTATGTGAAATAAACGTGAAGAGAGGGCTTTTTAGATCAATGGGGTACATGATGTAACATGTGTGAATGTGTAGTTGATGCAGGGCCTAGAGAGGTATGTGTGTGTAATACGTATTTGAGAGAGGCATGGATAGAGGGGCTGACAGGGGGGCCGTGGGAGAGATAGCACGAGAAATGAGAGTGGTCTAGAGAGAGAGAGACGAATATGACGTCATAGTGAGAGATTCCCTTGAGTGTGTATATGCAAGGGGGAGTGGATAGAGGCACCAGGAGAATATATTTTTTGTGTGTGGTGTCTGTGTTGGTATGTGTGGGTGTGAGAAGATAACGAGACGTGGGGGTAGAGGGTGTGTCACCACGTGAGGTCCAGTGGGTCGAGGTGAGGCCCTTCGTTCGGTTCGTGACGCATTTAGGGAGACCCATGGATGACTAGTCGTACAAGACAAAGATAACATAATTGTGAAGGACTCTATGTACACTGACAAAAGCCGGCTAGGATTTGTAACCCTAGGTTCTCGGACTAACGTAACCCCTTTATCTCTGATATTACTATTCATCCAACCTAACTTTAAGGGGCATCCTACAGAAATCATACTCGTCGATTAGGAAGAGAGGTGTGAGACAATGCGTGAGAGACATGCCAAAAGATAATGTGCGTACAGGAGACACGTAGGCAGGTCTATGTATATAGAAAGGGTCGATGGGGATTGTGTGTGTGTATGCTTGCGAGAGGAAGAGTGCTTGTGATAAAGGTTAGTGAAAACAGTCGTAAATGGTTACGAGAGGGAGGGAGGGTTATATCGAGAGCATGTGTGCGAGAAAGACACCTCGAGAGAGAGTGTGTGAGCATGTGTGAGAGACCACCGATGGAGAGTGAAACTACACGTACAAGACTGTTGTACACATTGATTAAAGATATAAATTGTATCCAAATATTAGGATGTGATCATGATATTTGCAATTCGCATAAGGAACGGTCATTGATCCATCAGACATCTAGATTCTATCGAATTTAAGCATGTATTTGTTATTATTCGACACAATTGATCCACATAGTTAGTTTTTTGAACTCCAGACAATGCATCGCTTTAGCAATCGAATATAAACGTGAGTATAGTTCATGTTGTGTATGTAAAGCACAATATACATACGAAAGTTCCACAATGAACATTATAAATAGCTACCTATGAAATAGCATACATTTGAATTCAACTTAAGGTGGTTTTAAGAAATCTAATTCAACATGAAGTCCATTCAATTATTTGAATTTGATATCATGGCATTTGTAAATCATACCTAAATTATGGGGGCACCAATATTTGCTCTAATTTTGTACATAATAGCATATGTAGTCGTGTACAAAATAGATTCTAATTTAGCTCCTCCATTCCAAAATAATCGTAGTTATAGGATTTTCAAGTGTCAAAATTTCAAAAAGAAGCGGATAATTTAATGAGGTTTTCAAACATACAAGGTCAAATTTAACATTGTCTATTTAGGTCAATCCTCAAAGTTCAAGAGTACTCTAAACGTGAATGCTTGTGTTTCAAAATTTCGAACGAAGCGCCAAAAGAGCCTCTACTCGCCCGAAACCGCGTGAGACCAATGTTTGGTAGTACAAGGAAATTACTTTTCTAATAACTCCGATCCGTGAAACCTACCGGCCCGACGTCCAAAGGTCTAAACCGGGGTAGGTTTGTAGCTTCATCTAGATGCCACGCAACCGCCTTGAAAAACATTCATACACAATGGCCGCTAAGCACACATGCGCCATGACGAAATCGCTCCCGCCCACTATTTGGGACACCTGGGATTACCATCCTACCCCGACCTATAGTAGGTCCGAATTTAAGAGGGGCAAAGTTTGTACTTTCCCCAAATTTGAACAAGCTGGTCCCATCTTCTGTTCAAAAAGCCAAAAACAAGCGTCCCTAGACCAAAACATGGTTCTCCCCTCCCCACCCACCCGTCCGATTCCCCATTCGTACTCCGTGGGCAAAAACTACCTCTCCACCACCGCTGAAACCCGCGTCCTCCGTCCGCCACCCCATTCCACCCATCAACCGCCGCCCTCCTCCATCACGCCGGAGCCGATACCCCGACGTCGTCATCCACCGCAACCTCAACCACAACGCCCTCCACGGCTAGTAGTGGAAGCCGAGGCCGAGCCGTCCGTACCCGAGCCAGTTCAACCACGCCATCCTACGCCTCACCGCTGCCGCTCCAACTTCGCAACCCTCCACCGCACCGGAGCTATTCCTGCTATGCCATCCTTCGCCGCCTTGGATCTGCTTCCCCTCCGCTGACACACGTCCACGGCAACACAGTCAACAATTTGGCCATGGGTTCGTCCAAGCCTGCACCCTCCAGAACATCACTTTCCCCGACAAAAATAAGAAGATCGGTGCGACTTGTGGAGGCGACCACACCGGCAACCAAAAATGGTACTCCTCTTCCCTTATTCGTGCAAATCTTACGTGTTTGCTTGCATGATATTCATCCCATAGAATAGTAGTTGACCGCTTCTTCTTGATACTAGATGTTCCTAGTAACTCGTGATGCACAAGGTTTCTCCTCATATACTATTTCACCTTAGCTAGAGGTCCGTCGCCCCCCTGAATTTCAATTCCTGGTTAGTTGATTCCCAATTAACGGAAGTATTCCCCGGCGTAACAGGCGCTAGTCCGCCTATTATGCCGAGGAAGCAGCGCCTCGGTGTTTATCTTAGGGACGTGTGGGGCCTAGAGCTGCTGGCGCCTAATCTGGAGGTCGGCCGGGATTAAAGGGATGGCATGGGGGCACTGCCAAGCACGGCAGTGGTGTGAGGTCGAGGGGAGGGTGGGGCGGCGGAGGCAGGGGTCTGGGCCGGTGGTCGCTGGCGGTTCGAGAAAGATCGTCAACAGTGACTGGCGGGATGTAGAAGGCCATCTGCCGTTCCTTATAGATCGGACGGTTCATTAAAAATCGATCGACCTATTTATTTTCAATCGTGATTGTCTTGATATGACCACATGTGGTGGTGTCTTTGGAGGATTACCTGCATTTCCTGTGCTCATATATTACAAAATCATATGGAGTAGAATCTAATTTTGTTTGCCATGCAATGTTGTAGAGCTATCATATGTCTCCTGTCATTTATTTTTCAGCCTCCTGGTATCTGCTACTTTTACAGTGCACTAGTTCTGCACACACTTCACCCATACTCTCGCTATTGTGTTTTTATGCAAGGGTATTTCAGAGTCTGCCTCGATAGAAGCATAAAAGAAAAGAGAGAAGTTGCTCCGGCTTTCTACGCGGGTAAGCATGGCACGTTACAACGCTATAAAGGGTGCAGTGTCAGCAGATGGAGACGGTAAACGTAGCTCTGGAGTTGATGACCTCGCTCGCAATGGACCACCATCACAGATGCTTGCTTTAACTTCGCGGTGTCATATGTGGTTGCATGTTCCATATGGTGTCTAGCTTGTATTTGAAAGGCCGAAGTCGGTCTTTGTTAAGATAAGGAAAGATATTTTTTACATGAACCACCATCCCGTGAGCACCAGAAGACAAATAGCTAGTCGAGGCCTTTGGCCGAGCCAGTGACAAGCCCATCAAAGAGAGGCATCACCTGGAAGCCAACTAAAAAGCCGCGTTGGTGGTGAAGCAGCCGGCCTCCCACCAGGCTCTTAGGTCCTAGATGATCATGCTCACCACTCCAGCCGGATGTCTAGCTTGTATTGCTTCCAATTTGGTTAAATTCCATCTACTTAGCTTACACATTATACCTTTGAATATGACATGCCTTTCTATTTTTGGTACATACTAGTACATCTGTGTATTAACCATGTTCTTACATCAAACTAATGTTCTTGTGTATCCCTCATCAATCACTTATGATGAGGCAGTCAGGCAAGTGGATTACTCCTCATTTAAAGAATGCAGTGTCAGCCTCCCGACATGATTCTCAAGAAACAGCAAGGCTAGATGAAGATAGTGAACGTAGCTCTGTAGTTGATTACCGCATTTCCCCTACACTAGCATCGCAGGTGCTTGCTCTAACTTGGCACCGTGATATGTGGTTGCATGTTGCATATGGTGTCTAGATTGTAATTCTTCCAATTTAGTTAAACTGCATGTGCTATTACCTTAGCTTATACATTATACACATTAATGTGACATGCCTTCCTGTATTTAGTACATAGTACATCTGTCTATTAAGCATGTCCTCACATAAAACTATTGTTTTTTGTATCCCGCATAAATCAATATGTGAGACACCTTGATATATGCTGTGTGATATTAGTTGCATCTTTGATATGATTTATAGCATGCGCTGCTTCTAATTTGTTGAAATGCCATTTATGATGGGACACTTTTAACTTGGCAGAGTCATATTGGTTGCATCTTTCACGTGGTGTCTAGCTTGCATTGGTTCTTATTTGGTGAAATGGTTTCTGCTTAGTTTACACAAACAGTTGTGAATATGCCATGCCATCCTGTTTTTCGTATTATTCCATCCTGGAATCAAGCGTTTCCCTTACATCAAAGTAGTGATTGTCAGTATCATGCACGAATGAGTTCTGAAGAGTGAATTTTATTGCTTTTTCTTGTCGGTTTTACTTGACAATTCAAAATCAATAAAGCGGAAGGAAGTTAGCAAGGCAGCGGATGAAGGTGCTCCTTCCAAATGGAGGGCCTCTACAGATTCTACTCCTCCATCCCCCCAAGATGATTTCCAAGACAACACATGCATAGACACTTAACGTAGCTGTGTTCGTGATGAGCACTTCTCCCCTAGTGCACCATCACAGGTGCGCCCTCTAACTTGGCACTGTTATATGTGGTTGCATGTTATGTATGATGTCTAGCTTGTATTGCTTATAATTTTGTTGAATTTCATCTGCTTACTTTACACATTATACTTGTGACTAAGACACGTGTTCCTGTTTCTAGAACATACAATATCATCTATCACACCATGTTCTTACATCAAAGTACATTTGTTCTGAAGAACTAAATTGTTATTCGTTTTTCTTGTCGGCTTGACTTAACATGCACAGAGAAAGAGGAAGCAAGACAGAACGACAGGGAAAGGGAAGCGGAACAATCCTGCAGATTCTGCTGGTACTTATGGTGCAATAGAAGGTCAAAGTCCAGCGGAAAATTGTACCGACGGGGTATCCTATGCTACACGAGCTGCAGAACAAGCCAAACAGAAACAAATAGCTGCCACCAAACAAGTAGAGACAACCCTAGTTGTTGCAACACCTTCCACAGTACCACCAGCTGCATGATTTACTCGTTCGTTAACTCACTAGCAAAGACGTTCCCAAGCTCCCTTGCCACCGACACTACTTCCAAAGCACTCTTGACACAAGATGAGTTGGCAAGATCAGATGAACTTTGTGAGCTTCAACGGCAAGAAGGTAGTTCTTTGAGTCAAATTACTGATTGCATGCTTCTTTATATGTAGTCTCACAGTTTGATGTATACTAACACTTCCTATGTTTGTTGTTGGACTAGCACCTAGGCGCAAGAGGAAACAAACATCAGGGATAATGCTCGATAGGTTAACTAAATGTAGAGGAGGAAGAATGGAGATCCGTTTTGAGGCAGGTTTAAAAAGGCCACGTGATGCTACGGACTCAGCCAAGTTAGTATCAGAGGCACCGGTTGCTGTTAGGTGTCATGTATGTATCCAACCAACATGGATTCAGTACAGGAATGACAAAGACAAAACCCAGTTCAACACCTTCCTCGACCATTTATCTGTAAGTATGGTTATGTATGGAAACTAGTAATATCGTCTTGCTCTGTCCAATACTTTCCAGGTTGCTGATAATGAGACTCCCATAATTTTCAACATATGAGGTTCAAGTTCGATAGCCAAGATGATGCAACCAGACAAGCTTGCACCCATGTTTTCAAGTCTGCTCTGCGACAATACCGGTATAACTTGAGGAAAACTCACTTTGAAGGCAAGGCTAACAGTGACCTTGCCCAAACATCTCTAGTGGAAAATATATCGATGAAGACCGAGAGGCCTCGTTAAACACTGGTCCGATCCGAAATATCAGGTACATTATATATATGTCATCAGATCACATGTTGAAGTACTATTTACGCATGTGCCACACAAATCTATCTTCTAGTTGGCCAAAGAAGAAGGCCAACTGTACGAACGTGAAATTCCAACAGACGACAGGATCTCGTAGCTATATTGCACACTGCGAGGCTCTTGTAATTACCTATTGTTTCACTCTTTTCGCTGCACCATATTATCAGATCTATATTGACTTGTTCCAAATGCAGAGGAAAGCCCACAAGGACCAAAAAGTACCTGAACCAATGTTGTGGAAATCTTCAAGGACTGTCACACCAGCAAGAAGAAGGGCATGACTACACCAGTCAAATCCGTTGTTGTAAGTCCTTAATCCTCATGCCTTTTAACTACTACTTACTTCGACTTATGCCTTGAACTGCATGGTTTGCAGCCAATGTCTATTACTCTTTTCAATTTTATACACAACTGTCTTAGCGTATCATTGCACCTTACTAGGTTTAAAAGAGAGGAGTGATGTTCCTTTGATCTTGACCTGTAATCTAGTTACATCTTTGGACTTGCCCACACAACGTTACAATTGCCTGTTTGTCTGTTCTCAGTTGTTTTCTGATATGAATGATGGCATACTATGCTTACTGTATTATAAACTTCTTCTCTTTATCCTTAGCCCTCAATACAATGTGAAGAAATAGACAATACATTAGCAATGGTACATGGTCATATGTTTGGAACTTGGTTTTATTATGTACTTTGCAATAAAATACAACTATTATTTTACATGGGTTCACCAGAATAAGTTTTGTATATAGACCAAAGCTATTTTGTTTGGTTTTGCTGCCTCCTTAATATCTTATGTTCTGGTACTACTAATGTAAAACCATAATTTTTCAGCGAGCTATGGAAAAATGGTGGAACCGTCTGAAGGTGGCGAGGCAACTATAACCGCAATGTCAGCTCTTGCTGCAGTGGGTCAGTACATGTCCACTAACAGTGCCAAAAGCACGTTCCTGCGTAATACTGGCTTGGTTGTTAACGCAATCTCGTCCAAACTGCCTCATGATCAAGATATGCAAGCTCAAAACAATGGTGTATCTGCGCTCCAGACACAAGTCCATTCCCTAACAGAGACCCTTTGTGAAACAAGGAGAGACAATGTTCGATGTTGTAAAGATATGCATGGTTTTTATACCAGACTATCAGACATTTGCTATGTTGTTCAGGAGCCTAGGAGAACTGAAGGCGGAGGTTATGGTGCTCCATCGGACAATACATCATGAAAACATAACAGTCAGCTCAAATGAATCGAGCTTACGAACTTACGGTGGTGCATTTATACGCTAGATCGTTAACTTTTATGCCAACCTTCCTTTTGTTTTATAGTTGTAATTTGTTTTGGTGCGATACAAAATTTGTTCTTAACGTGCAGCCAATTTGAAGAAAACAACAAGCCATTTTTGTATAGTGTAGGGTGTTCCCTATATTTGCACTGGTGGCGAACTTTGATGCCCACCGGCTGTAGTTAACATGGGCCTCCTACGGGCCATAGAAACAATGGGCCTTCTAAGGGTCGTAGAAACAATGGGCCTTCTACGTGGCGTAGAAACAATGGGCCTTATACGGGCCGTAGACACAATGGGCCTTCTATGGGCCGTATCATCAATGGGCCTTCTACGGGCTTATGATCGGTTGGCCAAACATGGGCCAATAACAGACCACATTATGGCCGTAAATGGGCTAGAGTTGAAATCGTCCGTTCATGGGCCGACCATAACGGCCCGTCGTTAATCGGCCGTATTTTGATGACGCTATGAAAATGACCCAACGTATTAACGGGCCACAAACGAGCCGACTGTAACCACGGGCTGAATTTGGCCCACAAGTAGAAAATGACAGTAACGGGCCATAAGTAAACGAATGTGGAAATGAGCCCAAGAATAAATGGGCCCTGAGAAGGACGAAAGATAACATGGGATAGAAACGGCCCAACGGAATAATGGGCCGTTAATGGGTATAAAGTGATACGTTGTTCATTACGGGCCAGTTTCACCACGTGTTGTTAATGGGTATAAAGTGATACACTGTTCATTACGGTCCAGTTTTACCACGGGCCATTAATGGGCCGAGAGTAATAAGGGCCTGATATGGGCCGAAAGACGTCATGGGCCATACATGGGCTGGAAGTTAAAACGGACTGGAATTATATTGGACGGCCCAAATGACGCTACTGTGCCTAATTCGGATAGGCCGTAAACGGGCCTGGGTTAGCGGGTTGTAAATGGGCTATATGCGACCAAGCCGTTAACGGGCTTCTTTGTGGGCGACCGCCACCTTTTGACCAAGTCAAACGGGCCGGCCTTTTCACATGAATGGGCCTCTGTTGGGCCGTGCCACGTGTCGACATATCATAAGCGCTTTGGGTCCAATGAGTGGATGACATCTGTCCCAACGGTGAGCCGACACGTGTTTCCTCCAGCCAATGGTGATTTTACACGTGGAAAATCCCCATTGGTCGTGGCTGTTAACGGGTTATCGGATCCAAAACCGGACCCGATAGCTTAACGGTGTTTAGTTACGATGGATGCCACGTGTCGGTCACCCTTGGCGAAAGCACTTCTGTGACGCACGATTTATCGTCATGGAAGTGGACACTTCCGTGATGATAATTTTGGTAATGTCATGGAACACTTCTCTGACGGCCGCGGTATGACTATCTTGATTCTGTCATAAATTTGTCATGGATGTACATGCATGACAGAAAACGTGACCTACTGTGACAAACACGTATCATCACGGAAGTGTATTTTTTTGTAGTGTCGGGATACCAAGCTTCACCTGGACCTACACCGCCACTTTACCAGAAGAGGAGCGATGGATGATTCGAGTTCAAGTTCCAGGAAGGACATTCACGCTAGTCACTGAGCCAATAGAGTTTTCCTTTTATGCACCCACCTGGAGTCTAGGCAAAAGCATGGCAGCCCACATTGCTATGGGACGTATTGGAGAAATCTACAAACAGGAGCTGAAGGACACTATCTACCGGATATGTGGGCGCCGAGATGAGCAATGGGAGATGATCAGCACCAGGAAGGACATGTCCATTGCAGCTTTCATCCAGGAGTTAAACCAGCACATTCGACACCAGGAGAACCAGATGTGCTCAAGCATGTTAGATTTGAAGAAGGCGATGACAAGGATCACCGAGCTAGAAGAGGAACTCAAGTCTACACGCGATGGATATGAGGAGGAAATGACGATACAAGTGGAGAAGAATGACGACCTGATAAGAAAGATAGGAGTATTCTTGGGAGACCCCGTGCGGTGGAGAAGGCAGCGAACCCAAGGAAATTCGTTACGAAGACTACATCATCATCGGCATTTACACCGACTCCGACCCTGATGGTAGTGATGATGATTATGAAGATGAAGCTGGAGCGGATATCATGGAGTCTTCCACTGATCAAAATTTCTAGATGACCACCATATGATTAGTAGTCCTTTCCCATGTATATAGTAGTAGTCCGAGCACTTTTGTAACGATAGTCCTAGACCGTTTGTATGCCCTTGCTTGATTGAGTGAGTGATACGATATGTTTGTGTTTGTCTCATGTGCATATGGCTAGTGCTTTCTCACTAGACCTCTTTTCTATTCTAATCTCTCCCCTCTAAACCCATCAGATGCCTCCGAGACGTGACACCGGATTTGTTTCCCCACCGGAGATCATTCAGTTGATCCAGCAACAGAATGCCTTGATGCAGATATTAGTCCAGAACCAAGGCAACAACAACAACAACCCGCCGCCACCACCAGTTGATAACTTAGCCCTTTTTCTGAGGTTGCAGCCGCCGGTGTTTTCCAGTAGCACCGAGCCAATAGTTGCTGATGACTGGTTACGCAAGATGTGAAGGGACTTGACCACCGCAGGTTGCACAGATACTGAGAAGGTGCATTTTGCCGCACACCAATTGGATGGACCAGCAGCTTCATGGTGGGAGAATTACACAACCACTTTCCCTATAGCCAATATCACTTGGGATCGGTTTGACAAGCTTTCACTTTGGCCCATGTCTCAACTGGAGCTATGAGCATGAAGAAGTGTGAGTTTTGCAACTTGCGCCAGGGAAATCGTACTGTGGCTCAGTACGTAGATGAGTTTAGTAAGCTATCACGTTATGCCTCTGATGATGTGGCCACAGATGCCACAAAGCAGGAGAAGTTTATGGAAGGGCTTAATGATGACATGAGCATGCAGTTGATGGTGGCAACATTTAACAACTACCAGGAGTTGGTAGACAAGGCTCTTATGATGGAAGGGAAGCAGCAGCAGATTGAGAGCCGCAAGAGGAAGTATGGACAAGGAAAGTACAATTCCGGAGCTCAGCAGAAGCCTCGTTTAACCCCGAACTTGGGAGGATATACCCCTAACCATGGAGGCATACTCACAATGGAGGGAGTTCCCATAACCACAATGGCCCCAAGAATGGGAATGGGAATGGAGCAAGCAGTAACCAGAACCGCTCCACTCCAGCCACACCCGCCAAGAGGGACCTAAGTCACATTACTTGTTTCAAGTGCGGGAAGACTGGACACTATGCCACTGAATGTTCAGAAGCAAAGAATGGTAATGGCAATGGAAGCGCTGGGAAGAAGCCCAACCCTTTCAACAGGGGACAAGTGGACCACATGAACATGGAGGAGGTTGAAGAGCAGCCTGATGCAGTTATCGATAAGTTTTTGGTTAAGTCATTTACTGCAATTGTTCTTTTTGATACTGGTGCATCGCATTCATATATTTCAAGGGGATTTGTGGACAAGTTTAAGTTACCCACCTTAGCCTTTAGGACACCCTTGGTAGTGAGCTCACCCGGTGCAGAGTATATGGCCAGCCGATGGTGCGATCGGATACCCTTAACCATTGGTAGCCATGTTTTCCCCTCAAACCTAGTAATTTTGGAGTCACGAGGATTGGATGTGATACTGAGAATGGATTGGTTATCGAAGTATGGAGGAAACATTGACTGTGCTAGTAGGTCTATTCTACTCACCACCCCGGAGGGAAAAAGGATCAAGTATGTATCTAGGCATGCGCCTAGGAGGACTCAAGTAAATTCTCTCACGGGAGTTGTTCAGGAGGAAATGCCTGTAGTGAAGGACTATCCAGATGTATTTCCAGAGGAGTTACCAGGCATGCCGCCAGATCAAGACATCGATTTTTTGATAGAGCTATTGCCAGGCACCGGACCAATATCAAAGAGACCATACAGGATGCCCGAAAATGATCTGGAAGAGATCAAGAAGCAGATTAAGGAGTTGTTGGAGAAAGGTTACATTCGACGAAGTTCATCACCATGGGGAGCCTCAGTGCTCTTGGTTGAGAAGAAGGATGGATCATTGAGGATGGTTGTTGATTATCGTGCGTTGAATGAAGTGACGATCAAGAACAAGTACCCACTTCCGATGATCAATGATTTGTTTGACCAGCTGCAAGGAGCTAAAGTGTTTCCAAAGATCGATCTGCGATCAGGATATCACCAGCTGAAGATTCGAGAGAAGGATATACCTAAAACAACTTTCACCATGAGGTATGGGTTATATGAGTATACGGTTATGTCATTTGGACTGACTAACGCCCCTGCCTATTTCATGAGTATGGTGAACAAGGTGTTCTTGGAGTTCCTGGATAAGTTTGTCATGGTGTTCATTGATGATATCTTGGTATACTCGAAGAATGAAGAGGAACACAAGGAGCATTTGCGTTTAGTTCTCGAGAAGCTCAGAGAACATCAGTTATATGCTAAGTTCAGCAAATGTGAGTTTTGGTTGAAGGAAGTTGGATTTCTTGGACATGTTATATCAGGAGAAGGTATAGCAGTGGATCCTACCAAGGTTCAGTAAGTCACTGAGTGGTTGGCACCCACCTCAGTTGGAGAGATCCATGATTTTCTTGGACTCGCGGGATACTACTAGAGATTTATTGAGAATTTCTCCAAGATTGCGAAGCCGATGACGGCATTGTTGAAGAAGGACACCAAGTTCCATTGGACTGAAGAATGTGAAGCAAGTTTCCAGGAGTTGAAGAAACGTTTGACTACAGCCGCAGTGCTGATTCTGCCGGATATATGCAAGGATTTCCAGGTGTATTGCGACGCCTCTCGCTTAGGACTTGGGGGAGTACTTATGCAAGACGGAAGAGTTGTTTCATATGCCTCAAGACAACTTCGACCGCATGAGTTGAATTATGCCACGCATGATTTGGAGTTAGCAGCCGTAGTGCATGCGCTCAAGAGCTGGAGACATTTTGTTATTGGAAACCGTTGCGATGTGTACACGGATCACAAGAGTTTGAAGTACATTTTTACTCGGAAGGAGCTGAACCTCAGGCAGAGGAGATGGTTGGAACTCATAAAGGATTATGATATGAAGTTGCAATATCATCCAGGCAAGGTCAATGTCGTAGAAGACACTTTGAGTCGGAAGAGTTATGTCAATACCCTCGTAAGCGGAGGAATGCCAAAGGAGTTAGCGGAGGATCTAAGGGAGCTACGTTTGGAGATAGTTCCTAAAAGGTTTTGTTGCAGCATTAGAGGTTCCGTCAACATTATTGGAGAAGATTCGAGAAGCTCAGAAGGATGACAAAGAAATTGCTGAAACAAAGGAGAAGATGAGTGAAGGAAAAGCCAAAGGTTTTCGTGAGGACGAACACGACACCTTGTGGTTTGAGGACCGTGTTTATGTGCCCAATTATGCGGAGCTCATGAAGTTGATACTGCAGGAAGCGCATGACTCACCATACTCGATACACCCCGGTAACACCAAGATGTATTTGGATTTGAAGGAGCGTTTCTGGTGGACTGGAATGAAGAAGGATATTGCCGAGTATGTAGCCATATGTGATGTATGTCAGAGAGTGAAGGCAGAACATCAGAAGCCAGCGGGACTACTGCAGCCTATGCCGATACCCGAATGGAAGTGGGATAAGCTTGTCATGGACTTTATCACTAGATTACCCAGGACCCGATCGGGATATGATTATGTCTGGGTAGTAGTGGATCGTTTGACCAAAGTAGCTCACTTTATCCCAGTGAAAACCACCTATACCAGTGCAAAGTTGGCCATGATATACATGACCAGGATCGTATGTCTGCACGGAGTTCCAAGGACCATCGTATCAGATAGAGGAATACAGTTTACTTGAAAGTTTTGGCACCAGCTGCACCAGACCTTGGGTACCAGGCTGGAGTTCAGTACAACTTTTCACCCGCAGACAGATGGATAGACCGAGAGAGTCAATCAGATTCTGGAGGACATGTTGAGATCTTGTGCGCTAGATTATGGATCTAGTTGGGATGACAACTTGCCCTACGCGGAGTTCTCGTATAACAATAGCTACAAGGCCAGTTTGAAGATGGCACCGTTTGCAGCCCTGTATGGAAGAAGATGTCGAACATCGTGGATGTGGGATGAGGTTGGAGACCGCCGGTTGTTTGTACCGGATTTGATTAAGGAGTCTGAAGAGAAGGTTAAGCTAATTCGAGATAGACTGAAGGTAGCTCAGTCCAGACAGAAGAGTTATGCAGATTCAAAATGCAAGGAGGTAGTCTATGAAATCGGAGACAGAGCATATCACCGTGTGTCACCACTACGAGGAGTTAAACGTTTTGGAGTCAAGGGAAAGTTAGCCCCGAGATTTGTAGGACCGTAACGTGTTTTGGAACGCATGGGAGAGGTTGCCTACAAGTTGGAGTTACCTGAAGGACTGTCAGGAGTGCATGATGTGTTTCACGTTTCCCAGTTGAAGAAGTGCCATGCAGAGATGGCCGATATTCCTCTGAGAGATACAGTGCCCCTGGAAGCAATACGGTTGGATAGTGATTTGACATATGAGGAGAAACCTGTCAAGATTCTCGAGTTTGCCACCGAGTTACTCGTGACAAGGTTATCAAGTTTTGCAAAGTTCAGTGGAGCCACCATACCGAGGATGAAGCCACCTGGGAACGAGAGGATGAACTACGCAAAGACAACCCACACCTATTTTCTAGCCAAGCCGAATCTCGGGGATGAGATTCATCTTAAGGGGGGTAGGTTTGTAACATCCCAAATTTTCAATTTGGAATGTTATACATAGGTCATTCATGCATATCATATTTTATTGCATTTCGTTCTACGATCCTCGAAATTCTAAGCAACTCAAGGACCCACGGAGAGAGTTGGGGATTTCACGTTTTTTCATATTTGAATTTTATCACATATTGAAACAAGGATCATGTTGGTTTTAAATAATTTTTCTCTCCGAAAATATTTCGTATTAAACTATATGAGAGGAGATAATATGACTTCTCCAAAATAAACGAAATATTGGAGGAAAAATATTAAAATCGATAAATAAGTTTTATTTGGAGTTTATTGCAAATTTATTTGAATTAGGAAAAATATGCGTTTTTCAAAATTGCATTAGAGACCCAAAAATTTGTTCACCTTGTCCGCTATATTTTAAGAGGAGGGGAAAATTTATTTCAGGATTTTTGGAGTCCGTTTAGTATTTCTTTTAATCATTTCTCTGCGCGTCAGATTTTTTTAAAAGATTCAAACCGACTCCGGGCCGTAACCGGCCAGGACTCCCCAGGCCGGCCCTCTTATAAGCCGCGCACCGCGACCCCGCAGCCCACCCCGCCACCGTAGCCCATCCGCGCCTCCCGAACCCTAGCGTTGCGCCGCCGCCCTCGCCGCCGCCGTCTCTGCTGCGCCGCCCCGATCCGCCGCCCCGCCGCCGCCGCCGCCAACCCCGTCGGACCTCGCCGAGGTAGCCTCCCGCCGCCGCCGGTTTTTGTTAGAAAGCTGCTCGGTTTTTTTAAACCCAGATTCGTTTTTTTAGTTTAGATCGGTTCGATTTTCCATCGGTTTATTTACTTTGCGGGCGTTCGTCCGTACGTTCGTTTTAACAAACGCCGTTCATCCGTTATTCATAGACAGCGAACGTTCGTTCATTAGCTTGTTCGTCAGTTTTTCTTTTTCCAGGGTTTTCCGTGATTCTTTTCGATCGCGATTTCTGCCCTAATAATCGATTTAGTTTATCTTTTCGCTCATTTATCAAAATCAGGCGATTCAAGCGCCTAGATCTTGTCTCAAAGCCCTCTTTATGTTTAATCAATTTGAAAAAGATTTTGGTACAATAAAATTTGATTTTAGTCCAGATTAGTAATCGGATCTTGTTTCTTTCGCAGTTTGAGTTTCGTTGCTCCTTTTGATTTGATTCTTTTTGCAAACCGGAGTTCTTCAGTTGAACTTTCTGGTTAGATCTTCTTATTTGAGTTTTACCCGTGCATCTTTGCTTGATTGCTTATGTATGATATTGTTTGTTTGCGATAGAATTCTCGAAGTGCAAAGCGTGCTATTACGAGTCTCTAGGATTTGCAGATCGTCAGTAAGGCAAGTAACACATTGATCATACTCTTTTCATACCCAGTTTTTATGCATTAGTTACAATCCTCAAACATTGCATGATTAGGATGTGATTAACTTGTGGGTATTGGGAAGTAGATGATGAGGTAGAACCTATTGCCTTTTATTATCAAACCCTTGGGAGTTACTTCTACGTTATGCTTATATCGCCATGCTATGCTCGTAGACATGGTTTGGGTGAGTGAATCCATGACATATGTGAGGTTCTTAATTAATGGTTAACTTAAGGTGGCAACTTTAACACACATCTGGGTGGATTGCTTGTGGGCACCTCGAGAATCCAGTGTTGTCCTAGGACATCCCGGAGGACCCGTGTGATCATCCTACGGTCCGCCACCCAAGCTCAAAGGGATCATAAGATTATTCATTCTAGAAACTTCCGTATGCAGCCACAAATGGGCTCTGGCATAGTTGAGTATGTTGCATGACCTCTTCCAGTGGTAGGGTAGCAGATGTAGGGGATGTAGGTTGGTACTGTCTACCCGGGTTTAGAGTTAATGCCTCTGAAAGACTGTGTCTCGGTCATCCGTTTCTCAAGCACCATGTAGTGCGAGAAATCCAACAGAGGAGATTGAGTCTTGTGGGTAAAAGTGCGCAAACCTCTGCAGAGTGTACAAACTAATCATGGTTAGCCGTGTCCCCGGTTATGGACATCTTGAGTATCTGGTACTTGAATTATTGATTTGATCTCATCACTCTAAATTAATTTGTTGGGTTGTTAATGATTACTTGAATGAGGATTGAGTTGGAGGAACCTTCTCAATGATGTTTCAACCACCATGATAGTTAAATAAATTTATGCCTTTGTTGTAGGGAAAAAATGGATTTTCACAACAACAAAAAAACCTTAGAGCCTCCATCAGCCATACATGCATATAGTGATAGCATTTATATGTTCTTTCCTCTACTGTGTTATATTGCCAGCATATTCCATGTGCTGACCCATTTTCCGGCTGCAACGTATCATGTTGCAGACTTTTCAGACAAGGAGTAAGGTGCGATAGGTCGTTTGTCATGCACTCAGCTATGTCGTTGGAGTTGATGGACTCACTTTATCTTCCAAGCCTTCCGCTGTTATCTTAGTTAGATGGCCTTAAGCCATATTTATTGTAATAAGTTCTCTTTTGAGACATTCGATGTAATAAGTGTGTGATTGCTACTCTGTTATAAATCCTTCGAGTATTGTGTGTGTCAGCATTACCGATCCAGGGATGACACTGAAGCACAGAGACTTGACCGTCTGAGATCAGGTCGCTACAACTTCCATACTACTTTGCTACTAAATACCTTGTTGCAGATATTAAGTCTTTCAGGTGCAGTTGAATTGACAACTCAGATGCTAATACTTGAGAATATTCATTGGCTCCCCTTATGTCGAATCAATAAATTTGGGTCGAATACTCTACCCTCAAAAACTGTTGCGATCCCCTATACTTGTGGGTTATCAAGACCTTTTTCTAGTGCCGTTGTCGGGGAGCATAGCTCTGTTCTCTAAGTCACTTGGGATTTATATTTGTTGATCAGTATGAAGAATTTGAAAGATACCAAAACCAAGATCTATCCCTCTACTATGAGGGGAGGTAAGGAACTGCCATCTAGCTCTGCACTTGATTCACCTTCTATTTTGAGTAAGCTTGCGACGCCACCACCTACTAGTAATTCTGATATGTCGCAAGTAACTAATGATGCCACTTCTGCTATGCATGATGCTTATGATGATACTACTGCTTTGCTTGATACTACTATGCCACTAGGTGATTTTCTTGATGAAGAACTTGCTAGGGTTAGAGAGAATGAAATTACTGAAACTGATGAAATTATTGAAATTGAAGATTATGATTCTCCCCCTAGATATGAATTGCCTAAGGTACTTGAGGGTTTTATTATAGATGAAGAAACCGCTAGAGACTTTTGCTTGCAATGATAGAGATGATCTTAAGAAACTGTTATCTAAGCTGCAAGAAAAATCTTTGAATGCTAGAATATAAAATGACCCTAAGTTTGCTACTTCAACTATATTTTTTACCAATAAGGATTATGAATTCTCTGTTGATCCTGAGTTAATTACTTTGGTTGAATCTGATCCTTTGCATGGTTATGAAACCGAATCTGTTGTGGCACATCTTACTAAATTGAATGATATAGCCACCATATTTGCTCATGAGGAAAAAATTCGCTATTACTATATTATTAAGTTGTTTCCTTTCTCATTAAAGGTTGATGCTAAGCTATGGTTTAATTCTCTTGCTCATGTTTGTGTGCGTAGTATGATATATTACTTCTCTAAAAAGTATTTCCCTGCTCATAAGAAACAAGCAACTTTACAAGAAATATTTAACTTTGTGCAAATTGAACAAGAGAGTCTCCCACAAGCTTGGGTGAGGCTTCTCCAATTACTTAATGCTTTGCCGGATCATCCCCTCAAGAAAAATGAAATACTTGATATCTTTTATAATGGACTAATCGATGCTTCTAGGGACCACCTAGATAGTTGTGTTAGTTGTGTGTTCAAGGAACAAACTATTGAGCAAGCTGAATTGCTATTGACCAACATATTGAGTAATGATAATGATTGTACTCTTCCCGAACCACCTCCTAAGCCAACTCTGAAGAAAAGAGGTATTCTATTTCTCAGTCCTGAAGATATGCAAGAGGCAAAGAAATCAATGAAAGAAAAGGTATTGAAGCTTAAGATGTTAAGAATTTACCACCTATTGAAGAAATACATGGTCTTAATACCCCGATACGTGTAGTAGAGGTAAATTATCTCTATAGATTTGATGAAGGTGATATTCCTTTTAATAAGTCTGCTAGTCAATGCTTGGATGAATTTGATAACTTTATTGTTAAACAAGAAAACTTCAATGCTTATGTCAATAGACAACTGAAACATAATGCTTATATGCTTGAATGCTTGGGTGATTATATCTGTAGAACTGTCAATGATCTTAAGCTTATAAGTAAACATGTTTCTATGGTAAAAACACAAGTAGAACAAGTACTTAAGGCACAAAATGATTTGCTCAATGAGATGAATAATAAAAATAATGATCATGTTGTTAGAGTTATGACTAGAGGTGGTAAAATGACTAAGGAACCTTTATATCCTGAGGGCCATCCTAAGAGAATTCAACAAGATTCTCAGAGAATTAATACTGATGCACCTAGTCCTAGTAATAAAACGAAAAAGAATAATGATAGGACTTTGCATGCTTCTAGTGAACCTACTATAGACACACCTGAGAATCCAAATGATATTTCTATTTCTGATGCTCAGACACAACCTGGCGATGAACATGAACCTAGTGTTAATGTTAATGATGATGTTCATGTTGATGCTCAGCCTAGCAATGATACTGATGTGGAGATAGAACCTGCTGTTGATCTTGATAACCCACAACCTAAGAAATAAATGTTATGATAAGAGAGACTTCGTTGCTAGGAAGCATGGTCAAGAAAGAGAACCATGGGTTCAGAAACCCATGCCCATTCCTCCTAAACCATCCAAGAAAAAGGATCATGAGGATTTTGAGCGCTTTGTTGAAATGCTTAGACCTGTTGATACGTCTCCAACGTATCTATAATTTTTGATTGCTCCATGCTATTATATATTCTGTTTTGGATGTTTAATGGGCTTATTTATACACTTTTATATTATTTTTGGGACTAACCTATTAACCCAAGGCCCAGTGCAAATTGCTGTCTTTTTCCTATTTCAGTGTTTCGCAGAAAAAGAATATCAAACAGAGTCCAAACGGAATGAAAACTTCGGGAGCGTGATTTTTGGAACAAACGTGATCCAGAGGACTTGGAGTGGACAACAAGCAATCAACAAGGAAGCCACGAGGCAGGGGGCGCGCCTACCCCCCTGGGCGCGCCCTCCACCCTCGTGGGCCCCTAGTAGCTCCATTGACCTACTTCTTCCTCCTATATATACCTACTTACCCCCAAACCATCGAGGAGCACCACAAAAACCTAATTCCACCGCCGCAACCTTCTGTACCCGTGAGATCCCATCTTGGGGCCTTTTCCGGCGCTCTGCCGGAGGGGGCATCAATCAAGGAGGGCTTCTACATCAACGCCATAGCCTCTCCGATGATGTGTGAGTAGTTTACCACAGACCTTCGGGTCCATAGTTATTAGCTAGATGGGTTCTTCCCTATCTTTGGATCTCAATACAAAGTTCTCCTCAATCTTCTTGGAGATCTATTTGATGTAACTTATTTGCGGTGTGTTTGTCGAGATCCGATGAATTGTGGGTTTATGATCAAGATTATCTATAAAGAATATTTGAATCTTCTCTGAATTCTTTTATGTATGATTGGTTATCTTTGCAAGTCTCTTCGAATTATCAGTTTCGTTTGGCCTACTAGATTGATCTTTATTGCAATGGGAGAAGTGCTTAGCTTTGGGTTCAATCATGCGGTGCTCGATCCCATTGATGAGGGGAAACGACTTCGTATTGTATTGTTGCCATCGAGGATAAAAGATGGGGTTTATATCATATTGCATGAGTTTATCCTCTACATCATGTCATCTTACCTAATGTGTTACTCTGTTCTTATGAACTTAATAATCTAGATGCATCTTTGGATAGCGGTCGATGTGTGGAGTAATAGTAGTAGATGCAGGCAGAGTCGGTCTACTTGCATGACGTGATGCCTATATACATGATCATGCCTAGATATTCTCATAATTATGCACTTTTCTATCAATTGCTCGACAGTAATTTGTTCACCCACCATAATACTTATGCTATCTTGAGAGATGCCACTAGTGAAACCTATGGCCCCCGGGTTATTGTCCATCATACTAATCTTCCGTCAACTAGCTATTTCTATCGTCGTTTATTTTGCTTTCTTTACTTTTAAGCTTTATCATAAAAATACCAAAAATATTATCTTATCATCTCTATCATATCTCACTTTTGCAAGTGGCCGTGAAGGGATTGACAACCCCTTTATCGCGTTGGTTGCAAGGTTCTTATTTGTTTGTGTAGGTACGAGGGACTTGCGTGTGGCCTCCTACTGGATTGATACCTTGGTTCTCAAAAACTGAGGGAATTTGTTGACATGGATTTTGACCAAGATAAAATAAATATATGGACCACATAATAAAAATTAAAAAAACCGGCAAAAATATGTTTTATAATGAGAAGAATCAATTAAAAATATAATCAATCGCTCTAAGTGAGGACTAACAAAAATAGGCATACGATATATTTTCGAAGGTCGATAATGCACGCATTAAACTTACAATTATAAAATATGACGAAACAAGTAACAATCCTCAAGTTTTCTCCTATGGAAAACATGTAGGCGCACCGTCGCAGACGGATAATGATCTAAAATTTCATCGTCAGAGGGGACGCCAAAAAATGTCAAAGCATCATGGAGTATGTCCCTCCATCAAAATACCATTGTATATTGACGGATGCACACAAAATATAATTCGATGGAGAAGGGCAATAATAGGACCGATCTGCTGCACACAAAAAAAGAAAAAAGAAGAAGAAGAAGAATAAAAAAGAGATCCATTAGATAGCATATATATATATACATGCATGTGGTATGCGTACGTGACTTAGCTCATATAGACATACACACCGTAATTGGTTTCCTCTTAATCATGTCTAGGCATGCATGATGCATGCATTAGGCTCCAATTGAATTAAGAGGCCCAGATGTTGTCTTGTAGCAGAGCCCATCTCTAGGTAGTGTTTAATTAAGCAAATTGATTAAACTATTGGGCCAAAGGGCCATGTGCGCTCTCGCCCAGGTCCCATCAATCAACTCAGGGAGACCAAGTCTGGAGCACTCCATTTCCTACCCACGTTCTACCAGCCAGCCACGCTCCTGCTCCCACGTTCTACACGATGTGCAAGTTGAGTCCTTGGCGCGCGCGGCAGCCTCAAGGGCCAGTGCTGCAAACCCCGCCCCTATAAATACCAGGCATGCAGACTGCTCCAGGGTTGGCCCTTCAATCCATTCGTCTCCCATCTGCTGCTAGAATACACACGCACATACGAACCCACAAAGGAAAGAATAGAAAGAAGCACGCAGGCGCCGTGCTTGCTAGGAGTTTGAAGGTGAGATTCATGGTTCTCCCCTAGCCCCTGATTTGGCCATTGTAGTACAGATCAGGGAGCTTTCTTATTTCTCCTCTCCTCAAAATTCTTGCCTTTAGTCCGGCCATTGCGTTACAGACTAAGGTGCATGTTTAATCTATCTCAAAATTTCGTCTTTGGTTTGGACATTTTGGTATAGACTAAGGAATGGGTTACATTCATCTCAAATTGTTGTCCTTGGTTCGGCCATCGCAGTACAAACCAACGGACATGTTATATACACCCCAAACTTCTTGCCCTTGTTCGGCCATTGCGGTACAAACCGAGGTTCATGTTTAATCTACATTAAAATCTCATCTTTGGTTCGGCCACCGCGGTACAAACCAAGGAGCATGTTATATCCATCTTAATTTTCTTTTTCTTGGTTCGGCCATCATGGTATGAGCCAAGGAGCGTGCATGTTCCTTCTACATATTGCATATGCTTCGTCCTAATGATCTCCTTCTTGGTTCGGTCCCCTTAGTGATACAAACCAGGACGAGCGTCTTGTTCCTTGGTTTGGTCCCTATACGCGGATACAAATCAAGAGAGTATCATAGGCACGAAAACTTCATAAAAATTGCCTCAATTTGGTCATCATAAAAAAATGGATATGACTAAGTTGGAGACAAATTAAGAACATGCTAAACAAAATTCATAATTCTTATTCGGTTGCACTAAGGACATTATGTGTCATGCTAGTTGTAATACAAACAAGAACAAACCAAGAGTTTCTTCACTTGGTTACGCTACACGAGGGCATTATCTTAATGCTACTCAGTGTTAGTAGTAATACAAGCAAGGCGAAACTTAACTTAAAATGTGTTCATGTTACACACCCAAAAACCAAAATCATGCAAGATGAATTGTAAAACATGTTGCATCACAAAAAAATAATATTGCTTGGTTACGCTACACGTGGGCATCTTCTTAATGCTACGCGGTGTTAGTAGTAATACAAGTGAGAGAAAATTAAACAAAATATTCAGGCCACATATTTGGTCCAAAGTCAAATAAAACATGGCATGAAATGCTCCAATGCTATAAGAGCCTAAACTATTAGCATCGTCATAAATGGGTATGACAAACTCACTTTACTTGGGTTATGCTACACACAAGCGTCAATGATGTGACGCTATGTGGAGTTAGTGCTAATACCACGTAAGGTACAAACATAAACAAGAATGATAAATGTCAGATGACTCAAGCAATACCATAATTGCTCCACAAACCTTTGCTTGGTTACGCATCTTAGTTCTACGCGGTGTTAGCAGTAATACGAGTAAACCAAAACTTAATGAAAATAGGTTTACTCCACATCCACATATGCATACAAAATTCATACAAAATAGATGATAAGGCATATTCCATGTATCCCACATAGGCTCTAAACGAACAAAAATACCATAAACAAACTCCACTCAGGTCAGGCTTGATACTGGGCGGACTCAGAGTCTACAAAATATGACACATATCATATGCACCATAAAAAGCATCAATATTGTGTCAGTAAGCTTCAGTCCATTACGCTACACATCGGCACCACATTAGTGTCGCGCGGTGATAGTAGTAATGTGATGATGCAAAACTTATTCAAATTGGCATGTCACATGTATCCATGCCACCAAAACCAAAGATGTCATATAAAATTCCCAAAGAAAAATATATACATATCCTATATGCTATGCGTAGGATAAAACTATGCCTAGCCAAAATCAACCTGCATTCCGCATATAAATGAGGTTGAACACACACAAATTGTTGCATGCTAGGAAAATATATTCCCAAACATCACACATACAATCATAGAGGAGTACTTGCATGGAACCAGACTTCAAGCTCACCAAGAAGGAGTTCGTGGTCGACCGCGAGTTGGATTTCTCTTGTAGTATGTTGTAATTGGAATGTGATGCAATCCTATGTAATAGATATGTTGGAATTCTTAATCAGGGGTTTTCTCTTCGGAGATGTAATTAACAGAATTTATGTAAACGTAAGAGTTCTGGAAATAATGTACCTACAATGTTTGATTCTATTTTTATTTTATGCATTTAACTATATTCATTCTGTATCAATGACGTGGACGCGTGTTTCACGCCCGCCATTTTCCCGTCATCAGAAATACTTACGCTACTTTGCTACATCACCCTTCCTCTTCAAGGGGAAACCAACGCAGTGCTCAAGAGGTAGCAAGAAGGATTTCTGGCGCCGTTGCTGGGGAGTCTACGCACAAGTCAAGACATACCAAGTACCCATCACAAACTCTTATCCCTCGCATTAGATTATTTGCCATTTGCCTCTCGTTTTCCTCTCCCCACTTCACCCTTGCCGCTTTATTCGCCCTCTCTTTCCGTTCGCTTCTTTTCGCTTGCTTCCCGTGTGTTCGTTCTGTCAGATCGCCATCATGTCTGAAACGGGGGAGGTTATCATTGATAAGGATAATAGTATGGAAAACTTTGATGTTTTTGATGATCTTCTTGAAGATCCTACTATTTTACACACTAAAAAGTTTCGGATTGGTAGCGGTAATATTATTGGGAAAGGAGTTCTTCAAGATTTCTTTACTTGTGTCGGTACCTTACCCTCTATGGGTGTGTCTATTCTTCATAGAACTAGTAGTCTTGTGGAGGCTATATCCTTGCTCGTAGTTGAACTTGAAAGACAATTTATTCACTTGCATCCTTGCATACAAAGGATCTTTCTAGAGTTCTCCAATATAGAGCATTCTTCTGTTAAGCGAGCTGCTACCATCTTTTTGGCACATGAGTTCAGATTTATAATGAAAGAGGCCAATGAAATTTTTGCGCACTATAGGGTGGACGTTGGTCGTCCTCCCATAGAGGCTATCCTTTTTAATCAATAAGATTTAGTGCGCTTACGATCCATAGATCATGTTGCTTACAATGAAAACCTTAGAAAAAAGGTTCCTACCGATGTTCTAGTTGATAGAATTTCCGAACTTAATGATGACTTTGCTATTCAGAACAACGGGTTAGGTTTTTCTCTTGAACAAAGGCTCGTGACTTATTGACAAAAGAATGCTTATAATGATGAATTGGTTGTGCAATATAAGGGGCCAAAGGAGGAACCCATACCTCCCGAGCTTGATCTTGGGGACTTTTGTCCTATTAAATTTAGCCCTCTTGATTACTTTTGCTTGCCACAAAGAAAACTTACTTCTGAACATAGGGAATATGAGATGAGTTTTCATGATTTACCTTACTATCATTATGGCAATACCTAGATCTATCCTTGCCTTTATGCGTAGCTAGGGGCGTTAAACGATAGCGCTTGTTGGGAGGCAACCCAATTTTACTTTAGTTTTTTGCTTTTTGGTTATGTTTAGGAATAAATAATCCATCTAGCTTCTGTTTAGATGTGGTTTTGTGTTTTAGTTAGTGTTTGTGCCAAGTAGAACCTTTGGGAAGACTTGGGGAAAGTCTTTGCGATCTTGCTGTAAAAAGCAGAAACTTTAGCGCTCGCGAGATTAGCTACAACTTTTTATTGGAGAGTGCTATTTAGTTGATTCTTTTTGAAGATGATTAATAGATAAATTCCTCAAGTCAAGCAATTTATTTTAGAATTTTTGGAGTTCCATAAGTTTGCGTTAGTTACAGATTACTACAGACTGTTTTGTTTTTGACAGATTCTGTTTTTCGAGTGTTGTTTGCTTATTTTGATGAACCTATGGCTAGTAATGGAGTTTATGAACAATATAAAAGGTTGAATACAGTAGGTTTAACACCAATATAAATAAAGAATGAGTTCATTACAGTACCTTGAAGTGGTGTTTTGTTTTCTTTCACTAACGGAGCTCACGAGATTTTCTGTTAAGTTTTGTGTTGTGAAGTTTTCAAGTTTTGGGTAAAGATTTGATGGATTATGGAACAAGGAGTGGCAAGAGCCTAAGCTTGGGGATGCCCAAGGTACCCAAAGGTAAAATATAAGGACAACCCAAAAAGCCTAAGCTTGAGGATGCCCCGGAAGGCATCCCCTCTTTTGTCTTAGTCCATCGGTAACTTTACTTGGAGCTATATTTTTATTCACCACATGATATGTGTTTTTCTTGGAGCGTCTTGTATGATTTGAGTCTTTGCTTTTTAGTTAACCACAATCATCCTTGTTGTACACACCTTTTGATAGTGACACACATTATTCGGAATTTATTAGAATACTCTATGTGCTTCACTTATATCTTTTGAGTTAAACAATGTTGCTCTAGTGCTTCACTTATATCTTTTAGAGCATGGTGGTGGTTATATTTTATAGAAATTATTGATCTCTCATGCTTCACTTATATTATTTTGAGAGTCCTTTAGGACAGCATGGTAATTTTCTTTGGTTATAAATTTAGTCCTAATATGATAGGCATCCAAGATAAAAAATTTAAGTGCATCGAATACTAAGAGAAGTTTGATACTTGATAGTTGTTTTGATATATAAAGGTGGTAATATTAAAGTTGTCCTAGTTGAGTAGTTGTGAATTTGATAAATACTTGTGTTGAAGTTTGCAAGTCCCGTAGCATGCACGTATGGTAAACGTTGTGTGACAAATCTAAAACATGAGGTGTTCTTTGATTGTCATCCTTATGAGTGGCGGTCGGGGACGAGCGACGGTCTTTTCCTACTGATCTATCCCCCTAGGAGCATGTGCGTAGTGCTTGGTTTTTTATGACTTGTAAATTTTTGCAATAAGTATGTGAGTTCTTTATGACTAATGTTGAGTCCATGGATTATACGTACTCTCAACCTTCCATCATTGCTAGCCTCTTCGGTACCGTGCATTGCCCTTTCTCACCTTGAGAGTTGGTGCACACTTCACGGTGCATCCAAACCCCGTGATACGATACGCTCTATCACACATAAACCTCCTTATATCTTCCTCAAAACAGCCACCATACCTACCTATTATGGCATTTCCATAGCCATTCCGAGATATATTGCCATGCAACTTTCCACCGTTCCGTTTATTATGACACGCTTCATCATTGTCATATTGCCTTGCATGATCATGTAGTTGATATCGTATTTGTGGCAAAGCCACCATGCATATTATTTCATACATGTCACTCTTGATTCATTTCCCTTCCCGGTACACCGCCTAAGGCATTCATATAGAGTCATTGAGTTGTAAATAAATCGAAGTGTGATGATCATCATTAATAGAGCATTGTCCCAAAAAAAGAGAAAGGCCAAATAAAAAAAGAAAGGCCCAAAAAAAGGGAGAAAAAAAGATAAAAAAAAGGGACAATGCTACTATCCTTTTTCCACACTTGTGCTTCAAAGTAGCACCATGATCTTTATGATAGAGAGTCTCTTGTTTTGTCACTTTCATATACTAGTGCGGATTTTTCATTATAGAACTTGGCTAGTATATTCCAACGATGGGCTTCCTCAAATGCCCTAGGTCTTCATGACCAAGCAAGTTGGATGCACACCCACTTAGTTTCTTTTGTTGAGCTTTCATACATTTATAGCCCTAGTGCATCCGTTGCATGGAAATCCCTACTCCTTGCATTGACATCAATTGATGGGCATCTCCCTAGCCCGTTGATTAGCCGCGCCAATGTGAGACTTTCTCCTTTTTTGTCTTCTCCACACAACCCCCATCATCATATTCTATTCCACCCATAGTGCTATATCCATGGCTCACGCTCATGTATTGCGTGAAAGTTGAAAAAAGTTTGAGATTACTAAAGTATGAAACAATTGCTTGGCTTTTCATCGGGGTTGTGCAAGATGAGAGCATCTTGTGTGACGAAAAATGAAGCATGACCAAACTATATGATTTTGTAGGGATGAACTTTCTTTGGCCATGTTATTTTGAGAAGACATAATTGCTTTGTTAGTATGCTTGAAGTATTATTATTTTTATGTCAATATTAAACTTTTATCTTGAATATTTTGGGTCTGAACATTCATGCCACAATAAAGAAAATTACATTGAAGAATATGCTAAGTAGCATTCCACATCAAAAATTCTGTTTTTATCATTTACCTACTCGAGGACGAGCAGGAATTAAGCTTGGGGATGCTTTATACATCTCCAACGTATCTATATTTTTTGATTGCTCCATGCTATTATATATTCTGTTTTGGATGTTTAATGGGATTATTTATACACTTTTATATTACTTTTGGGACTAACCTATTAACCCAAGGCCCAGTGCAAATTGCTATTTTTTTGCCTATTTCAGTGTTTCGCGGAAAAAGAATATCAAACGGAGTCCAAACAAAATGAAACCTTCGGGAGCGTGATTTTTGGAACAAACGTGGTCTAGAGGACTTGGAGTGGACGTCAAGCAATCAACGAGGAAGCCACGAGGCAGGGGGCGCGCCTATCCCCCTGGGGGCGCCCTCCACCCTCGTGGGCCCCTCATAGCTCTACCGACCTACTTCTTCCTCCTATATATACCTACGTACCCCCAAACCATCGAGGAGCACCACGAAAACGTAATTCCACCGCCGCAACCTTCTGTACCCGTGAGATCCCATCTTGGGGCCTTTTTCCGGCTCACGAGGGGGGCATTGATCATGGAGGGCTTCTACATCTACACCATAGCCTCTCCGATGATGTGTGAGTAGTTTACCACAGACCTTCGGGTCCATAGTTATTAGCTAGATGGGTTCTTCTCTCTCTTTGGATCTCAATACAAAGTTCTCCTCGATCTTCTTGAAGATCTATTTGATGTAACTCTTCTTGCGGTGTGTGTTTATGACCAACATTATCTATGAACAATATTTGAATCTTCTCTGAATTCTTTTATGTATGATTGGTTATCTTTGCAAGTCTCTTCGAATTATCAGTTTCGTTTGGCCTACTAGATTGATCTTTCTTGCAATGGGAGAAGTGCTTAGCATTGGGTTCAATCATGCGGTGCTCGATCCCGGTGTGATGAGGGAAACGACACGTATTGTATTGTTGCCATCGAGGATAAAAAGATGGGGTTTATATCATATTGCATGAGTTTATCCCTCTACATCATGTCGTCTTACCTAATGCGTTACTTTGTTCTCATGAACTTAATACTCTAGATGCATGCTGGATAGCGGTTGATGTGTGGAGTAATAGTAGTAGATGCAGGCAGGAGTCGGTCTACTTGTCGCGGACGTGATGCCTATATACATGATCATGCCTAGATATTCTCATAATTATGCACCTTTCTATCAATTTCTCGACAGTAATTTGTTCACCCACCGCAATACTTATGCTATCTTGAGAGAAGCCACTAGTAAAACCTATGGTCCCCGGGTCTATTCTCCATCATATTAATCTTCCGTCAACTAGCTATTTCTATCACCATTTATTTTTCTTTCTTTAATTTTAATCTTTATCATAAAAATACCAAAAATATTATCTTATCATCTCTATCAGACCTCACTTTTGCAAGTGGCCGTGAAGGGATTGACAACCCCTTTATTGCGTTGGTTGCAAGGTTCTTATTTGTTTGTGTAGGTAGGAGGGACTTGCGTGTGGCCTCCTACTGGATTGATACCTTGATTCTCAAAAACCGAGGGAAATACTTATGCTACTTTGCTGCATCACCCTTTCCTCTTCAAGGGAAAACCAACGCAGTGCTCAAGAGGTAGCACCTGTCCTTTTGCATATGCATTTGACTGATATTCTGAAAATGTCTCCTTATGCTAAGTATATGAAGGATATTGTGACAAATAAAAGAAAGATTCTGGAAGCTGAAATTTCCACCATGCTTGCTAATTGTACTTTTAAGGGTGGAATACCTAAGAAACTAGGAGATCCAGGAATACCAACTATACCATGCTCCATTCAAAGAAACTATGTTAAAACTGCTTTATGTGATTTGGGAGCCGGTGTTGGTGTTATGCCTTTCTCTTAATATCGTAGACTTTATTTGAATAAGTTGACACCTACTGAAATCTCTTTGCAAATGGCTGATAAATCAACTACTATACCCATCGGTATTTGTGAGGATGTGCCTGTTGTGGTTGCAAACGTTACTATCTTAACAGACTTTGTTATGATATTCCCGAGGATGACAGTATGTCAATCATCCTTGGTAGACCCTTTTTGAATACTGCAGGGGCTGTTATTGATTGCAACAAAGGAATGTCACTTTTCATGTTAATGGTAATGAGCATACGGTACACTTTTCGAAGAAATAACCTCAAGTTCATAGTATCAATTCTATTAGAAAAATTTCAACTATTGCTATTGGATGTTTCGAATTCCCTCTTCCTACTGTCTAAAAGAAATATGATGTTCTTATTGTTGGGGACATGCATATCCCCGTTGAGGTAACCTAGTGTTATATGAAAATTCTTCGGTTTCATGTCACTTGGAAGATGTTTGTCAATACGACTTGATCAACCTTGTTAATAGATTCCTTTTGATGAGCATGAGATGGAAGAATTCAGTAAACACAACTTTCTGTACCCACCTTTTACTTTCTATTATTTAGAATAAATAAAAAAAATACTATTATTCGTCTGTTTTCTGAATTATCCGTGTAATAAAAAATGTTCGGAAATAAAAGTTCTCCAAATGCCCCGAAAATTTAGTATGATTTTTATTAGAATTTTTGAGAATTTTTGGCACTGAGAACACACCAGTGGGCCACAAGCCCCGGGGGTGCGCCCACCCCTTGGGCGCGCCCTTGTGGCTTGTGGGTCCCATGTGGATCCAGCTCACTTATTCCAGCACCCATCCACTTCGTCTTCCTCCAGAAAAAATCATCTCGTTGCTCAAACCCGTGTTCTTGCTCATCTTGCTACCATTTTTTATCTCCTTGTGCAAAGCCCCATTCGCAAAACTGTTTTGGGGGATTGTTCTTCAGTATGTGACTCCTCCAATGGTCCAATTAGTTTTTGTTCTAGTGCTTTATATATTGCAAATTTTTGTCTTTGTCTTGACCTTGTTCTTGAGCTTGCATGTCAAATTTATATGGTCCAAAGTAGTTTTGATGCATGATATAGCCTCTAAACACTTGTAGGAGTAGTTGCTATCAATATTGTTGAGTTTTTTTCACTTTTATTTTGAGTCACTAAAAATTTCAGAATTTTTCAGAGAAAGAAAAATGATTAGGAAGATATACCAAGGTGGTTCCTCGAGGAAGCAAACCCCAAGGCTCGCGATACGTGAGCCGGATCTTGAACCACCATTGGGAGCTCCAGTTCGGCCTTGCGAATGGCCATTGGATTAATTCATGGTTCATGCTGGTTTCAAGGAGGAATTTGATGCATACGTGCAAACTGCTGTCCTTGAAGACTTCCTGTTAGATAAGTGTCGACAGTACTATCACCTCAATGATTCATTTGTGTGAAGATTTAAGTTTACATCCCAACGCAACACTCATTCCGTTTTATTTGGTCTTTATGATAAATCATATACCATGGACCTATAAGATTTTCATGATGCATGCAAGATTCCAAAATGGGGGCATTCGTAGTGAGCCACGTAAACTGAATATAATGATTTCCTTGCTAGCATCACTGTGGGAGAAACTAGAAACATTGCACAAGCTACCATAGGGAGCATTCACTTTCCTTCCATACATTATTTTGCTCTCTTTATAGGTAGGTGCATTAATGGTAAACATGATCATAGCCACCTTTGCGCTTCGGATCTTAGTGTCCTCAAGTGTGCGGTATGGGTGATAAATGATATAACTTGGGGGCTATTATTGCAAGGAGGTTGCATCTCAATGCTAAAGATGGAGATTTCTTTGGTGGAATTTATGCCACCCATTTAGCTAATAATCTAGGGGTACCCATAAGGGAGGATGACATTGAGTTACCACCTGCTTTCCTTGATTATAATGCTATGGTGCATTACTAGTTTCTTGAGAGGAATGAACAGTCCCTTCTGTACCGACTAATCTTTGAAGAGGAGCGCGCCTTCCGTATTACGCTTCCCGCTCCTTCCTTCTTTAACTTTCAGGTGAAACGAAGATACTTCATAACTAGTGCGGAGGCGGACGAGTATGAGAGAGCAGAGGAGGCCGCTCGTCTCCGTGAGCCAGCTCGCCAAGCGGTAGCTGCCGCAGCACGGTACAACCCCAAGTACGATTTCGGATAAAATCCAGGCCAGCCATGGCCCTATACCAACTTAGGCCAAAAGCCTAAGCTTGGGGGAGTACGTACTTCTCACCGACATTACGTTCATGTTCACACACTCATTCCATTTGTCGGTGTTCATACTTTTTCATTGTATTATCCATGCTAGTTTTCTTTTCTTGCTTTCTTCTAGTGTGGTTGAAAAACTTTGAGAAAATCAAAAAAATTAGTTCTCGCTTATTTTTAGTTTTCTAGTTTATTTAGTAGTAGTATTAAATGAAAACCAAAAAAGATTTCTCATTCTTCTTTTGCTTGTTGGGAGCTGAGGGAGTCCTGGATTAGGGGGTGTCCGGATGGCCGGACTATGACCTTTGGCCGGACTCCTGGACTATGAAGATACAAGATTGAAGACTTCGCCCATGTCCGGATGGGACTTTCCTTGGCGTGGAAGGCAAGCTTGGCGATACGGATATGTAGATCTCCTCCCATTGTAACCGACTCTATGTAACCCTAACCCTCTCCGGTGTCTATATAAACCGGAGGGTTTTAGTCCATAGGACTAACAACAATCATACCATAGGCTAGCTTCTAGGGTTTAGCCTCTCTGATCTCGTGGTAGATCTACTCTTGTACTACCCATATCATCAATATTAATCAAGCAGGAGTAGGGTTTTACCTCCATCGAGAGGGCCCGAACCTGGGTAAAAACATAGTGTCCTGATTAGAGGAGGTGATGTAGGTCTTTGTACTTCCTCCTCTAATCGGGGTAGCAGCCTGCGTTTTGGGTAGCTCTTGGAGGGGCGTTCGAGTTCGTACTTTTCAACCGCAAGGACATCAGTCCATCTGTCAGCTAGCAAGTCTTGGTCAGCTCTAAGCTGTTGCTGTATTTTCTTGAGGCTGCTCGCCGTGGCCATAAGCCTGCGTTTGAAACGCTCTTGTTCGACGGGATCCTCGTGCACGACAAATTAAATGCGTTGTCGAGGCTTGCCTAAATCTTCGGAGAGAGGCATGTAATTATTGTCATCTGCCTCTCTGTCGCCGCTCTCTCATGAGGGCTGGCTTCTCCATCCTCTGTGCTGAATCCTGCCGAGGGGGTTGTCTTCGCACCTTTGTCCGGGTGTTATTGTCTCCCGTGCTGTAATCGCTGCTTTTTGCTTTGGCGGGATTTAGAGCGGCGCCACGACGCCGGGCGCTTGGGCTTCTTCTTGAGGGGTCATCCTCCGTTGTTCCATCGTCGTTCCCTTCTTTTGGGGTGTCCACCATGTATATGTCATCTGCATTTAGGTGGCCTTCCATGCTCAGAGGCGCTGGTTCTTGGTCGTCTCCTGCATCGGCGTCCATACCGTCGATGTCTTTGGAGTCGAAATCGAGCATGTCGGTTAAATCATCGACATTGGCTACGAAGTGGGTGGCGGATGGGCTTTGAATTTCTTCGTCGTCCGCATCCCAACCTTGCTGACCATAGTCCGGCCAGGGCTCTCCTGATAAAGAGAGAGACTTTAGTGAATTCAGAATGTCGCCGAAAGGAGAGTGCTGGAAGATGTCCGCGGTGGTGAACTCCATGATCAGCGCCCAATCGGATTTGATTGGCAGGGGCGCGGAAGGTTCGGAGTCCGGAGAGGAGTCCAGCACCTTGAGTCACAAGCTTCGCAAAGGACAAGTATGGTGTTCGGCTCGATCGCCGTAGAGATTGCAGCCCCCGAGGCGGTGTCCAGCCACCCGTCCTCGATTGGCAATCGGCCCGAGCTAAGGGTCGGAGCGGACATCGTGCGGCCTCTGTGGCAATCGCTCGCGCAGAGCTAGATCATGCTCGTCGTGATAGTGCGGCGCGCTTGGCTGTGGCTCAACCCCGTCGAAGATCGAGTCTCCGCGGACGTCGGCCGTGTAGTTCAAACTTCCAAATCTGACCTGATGGCCAGGGGCGTAGCTTTCGATCTGCTCCAGATGGCTGTTAATTGCCCGCAGTGCAAAGCCGCCGAATATGAAGATCTGTCCGGGAGAAAAGTCTCACCTGGACTGCATCATTGTTGATGATCGGAGGAGCCATCGGGCCTAAAGGTGACGCATACGCAGGAACTCTCAATGAAAGCACCAATGTCGGTGTCAAAACCGGCGGATCTCGTGTAGGGGGTCCCGAACTGCGGCGTCTAGGCGGATGGTAACAGGAGACAAGGGACACGATGTTTTTACCTGTGTTCGGGCCCTCTCGATGGAGGTAAAACCCTACTCCTCGCTTGATTAATATTGATGATATGGGTAGTACAAGAGTAGATCTACCACGATATCGTAGAGGCTAAACCCTAGAAGCTAGCCTATGGTATGATTGTTGTTCGTCCTACGGACTAAAACCCTCCGGTTTATATAGACACCGGAGAGGGTTAGGGTTACATAGAGTCGGTTACAATGGGAGGAGATCTACATATCCGTATCAACAAGCTTGCCTTCCATGCCAAGGAAAGTCCCATCCGGACACGGGACGAAGTCTTCAATCTTGTATCTTCATAGTCCAGGAGTCCGGCCATCCGGACACCCCCTAATCCAGGACTCCCTCACTCGCACACGACGATAAACGCCGAGATGTTGAGGACGAAGTTCGGGGCCAGATCGTGGAAATCCAGGCCGTAGTAGAACATGAGCCCCCGGAAAAACGAGTGAAGTGGGAAACCTAGTCCGCGGAGGAAATGGGTGAGGAACACCACCCTCTCATGGGGCCTGGGGGTGGGGATGAGCTGCCCCTTGTCTGGGAGCCGATGCGCGATGTCGTTAGACAAGTATCCGGCCTCCCTTAGCTTTTTGATGTGCCCCTCCGTGACAGAGGAGGCCATCCACTTGCCTCCCGCTCCGGACATGACTGGAGAAGGTTGAGGCGGGATGTGCGGACTTGGGCGTTGGAGCTCGAGTGCGCGAAAATGGATAAGCAAAGGAGGAAGAAGGCGTAGATGGAAAAGGTGGATTCTTATCCCCTTATATGGGCGAATGAAACTATGTGCCCCCACCAGCCTGGTAAAACTCGCTTATCTCCCAAGCGTCGTAAATTAATGGCACTTTGTTGGGTTACCCACGCCCGTATTGATGAGAATCCCGAAATAAGGGGACACGATCTCTACTTCAACAAGACGCGTTAAGGAAACCGCCTCGCTAAGTCTACCGAGGTGGGACAAGAAAACGATTCGAAGAAAGGCTTAGCCGTGGTGTGATGTCATGCTGCGGAATACAGCAGCAGGTTGAATTTGTGTAAATATTATTCTCTCTACGGTGGTATGTCAAAATTATTTTGCAGAGCCGGACACTATCCTTGTGTTCAAAATCTTCTATGAAGTATTCGGAGGAGGAACCCGCCTTGCAATGCCGAAGACAATCTGCGTGCCGGACTCGTCGTCATTGAAGCCTGGTTCAGGGGCTACTGAGGAGTCCTGGATTATGGGGTGTCCGGATGGACAGACTATGACCTTTGGCCGGACTCCTGGACTATGAAGATACAAGATTGAAGACTTCATCCCGTGTCCGGATGGGACTTTCCTTGGCGTGGAAGGCAAGCTTGGCGATACGGATATGTAGATCTCCTCCCATTGTAACCGACTCTATCTATATAAACCGGAGGGTTTTAGTCCATAGGACGAGCAACAATCATACCATAGGCTAGCTTCTAGGGTTTAGCCTCTCTGATCTCGTGGTAGATCTACTCTTGTACTACCCATATCATCAATATTAATCAAGCGGAGTAGGGTTTTACCTCCATCGAGAGGGCCCGAACCTGGGTAAAAACATCGTGTCCCTTGTCTCCTGTTACCATCCGCCTAGACGCACAGTTCAGGACCCCCAACCCGAGATCCGCCGGTTTTGACACCAACAGGAGCTTTCCCATGTAAATAGTTTTTCTCGTTCTTGTTTACTTTCTTCACAAAAAAAACTTCAAGAAAATATTTAAGTGTGTTTCTTTGAAATTCCTTTCTTTTCTTCGGGTAGAGAGGAGAAGACCACGATGAAAATGTTGAGTGGCTCTCATATGCATTATTGTTGATCTAACAGAGAGCCCGTATTACTTTGTATTCTCCTTTGAATAAATGTTTGCAGATTCCAGCTTAGTCCACTGTGCATGCACTCTTATTATTATTCACACTGTTCGGTCGTGCAAGTGAAAGGCAATAATGACGATATATGATGAAATGATTGAGATGGAGAAAAGCTGGTATGAACTCGACCTATTTTTTTGTAAATATGATTAGCTCATCGTTCCTGATTCAGCTCGTTATGAATGAAACATGTTTGCGATGATAATTAGAGATTATAGTTACTCATGACATGCTTAATTAGCTAGGAGTTTATAATGGTTGGTCTTGAGTGCCAACATGCTTTTAAAATGGTTGTGATGTAGTATGATAGGATGGTATCCTCCTTTGAATGATTTAAGTGGCTTGACTTGGCACGTGTTCACGCGTGTAGTTGAAACAAAATCAACATAGCCTCCACGATATTTATGTTCATGGTGATTTATATCCTACTCATGCTTGCACTCTATGTTGGTTAATCTTAATGCATGTTAATGACCGTTGTCGCTCTCTAGTTGGTCGCTTCTCAATCTTTTGCTAGCCTTCACTTGTTGGAATATTGCTCGTGCATCCACTTCCATAAAACCAAAGTTGTTCCGTTCCAAGTAAATCTGCATGTGCCAAACTCTATACCTTCAAATAATAATCTGTTTTGTATGCCCGAATCGCTCATGTAGCGACTGGGGGCTGTCGTATCCTCCAAGCTAGGTGGTTATTCTCACGATGAATGTTGATTAACTTGTCATTCAGGAGAAAGTGGCTGGTAATCAGGATGCCCAGTTCCATGCTTGAAATCAAATCAAAATATAACTTCAAAGAAAACTCCCCCAGGACTCTTGTTGGTACGGACGGTACCCATTGTTTCAGACCAGCCGTGGAGTGTGCTTGTTGGTGGAGGGGGAGTAAAAGCTTTACCATTCTGTTTGGGAACCACCTATAATGTATCTAGCATGGAAGATAGGAGATCTCTTGGTTTTTATGTTGACAATGAAAGCATACCGCTCAAAATTATATTCATCTCTATTTTAAAGCTCGAGCTCTGGCACCTCTGCAAATCCCTGCTTCCCTCTGCGAAGGGCCTATCTATTTACTTTTATTGCTGAGTCATCATCCTCTTATAAAAAGCACTAGTTAGAGAGCACCACTGTCATTTGTATGCATTGTTCATATTGAGTATGACTGTGACTGGATCTCGTTTACCATGAATTACAATGTCTAGTCAGTCCTTGATCTTCAAGGTGCTCTGCATTTATGTATTGTGGTCTTAGAAATGGCTAGCGAGATACCATTTTGCTATATCATATCATGATTTTTTTTTAAAAAGTGTTGTCATCCGAGATTCATTATTATTGCTCGCTACTTGATTATGCCATTGATATGAGTAAACATGAGACCTAAATGTTATTGTGAATATGGTTAGTTCATAATATTTGCTGAAAACCTGAATGTTGGCTATAGATATTTGCAATAACAAGATCAAACAGAGTTTGTAAAAGTTTTTCTTTGTCACTTTCAGTTTGTCAACTGAATTGCTTGAGGACAAGCAATGGATTAAGCTTGGGGGAGTTGATACGTCTCCATCGTATCTACTTTTCCAAATACTTTTGCCCTTGTTTTGGACTCTAATTTGCATGATTTGAACAGAATTAACCCGGACTGACGCTGTTTTCAGCAGAATTGCCTTGGTGTTATTTTTGTGCAGAAATAAAAGTTCACGGAGTGACCAGAAAATTTATGGATAATACTTTTGGAATATATAAAAAATATTGGCGAAAGAATCAACCAAAGGGGGTCCACCCATTGGCCACAAGCCAGGGGGGCGCGCCCGGTGGCTTGTGGGCCCCCTGGACCTCCTCTGACCCTAACTCTAACTCTATATATTCACATCCGGGGAGAAAAAAATCATAGAGAAGGATTCATCATGTTTACGAAAAGGAGCCGCCGCCACCTCATATTCTTCACCAGGAGGGCCGATCTGGAGTCCGTTCGGGGCTCCGTAGAGGGGATTCGTCTCCATCATCATCACCAACCTTCCTCCATCACCAATTTCATGATGCTCACCGCCGTGCGTGAGTAATTCCATCGTAGGCTTGCTGTATGGTGATGGGTTGGATGAGATTTATCATGTAATCGAGTTAGTTTTGTTAGGGTTTGATCCCTAGTATCCACTATGTTCTGAGATTGATGTTGCTATGACTTTTCTATGCTTAATGCTTGTCACTAGGGCCCGAGTGCCATGATTTTAGATCTGAACCTATTATGTTTTCATTAATATATTTGTGTTCTTGATCCTATATTGCAAGTTGTAGAGACCTATTATGAGTTATGATCCGCATACCCCAAGGTGACAATAATTGGGATTATTTTCGGTGATTACCGTAGTTTGAGGAGTTTGTGTATTAACTAAGTGCTAATGCTTTGTTCTGGTCCTCTATTAAAAGGAGGCCGTAATATTCCTTAGTTTCCCTTAGGAACCCGCTGCCACAGGAGGGTAGGACAAAAGATGTCATCCAAGTTCTTTGCCATAAGCATGTATGACTATATACAGAATACATGCCTACATTATATTGATGAATTGGAGCTAGTATTGTGTCACCCTAGGTTATAAACGTTGCATGATTAATGCCATCTGACATAATTATCCATCATTGATCCGTTGCCTACGAGCTTTTCACATATTGATCATTGGTAAGTTACTTTCGCGTTGCCACTATTACAGTTGCTACAAAACTGTTACCGTTACTTTTGTCGCCATTTCCATTACTTCCATACTACTTTTCTACTAAATACTTTGCTACAGATATTAAGTCTTTCAGGTGTGGTTGAATTGACAACTCAGCTGCTAATACTTGAGAATATTCTTTGGCTCCCCTTGTGTCGAATCAATAAATTTGGGTTGAATACTCTACCCTCGAAAACTGTTGCGATCCCCTATACTTGTGGGTTATCATGTACCAGGATGTGCAATGATCTAGTGTAACATGTATAAAAAATGATGAACAGTGACTGAGCCACAAATACTTTTTGGTAACTTGTTGCCAAAGGGGGGAAAGTGTATAGATCACAGGCTTCTAGAGAGAGAGAGTGTGTGTCCTTCTTTTGTTGGTTTTATTTGCCTTGCTACTTGCTACTTTGGTTTGGTTGTTGCTACTTATGCTAATTGTGTGTTATGCTCGTGAGATACTTATGTGATCAAGTGTATGATCATACTATGCTTAATGTGTGCTTGCATGGTCATATCTATGAATGTTTGTGTATGATGAATCACTTGTATTTTTGGTGATGAGTGCATGTTATCTAATTCTTATCATTTTGTGCGCTCCACCAAGATGTATGTGACATGGAAGAGTGACCCACGATCCTAATTGATTGTGCATTTGCATTCAAATGCAAATTTAGGGGGAGCTCTTGCTTATCACATACTTCTTGAAGCGACGATGTATTTCATTCATATTATCATTTGTCGAAGATTTGATCTATATGTTGTCATCAATTACCAAAAGGGGGAGATTGAAAGTGCAACCATTCCCCTGGTGGTTTTGGTAATTTATGACAACATATATCTCATTGAACTAATATCCATTCAAGTTTAATATTTCATAAAGTTCAATGAATGGCATGGCATGGACTAGAGATGTGGACCCCTCAAAATGCTAAGGACACATATTGGCAAAAGCTCAAAACTCTTCTTTTATATTTTAGTGATCCATGATCACATTGAGTCCATAGGAAAGCCAATACTATTAAAAGGGGATGAGGTGTTGCTTAATGGCCTGCTTGCTCAAATGCTTAGTGATATTGCTCCAAATCCCTCAACCACTTTCTCATTCCAAATATGTCAAAACCCTAAACCCCAACTCGGCCCCACCGATCCGTTCTACCTGGAGCCACCGAGTTCATATGACATGGCCACTACCAGAAACCCTAATAGTTCGGTCACACTCATACGGATCTCGGTCTCACCGAGATGGCCTTGCCAACGCTCTGTGACTTGTTGCATTTTATTTCGGTCTCACCGAGTTAAGCAATCGGTCTCACCGAGTTGGCTTGACATTTGCTCTGTTGCCTTATTGCTTCACTTCAGTCTCTCTGAGTAGATGCAATCGGCACCACCGAGTTGATGTTTGCCCTAAGCCCTAGCACATTGGTCCCACCGATTTGTTCCAGCAGGTCCCACTGAGATTCCTAACGTTCGCATTTTGAACTAAATTGGTCTCACCGAGTTCTTCTATTCATTCTGACCGAGTTGGGTCAAATGTGTGTAACGGTTGGATTTTTGTGGAGGCTATATATACCCCTCCACCTGCTTCTCCATATGTGAGAGAGCCACCAGAACGTCCCTACACTTCCACCATACAATTTCTGAGGGAGAACCACCTACTCATGTGTTGAGATCAATATATTCCAATCCCACCACAAGAATCTTGATTTCTAGCCTTCCCCAAGTTGCTTTCTGATAACCCACAAGTACAGAGGATCACAACAGTTTTCGAGGGTAGAGTATTCAACCCAAATTTATTGATTCGACACAAAGGGAGCCAAAGAATATTCTCAAGTATTAGCAGTTGAGTTGTCAATTCAACCACACCTGAAAGACTTAATATCTGCAGCAAAGTATTTAGTAGCAAAGTAGTATGGAAGTAGCAATAACGGTGGCAAAAGTAACAGTAGCAGTTTCGTAGCAATTGTAACAGTGGCAATGGAAAACTAACTTAGCAAGGATAAATATGTGAAAAGCTCGTAGGCAATGGATCAATGATGGATAATTATGTCGGATGGCATTCATCAAGCAATGGTTATAACATAGTGTGACGCAGAACTAGCTCTAATTCATTAATATAATGTAGGCATGTATTCCGAATATAGTCATACGTGCTTATGGAAAAGAACTTGCATGACATCTTTTGTCCTACCCTCCCGTGGCAGCGGGGTCCTATTGGAAACTAAGGGATATTAAGGCCTCCTTTTGATAGAGTACCAGACCAAAGCATTATCACTTAGTGAATACATGAACTCCTCAAACTACGGTCATCACAGGGAGTGGTCCCGACTATTGTCACTCCAGGGTTACCGGATCATAACACGTAATAGGTGACTGTTGACTTGCAAGATAGCATCAAGAACACAAATATATTCATGAAAACATAATAGGTTCAGATCTGAAATCATGGCACGCGGGCCCCAGTGGCAAGCATTAAGCATAGCAAAGTCATAGGAACGGCAATCTTAGAACATAGTGGATACTAGGGATCAAACCCTAACAAAACTAACTTGATTACATGGTAAAGATGATCCAGCCTATCACGGTCCAGCAAGCCTATGATGAAATTACTCACACACGGCGAGGAGCATCATGAAATTGGTGATGGAGGATGGTTGATGATGATGATGGCGACAGATTCCCCTCTCCGGGCCTCGAACGGACTCAAGATCTGCCCTCCCGAGGAAGAACAGGGCTTGGCGGCGGCTCCTTATCGTAAAACATGATGAATACTTCTCTTCGATTTTTTCTCCGCGAAAGAGAATACATGGAGTTGTAGTTGAGGTCGGTGGAGGTCCAGGGGGGCCACAAGGTCGGGTGGCGCGCCCCAGGGGGGTGGGCGCTCCCCACCCTTGTGACTAGGGTGTAGGCCCCCTTCACTTGATTTGTTCGCCAATATTTTTTATTAATTCCAAAAGTTATCTCCGTGAAGTTTCAGGTCATTCCGAGAACTTTTTATTCTACACAAAAATAACACCATGGCAATTCTGTTGAAAACATCGTCAGTCCGGGTTAGTTCCATTCAAATCATGCAAGTTAGAGTCCAAAACAAGGGCAAAAGTATTTGGAAAAGTAGATACGATGGAGACGTATCAACTCCCCCAAGCTTAACCCATTACTTGTCCTCAAGCAATTCAGTTGACAAACTGAAAGTGACAAAGAAAAACTTTTACAAACTCTGTTTGATCTTGTTGTTGCAAATATCTATAGCCAGCATTCAGGTTTTCAGCAAAGACTATGAACTAACCATAATCACAATAACATTTAGGTCTCATATTTACTCATATCAATGGCATAATCAACTAGCGAGTAATAATAATAAATCTCGGATGACAACACTTCTCAAAACAATCATGATATGATATGACAAGATGGTATCTCACTAGCCCTTTCTGAGATGGCAAAACATAAATGCAGAGCACCCCTGAAGATCAAGGACTGACCATACATTGTAATTCATGGTAAAAGAGATCCACTCACAGTCATACTCAATATAAATTAATAACAATGCGTACAAATGGCAGTGGTGCTCTATAACTGGTGATTTTTATAAGAGGATGATGACTCAACAATAAAAGTAAATAGATAGGCCCTTTGCAGAGGGAAGCAGGGATTTGCAGAGGTGCCAGGGCTTGAGTTTTGAAATAGAGATAAATAATATTTTGAGCGGTATGCTTTCATTGTCAACATAAAACTAAGAGATCTCAATATCTTCCATACTACATACATTACAGGAGGTTCCCAAACAGAATGGTAAAGTTTATACTCCCCCTACCACCAACAAGCACACTCCACGGCTGGTACGAAATAAAGGGTACCTCCAACTAACAACAGTCCTGGGGGAGTTTTGTTTGCAATTATTTTGATTTGATTTGCTTTGAGCATGGGACTGGGCATCCCGGTTACCGGCCATTTTCTCGTGACTGATGAGAGGAGTCCACTCATCGTGAGAATAACCCACCTAGCATGGAAGATATTGACAGCCCTAGTTGGTACATGAGCGATTCGAGCATACAAAACAGATTATCATTTGAAGGTTTAGAGTTTGGCACTTGCAAATTTGCTTGGAACGACAGGTAAATACCGCATATAGGAAGGTATGGTGGACTCATATGGAAAACCTTTGGGGTTTATGGAAGTGAATGCATATGCAGTATTCCCGCCTAGTACAAGTGAAGGCTAGAATGAGACTTGGAAACGACCAACTAGAGAGCGACAACAGTCATAAACATGCATTGAGATTAACCTTTTCCCAAATATCGAAACAAGGATCACTTTGGTTTTAATTAATCTTTTCTCTCCGAAATATTTCATATTAAATAATTTATGAGAGGAGATAATATGACTTCTCCAACATAACTGAAAATTGGAGGAAAAATATGAAAATCAAATAAATATTTTATTTTGGATTTTATCGTTATTTTATTTGAATTAGAAAAATGTGCATTTTTCAAAATTGCATTTTAGGGCCAAGAAAATGTTCATCTTGTTCTAAATATTTTATTTAGACGGTGAATATTTGTTTTGGCATTTTTAGATTTTTATTTTTGTTTATTAGGATTTTTTCAGCGAAATTTGTTTAAAAAAATCTTTAGGACCCTTGTTGGGCATGACCCGGCCCATCCTTCCTGCACCGCCTCACCCTCCCGTGCGGACGCCAGAGACTCGGCGGAGGAGTCTGGTCGGCCTTGCCGCCTCGCAGAAGCCGAGGCCCCGGGGCCCTTTTTAAGCCACAGCCCCTCGCCTCCTCAACCTGCGCGCCATCCCCGCCTCAAGACTCCGAGCGCCGCCCGCTTCTGCCGCGACCGCCCGCACGCCAGCGCCGCCATACCAGCGCCACTCCTCCGTCGCCGCTTTTCCGCCACCGCCCGACGCCACGCCGCCCGCCGAGCTCGCCGGAGGTAGCCGACGCCGCCGCCACTGTTCGTTGTTTTTTCTTCGATTGACCGTTCGGTTTTTTTTCGAAGCTAAAAAATAGATCGGTTCGGGTTTTTTTCGGTTTCGTTAGTCAGCGGACATTCGTCCGTACGTTCGTCTTAACGAACGTTGATCGCCAGTTAATCACAGACAACGAACGTTCGTTCGTTAGTATGTTCGTCAATTTTTCTTTTTCCAGGGTTTTTCCGCGATTATTTGCGATCGCGATTCCTGCCCTGATCTTCGAACTAGTTTATCTTTTCGATCGTTTATCCAAATCAGGTGAAACAAGCGCCTAGATCTTCATCTCGAAGTTCTCTTTCTGTATAACCAACTTGAACAAGATCTTGATACAGTAAAATTTGACTGTAGTCCAGATTAGTAGTCGGCTCTTGTTTCTTTCGTAGTTTGAGTTTCGTTACTCCGTTTGATTTGATTCTTTTTGCAAATCGGAGTTCTTCTGCTGAACTTTCTGGTTAGATCTTCTTATTTGAGTTTTACCCGTGCATCATTGCTTGAGTGCTTATGTATGCTATTGTTTGTTTGCGATAGAATTCCCGAAGTGCGAAGCGTGCTACTACGAGTCACTAGGTTTTGCGGATCGTCAGCAAGGCAAGTAAGGCATTGATCATACTCTTTTCATACCCAGTTTTTATGCATTAGTTTCAATCCTCAAACATTGCATTATTAGGATGTGTTTAACTTGTGGGTATTTAGGAAGTACATGATGAGGTAGAACCTATTGCCATGTTTATTATCTAACCTTGGGAGTTACTACTACGTTATGCTTATATTGCTATGCTATGCTTGTAGACGTGGTTTGGTTTGAGAGATCCATGACAGATCTGAGTTGTTAATTAATGGTTCAACTTAAGGTGGCAACTTTAATACACATCTGGGTGGATTGCTTGTGGGCACCTGGAGAATCCAGTGTTGTCCTATGATCTCCCGGAGTACCCATGTGATCATCCTACGGTCCACCACTCAGGCTCAAAGGGATCATAAGATTATTCATGCTAGAAACTTCCGTGTGCAGCCACAAGCTATTATGGCCTCTAGCATAGTTGAGTATGTTGCATGACCTCTTTCAGTGGCGGGCTAGCAGATGTAGAGGGAAAGTAGGTGTAACTGTCCACCCAGAGTAAAGAGTTAGTGTTTCAGAAAGACTGTGTCTCGGTCATCCGTTTCTCAAACACCATGTAGTGCGAGAAATCCAACAGAGGCGATCGAGTCTTGTGGGGAAAAGTGCGCAAACCTCTGTAGAGAGTACAAACTAACCATGGTTAGTCGTGTCCCCGGTTATGGACATCTTGAGTATCTGGTACTTGAATTATTGGTTTGATCTCATCACTCTAAATTAATTTGTTGGGTTGATAATGATTACTTTGTTGTAGGAAAAAATTGGTTTTTCGCAAAAAAACATATTCCTTTGTTGTAGGGAAAAATTGGCTTTTCGCAAAAAACATATTCCTTTGAACCTTCTCAATGATGTTTCAACCACCATGATAGTTAAATGAAATTTATTCCTTTATTGTAGGGAAAAATTGGCTTTTCGCAAAAAACATATTAACCGTAGAGCCTCCACCAGCCATATATGAATATAATGATAGTATTTATCTGTTCATTGCTCTACTGTGTTACATTGCCAGCATATTCCATGTGCTGACCCGTTTTCGGGCTGCAACGTATCATGTTGCAGACTTTTCAGACGAGGAGTAAGGTTCGATAGGCTGTTGTCGTGCACTCAGCTAAGCCGTTGGAGTTGATGGACTCACTTTATCTTCCAAGCCTTCCGTTGTTATCTTGTTTAGATGGCCTTAAGCCATATTTATTGTAATAAGTTCTCTTTGGAGACTATCAATGTAATAAGTGTGTGATTGCTACTCTGTTATAAATCTTTCGATTATTGTGTGTGTCAGCATTACCGATCCATGGATGACACTGAAGCACAGAGACTTGACCGTTTGAGGTCGGGTCGCTACAAGATAGTATCAGAGCCAAGTTGAATGTAGGACACGACCACTAAGATGAGCCATAGGTCACTCTCCTCTACTCATTTCTGACTCCTTTCCATTTTCTACTCTATAGGATGGCGGACTCAAGGAACAAGTTTGCACAACCGGATGAAGACACACCCTTTGGACAACACTTGAAAGTAGTCACTAGGTACCTGAACATCGGAATACCAAGCTTCACCGGGACCTACACCGCCACTTTACCAAAAGAGGGGCGCTGGATGATTCGAGTTCAAGTTCCAGGAAGGACATTCATGCCAGTCACTGAGCCCATAGAGTTTTCCTTTGATGCACCAACTTGGAGTCTAGGCAATAGTATGGCAGCCCACATTGCTATGGGACGTATTGGAGAAGTATACAAACAGGAGCTGAAGGACACTATCTACCAGATATGTGGGCGCTGAGACGAGCAACGGGAGATGATCAGTACCAGGAAAGATAGGTCCATTGCGCCTTTCATCCAAGAGTTAAACCAGCACATTCGACGCCAAGAGAACCAGATGTGCGCAAGCATGATAGATTTGAAGAAGGCGATGACCAGGAACATGGAGCTAGAAGAGGAAATCAAGTCTACTCGTGATGGATACGAGGAGGAAATCGTAATACTATTGGAGAAGAATGGCGACCTGATAAAGAAGATCGGAGTATTCAAGGGAGATCCCGCGCCAGGAGGAGATGACGATCAGTCCAAAGACATTCGTTCTGAAGAGTACATCATCATCGACGACACCGACTCCGACCCCGATAGGAGTGATGATGACTTTGAAGATGAAGCTGGAGCGGATATCATGGAGTCTTCCACCGATCAAAATTTCTAGTAGACCACCATATGATCAAGTAGTATTTCCCCCATGTATATACTATAGTCTGAGCACTGTACGATAGCTAGATCGATTGTATGCCCTTGCTTGCTTGATTGAGTGATATGATATGATTGTGTTTGTCTCATGTGCATATGGGTAGTGCTTTCTCACTAGACCTCATTCTATTCTAATCTCATCAGATGCCTCCGAGACGTGATACCGGATTTTTCTTCCCACCGGAGCTCACTCAGTTGATACAGCAGCAGAATGCCTTGATGCAGTTGTTAGTTCTGAACCAAGGCAACAACAACAACAACAACAACCCACCGCGACCACCTCCAGTTGAAAACTTAGCCCGTTTTCTGAGGTTGCAGCCGCCGGTGTTTTCCAGTAGCACCGAGCCAATAGTTGCTAATGACTGGCTACGCAGGATTGGAAGGGTGTTGACCACCGCAGGTTGCACAGATGTTGAGAAGGCGCATTTTGCCGCACACCAATTGGATGCACCAGCAGCCTCATGGTGGGAGAATTACACAGCAACTTTTCCCATAGCCAATGTCACTTGGGAGCAGTTTCAGCAAGCATTCCGCACCGCACATGTCTAAACTAGAGCTATGAGCATGAAGAAGCGTGCGTTTCGCAACTTATGCCAGGGGAACGATACTGTGGGGCAGTACGTGGATGAGTTTAGCAAGTTATCCCGCTATGCCCCAGATGATGTGGCCACAGATGCCGCAAAGCAGGAGAAGTTTATGGAAGGGTTGAACGACGAGATGAGTATGCAGTTAATGGTGGCAACATTTAACAACTACCAGGAGTTGGTAGATAAAGCTCTCATGATTGAAGGGAAGCAGCAACAGATAGAGAGCCGCAAGAGGAAGTATGGACAAGGGAAGTACAATTCAGGTGCTCAGCAGAAGCCCCGATTTACCCCGAACTCGGGAGGAGTTGCCCATGACCATGGAGGCCACACTCACAATGGAGGAAGTTCTCACTATCATAATGGCCCAATGAATGGGAATGGGAATGGAGCAAGCAACAATCAGAACCGCTCCAATCCAGCCACACCCGCCAAAAGGGACCTAAGTCACATTACTTGTTTCAAGTGCGGGAAGACTGGACACTATGCCACTTAGTGCCCTGAAGCAAAGAACGGAAATGGTAATGGGAGATCAGGGAAGAAGCCCAATCCATTTAACAAAGGACAAGTGAACCACGTGAACGTGGAGGAGGTTGAAGAGCAGCCAGATGCAGTTATCGATTAGTTTTTGGTTAAGTCATTTACTGCAATCGTTCTTTTTTATACTGGTGCGTCGCATTCATACATATCAAGGGGATTTGTGGATAAGTATAAGTCTCCCACTAAAGTTCTTAGGACACCTATGTTAGTAACCTCACCCGGAGCTGAGTATATGGCAAGCAGTGGATGTTTTCAGATGCCATTAACCATAGGTAGTCATGTTTTCCCATCTGACTTGATAATTCTGGAGTCGCAAGGTTTGGATGTGATACTAGGAAAGGATTGGCTATCGATGTATGGAGGAAACATCGATTGTGCCAGTAAGTCAATTCTGCTTACCACACCGGAGGAAAAAGGGATCAAGTATGTATCCAGGCATGCGCCAAGGAGAACCCAAGTAAATTCTCTCACGGGAGTTGTTCAGGAGGAAGTGCCTGTTGTGAAGGATTACCCAGATGTATTTCCGGAGGAGTTACCAGGCATGCCGCCAGATCGAGACATTGAGTTTTTGATAGAGCTGTTGCCAGGCACCGGGCCTATATCGAAGACACCATACCGGATGCCCGCGAATCATCTAGAGGAGATCAAGAAACAGATTGAGGAGTTACTGGAGAAGGGTTACATTCGACGAAGTTCATCACCATGGGGAGCCCCAGTACTCTTGGTTGAGAAGAAGGATGGATCGTTGAGAATGGTTGTTGACTATCGTGCGCTGAATGAAGTGACGATCAAGAACAAGTACCCATTGCCGATGATTAATGATTTGTTTGACGGGCTGCAAGGAGCTAAAGTGTTTTCGAAGATCGATTTGTGATCAGGATACCACCAGTTGAAGATTCGAGAGAAGGATATACCTAAAACAGCTTTCACCACGAGGTATGGGTTATATGAGTATACGGTCATTTGGACTGACTAACGCCCCTTCCTATTTCATGAGTATGATGAACAAGGTGTTCATGGAGTTCTTGGATAAGTTTGTAGTGGTGTTCATTGATGATATCTTGGTATACTTAAAGAATGAAGAGGAACACAAGGAACATTTGCGTTTAGTTCTCGAGAAGCTTAGGGAGCATTAGTTGTATGCCAAGTTCAGCAAATGTGAGTTTTGGTTGAAGGAAGTTGGATTCCTTGGACATGTTATATCAGGAGAAGGTATAGCAGTAGACCCCACCAAGGTTAAGTCAGTCACTGACTGGCTATCACCCACCACAATTGGAGAAATCCGCAGTTTTCTTGGACTCGCAAGATATTATCCAAGATTTATTGAGAATTTCTCTAAAATTGCAAAGCCCATGACGGAGTTGCTGAAGAAGGACACCAAGTTCAAATGGACAGAAGAATGTGAGTCCATTTTTTAGGAGTTGAAGAAACGTCTGACTATAGCCCCAGTACTAATTCTGCCGGATATACGCAAGGATTTCCAAGTGTATTGCGACGCATCTCGCTTTGGACTTGGAGGAGTACTTATGCAAGACGGAAGAGTTGCTTCATATGCCTCACGACAACTTCGACCACATGAGTTAAATTATGCCACTCATGATTTGGAGTTAGCAGCCGTAGTGCATGCACTCAAGACCTGGAGACATTTTCTTATTGGAAACGGTTGTGATGTGTACACGGATCATAAGAGTTTGAAGTACATATTCACCCAGAAGGAGCTGAACCTCAGGCAGAGGAGATGGTTGGAGCTTACAAAGGATTATGACATGAAGCTGCATTATCATCCAGGAAAGGCCAATGTCGTAGCAGACGCTTTGAGCTGGAAGAGTTATGTCAATACTCTCTTAATGGGAGGGATGCCAAAGGAGTTAGCCGAGGATCTCAGGGAACTTTGTTTGGAGATTGTTTCTAGAGGTTTTGTTGCAGCGATGGAATTTTAGTCTACATTGTTGGGAATGATTCGGGAGGCTCAGAAGGATGACAAGGAAATTGCCGAGATAAAGGAGAGAATGAGCAAAGGAAAGGCCAAAGGTTTTCGTGAGGATGAGCACGACACCTTGTGGTTTGAGGACCGCATTTATGTGCCCAATAATGCAGAGATCAGGAAGTTGATACTACAGGAAGCTCATGACTCACCATACTCGATACACCCCGGAAACACCAAGATGTATTTGGATTTGAAGGAACGTTTCTGGTGGACTGGCATGAAGAAGGATATAGCCGAGTATGTAGCCGTATGTGATGTATGTTAGAGAGTGAAGGCAGAACATCAGAAGCCAGCATGATTACTGCAGCCTATGCCGATACCCGAATGGAAGTGGGATAAGCTTGGCATGGATTTTACAACCGGATTACCCAGAACCCGATAGGGATATGATTCTATCTGGGTAGTAGTGGATCAGTTGACTAAGGTAGCTCACTTTATCCCAGTGAAAACCACCTATACAAGTGCAAAGTTGGCCAAGATATACATGACCAGGATCGTATGACTGCACGGAGTTCCGAGGACCATCTATCAGATAGAGGAACACAGTTTACTTCAAAGTTTTGGCATTAGTTGCACTAGACTTCGGGAACCAGCCGGAGTTCAAAGATGCCTTTTCATCCATGCAGATGGATGATCGAGAGAGTCAATCATATTTTGGAGGACATGTTGAGAGCTTGTGCGCTAGATTATGGATCTAGTTGGAATGACAACTTGCCCTACGCGGAGTCCTCATACAACAACAGCTACCAGGCCAGTTTGAAGATAGCACCGTTTGAAGCCCTGTATGGAAGAAGGTGCAGAACACCGTTGATGTGGGATGAAGTTGGAGACCGTTAGTTGTTTGGACCGGATTTGATTAAGGAGTCCGAAGAGAAGGTTAAGCTGATTCGAGATAGACTGAAGGTAGCTCAGTCCAGGCAGAAGAGTTATGCAGATTCAAAACGCAAGGAGGTAGTCTATGAAATCGGAGACAGAGCATATCTGCGAGTGTCGCCTCTGCGAGGAGTTAAGAGTTTTGGAGTTAAGGGAAAGTTAGCCCCGAGATTTGTAGGACCATACCAAGTTTTGGAACGTATGGGAGAGGTTGCCTACAAGTTGGAGTTACATGAAGGACTGTCAGGAGTTCATGATGTGTTTCACGTTTCCCGTTGAAGAAGTGTCATGCAGAGATGGCCGATATTCCTCACGAGAGATCTGATTGCCCCTGGAAGCAATTCGGTTGGACGGTGATTTGACCTATGAAGAGAAACTGTCAAGATTCTCGAGTTTGCCGGTCGAGTTACTCGCATGACAAGGTTATCAAGTTTTGCAAAGTTCGGTGGAGCCACCATACCGAGGATGAAGCCACAGGAGCGAGAGGATGATCTACGGAAAGACCACCCACACCTGTTTTCTAGCCAACCTGAATCTTGAGGGCGAGATTCATCTTAAGGGGGGTAGGTTTGTAACATCCCAAATTTTCAATTTGGAATGATATACATAGGTCATTCATGCATATTATATTTTATTACATTTCATTTTGCGATCCTCGAAATTCTAAGCAACTCAAGGACCCTCGAAGAGAGTTGGGGATTTCATAGTTCTCATATTTGAATTTTCTCAAATATCGAAACAAGGATCACTTTGGTTTTAATTAATTTTTTCTCTCTGAAATATTTCATATTAAATAGTTTATGAGAGGAGATAATATGACTTCTCCAACATAAATGAAATTTGGAGGAAAAATATTAAAATCAAACAGATATTTTATTTTGGATTTTATCGTTATTTTATTTGAATTAGAAAAATGTGCATTTTTCAAAATTGCGTTTTAGGGCCAAGAAAATGTTCATCTTGTTCTAAATATTTTATTTAGACGGTGAAAATTTGTTTTGGCATTTTTAGATTTTCATTTTTATTTATTAGGATTTTTCCGGCGAAATTTGTTTAAAAAAAATCTTTCGGACAGCGCCGGCAGTTCTTTTGCCAGAATCTGGGGATTCTCCCAAAATCCGACCCCTACCCAGCTTCTCCCAGAATCTTTGAGCCCCATTTGTTTTACAATCCTGTCTAATAAGACCCTAACAAGATAGGATTGTAAAACAAATTGGGCTCAAAGATTCTGGGAGAAGCTGGGTAGGGGTCAGATTCTGGGAGAATCCCCAGATTCTGGCAAAAGAACAGGGCCCGCGGCCTAGCCGGCCCATCCCGCTCGCGCCGCCTCGCCTCCCTTGCGGACGCTGGACTCCAGCGAGGAGGAGTCTGGGTCGGCCTCGCCGCCCCCTCGCGCAAGCTGAGGCCCCCGGGGGCCCTTTTTAAGCCGCCGCCGCCCCCTCGCCTCCTCACCCCGCCAGCCGCCCGCACCGAGCCGCCGCCGGCCATTGCCGACGCCGCCCGCCACCGCACCTTCCTTCAGGTAGCAGCCGCCGCCACCGTTCGTCGTTTTTTTCGGTTAACCGTTCAGGTTTTTTTCGAAACCCTAGATCTATTTTTTTAAATAGATCGCTTCTTTTTTTTGTTTCGTTAGTCAGTGGACATTCGTCCGTACGTTCGTCTTAACGAACGTTGATCGCCAGTTAATCACAGACAACGAACGTTCGTTCGTTAGCATGTTCGTCAGTTTTTCCATTTCCAGGGTTTTTCCGCGATTATTTGCGATCGTGATTCCTGCCCTGATCTTCGAACTAGTTTATCTTTTCGCTCGTTTATCCAAATCAGCTGAAACAAGCCCTAGATCTTCGTCTCTAAGTTCTCTTTCTGTTTAACCAACTTGAACAAGATTTTGATACAGTAAAATTTGTCGGCTATTGTTTCTTTCGTAGTTTGAGTTTCGTTGCTCCGTTTGATTTGATTCTTTTTGCAAGCCGGAGTTCTTCAGCTAAACTTTCTGGTTAGATCTTCTTATTTGAGTTTTACCCGTGTATCTTTGGTTGAGTGATTATGTATGCTATTGTTTGTTTGCGACAGAATTCTCGGAGTGCGAAGCATGCTACTACGAGTCACTAGGTTTTGCGGATCGTCAGCAAGGCAAGTAACACATTGATCATACTCTTTTCATACCCAGTTTTTATGCATTAGTTTCAATCCTCAAACATTGCATTATTAGGATGTGTTTAACTTGTGGGTATTTAGGAAGTACATGATGAGGTAGAACCTATTGCCATGTTTATTATCTAACCTTGGGAGTTACTACTACGTTATGCTTATATTGCTATGCTATGCTTGTAGACGTGGTTTGGTTTGAGAGATCCATGATGATCTGAGTTGTTAATTAATGGTTCAACTTAAGGTGGCAACTTTAATACACATCTGGGTGGATTGCTTGTGGGCACTGGAGAATCCGGTGTTGTCCTATGATCTCCGGAGTACCCATGTGATCATCCTACGGTCCACCACTCGGGCTCAAAGGGATCATAAGATTATTCATGCTAGAAACTTCCGTGTGCAGCCACAAGCTATTATGGCCTCTAGCATAGTTGAGTATGTTGCATGACCTCTTTGATGGCGGGCTAGCAGATGTAGAGGGAAAGTAGGTGTAACTGTCCACCCAGAGTAAAGAGTTAGTGTTTCGGAAAGACTGTGTCTCGGTCATCCGTTTCTCAAACACCATGTAGTGCGAGAAATCCAACAGAGGCGATCGAGTCTTGTGGGGAAAAGTGTGCAAACCTCTGTAGAGAGTACAAACTAACCATGGTTAGTCGTGTCCCCGGTTATGGACATCTTGAGTATCTGGTACTTGAATTATTGGTTTGATCTCATTACTCTAAATTAATTTGTTGGGTTGATAATGATTACTTTAATTGGGATTGAGTTGGAGGAACCTTCTCAATGATGTTTCAACCACCATGATAGTTAAATAAAATTTATTCCTTTGTTGTAGGGGAAAATTGGCTTTTCGCAAAAAACATATTAACTGTAGAGCCTCCACCAGCCATATATGCATATAGTGATAGTATTTATCTGTTCATTGCTCTACTGTGTTACATTGCCAGCATATTCCATGCGCTGACCCATTTTCGGGCTGCAACGTATCATGTTGCAGACTTTTCAGACGAGGAGTAAGGTTCGATAGGCCGTTGTCGTGCACTCAGCTATGCCGTTGGAGTTGATGCACTCACTTTATCTTCCAAGCCTTCAGTTGTTATCTTGTTTAGATGGCCTTAAGCCATATTTATTGTAATAAGTTCTCTTTGGAGACTATCGATGTAATAAGTGTGTGATTGCTACTCTATTGTAAATCCTTCGAGTACTGTGTGTGTCAGCATTACCGATCCAGGGATGACACTGAAGCACAGAGACTTGACCATTTGAGGTCGGGTCACTACAGATACCATCATATCATACTACATCACAACCATTTTAATTTCCATGTTCGCACGCAGGGTAAATCATTATAAACTTCTAGCTAATTGAGCATGGCATGAGTAACTATAATCTCTAATTGTCATTGCAAACATGTTTCATTCATAATAGGCTGAATCAGGAACGATGAACTAATCATATTTACAAAAACAAGATAGGCCGAGTTCATACCAGCTTTTACTCATCTCAATCATTTCATCATATATCGTCATATTGCCTTTCACTTGCACGACTGAACAGTGTGGATAATAATAATAGTGCACGTGCATTGGACTAAGGTGGAATCTACACACATTTATTCAAAGGAGAAGACAAGGTAATATGGGCTCTTTGTTAGATCAGCAATAGAGCATATGAGAGCCACTCGACATTTTAATCATGGTCTTCTCCTCTCGACCCCCAAAGAGAAGAAATTCAAAGAAACACATTGAAATAATTTTGGAGTTTTTATTTTTCTGAAGAAAGTAAAACAAGAACGAGAAAAACTATTTACACGGAAAAGCTCCCAACAAGCACGGGAAATCTTTTTGGATTTTCTTTTAATACTACAACTAAGCATGCATAGAAAGTGAACTAACTACAACTAATTTTTTGGTTTTTTTCTTAAGGTTTATCAAACACACAAGAAGAAAGTGGGAAAAAGAAATAAACTAACATGGATAATACAATGAAAGAGTATGAACACCGACAACTGAAATGAGTGTGTGAACATGAATGTAATGCCGGTGAGAAAGACGTACTCCCCCAAGCTTAGGCTTTTGGCCTAAGTTGGTCTAAGCCCATGGATCAAAGTAGTTCTCTCTGGTGTACTGAGGAGGATCCTGAGGGTTCCACTGGTTGGCGAGCTCCTGTGGATCCCACTGATAAATAGACTCTTGATATGGATCAGGCGACGGCTCTGGCTCAGGAGGTGGGGATCGTGTCCCCTCCCAGTATGCACGAATGTCCGCGGGCAAAACAAAGTACCTGCCAGAATGAATATCGAACAAAATAGGTGCATGCAAGGTAATAATCTGAAAAGTATTCTCGCTAAATACCAGGTTATAAATAAGTCTCTTTTCCTCATCATGGCGAATAAACTTATGTGCTGCCATGCTGTCATAATCTAAATATATAGTGTGTAACAGTTTCTCCTCTTTTTCATAATGCCTAATGGGTATCTCAAAGTGTTTGGGAAGGCGGGAGGAAAAGATACCTTCGAAAATAGGACCCTTTGTACAGTTCATACTCAACGGTTTAGCAACCATAGCACCTAAACTATAAGTTCTATCTCTATGTAAAGCATGGCGAAAAATAGCAAGGTCTGGAGCACTAAGGCCTCCACTCTCCCCTCGTCCAATTAAACATCTCCCAGCAAATAAAGAGTAATAGCGTAAAACAGGTAAATGAATACTAGCCACTCTCGCTCCCGACATTCCTCTGTTTTCACCTATAGTAATTTCAGCAATAAAACCTTCCACATCACTAGGATGTGGCTCCTCGACGCTACCCTCATAAGGTAATTTACATGCCTCACATAAGTCATAAAAGCGTCATTTCCTTGTACTTATCATATAAGTAAAAGTCTATCGTGGGTTGTGATTTCCTAGCATGAAAATGAAAATTTTGCATGAAAGTATTAGTGAGTAGGAGGTACTGATTGACTGGTCGAGGAGGAAGTCAGTGATGTCTGCATTCCCAGACAAATAATAGAAATCGTCATAAATTCCAAGAATACATCACATGGCCATTCACATGGCCAAATCTCCGCGGCGCGAGGAAGGTTATACTTGGGCTTCTCTTTCTCCTCATTTTCTTTTTCCTTCGAACCCCGGCTCGAGGAGCCTCTCAACAATCTCCTCATCATTTTCTTCCTCTGAAAATTTCTGAAATTTTTAGTGACTCAAAATAAAAGTGAGCCAAACTCAACAAAATGGATAGCAACTACTCCTACAAGTGCCTAGAGGCTATATCGTGCATCAAAACTACTTTCGACCATATAAATCTGACATGCAAGCTCAAGAACAAGGTCACCACAACAGCAAAAATTTGCAGTGAATAATGCACTAGAAAAAAACTAATTGGACCATTGGAGGAGTCACATACCGAAGAACAATCCCCCAAGCAGTTTTGTAAATGGAGCCTTGAGCAAGGAGAACGAAAATGGTAGCACGATGAGCAAGAACACGAGTTTGAGCAATCGAGTGATTTTTTTCTGGAGGAAGAAGGAGTGGATGGGTGCTGGAATAAGTGTAGGGGGCATGTGGGGCCCACAAGGTCAGGGGGCGCCCTAGGGGGTGGGCGCGCCCTCCACCCTTGTGGCCAATTGGTGAGGCCCCCTGGTGTGTTCTAAGTGCCAGAAATTCTCAAATATTCTATGAAAAATCATACTAAATTTTTAGGGCATTTGGAGAACTTTTATTTTCAGGACATTTTTTATTGCATGGATAATTCGGAAAACAGACATAAAATACTATTTTTGCTTTATTTAATCTAAATAAGAGAAAGTAAAAGATGGGTACAGAGAGTTGTGCTTTCTAAATTCATCCATCTCATGCCCGTCAAAAGGAATTCATTTACAAGGTTGATCAAGTCTTATTAACAAACTTCTTCCGAATGGCATGAAACTGGGGAACTTTCAAATAACACTAGGTTACCTCAACGGGGATATGCATGTCCCCAACAATAAGAATATCATACTTCTTTTTGACCATAGGAAGAGGGAATTCAAAACCTCCAATAGTAATAGTTGAAAATTTTCAATAGAATTGATACTATGAACTTGAGGTTGTTTCATCGGAAAGTGTGCCATATGCTCATTACCATTAACATGAAAAGTGACATTGCCTTTGTTGCAATCAATAACAGCCCCTGCAGTATTCAAAAAGGGTCTACCAAGAATGATCGACACACTGTCGTCCTCGGGAATATCAAGAATGACAAAGTCCGTTAAGATAGTAACGTTTGCAACCACAACAGGCACATCCTCACAAATACCGATGGGTATAGCAGTTGATTTATCGGCCATTTGTAAATAAATTTCAGTAGGTGTCAACTTATTAAATCAAGTCTACGATACAAAGAGAAAGGCATAACACTAACACCAGCTCCAAGATCACATAAAGCAGTTTTAACATAGTTTCTTTTAATGGAGCATGGTATAGTTGGTACTCCTGGATCTCCAGTTTCTTTGGTATTCCACCCTTAAAAGAATAATTAGCAAGCATGGTGGAAATTTCAGCTTCCAGTATCTTTATTTTATTAGTAACAATATCTTCATATACTTAGGATAAGGAGGCATTTTAAGCATATCAGTCAAACGCATACGCAAAAAGATAGGTCTAATCATTTCAGAAAAGCGCTCAAAATCATCATCATCCTTTTTCTTGGATGGCTTAGGAGGAAAGGGCATGGGTTTCTGAACCTATGGTTCTCTTTCTTTACCATGTTTCCTAGCAATGAAGTCTCCTTATCATAATGTTGATTCTTTGTGGGTTATCAAGATCAACAACGGGTTTAATCTCTACATCATTATCATTACTAGGTTGAGCATCAACATGAACATCATCATTTCCATTATCACTAGGTACATGTTCATCACAAGATTGTGTCTCGGCATCGTAAATAGAAATATCATTGGGATTCTCGTGTGTGTCTACAAAGAGTTCACTAGCATGCAAAGTCCTATTAGTTTTCTTTTTCTTTTTATTACTAGGACTAGGTGCATCAGTATTAATTCTTTGAGAATCTTGCTCAACTCTTTTAGGATGGCCCTCAGGATACAAAGGTTCCTGGCTCATTTTACCACCTCTAGTCATAACCCTAATAGCATTATCATTGTTTTTACTATTCAACTCATTGAGCAAATCATCTTGAGCCTTAAGTACTTGTTCTACTTGAGTTGTAACCATGGAAGCATGTTTACTAATAAGCTTAAGATCATTAACAGTTCTACTCATATAATCACCCAAGTGGTCAAGCATGTAATCATTATGTTTCAATTGTCTACTAACATAAGCATTGAAGTTTTCTTGTTTAACAATAAAATTATCAAACTCATCCAGGCATTGACTAGTAGACTTATTATGAGGAATATCACCTTCATCAAATCTATGGAGAGAGTTTATTCTACTACCTGTGTCGGGTTACCAAGACCATGTATTTCTTCAATCACTGGTACAACAACGTGCTATAAAAATGGTTTTTAACCCCTTTCCGCGATGGCGTTTGGAACCGTCACCATGTGAGTGTGGGCGATAGGGGGGTCCTTCCCACATGACCCAGAAACCGTCGGGGATATGCCCTCCTAGCTCACAGGCTGGGGAAAAATGAGCTCGTGTGCGATCTGGCAGGGCATCGAAACCCAATTGTTTCCGTTCGTATGTACATCCCACACGGTGAATCCCAGAAAACCATTTCCGTTTGTATGTATATCACACACAGTTTTTTGTGGAAACGTTTGTGCAAGGTGGCCTAACGCAAACAGTTCTCTGTCGGAAGCCGTGTGTAATTGTTAGTTGATCGAACACGCCTACTTTTTAGAAATCATGCGGGTTGTTTGAGTTCATCACCCACGGTGATGTCTGAGTAACCGTCTGCAATAGAAAACCCCAATAAGCAGGGTAATTAGCCAATTATTGATAATCCATGTACTAATCAAATTGATATTTCTTATAAAACACACCAGATATTTCATATCCGTATAACAGCAACCAGGATTTCATAATTGGATTACATCAGATAGCTTGGGCACTCAGTTACGCCATTACACAACAGCACCAAGTTCACATGCAACATCAAAAACCTTTGGAAAGTAGCATCATACACGGTAAATAGACATATGAATCTCATCTGGGAAACTGCAGAAGCGGAAGGCAAATATTGAGCCTTTAGTGATGTGAATGTCCTTGCAACTTTAGGCCAGTGGCTATGGATAATTGCCCGCCCAACCTTCATCCTCTTCAGCAAGACTTCAATATTGTACCGTGGGTGTTGAATGAATACCTTCCTCGCCTCTTGACCATGCACGTGGTTTGAGAGGTAATCATCGGTGAACATCTTTGAAAAGTACTCAAAACAAAGATATGCATAAATCGTTGTTATAAATTTTGAAATGACGCAAGGGGTAAAAACAAGGTAAAAGTGTTAATGCCATCCTATAGTTGACTGATGTCTTCTTCATTGTGCAAAGAAAGATCTTGCTGTTATTCGTTGCAAGTTTCTTCATCCTAACAATCTTTCTGAGTTTCTTGACTTGACTGATATTCATGGACATCTCATTTTCCCATATGCAAAATGAGTCGAACAGTGGGTCTATGCCTCTGACAGCAAGACCTACATGTGCAAGACCAAATTGTAAGAAACCTAAATATTAGAATGATTCCTGCAACTGCACAATAATGTGCTATTAGCCAAAGGACCGTGCTTGAACAAACCTCGATGGTAAACCGCGGTGTCTCCCATTGTTTCCCTGCAACACACATAAGGAAGATCTTGATCAGGTTAACTGAGAGTTGCCATGCTATCAGTAGAATATGTATTGAGTACATCCAAATTCGATTTATTTCACATGCATAACAATACAAAATTGTACCCATAGCAAATGAAAATCAAATTGCAGAACTGAACCAAACAGTTAAATGGACAGCAGACCAAATGGACCAAAATAGTTAACTGAGCACGACATTTCAGAATAGAAACATGTACTAGAAGATAAGACAGTTAACAAAATAAAGAATGCTTGAGAATAGTACTACGAAATGTAGTAATTGTTGGACCAAAGTGTTAACTGAACATTACATTTCAGAGGACCAAACTATTAACTGAACATCAGATTGCATATTAACATTACACAGGGAAAATCACTAGAAGGCACTGGCGGTGGCCTCGAGAAAACAGCACAAACTGTATTTTAAAGTAGACAACCGCGTGGCGGTGTCGACGGTGGCCTCGAAGGCGAGGTGCTCCTCCAAGATATGGCGGTCGACACGCATGGCAGCCATAGAGACCTCGTGCGCGCGTGCGGCTGCATGCTATTGAGCTCCGCGTTATACTGCATGCAAAATGGCTGTGGGCGGCGCTTAAATGGAGGAGGGGGACAGTGATTTCGGCGGAAGGTGTAGCACCGTCGGTCGGGGCATGTGGGACGGGAAAGGAGGAGGATGGTGTGGGTGGGGTGTGGATTACCTGACCATATCAACGAGGTCGCGCAACAAGAAGAAGGGTCGGCGGCGAGGAGGCCGCACAACAAGAAGAAGGGTCACCGGCGAGGAGGCGGCACTGCAAGAAGAAGGGTCGCCGGCGAGGAGGCGGCACTGCAAGAAGAAGGGTAGCCGGCGAGGAGGCGCCGCTACAAGATGAAGGGTCGACGGCGAGGAGGCTGAGCTGCCAGTAAGCAGCAGTGAAGGTTTGAACTTGGAAAGCAAGGAGGAACAGTGGAAATGTGACTTTTGGTGGGAGGGACGGGGCGGGGAGATAGATATTTCCGTGGTGGCAAAAAAAATTCGCTCGGTGCCGTGAGAAACTGGCGCACAAGTGTGGTTCAAGCGGGAGCGGTGGACTATAGGCGATGAAGCTTCCTGCGTAAGCCAGACAAGACGGTGCACCAAGATATTTTATATCGCATCCCACACGATTCTTTCTAGTAAACTGTTTGTGGTATACCTGATTTATTCATTATGTTTTGAAAGATAAAATGGTGTTACGAAGGGAAAAGATGGTGTTTGAATTGCTAGAACATTTACGTACAGTGAACATGCAACTAGTACATGAGTGTCGTGTTTAAATTGGAATTATTCCGGGTTTGTTTGGCCTTTTTATGCATTAATTGAATTTCCGGGCATTTAATGTGCATAATTCAAATTTGAACTACAAGCACATGCTCCAGTGCACAAAAGTTTGTTGAAAAATCACATGTGTGTCTTTGGCTGAATTTACAGGTCCCATGAAAAAATGGGAATGAAATTCAAACATCTGGGCGTCGTGGCTTGGCTGTAAAGATTAAGAAACTTGGTTTTTTAATTCATGTAAATCCAAAACACGCCTGAAAATCATGAAACTTGGCATGGTATCATCACATGGCACCAACATGCTGCGGTAAATTTTTGGGCCGAATTGGGACAAGCTTTGGTATAAGCTTCTTGCAAACTGGAGCTTCCCTCAAGAAGGCTTGTGGTTCTAAGAGAGAACGTGTCACCTCCGTGTGCAAAACGACATAAGTACACTGCCTTCTCCCACCTTAATCTTTTTACATAGGAAGATTAGACCAAATATAAGTATAGTGCTAAATTTTGAAATTATTCCGGGTTCGTTTGGCCCTTTTTATACATTAATTGAGTTTCTAGGCATTTAATGTGCATATTTCAAATTTGAACTACAAGCACATGCTCCAGTGCACCAAAGTTTGTTGAAAACTCATAGGTGTGTCCTTGGGTGAATTTCTAAGTCACATGCAAGAAATGGGAATGAAATTCAAACATCTGGGCGTCGTGGCTCGACCGGAAAGATTGAGAAACTTGGTCTTTTAATTCCTGTAAATCCAAAACACGCGTGAAAATCATGAAACTTGGCATGGTGTCATGACATGGCACCAACATGCTGCGGTACATTTTTTGGCCGAATTGGGACAAGCTTTGGTGTAAGCTTCTTGCAAACCGGAGCTTCTCTCAAGAAGGCTCCTGGTTCCGAGATGGAACGTGTCACCTCCGTGTGCGATACCACATATGTAAAAAAACACTGCCTTCTCCCGCCTTAAATTTATTACACAGGTAGATTAGAACAAATAGAAATATTGTGCTAAATTTTGGAATTATTCTGGGTTCGTTTGGCCTTTTTTATACATTAATTGATTTTCTGGGCAATAATATGCATAATTCAAATTTGAACTACAAACACATGCTCCAGTGCACCAAAGTTGGTTGAAAAATCACATGTGTGTCCTCGGGTGAATTTCTAGGTCTCATGCAAGAAATGAGAATGAAATTCAAACATCTAGGCATCGTGGCTCGGCCAGAAAGATTGAGAAACTTGGTTTTTTAATTCCTGTAAATCCAAAACAAGCCTGAAAATCATGAAACTCATGACATGGCACCAACATGTTGTGGTAATTTTTCTGTCCGATTTGCGAAGGTGCACACATTAACAATCAACAAAGCCATTTTGGAACAAGTGTTGTCACGTTACAAATCGGAAACACAAGTATTATTGAAACCGTGGGCATCCTACTTACCAATTACATGCCGCCACGCGTCCCCTTTTTTCATTGGCTAGGAGGTGTAGTGGGGGTAGCTATTTGAGTACGGGAGGCGTGCGATCAGATCCCTGCACGTGCTCATCAGAAGGAGAGCCTTTTGACCTCTACCCACTGCGCACCTCCCTCCCAACGTCTCCATTAATGGCGCCCGAGCCCCTATTCTACGGCGTGGCTATATGTCTCACCAGACTGAGATTTTAGAGAGAAAAATGAAAATATGAAAAGTAAGTTTTGCACGGATATTGATGTAAGATTCGACGGACCTATATAGCATCGACTACGACTTATAGCAAGCATGATGAATATAAGGACGATGACAGTGGATAATAATTGTCTTACATATTTAGGAACATAATTAAAAAAAGCCACATGCGGCAACGCCCAAAATACACAACGGCAAAAGAAGAAGGAAGACGACGATCTGGCTCGCTGATCTCTACTTTCTTGATGGGTTGCTGCAGGCCACGGGAACTAGTCTCTGCGGCGAGCGGTGATGAGCTCTTTCTTGTCCTCCAGATGCTGCTTGAGAGCATCCACGGATTCCTCCACCAGCCTTCTACGCTCGATGCGCAGCATGGCATTCTCGTCCATAAGTTTCTCGACGATGACGCCAGTCCTCTTCAACAAGGAAGTGGTCTCCTCCTTCTGCTCCGCACTTCTGACAATCTTCGCCCTCAGCAGGTCGCCCTCGGCCAGGAGCTTCGCATTGCTCTCTTTTAGTTGTCGGATGACGCCGGTAGCCTGTTCAAAAGAGGCTTTCATGTCATCCTACAACCTCGCCTAGCCAGAGATCTGATCCATCTAGCTATGGACATACACCTGTAAGAGTCCTCGCCTGCCCGCGAGACATTTTCCCAGGCCGCCGCGGCACGAGAGGACATCTCTGCTGCATTTGCAGCGCAGCGGGACATCTCTTCTGCTTCCGTGGTGCAGCCGGACCAGTCTGCTGCATCGACGGTGCGGCGGGACCTCCGTGCTGCTTCCGCGGCATGGCGGGACCTCTGTGCTGCTACGGCCGCGAGGCGGGCCATGCCGGCTGCTTTCACGGCGAGGCGGGACATCTCTCGTGCTTCCGCTTCCATGCTCGCATCTCCCTGGTGGCAATCTCTCGACCCAGAACTCACGCTGGCCATGGCAGACGCAAGGGAACGATGATGAATGACTTGTTTGTTTTTGTGGATGAGGAGTTGAGGAGGAATGTGCAGTCATCTTGGAGTAGTAGTATTTATAAACGAGTACTAATACTCTCCTAAGTGTGAAACCATTTAGGTTTTGATCGGTGTGAACAGGTTTGCAATTAAATATAGCGTGGCAGTAATTTGTAATGTGATGGGACGCAGGCTCAAAATTTATTGACGGTTATAAGTGTGGCACTATTCCCGTAAGGCGTAACGTGGGCATGCCTTCTCGGCCGCGTACGTGGCGTTTGCACCATACGGTGCACCGCAATAGGCAATGTCAGCACACGTCTTGTTCCAACAACTGTGCGTGCTCGTTATTACCATCGCGCATGCTTCTTTTAACTAGAATGTGTGTGCCCATCTAGCGCACACACGTTGATCTATCTAACTATTTTTTTTTATTGTGGCTAATCGCAAACAGTTCATCCGTGTGAAGTGTATGCCATCAATCGCAGACACTTTGATCTGGCTGACCTGTTTCTGTTCTGTTACCTAATCGCAAACAGTTAATCCTTCTGAAGCGTATGCCCTCAATCGCACACACCTTTATCTAGCTGCCCGTTTCTATTGTTCCTCCTCATCACAAACCGTTCATCCGAGTGAACTGTATGTTGTATATCGCACATGCCTTCATCTGGCTGCCCGTTTCTTTTATTCCGCCTTATCACAAACAGTTCATTGAACTGAACTGTATGCCCTGCATCACACACGCAATTAAAATCAGAATTTTGTTTGATGCATCCGGCATCACAAACGTTTTGCCCCTTTTTTACGGTTCTTTTACACCACTGTTTGCGATTATTGCATCGCACACAGTTTCGTCAAAGGGTCTCTAATCATAGTGTCGCGCTAGCAGCAACCTGCAGTAGTGAATAAGTGGTAAATTTTTAACATCTTCAGCTTTAATACCTTTTTCTTTCATAGATTTCTTTGCCTCTTGCATATCTTCAGGACTGAGAAATAGAATACCCCTTTTCGAGTTGGCTTCGGAGTTGGTTCAGGAAGTATCCAATTATTTTCATTACTCAATATATTATTCAATAGCAACTCAGCTTGCTCAATAGTTCTTTCCCTGAAAACACAACCAGCACAACTATCCAGGTGGTCTCTGGAAGCATCGGTCAGTCCATTATAAAATATATCAAGTATTTCATTTTTCTTGAGAGGATGATTAAGTAATTGGAGAAGCCTCCCCCAAGCTTGTGGGAGACTCTCTTCTTCAATTTGCACAAAATTAAATATTTCCCTTAAAGCAGCTTGTTTCTTATGAGCAGGCAAATATTTTGCAGATAAGTAATAAATCATATCCTGGGGACTATGCACACAACCAGAAGCAAGAGAATTAAACCATATATTAGCATCACCCTTTAACGAGAACAGAAACAATTTGAGGATATAGTAATAGCGAATCTTTTCCTCATGAGCAAATAGGGTGGCTATATCATTCAATTTAGTAAGATGTGCCACAACAACTTCAAATTCATAGCCATGAAAAGGATCAAATTCAACCAAAGTAATTAACTCAGGATCGATAGAGAATTCATAATCCTTATTAGTAACAAAGATAGGTGAAGTAGCAAAAGCGGGATCATATTTCATTCTAGCATTCAAGGATTTTTCTTTCAGCTTAGCTAACAATTTCTTAAGATCCTATCTATCATTGCAAGCAAAGAAGTCTCTAGCAGTTTCTTCATCCATGACATAACCCTCAGGTACAACGGGAAATTCATATCTAGGGGAGAACCATAATCATTATTTTCAATAATATCATCAGTTTCAGTAATTTCATTCTCTCTAACCCTAGCAAGTTGTTCATCAAGAAATTCACCTAGTGGCACAGTACTATAAAGCAGAGAAGTAGTTTCGTCATAAGCATCATGCATAGCAGACTCTGTTGAAAAAGGCAGTGCCTAGGAGGCGCTTAGGCACGCCTAGGCGCTAGGCAATGGCCAAACGCCTCGCCTAGGGCATAGGCAGAAGTCTAGGCAGAGCAAGTAAGAAATTCTCTACCCAAGCGAGAAATCATACCATATTGCAATGATATGCCAAAAGGGCCATATTCCAATCGTAGTAGCTGGTAGTTAACATACTTATATGCCTTAAATTAATAAAATACACATATAATAACCACATAAACACCCTGATAGTAAAAATTATAACCGCCTAGGCTGCGCCTAGGGCGCTTAAGCAACGCCTAGGCACTAGGCGAAGGCCAACCGCCTCGCTTACGCCTACCGCTTTTTCCAACCTTGATAGCAGAAGTGGCATCATCAATAACATGCGACATATCAGAATCAATAGCAGGTGTAGGTGTTGCAAGTTTACTAAAAACACAAGGAGAATCAAGTGCAGAGCTAGATGGCAGTTCCTTACCTCCCCTCGTAGTTGAGGGAAAAAACTTAGTTCTTTGATCTGTCAAATTCCTCATAGTGATCAACGGATATAAATCCCAAGTGACTTAAAGAATAGAGCTATGCTCCCCGGCAACGGCGCCAGAAAAAGGTCTTGATAACCCACAAGTATAGGGGATCGCAACAGTTTTCGAGGGTAGAGTATTCAACCCAAATTTATTGATCCGACACAAGGGGAGATATCAAGTATTAGCAGCTGAGTTGTCAATTCAACCAAACCTGAAAGACTTAATATCTACAGCAAAGTATTTAGTAGCAAATTAGTATGGAAGTAGCGGTAACGGTGGCAAAAGTAACAGTAGCAGTTTAATAGCAATCGTAACAGTGGCAACGGAAAAGTAACTTAGCAAAGATCAATATGTGAAAAGCCATTAGGCAATGGATCAATGATGGATATTTATTTCGGATGGCATTCATCATGCAACGGTTATAACATAGGGTGACATAGAAGTAGCTCCAATTCATCAATATAATGTAGGCATGTATTCCAAATATAGTCATACGTGCTTATGGAAAAGAACTTGCATGACATCTTTTGTCCTACCCTCCCGTGGCAGCAGGGTCCTATTGGAAACTAAGGGATATTAAGGCCTCCTTTTAATAGAGTACCAGACCAAAGCATTAGCACTTAGTGAATACATGAACTCCTCAAACTACGGTCATCATCGGGAGTGGTCCCGACTATTGTCACTCCGGGGTTGCCGGATCATAACACATAGTAGGTGACAATTGACTTGCAAGATAGGATCAAGAACACAAATATATTCATGAAAACATAATAGATTCAGATCTGAAATCATGGCACTCGGGCCCTAATGACAAGCATTAAGCATAGCAAAGTCATAGCAACATCAATCTTAGAACATAGTGGATACTAGGGATCAAACCCAAACAAAACTAACTCGATTACATGGTAAATCTCATTCAACCCATCACGGGCCAGCAAGCCTATGATGGAATTACTCACACACGGCGGTGACCATCATGAAATTGGTGATGGAGGATGGTTGATGATGACGATGGCGACGGATTCCCCTCTCCGGAGCCCCGAAAGTACTCCAGATCTGCCCTCCCGAGGAAGAACAGGGCTTGGTGGCGGCTCCATATCGTAAAACGCAATGAATCCTTCTCTTTGTTTTTTCTCCCCGAAAGAGAATATATGGAGTTGGAGTTGAGGTCGGTGAAGGTCCAGGGGGCCCACAAGGTCGGGTGGGGCGCCCCCCACCCTTGTGACCAGGGTGTGGGTGACAGTGTCCTAGACTAGGGGGTACTCACCACGTCGTCTCCCGATCAGTTGGATTGGGCCGAGGACCCCCATGGCCATTCACTCATGGGCCAACTCGGACAGCCGATGTATACACAAGGAAGATTCCACAAGACTTGGTGATCAACACAAGGACTCCTCTCCACCGGCGTATTCGTCTAGGACTCTTGTTATCATAGGCCTCTGGTACATTATATAAGCCGAGGCCAGGCTAATCGATAGATCATTATGACATTACTCATCATACCCTTAGGTCTTAGACCACAACATATGATCTCGAGGTAGATCAACTGTTGTAACCCTATATTCATCAAATCAATCAAGCAGGAAATAGGGTACTACCTCAATAGAGAGGGCCCGAACCTGGGTAAACATCGTGTCCCCTTTCTCCTGTTACCCATCGATCCATGACACACAACTTGGGACCCCCTACCCGAGATCTGTCAGTTTTGTCACCGACAATGGTGCTTTCATTGAGAGTTCCGTTGTGTGATCGGAAAAGGATCAATGGCTCGGCTGCAGATCAACTGCGACGTCGACATCTTCGTCGCCGGCTCGACTGGTCACCTTGGATTAACCGAGGACTGCGCCCTACCTCCGATCATCATGTTCGGACGAGGGCCTTCATCAACATCAATTCCGATCTCTATCATGATCATGGAGGAATCATCTTTGGAGCTCGAGGGCTCAACGTCAACATTGTCCTCAGGCGATCGTGCTGTTTTTCCAGACAACGAACTTGTATCCGCCGCAACCGCCTCCTCGAGTGTCGTTTTAACGATTTCTTCGGTGGAATTGTGCGTAATTGAGTCTACAACAACCCTGGAAAATTTCATCGAGTTCCGATGGAGGAATCTCTAGCAATCTACGATATACCGGAGCCCTGAAAAATCTGGACGGGAATCTGGACGGGTTTAGGGCGTGGTCTCTAGAGCCCAGCTCGGAGGTCCTTTGGAAGATCCAACCGTTCATCTGTTGCGGAATTCTCATATCTACCACCCCTCAAAGTTTCAGCTCGATCCGACGGTTCAAACTTCGGGAACCTTCCGATGGGTGGACAAATTTTCGGATCTGTTTTCTGCGCGAATACGGATACGACCCGAATTCATGTTTCCTTATGAACGTGACATTGGACAACCTTTTTAAAGGAATTTTCTTCTGGGGTATTGTGTTTTGTTCTCAAACACATCCCACTAATTTTAAAGTCTTTTCCAATATGATCTTCACCATCGCGCCGGTGTCAAACTAGCCCGACAACGTTGCCCCACGGCTGCCGACCTATGCTAGACATGTCGTGGCTTTGTTGAGCCAAGCTCGACCTCTTTGGATCATCATCTCGGCAAGCCAAACAAGATTTTGGCATCGCGAAGGATAAATTATCACCAACCTCGCCGCCCCACGGATTACACGGAGCGGGCACATCGGCATCGCCGCACGGTCACTTCATCAAGCCGGCACTGACCATCACGAGTTTTGACCTGCATCGGCATGGCTGCACCATTACTTCTTTGAGCCGATGTCCATCACGCTGAACTACTTCAACACCTTGGCTGACCTGGCAGCTGCAACGTCTCCTTACCGACCTGCTCCGTCACCTCGTCTGGACCGGGGGCTTCGCCATTCCTTCATCAACCTACTCCGGAGACTTCGGCGTCATCAGCCGACCAGCTTCGTCACGATAGCTGGACCGGGGGCTTTGCCTCGGCGAGCCAACCTTTACCAGCATCGCCATGCCGTCGCTTCACCGCCCCTCAGGCAATTGGTGTGCGGATCGAGTCCCAATTTTGGGAGTCATTTTTCTTCGGACTGCTACAACAAATAAACCAGGTGCTATTAATCCTAGCAATTTTTGCTTGTTTGGGTTTATTTTTTCCAAGGAATTATTACTCTATTTTGTTCCATCATCTGTACACAGGTCTATCAAATGGTAGCCGCATTAACAATGGTCGTGTGGTGGTTCGGCTAGTTTCCGTACATAATTCGGTGAACGCCGCATCCGGAACTTGGACCGACCTGTGCATTCAGGCTTTGCCACGCCTTTACCGCATCACGCCGACGCCCTGCATCGACATTGACTTCGGCACCAGGCCACATATCTTTAAATAAATTATTTTGCATAAATTAATTACGCGAGGATCTTTATATATTTATATTATTATTGTTGACCTGCACTATTTTACATGTGTAGGTAACGAACTTCGACTGTGTCACGTGGTCTCTTCGGCAAGCCGACGCCGTCATCCCAATCAGCATAAATCGGCTCGCGTGATCACCTTGATGGTCGTGTTGCCATACCGACGTGTTCGGTTGCCTCGGGGACTTCGGCATCGCCGAGAGAGCTCTACCTCATCGAGTGTTCGGCACACAGGCCATATTTTTTTATTACTCACTTTGCATAAATTATTTATTATGCAACAATTTTTTAATTTATTACTATTACTATTATCTCCGGTTTGCACTATTTTTTGTGCACAGGTAAATGATTCGGGTCGGGCAGTGTTGTCACCTCGGCGTACTGACATACCACGTCAACTCGGTTGGACGGGGGGCTTCGTCAACACTTCATTAACCTATGTCAGAGGCTTCGGCGTCACTTTGCCAGCATGCATTGGTCGTGCTATGTCACCACTTCGGAGTGCCGAGCTCTTCGCAACGCCACCTCGGGACCGGCTTGGGGGATGAAACCTTGTCCCACATCAAGCTCGGACCGCGTCATCAATGTCGAACACATTAACCAGCTAAGTCGCTTTCATGCTCAAAGACTTTCAGTTTTAAATTTTGTTCGGTTCGACCAAGCATTATACTTTTTTGGCAAAAAGTTATTTCTGAAAAAAGTTCCTTGTCAAAACTTTGTTTGTGACACACAAATTCAAATACCCCGTTTACTTGGGGGCTTCCTTTATGAAGCCTTTCCTCTTGCATATGTTTATACTTGTATGGCTTCGTTCCTTGTTCGTGTATTACGCCACAATATGCACCATGTTGACTTAAGTGTTCTGCAAGTTGGGTTGCCTTGCTCATGTGTTTACCCCTACGTTCCTGATTGTTCGGCTAGGGAGTAAAGGGAGCACCTCTGTGATTGTCACGATCGGGTCATCCGAGCTCGGACCTCAGGCTGGGTGAAGCCGAAAGCTAGCGCTCTTATTGTTTTCAATCATGGTCGGCACACAATGGAACTCATGAGTACAAAAAATCTATTGCACAAGTCACATAGTAACAATGAGCAACTGAAGAAAGGTATCGGTGGGGGTACTATTTTCTTCGAAGATGCTTCTTACACTTCGTCGATAATATAGCATAAGTTCCTGGCGCGCTTTATGCATTACAGCTTTATGGCCTGATTGCCTGGTTATCGGAAACACCGTCGATATTCTCGACAGGTGGAGTACATAACACTTTTCAGCCCTTGACCGAAGAGGGAGAAGCCGACGGCCGGTTAAGACGCGTTTAAAGTTCGGGTGAACACAGATATGATATAAGTACTTCGGTACATACAATCATTGTACATAAAATTCTTTTACCCAAGTCACTTGGGGGCTCTTAAATTAGTATAAGTAGTTTTTGTTAGTCGCTGCACAGTCATTTTCTACCACTCCTTTTTCGACTCGAGTGTATGGTCAATAGCCGGATAGCCTAGCTTCTCCCTAAAGCCGCTTGAGTTTGGTTAGCTAAACTATATTCAGAGAAGCACTCCGCCTTCGGGATAAGGAGCTTGAAGCCGTAGGCTGACACGCTTGAAGTCTTGAGATAGGATGTGTCATGCTAAAGCACGACAGAAGCACAATTTTATTTAAAAAAAGACCAATTTCCGGATTAGCACCAAAATCTCGGTTTAGTCCGGACGTCAAGCTTTTGCATATGTTTTTGGCTTTTCGAGCCTAAGGCACTTTTAAACTATTTGTGTGTTGCTAGCATAAGTCTCGTAGTGCAACGCCGGACACCTTTAGAGATTCTGCAAAAACATTCTCGGATATTGCTATATATGCATCGGTTTCGAATTGTGTCTTTGGTCAATAGTTGGGTTGCCCGGCTCCTGGGCTTGCCTCCTACGTTCCGCTTTGTTCGGCTAGGTGTGCAAAGGGAGAACCACTGCGATTGTGCTTCCATTCGCATGGTTAAGCACCTCGATGGAGAAAGCCGAAACCGTTGTCATAATAAGCGTAAACTGGTCGGTGATCCGATGATCGTGTTAAATGACGGGCCGTTCATAACATTGGCGAAGTGTTTACGGCTTGACCTCGGCTGTCGCGAACACTAACCGAGGCTAGTAGCTGGCCTCCCAACTTTAAGCTCCTATGACTAAGTGAAAGTTATAAAGCCCGATATCTGATTGCCTTGTTCCGCTAACACAACCGCCTTGTGCACCGAGATGTCGGCTAAGGGTTGTTAGTTATTGCGGAAACACCCTGCATGGCATCTACAAGGGGGTGGAAGCCGACAATGGGCCACTTTCAACTGATAAACGGTCGCAACGGAGTCAAAATAAACATATCATCGGCATTTGTATTTAATATACAAGGGCCGCCTTCCGTAATCATCGTTATAAAGCCATAAATATGCATCAATTTGACTTAAGATTTCGGCCAAGCTGGGTTGCCTGGCTCCTGTGCTTACCCCTACGTTCCCGATTGTTCGGCTAGGCGGTAACGGGAGCACCTCTGTGATTGTTACTACCGGGTCATCCGAGTTAGTACCTCAGACTGAGTGAAGCCGAAAGCTGGCGATCTTAAAGGATACAATTGGTCGGCAATGACGAAAGTGAAAATTTAGGTTCGTTATAGGCCACATAGTTCGGGAACTTTCCCCAAATTAAATCCTTAATATTTTCCTCCCACATTGATCGGAGGTGAGGTTTCATGATCATGATCAGCATGACAACCCAAAGAAAGGAACCGATAGCGGGACTATTTTCTTTGGAAGATGTTTTTTACATTTAATAGCAATATAGCATATCTCTTTGCATACCTTTGTTTATAAAACCATATGGCCGGATTGCCTTGTTTGTTGTAAACCTTTGCCCTTGTAAAGGCTTTATAAAGTAGGACAAACACTCCCCAGCTACTAGCCGAGGAGGTTGAAGCCGATGGTCGGTCAACAAAGTTTTGTACAATGCGGATCCGAGCATCAATGATGTAAAGTACTTGGATACATAGAATCATAACACATAAAAATTCGAGTAAAATCCATTTATTGCAAACCCATCTTTTAAACCCCTTGGGGCCTACCTTGGCGAACTCGGATTTCGACCAGCTCTAAGCTCCTTTAAGAGATCTTATTCTCTTTTTGAGAAGTTTGTGTTAAACACAACAAATTTTTTTCTGTCAAACGGATATCAATCCTTAATTCGGCCACCCGTGCCCACATTAAGGCTCGGGGGCTACTGGGCTTTGCGCTCATTATTTATAAATATTAAAGGGGCACATCGATCCTCGATTCGGTGTTGCCACCCGACCAATGGCTCAGGGGCTACTGCATTGCCTATTCAATGCAGAAAATTCAAAGTGCTCAGTGTTCGGCATAACCAAACTATGGACAAGCGCGTCTTCGGACGACAATAAGTACCATATGGGACTTATTCGGCATCAAGCTGATATATCACGGCGACTTCTCATGACCCTCTCTCAGGGGCCCGTCCACCGATCACTATTACCACTAATATATTACACTGTGTTTCTATTCCTATGTATGCTGCCGAGCTAGGAGTTGATCCTCAGGCCGATTTTATGACCTGAGTCTCAGAAGCTACTAGGATCAGCGGTTTCATATTTTCGTTCAGGTGCATCTAGGGTTTTAGGCCGACAGACACCTTGAGGGCTACTGGCAATACATCTCGTCAGCAAATAAATTTGTACGCATCGAAAATAAAATCCGCAAACAATCATCCCATGACCGAGGTGCTGAGCCACCTCGGAAGTAGTTCGGCACAAAGCTCGGATGCAAGTGGTTGGCTCCTTAGAGGGCATTTCCGGCATTAAGCTCGGCTAAATTTTTTTGAACCAAGGTGATCTATGACACCTCGGATACAGTCCGGCGTTGGAGCTCGGATATAGTCCGGCGTTGGAGCTCGGATACAGCCCGGCGTTGGAGCTCGGATATAGTCCGACATTGGTGCTCGGCTGCAAAAGATATCTCAAATGCAGTCCGGCGTTGGAGCACGGATGCAAGAGGACACCACCGCACGGGAAGAACTTCAAACCCGAGGTGTGGCGTAAAAATAACAAGGCATTGATAAAGGCCGAGAACTTAAAGGGGCTCCTCGGATACCTGACGTGTAAACTCTTCGAATTCACTTCGGAGATCCTCAAGATCGAAGATGAGATGATTTGTTGAACCAGTTTTTAAGACCGATGACCGAAGATGAAGAACAGTTCGGAAGAATCGAGGAGCGTCCCCAACTTGAAGGCCGGTTCAGGGGGCTACTGACGGGGTCCTAGACTAGGGGGTACTCACCACGTCGTTTCCCGGTCAGTTGGATTGGGCCGAGGACCCCCATGGCCATTCACTCATGGGCCAGTTCGGACAGTCGATGTATACACAAGGAAGATTCCACAAGACTTGGTGATCAACACAAGGACTCCTCTCCACCGGCATATTCGTCTAGGACTCTTGTTATCCTAGGCCTCTGGTACATTATATAAGCTGAGGCCAGGCTAGTCGATAGATCATTATGACATTACTCATCATACCCTTAGGTCTTAGACCACAACATATGATCTCGAGGTAGATCAACTCTCGTAACCCTATATTCATCAACATCAATCAAGCAGGAAGTAGGGTATTACTTCGATAGAGAGGGCCCGAACCTGGGTAAACATCGTATCCCATGTCTCCTGTTACCCATCGATCCATGACACGCAGCTTGGGACCCCCTACCCAAGATCTGCCGGTTTTGACACCGACAGTGGGCCCCTTCACTTGATTATTTCGCCAATATATTTTATTAATTCCAAAAGTTGTCTCCATGAAGTTTCAGGTCATTCCGAGAACTTTTTATTCTGCACAAAAATAACACCATGGCAATTCTGCTGAAAACAGTGTCAGTCCGGGTTAGTTCCAATCAAATCATCCAAGCTAGAGTCCAAAACAAGGGCAAAAGAGTTTGGAAAAGTAGATACGATGGAGATGTATCACTTTCCACTCAAATCATCCTTCCACCATAGCCAAATCTATGAGAGAGAGAGTTGACTGTTGGGGAGACTATCATTTGAAGCACAAGAGCAAGGAGTTTCATTAACACACCATCTATTACCATTTGGAGAGTGGTGTCTCCTAGATTGGTTAGGTGTCGCTTGGGAGCCTCCGACAAGATTGTGGAGTTGAACCAAGAAGTTTTTAAGGGCAATGACATCACCTACCTCGTGAAGATCTACCCGAGTGAAGCAAGTCCTTCGTGGGTGATGGCCATGGTGGGATATACAAGGTTGCTTCTTCGTGGACCCTTCATGGGTAGAGCCCTCCGTGGGCTCACGTAACCGTTACCCTTCGTGGGTTGAAGTCTCCATCAATGTGGACGTACGATAGGACCGCCTATCGGAACCACGCTAAAAATCTCCATGTCTCCATTGCGTTTGCACTCTCCAAACCCTTCCCTTTACCTTCATATGCAATGTTTTACACACTCTTAGAATTGGATGTGTAGGTTGATTGCTTGACTTGTGCTAGTTGCTAAAATCTGCCCACAACTAAAATTGGGAAAAGGCTAGATTTTTATTTGGTCAAGTAGTCTAATCACCCCCCCCCCTCTAGACCTACTTTAAATCGTACAACTACGCACGCAACTAGGAGCAAGAGAATTATACCATGTCTTAGCATCACCTTTTAACGAGAAAGGAAACAACTGAAGAATATAGTAATAGCGAATTTTTTCCTCATGAGCAAATAGAGTGCCTATATCGTTCAGTTTAGTAAGATGTGGCACAATAGTTTCAGATTCATAACCATGGAAAGGATTAGATTCAACCAAACTGATTAACTCAGTATCGATAGGGAATTCATAATCCTTATCAATAACAAAGATGGGTGAAGTAGCAAACTTAGGATCATATTTCATTCTAGCATTCAAAGATTTTTCTTTCAACTTGACTAGCAATTTCTTTAGATCATCTGTATCCTTACAAGCAAGAAAATCCCTAGCTACCTCTCCATCCATAACATAACCGTCGGGTATATCAGGGAACTCATATCGAGGAGTGCTAGGTCGAATAGGTGTTTCAAAGTTTTCAGTTTCAATAATTTCATCAGTTTCAGGGTTCTGAATATCATTAACTCTAGCAGGTTGTTCATCAAGAAATTCACCCAATGGCACAGTCCTATTAAGCAAAGTACTAGCATCATCTAAAGCAGAAGTAGCATCATCAATTACTTGCGACATATCAGGATTAATAGCAGGTGGTGGTGTCACGAGCTTACTCAAAACAGAAGGTGAATCAAGTGCAGAGCTAGATGACAATTCCTTACCTCCCCTCATTCTAGAGGGAATGATTTTTGTTCTAGTATCTTTCAGATTCCTTATAGTGATCAACAGATATAAATCCCGAGTGACTTGGCAAATAGAGCTATGCTCCCCGGCAATGGCGTCAGAAAAAGGTCTTGATAGCCCACAAGTATAGGGGATCACAACAGTTTTCAAGGGTAGAGTATTCAAACCAAATTTATTTATTCGACACAAGGGGAGCCAAAGAATATTCACGAGTAGTAGCAGTTGAGTTGTCAGTTCAACCACACTTTAAAGACTTAATATCTATAGCCAAGTAATATGGAAGTAACAGTAACGGTGGCAATAGTAACAATACCAGTTTTGTAGTGATTGTAACAGTAGCAACAGAAAAAGTAACTTAGCGAAGATCAATACGTGAAAAGCTCATAGGCATTGGATCAGCGATGGATAATTGTGTTGGATAACATTCATCATGTAGAAGTCATAACCTAGGGCGACACAGAACTAGCTCCAATTCATCAATGTAATGTAGGCATGTATTACGTATATAGTCACACGTGCTTACGGAAAAGAACTTGCATGACATCTTTTGTCCTACCCTCCTGTGGCAGCGGGGTCCATAAGGAAACTAAGGGATATTAAGGCCTCCTTTTTATAGAGAACCAGAACAAAGCATTAGCACTTAGTGAATACATGAACTCCTCAAACTACGTTAATCACCGGAAAGAATCCCAATTATTGTCACCTTGGGGTATACGGATCATAACTCGTAATAGGTGTCTACAACTTGCAAGATAGGATCAAGAACACACATATATTCATGAAAACATAAAAGGTTCAGATCTAAAATCATGGCACTCGGGCCCTAGTGACAAGCATTAAGCATAGCAAAGTCATAGCAACATCAATCTCAGAACATAGTGGATACAAGGGATCAAGCCCTAACAAAACTAACTCGATTACATGATAAATCTCATCCAACCCATCACCATCCAGCAAGCCTACGAAGGAATTACTCACTCCTGGCGGTGAGAATCATGGAATTGGTGATGGAGGAAGTTTGATGATGATGATGGCGACGGATTCCACCCTCTGGAGCCCCGAACGGACTCCAGATCAGCCCTCCCGATGAAGAAAAGGAGGTGGTGGCGACTCTGTATCGTAAAACGCGATGAATCATTCTCTCTGATTTTTTCTCCATGAATAGGTATATATGGAGTTGAAATTAGGATTGCCGGAGCTCCAGGGGACCCACAAGCCTGGGAGGCGCGCCCTAGGGGGGTAGGCGCGCCTCCAGAGCTTGTAGCCCCCCTCTTGTATCTTTTTCCGAATGTATTTTTTATATATTCTAGAAATATTTTCCGTAAATTTTCAAGCCAATCCGAGAACTTTGATTTCTGCACAAAAATAACACCATGGCAATTTTGCTGAAAACGGCGTCAGTCCGGATTAGTTCCATTCAAATCATGCAAATTAGAGTCCAAAACAAGGGCAAACGAGTTTGAAAAAATAGATATGATGAAGACATATCAAGCGACAACTTAAAAGCACTAGGGTGGATCTTACAGGGTCTTCACAAGGACGTTTCGCTTCCTTACATATTGCGGCACGACCACGGGGACCTCGAGCCCGCCAGAAGAGGCACCCTCACGCAGACCCCTTCACAGCTATATGAACGACAAAGGCGGGGCCTCTAGCTCCGGTCGCCCGAGCTCCCTCTTGGCGGGCTCGCCATCATCAGTCTCTCGTAGAACTTCACCATTAGGTTCCATGCATAGTCACTTTATCTAGCACCATAGGCAGCTGCAGTCGGCCTAGCCACGCTGTTGCATCTGTCCCTCCCACATCAGCCACAAATCCACACACTCCAAACAACGACACCACCATGCTCGCGGAGAAAATCCTCCTGGAAGCACCTTCCCTCTTTCAAAAAGGGCACTTCCGTTGCTATTCGACGATGACAAGATAAATGTTATATAGCGAACGCCATCCCAGTTGTCGCACAAATCTTGGTGCAAGGCAACGTCACTTAGATCGGCTAAAGTCGTTCGGTGTAACCATTTTCCCGGCGAAATGCTCACTTTTTTCTCCAAAAAAAATCATGCAAGGTGTGCGGGAAGGGGAACTCAAACTCGAGACCTCTCAGAGAGTGAGGCACGTGCTTTGCCAATCGAGTTGAAGTAGGTTTTGTGAAAACATGCACTAAACTTATTTTTAAGTATTTGAAGCTAATGTTTTTTAAGTTCAGTTCTTTCATTGAAAAATCGAAAAATCTAGATTTTCCCCCCATTTTTGAGAGAATAAAGATTTCTTATTTTTTAGAAGGGAAGTTTTCCTAAACTTGCCATGTGCATTTTTATTATAGGCAGCATGTCAATTTCTTTTTACACTAAAACTTGGCATTTTTTGTCTTTCAAAACATGGCACTTTTTACTTTCTCACATGGCATTTTAAGTTCTTATAATGGCAGTTTTATTATTAAGATAAAGGGATTTTAATAATTATTAACACGACATTTTTTATTATTATGAGGATAACAATTTTATTATTAACTGGATGGCGTTTTTATTTATTGACAGCATGGCATTTTTATTATTGTTGGCATGACATTTTTATTATCAAGAGGATGGCAGCTTTATTATTAACAGGATGACAATTTTGTTTTTATTGGCATAACATTTTTTACTATCATAGTAAATTTATAAATTAGAGAAACGACAGTTGTATAAAGTAGCGTGAAATTTAAAAAAACATGGCTTTTATAAATTTATGCTCTTCTCTGTTTTTATAAGAAAATATGTTTTTTCATGCATTTTTTATCTAGGGGATGGTAGTTTTAAAGTTGAGAGAATTCCTTATTTGACCCATTCTTAAAATCTAGTTCCCTTTTTGACCCTAAAAATTTTATTTTTCCTTTTTTGACACCATAACTTCATTTTCTTCCTTCTTTGACACATCTGTCAGTTTTTGCCGTTAGAAACGTTAATTGTGACTGGAAATGTCGATCTTACCCCTACTAGGACGCTGGAAAAAAACTGATTGAGTGAACCGTCAGGCGCTGCGCTGGGTCAACCCCCCGATCCCCTCCCTACTATCCTCGATTCCCCTTTCCCTCGATCCCTAACCCTAAAAAAAATCGCGGATGGAGGAGGGCGTGGCCGATGCTGCTACTGGTGGCGGGATGGACGTCACGGTGGAGGGCGTGGCCGAAGCTGCGCCGGTCTCGGCCTCGGTCGGCCATGGCGGGGAGGCGACGGGCGCCCATGGCAGGGAGGCGGAGGGAGTTCCAGGGGCACCACTAGAGGGCGTCCATGGCGGGGAGGCGGAAGGAGGTCCAGGTGCGGCGCCGAAGGGCGGCCATGGCGGGGAGGCAGAGGGAGGTCCAGGTGCGACAGCCTCGGATGCAAGTGCTCCGGCATGGCTACAAGGGTAAGTGCATGTTTTCTCTATATTTGAGTATTTGTTGCCATGATACGTCCTGGAACGAACAGATTACTTAGAGATGGATCCAAAATGCAACATATTTGCTTCACCTTTCTTGACATGATTTTTCTCAAAATGCAACACTATGTTCATATTAAACAGTGTACTTGAGATGGATCGAAGATGCAACATAGTAGTTAGAGATGGATATTTGTTGCTGCCAAATCTACAATGAAACAATAGACAAAGATTATGTTCATATAAAACAAATATGTTATATTGGATAATCTGTTTACACATGTCACTTTTTTTTTATTTAAAACACGAAGCAAGTATGTTCATGCACAATTGATATTTTGCTTTTACAGGATGGATACAAATTCAACATATTTGCTGAAAATCAAATTGCTTGGCAACCCAAAAAAACTAGGAAGGATATCAAATGCTTTTGTTATGATAAGGTTATTGATTCCGACTTAACAAATTATAAGGACTTGGTTGAATCAATCGTAGAGCAAGATTTCGCCTCGCTATTTGGAAGTTGCACATGTTCAAGATTACTATGATCCTTTTCTTAAAATCTACCGAAATTAACATCGACCAGGAATTGGTGTCTATGTTTGAGAAACTCTCTAAGACAAAGGTTGTGCACTTGTTTGTTGCATATTGTGATCCATCTGAACCATATGAGCCTATCACGGAGTGGCATATTGATGTGCATATCCAACCTAGCAACACAGAACAACACAATGATGATTATCTTCGCAACCCAATACCTGAGAATGAACATGCTGGTCTTGATGAGGAAAATATTTATTTAGACGATGATGATTATGATAAATTAGATCCTCTTATCATGGTTCCCTGTTCCAATAAAGAAAGGGACGAAGACTATGTTCCTGATCATGAGAGCGAGGATGAGAGCGAGGATGAGAGCGATGAGGAAGTAGAGGAAGATGAGGAAGTGCACGAGGCGTAGCATGCACCACATTTAGAATATGATAAATTAGATCCCCCAATGACCGAAGGAAGAAAATATCCCAATATGGCAGAGTTTAAGTTGACGCTTTCTCAACATGCAATCAAACATGAATTTGAGTTTAACACCGAGAAAAGTGCACCATATAGGTTCAGGGCTTATTGTTCAAGAAGGGATGAAGATAAGTGTCCATGGAGGATATATGCTTCTACAATGGAAGATGGGAGCACCGTAATGGTAATTTAGTGCTTAAATTGTTAAAAGATCTTTACTAATTATCTATGTTTGTCTTTTGTAGGTGAGAAAGAACTCTTGTGGTCATGATTGCTCAAGTACAAAAAGGAAAAAGAAGATAAAAGAATGCAACCAAGCGGTGGATATGTGAGCACGTGAAGGATTGGCTAATTGAGAATGCAACTCTAGGACCAAAGGCATTGCGAAAGAAGCTTAAAGAGCACCATGGAATCAACATCAAGTACAAGAGAGTATACATGGGTAAGCTGCTAGCCTTGAAGGAACTATATGGTGATTGGGATACAAGCTTTGATAATCTTTATAGTTTTAAGGCACAAATTGAAAGGTGCTGCCCCGGTAGCATAGTGATAATTGAGCACCACACAATAAAAGATAAAATCAGATTTAAGAGATTTTTTGTCGCTTTGAAGAAAAAACGGCCAACACTTATGCCCTATTTGCAAGGACTATGGGCATCATTGGCACAAATGCAAGAAGGGTAACCGGATGACATTGTCGCTATTTTAGCTGTGAGGTAATGAATTTTATTGTATATTGCATCACTTGCATTTTTTTTGTAAAAACCATACATGTTAACTACTTTTTTGTTGCTCATGTAGAGGACCACCAAAGAAGAGGACAAAGACCACCAAATCAGCTCAATCATCAATTGTGCCTTGCGAGGATGATGCTCCATCAGCCATGCGTTTTCCGCCAAGGTTAGCAACAACCATGCTCATAATTAAATATAATTAATTGTGCCTTTGTGTTCTAAGTGCATTCTTCTCACCATAGCCAAATCTTGGAGAAAACAACCAAGGAAAAAGGGAAAGGTGGTAAATCTGGATCCGGAGGAGAAAAAAGGTAACCTATGGTAGTTTCGAAGTTCTAATGTTATGTTATGCATTGTTCTATTGTTAACTTGGGCTACCTGTATGTCATGTATGTGTATGTCTAGATCAAGAACACAACCCCTTTGTGGCGAACATGATGTCGCCAAAAAGAAAACACATGTTGCTGTGAAGGTACATGCCAAAATAAAAGGCAAAGAGGTTGCTGAAATTACTCCGCACCTTCCTATGGTGCCACTTGACAGCCCTGCAATGAGTACACGCAGCAAGAAATTCAATCCTGCTAGCCCTGCAATGAGCACACGAAGCAAAAGGAGACTTAGTTTGTGATTCTCATGTCATTACTTTCTGTATCATGTTTCATTTTGAAAACTGAGCTGTTTATGTGATGTATGTGTGGACCTTGGCTCTTTACGTGCTATATGCGACCTGTTGTGAACCCTCTTTACGTGCTATATGCGACCTGTTGTGAACCTGGGCTATTATGTCATCTTTATGTGAACTTGGACTATTGTATGTCACTTTTATGTGAACCTGAATGTGTGTAGATGACGAGCTATGTGGGATGTTTGCATATATGTGAACCTAGAGCAATTAGAGATCTCGAGCAATTATGTGTGTTTTTTGTGCATATGTGTATGGGATATGCCTCCAAAATACAAGGGAGGCTCTGTCCAAATTTTCAATTGAAATTTGTGCATGTGTGTCTTGTATCTTGTCTGAGGGGATAATTGCAGATTTTGTTTCAATTGGTAATATATTCCAGTTCATATTGCCACTGTTTTGACTTCCATTTTGGTCACAAAATACACCAGGGGTAAAATGGACTTTTCATGTTGTATTTAACGGTGTTAGTTGGCAAAACTGATGGAAATGTCATAGAGGGAACAAAATGAAGTTTGAATGTCAGAAAAGGAAAAAAAATTCTTTTAGGGCCAAAAAGGGAACCAAATTTTAAGAAAGGGTCAAATAAGGAATTCTCTCTTTAAAGTTTAGCATGGGAAAATAATGAGATCACACAACTTTTGTTGTTTTGCGCACACTTATTGTAAATTTATAAAATAGAGAAATACCAGTTTTATAAAGTAACATGGCATTTTACATAATTCAGAGTACGGCATTTCAAAATCTAGGGTTTCTCTGTTTTTTATACGAAAATGTTTTCCTTCATGGCATTTCTTAAATAAAAAATAGTTTAGTTGGCCCTTTTAGCAACTAGGGGTCGCCCTGGCCTGCCCGCTTAGTGAACTATTATAAATAGTCACACTCCCTCTTGTGAATGAATCGTCCAATGGCAAAATATCCTAGGCGATCAGTTGCAAGATAATCTATGGACAAGGACAAGGGAAAATATAGGATCCAGATATCCACCCGGCGTTCGATCTGGGCAGATCCCAGAAAGAACAAATCATTCCCTAGGGAACAATCTGCATGTCGAACCAACACGTTCCATCTGGGGAACGACTGCTTAGCTCATAGACCCCCACACTAACACCCCTCGATCGAAACTCTAGTTGTGCCAAAAAAATCCCAATTTTCGTAGACAAGGCATACAAAATGGTGTTTGGACATCAATTTGAAAATAGCTAAACAAAAAAGGAACAAAACAGCCCATGATGTACAGAAGGGGAAATTTCCATCTGGTGAGACATAAAAAACAACAACAGGAAATTTGTATTTCGGCCACGTGACTATATTAGACCCATTTTCTTACTAAAAATGCCATGATTTTTATATACAATTGAAAATTTCCTAAAACAAATTCATTCAAGTTGGCCAAACCATTACAATTTGCCATGACATTATTTTTTACAATGATAAGTTTTATAACAATTTCATTTCTAAAAAAATGTGGCAAAACTATTGTAACAACATCTATGAGAATGTTCACATGGCAAAAAAACATGAAAAATTTAGAATGAACAAAGTACAAAGAAAATTATGAAAAAAACTTGCCATGGCAGATTCATAATGAAAATTTGCAATAGTATTTTAACTAATTTTCCATGTATGTAAAAAATATCACGAATATGAACAAAATTTTGCCATGGCATATGCATATTAAAATTTACCATGGCATTTGAGTTATAATTGACATGCTTTGTGTAAGAATACTTTCATGGATCAAGCCAGATTCATGGATGTATTCATATATTAAAAAATGCCATGAAGCATAAACTATATTTCCATGTTTCATGTAATTAAGTCGCCATTGTCACATCAAGAAAAGTAATTTGTTGCTATTGTTACAAGAAGAATTGTATTTGACAAGCCCCATAAACTACATTTTCCATGCTCCATGAACTTGAGTTGCCATGTTCCCATTACAAAGTAATGTTTTGCGATTGTTGCGAAAGAAATCTAATTTGCCATGATACATAAACTACAAATGTCATGCTCCATGAACTTCAAATTCCATGGTCTCTTATTTTTTTTGCCATGTTGCAAGATAAAAGAATTGTTTGCCATGATATACAAATAAAAAGAGTTGCCATGCCATTTTGGTGAAAAGAGTTTGCCAGTGTACTTTAACAAAAAATTCCGCCAATGTATATATGAATTTGAACATTAGATTTAATGAAAAACTAAATTATCCATGGCAAAAATGGGAGACTTGCCAAATGATATGAATCATTGATGGAAGATCAGAAAATAATCATGATCTTCAAATGGTAAAGTTCAAAAAAGAAAATTTGATTGCTCTACATCAAATGAAAAAAATGAGTGGGCAACTCACACACATGCAAATTTTCATACAACACCCCCCCCCCCCCCAAAGAAAATTTAGAAAGCATGGCACATTTACATGGCAAAGCGATGAAAATGAATAAAAATTTGACATGGTTTATGAAAAATCATAGAAATTCATTTTTTTTCGTGGCAACTATTTACTAAAAAGATGATAGGTATTAAAGATTGTAAATTTGCCATGTCAATTGATGATAATTTGTAATAGACAATGATCTTTAATTCATAAAGATTTTCCATGGTATATGAAGATAAACGATGTCTATTTATGAGAAATGTAGAAAAATGATATGAATTAAATATCATTTGTCATGGCAATTTTAGATATACGCAATTAAAGATCTCTAATACATGGCAAATTTAGACAACATAGTGGATTAACATATCAAAAAATGATCTATAAAAGAATGAATAGCAATTTGCCATGGCGGCTATTTACTAAACAAAAGGGTATCATGGCGACTATTTACTAAACAATTTGCCATGTTATATCAAAATTCATAGCAGTTCTGCCATGGAAACTATTTACTAACAAAAGCCATGGGAAAATAATCTCTGAAAATGAATAACAATTTGCCATGGTCTATGAAAATTCATAGAAAATTTGTATAATTTTTTTGCCATGGCAATATGTACTAAAAAGAAAGATGGTAGGTATTAAAGATTGTAAATTTGCCATGGCAAATGGTCTCTAATTCATAATGATTTGCCATGGTATATGAAATTAAACGATGTATAATTCACGAGAAATGTAGAAAAAATGGTATAAATTAAAGATCATGTGTCATGGCAATCTTAGAAATACGCAATTAAAGATCTCTAATACATGGAAAATTAGACAACATAGTGGATTGACATGGAAAAACAATCTGTAAAAGAATGAATAGCAACTTGCCATGGCAACTGTTTACAAAAGCTATCATGAAAACTATTTACCAATCAATTTGCCATAGTATATCAAAATTCATAGCAGTTCTGCCATGGCAACTATTTACTAACAAAAGCTATCATGGACCAACAGCAAAAATCAATACTAAATGGAAGCAGAAATAGAACACGGTGAATCATCATGGTTCCTTTTCAATCTAGCAATTCAAAATGAAGAGGCGTTTGTTTGTTCAGAGGTACAATTTCTTGAACCTATCGAGGCACCAAAAGACGAGCACGAGGAAGAGGCGCCAGAGCCCCCGCTTCTGCCCGTCAACGCTGCACCATTGTGCCTGGCGCCTGCGTCGTCGCATCCCGCAGCAACGCCTTCCCCGTGCCGCCACGTCAAGCCAATGTTGTTGGCTTTTGAACGCTAGAACAAATCAACCAGGAGCAACCTGTACGTGCAAGCTAGCTAAACAAGCAGTCAACAATCAGCTTGATTGATGAACAGTACCACGTAGGCCTGGGCTTGCTTTAACTTGCGATCGGCTCTCTCGGTGGAACGTACTAGCGCCAACAGGATCGATATGATCACAGATCGTACAACTCGGTGGAACTCATGATAAACTTAGCGACAGGAAAATTGGTCGTTTATGGCCAAAGGCTAGCATCGAGCCTTGCTTTATTTCTCTCTTTTTCGTTGTACAAATTATAAGGGTTGGGTGCACTTATATACACATACGAGCCCAAGGGATCAATCCTACTCGGTATGCTACGCTCCAATTCCACGTTTGATTTTTTTCAAACACGACGTCGCGTGAAATCCGTAGACGCTTGGTTCGTGGATCGTAGAAGTGGTATGCCTTGGTGCCGGAACTCCTCTCGTATCCGATGAACACCATCTTCGTGCTACAATCGGCAAGCTTTGAGAGATGCGGCTCCGCCGTCTTCATATGGGCCACGCACCCGAACGTCCGTAGATGAGACACATTCGTCTTACGTTCGTAAATTGCGTCATACGGAGTCTTGCCGATCACTGCCTTCGTTGGAGCCCGATTGAGAAGATAGGCCGCCGACGAGACAGCTTCTCTCCAAAAAGTTCCCGGCAGATTCTTGCTCTTGAGTAAGCTCCTTGCCATGTCAATGATGGTTCGATTGCGCCTTTCAACAACCTCGTTTTGCTGCGGCGTATAAGGTGCCGTGAAGAACTTCTTTATGCCAATCTTCTCGCAATAGTCGTTGAACTCGTTCGACGTAAATTCTCCGCCGCGATTTGTCCTTAGAGCGCGAACCTTCAGCTTGTGTTCCATCTCCGTTGCAGCCTTCAACTTCTTGAATGCTTCAAACGCCTCATCTTTAGATCATAGGAGAACGACCCACATATATCTCGAGTAGCCGTCTACCACAAGGAAGAAGTACTTCTTTCCTCCGTGAGTTGCTGGGGTGATAGGGCCAGATAGATCACCATGGAGCAGCTCGAGTGCATCACTTGCACGATAGGTAGACCGAGCAGGGAACGGCTTGCGGTGCTGTTTTTCAACCAAGCACCCATCACATACTCGATCAATATGGTCGACAAACGGCATCCCAGATACCATCTCCATCTTCGACATCTTCTTCAAGGCGTAGAAGTTAACGTGTCCAAATCTAGCATGCCATAACCATGAATCATCATCACTCTTGATGAGCCAACACTCCAGTTGAGATTGATCAAGGTTGAGGATATAGAGCATGTTCCATGTGCGATTAACACGGGCTAGCACGTTTCGGAGGTTGTCAAAGATCGTCATCACTCTGTTCTCAATATCCACCTTGCATCCATTCTCGTCAAGTTTCCTGACAGAGATGATGTTGTTGCGTAGCCTTGGGATGTAGTATACTCCGGTGAGTATGCGATGTTCTCCTGTGAGACCCTCGAAGAGGACAGAACCTTGCCCGCAAATCTCCACATTTGAACCATCACCGAACTTGACCGAGCCTTGAACATCATATTCCAGCTCGGGGAACTTCTCATTGCACCCCGTCATGTGGTTACTGGCACCTGTGTCTAGATACCACGAAACGTTCTGGCTCTCGGATAACTTTGGTGTTATCTTTTTCTCATGAAGTAGCACCTTCTGGTTTGGTTTCACAACCTTTGTTTGGACGAGATCACAAACTTCGGCCATCAGAAGACCTGGACGTTCGTCTTCCTGCTTCGCCAAATTTGCCTTGATCTCCCGCTTGTAAAGCTCCGGACAATCCTTCACAAAGTGACCCATCTCGTTGCAGTTATAGCACTTGACCTCAGACATATCCAAGTTTCGTGGCTTCCGCTCTTTACATCGGTCCGCCTTACCACGACTTTGTGGCATGCCTTTTCCTTTGCCTTTTCCGGTTTGTCCGCCACGCTTCGCGTTGCTTAAGCCTTCACCACCGTCATGCCTTCCTTTGCTACTTGGGGCCTCCCAATCTGCGCACGAGTACATGAGTTGGTCACCACCTCCTCCTTTGCCTTTCCGACAGCCACGAGCATTCTCTTCTCATGTCCGCAAGCGTTCGATCGCCTTCGTTATGGTCATGTCGTCGATGTCATAAAGCTGCTCGAGCGTGCCGATGAAATACGTGAATTTATCAGTCACCAAACTGAAAAACTTCTCCACAATCTCGGGTTCCTCGAGCTTTGCACCAAGCACGCGGATCTTTCCCACCAAAGTAGTCACACGCATGGCATAGTCGTTCACCGATTCAGTTTCCTCCATCTGCAACTTATGAAATTGGCGCTTCAGCACTTGTGCCCGAGCCTTCGTGACGCGATCTTCTCCGATCCTCATCTCTTTGAGTGTGTTCCACGCCTCTCTTGCTGTCTCGAACTCCGCCAATGTCATCGGCACGGAATCTAGCACATACTGGGCTATGGCGGCCATAGCACCTTCGTGGCACTCCTCGTCGACGTCGTCGTCCGTAATGGCCTCCCACACTCGGAGGGTTCGCAGAATGATCTTCATCTTCACTGCCCACACGTCATAGTTGGCGTCGGTGAGCATAGGGTACTGGATGGGGATGTTGTGATGCGCTAGTACGTTGGCGCCGCCCGTTCCATCACCACTGGTTGCTGACTTGCCGCCCTTCTTCACCTTGTCGCTGTTCTTGTTCGCCTTGGAACCGCCGTTGCCGGACTTGACTGACTCAGCGTCGTTGTCCGTCATTATAGATCGTCGAGGCTCTAGATACTAATTATTGGTTTTTGAACTTGCAAAACCAAATCCACCAAAGCAACCTGTACGTGCAAGCTAGCTAGACAAGCAGTCAAACAATCTAGCTTGATTGATGAACAGTACCATTTAGGCATGGGCTTACTTTAACTTGCGATCGGCTCTCTCGGGGGAACGTACTAGCGCCAACGGGATCGATACGGTCTCAGATCGTATAACTCGGCGGAACTCATGGTAAACTTAGCGACAGGAAAACTGATCGTTTATGGCCAAAGGCTAGTATCGAGCCTTACTTTATTTCTCTCTTTTTTGTTGTACAGATTACAGGGGTTGGGTGCACTTATATACACGTACGAGCCCAAGGGATCAATCCTACATGGTATATGCTATTCATATTCTACTCAAACATGTATACCTTCCGTGCACACGGACATCAGGTTTACTCCCAATAGATGCACCACCGCACCCTCCCCACGAAGACGGCCACCACCACACCGTATCCGCCACAACCACGTAACCACAACCACTGCCGTAGCCATACTTGCGGTGGAAGGAGCATGGAAGGGGGTGCCTCTCCGGCACCACCGTCGTTGCGAGCTGACCGTCGAGCACCTTCCCGTGGCCATCCTGCAGTGGCCTCCTCGTGCACCGCCGGAGCCGCGCCAGCACCCTGGACAGTAGCTGCGCTCCTCTCCACTCGCACCAAACATCACTGCGAACTGACCGGATCCACGCACCACGCTCTGCCGCCGCACCGCCCTTGCCAAACATATGAAGAAACATCGCCAGAAACGCACCATGCTCTGCCGCCGCACCGCCCGTGCTAAACATTTGAAGAAACATCACCAAGAATTGACCAGGATCCGCGCTTTACTACCGCACCACCTCGCCGGCAAATTGCCGAGCGGAGCTTCGGTTGGACGCGGGGCGGCGGGAGGATAAGGGGAGTGACGGCTCTGAGTGAGGGGAACGAGAAAAAACGTTCGGTCGGTTTCCACTTCCTGTAAAACAACGTCGGAGCTGATGTGGAGCTAAATTTACGTGAGGATCTGTGCTGAAAACCCAACGGCAGTTAAAGCGTTCTACGGGAAACCTTCAAAATCTGACGTCTGGTTTTTATCCGTTTCGAAAATCAGACGCCCCCGACGTGGCCCGAACGAGCGAGCCGGAGGCAGTTTTGCTTTTGTCACTCCACGGGAAGAAACACCGAACCACCACGCATTATGTGTCTGCATCCCCATGACGCTTTCCGGCCAGGACCCGCAACCCCAGCTCATTCTAAACTGTTGCTCCAGTAGTGACAGAACCCGAAAGATTCCGCCGCTGTGCCGCTCGCCAAACACCCACCAAAACCCCACCAAAAACGCAGTTTCTATTATATCAGGACTACTAGGGAAACCCTTTGCTCCCCAAGTGATATCGGTCAAACGGAACACGCGAACACAAGAAGGAGAGCCTTCTCTCCGGATCTTGACGCCGCTTCTCTTCTTGTTCGCCATGTGCGGTGGCAGACGGCGCCGTCGCGGCGGCTCTGACGCGACGGCAGGAGAGCCCGGCGGGTGGGGGTTCTGCGCGCCAGCGCTCGCCGTCGTGGCCCTGGCGGCCGCCGCGGCGGTCGCGTTCCTGGAGGGCACCGCCGGCGGCGTCGCCTACGCGGGCGACGGGTGGTTCCACGAGTGCGCCAAGTGGGACGCCGAAGGCGGGAGGTTCCTGGTGTCCACCTTCTTCGGCGCCGGCGTGGCCGAGGTGCGCGTCGGGGCGGGGGGAGAGGAGGCCCTGGCTGAGCGGGTCGTGGTGGCGGACCCCGACGTGGCCGGGAGGGTGGCGCTGGGGCTCGTCGTGGATGCGCCCAGGCGGCGGATCCTCGTGGCCTACGCCGACCGGCCTCCGAGCTTCGGGTACGCCGCCGTGGGCGCGTACGATCTTCGCTCGGGGCGCCGCCTCTTCCTCGCCCGGCTCGACGGACCAGGTGCGTCTCTCCACCCGTGATCGATGGCTCCTCCGCCACTCGTCCATATGCGAATGTTGTTGCTTTCTAGCCGTCCGATTAGGATCATCTTTTTTTTTTTTGCGAAAGGATTAGGATCATCTTCTTTTTTGCGAAAGGATTAGGATCATCTTTGAGAAAACAACAAAGATTAGGGTGATCAGGTGGACCACTGAGCGGTGGGCCCTGCTCTGCCCCGTCGCCGTCAAGAACCGTTGCGCATGGGACGCCGGACATTCCTTCCATTGGGGAATGAACGATGAGTGGGCACCATTAATTATGTCCACGAATGATCCATGTCGATCCTGTGGTGGTTCCCTTCTTTTCTCTGACAAGAAGACATAAAGGGTGATAGCATCTTCACATTATTAGGTGTAGGACCCTGCCGTACGAATTAGGATGCTGCTATCAACTCAAACCATCCGCGATGCATCTTCCACGCACTGCACTGGAACATGTCCCCTGCTTTCAGCTAAGGTGTTGCCGGTTAAGCACCGAGCGGTAGAAAAACTTCGTAAAACATGATTACGGACAGTATCCTCGAATAAAAATAATTTTAGGATCAGTTTTGAGTTTTGACTGTTGGTTAGTTTATCCAAGCGATAGATGTCCTTGTTACGAACCATTACTAGTTTCGTCTTGCCTGCTTAATGTAGGAAAATTTTGCTTTCTTACATCATTCGATCAAGCTCTGGCTAAGGTACCACCTAATTCTAATTGACTGATCTGTGTTTCATCCGCGTGCAGGCGAGTCCTCGTTCGCCGACGACGTGGCCTCGGACGACGACGGCAACGTGTACGTGACCGACATCCTGGGCAACAAGATCTGGAAGGTGAACCCGGACGGCGAGCCGCTCTCTGTCTTCAAGAACGCCACCTTCAGGCAGCGGCCCGGGACGATGGACAACCTCATCGGCCTCAACGGCATCGTCTACCACCCCAACGGCTACCTCATCGTCGTCCACACCTCCGGCGGCGACCTCTTCAAGGTGGACCCCAAGACGGGGCCGTGAGCCTCGTCAGGGTGCGGGGCTCGCTCAAGAGCGGCGACGGGCTGGAGCTGATCTCGCCGACGAAGCTGGCCGTCGCTGGCAAGCCGTGCAGGCTGGTCGAGAGCTCCGACGACTGGGAGACCGCGAGCGTCACGGGACGGTATGTCGGGCCGGTGCACCGGATTGGGTCGTCGGCGACGGTGAAGGACGGGGACGTGTACGTCAACCACATCGTCGGGTTCGGTCTCGGCAGGAAGAAGACGCACGTCCTCGCCAAGGCGGTGTTCGCGCCTTTGTAGCACTCCATCGATGTGGTCGAGTTGATGTGGCATTTGTCTATTTTATTAAATTCAGTCGTATTTCTTGGCTACCACTCTTGCCATCCCACCAAAGAGAATAGCCTTCAACCAAGGGATGAAAGTTCATGTGATATGTTGCCATTTTATCTCGGGAGTTATGCGTTCAGCAAGGAAGTGATGCACATACAACGCCCTTGCCATGTCCAACCAAGTAACCACCTTGTCGAACTTCGTCTCCGCTCTTCATGCCGGCATTGGTGTAGCTACCGACCTTGACAGCATTAGCAGGACATTACTAGACCTCACACGCCCAATTGAGAACGTGATGCCCATCTCCTACGACTTAGAAAAGAACTTAGTCGGAGGAATCCATACAATCTCACACATTCAACCACGAACCACACATATCCAGAAATAAATATTATTACTCGCGTTAGTTGCAATTGATTCGGGAAACAACATTAAGAATGACCAGCTCATGGTTGATTCACAATCCACTGCCTTGATTCACTTGGCTACATATGCCCTATTCAGCGACGCGAGCCACCAGGTCCAGATGCGGCCCCAGGCGTGGGACACTTTCATGGTTAGCTTATCGGAAGGGGTTTCTTCACTTTTGGCTGACCTCCACGCGGACGGGGCGCAACAGCTCGCCCAGGCCACTCCGACGCAGGCGTGCATGCGGCTGAGTAACTTCTGCACGCGTGTCAAGCGCGCTCTCTCCCCCATCCTCCCTGTTCCTGTGTGCCGCGCGCAGCAGCCGCCCAAGCGGGGTAGACAGCGCAGGCAGCCACTGCTCACCACTCCGTGCTATAGTGTCAGACTTGCCAAGGGAGCGGGGCGCGGTTCGGCAACGACAAAACAGCAACAAGTGATCATCCGCAAGCTTTGTCTTGCGCATGAAGGTGACACAATTGGAGACGAGGCCCTTCAAGCTTACATTAGACTCTTCGACAACCCACTCACTGACGGGCAAATCGCGGCCATCCTCGCCTTGTTCGGTTGGGAATCACCGGCGGCACCAATGCTTGGGGACGTGGAGGCAGTGGATGGACGAGCATAGGCTCTCCTCTAGAGGTGGAGTATGTAGGCCTTTTTCATGGCTTCACAACCGCTCAAGATGATAGTGTGGAATGTACGTGGACTCAACAACCCAGCGCGGCGTAGGGCTGTCTTTCAGACGGTCGTGGAAGCGGATCCGAGCTTGATCTGCTTCCAAGAGACTAAAATGGAGGTGCTGACCTTAGACATTGTTTTACAATGTGTGGGAAATAAATTCAAGGGTTTTTACTACTTGCCAGCTTCGGGCACATGTGGAGGAATTCTTCTAGCTTGGGACCCCCTCGTTCTAACTCTCTCGAACCCTCACCTCACCGAGAACACAAGTCTCATCCCCTGGATTGGAACGATGGTGGATTACGGGCGTGTATGGCCCCAATCCCGAGGCAGCGAAGATTGAGTTCATGCGCGAACTGGAAGATGCTCGGGATTTGCAAGCAGGGCCGTGGTTGATAGTTGGGGATTTCAATTTGCTGGTCGATCCGGAGGATAAAAACAACAGCTCGATCAACCACAGAATGATCTCTCGTTTTCGGGCAAGACTAAATCGGCTCGAGCTCAAGGAAATTTACCTCAATGGGAGAAGGTACACGGGGTCCAATGAGCGAGCGCATGCAACTTTGGAGAAGATCGATCATGTATTTGCTACAAATTCTTGGGAGGACCTTTACCCCTCCTGCTTCCTCACGGCGCTGGGATCTTCGGTCCCGGATCACTGTCCATTGCTCTTGGACCTTCACGCGGATTTCACCTTCGGGAAGCGGTTCAAATTGAAGCCTTCTGGCCAAAGGCTCTTGGATTCTTGGAGACGGTTCATGAGGCTTGGCATTCTTGCTCGTCGACCGGCAACCCTTATTTGGTACTAAACAGCAAACTCCGCGCCACGGCACGCAAATTGCAAGCTTGGAGCTCCAAGTGGATAGGCAATGTGCGGCTACAGATCGGTATCGCCCTTGAAATCATTCTGCGCTTGGACATAGCCATGGAATCGCGGATGCTTAGCGTGGAGGAGCTTGAACTCCGGCGAACCCTGAAGAGGAAACTGCTCGGTCTATCTTCCCTCCAGCGCACGATCGCTCGTCAGAAGTCGCAGTTGCTGCACTTGACAGATGGGGACGCCAATACTCGTTTCTTCCATCAGCACGCACGTCATCGCCAGAGGAAGAATGTGATCATGGCTCTGCGCCGCAATGGCCAAGTAATCACAGGGCAGGAAGAGATTGCTTCGGTGGTGGATGAATTCTACGATAGACTTCTAGGCACGGGCATGCCACGCGATCATGAACTTCACCTAGACGCCCTAAACTTTCCCACGCGGGACTTGAGCAGGCTCGAAGTGCCCTTCACTGAAGATGAGATCCTCCAGACCATCAAATCCATGCCTTTGGACAAGGCACCAGGCCCGGACGGCTTCACAGGCAGATTTTACACGACTTGTTGGTCCATCATCAAAGTAGATATCATGAGGGCTTTATCACTGTTTTACAGTGGAGACACAAGGGGTCTGGCAACAATCAACAAAGCTTTGGTCACACTTTTGCCGAATAAAGAAGGCGCAAACGAGCTTTTGCATTATAGACCAGTTAGCCTTATGCATGGAGTCGCTAAGATCTTTGACAAACCACTGGCTTGCAGACTTGCGGAGGAGCTGCCGCACCTTGTGGGATTCCACCAGAGCGCTTTTGTCAAAGGATGAGCACTGCACGATAATTTCATGTTGGTCCAGAGCACTGCGAGAAGGCTACACGCGCTACGGCAACCTGCAATCATGCTTAACTTGGATATTTCCAAAGCTTTTGACACGGTGCAGTGGCCTTTTCTGTTCGAAGTCCTTCGTGCGTTGGGATTTGGCAGTAGATGGCTGGAGTGGATTGCGGGCCTGCTTGCCACCTCTTCTACTCGCGTCATGGTTAATGGCGTTCCCAGAGCTCCAATATTCTACTGCAAAGGTCTACGGCAAGGTGGGCCTCTGTCACCAATGCTCTTCATCCTCATAATGGAGCCGCTCCACCATCTGTTCAGGCTCGCTGTGGACATCGAAGTTTTGACTCCGCTGGCAAGTCAAGGGCTGAAACAGCGGATTTCCCTCTTCGCCGACGATGCAATTGTTTTCCTCAAGGCGACGGATAATGATCTTCAAGCTTGCTCGCGTATCTTGCACCTGTTTGGGACAGCCTCTGGCCTTCAAGTGAACTTCAACAAGACAGCAGCAATTCTCATCCGCTGCTCTGATGATGAGAAAGCGCTCACCGCTGCTACTCTGGGCTGTGAGCTCGGGACTTTCCCATGCCGATACCTTGGCTTGTCGTTATGCCTGCGCAAGCCATCTGCCGCACAGCTACACAGCCTGGTGGAACGCCTCGCCAAATGTCTACCAAAGTGGAAGGCGGCCACACTACCAAAGAGCGGCAGGCTCACTCTCGTCCTCTCGGTCCTATGCTCTATTCCAATTCACGCAATGCTCGTGCTCGCTCTTCCAAAGAAGACCATTCATGCCATCAATAAGATCATCAGAGGTTTTTTGTGGTGCGGCAAGAGCCAGGCGAACGATGGAAACTGTTCGGTTGCTTGGGCAACGGTATGCACACCTAAGTGGACTGGCGGTCTAGGTATCCCAGACCCCGCATGGCTGAACGTGGCTTTGCAGGCGCGCTGGCCCTGGCTGCAACGAGTGGATCATCAAAGGCCGTGGAGCGAGTTCAACATCAAGGTCCCCAAAGACTCGATTGCACTCTGCGACGCCGCGACCAAGATAACAGTTGGAGATGGGAACCGGACTATTTTTTGGGAGGGTCGATGGTTAGAGGGATTTTGTCTTCAGGAGCTTGCACCACTGGTATATGCAGCTGTTCCCCCACGCAAAAGGAAAGTAAGATCTCTCAAAGAGGCTGTCGATACAGGAATCTGTGCAACGGATATAAATCCGGACTTAGGGCTGGAAGCTCTCAGACAGTACCTGCGCTTGTGGCTTCGGATCCTGGAGACAAATCTACAAGAGGGAGTGCCGGATACCATAACTTGGGCCTGGGAAAGCAATGGTATGTTCTCTACCAAGTCTGCCTATGCGGCAAGGTTTGCAGGGCGGGAGGTGTCTATTACAGCTCAATTCACGTGGAGATCCAAGGCACCATTACGCTGTCGCTTCTTCCTCTGGCTTGCAATGAAAAACAGATGTTGGACAGCAGATCGTCTACCTCGACGAGGCCTACCACACCCGGATGCCTACCCGTTCTGCGACCAACATGAAGAGACTTTGGACCACATCAAGCTAACATGTGTCTTTGCGTGGTCGATCTGGAGAACACTTTGCACCACAATTGGCAAGCCGGCTTGGACTCCGGAGGGTCATGAAACTTTGGTGGATTGGTGCGCGGACAAGCCAAAGAGCATGCGCGTCATCATCACCCTGGTCCTTTGGGAGATGTGGAAACACCGCAATGCGATCGTCTTCGATGGCGCTTCACCCTCGCTCACTGGGCTCATCATGCAAATTGTGGAAGAAGGTAACGCTTGGTTTACAGCAGGCCTGCTAAAGGGAGATTGGAATGGCGTTGCTGCAGCTAGGTGGACGCGACATGAGTAGTAACCTTAGGCCCCTCCTCCTCGAGGAGTAGTAGATGTGGGAGCTTAGCTCATGATGTAATAACATTACCTGTGGATTTGGGTTCTTTACTCACCCCTTCTTTATAAATATAATATGCACACTCGTGCGTATTCGAGAAAAAAAATCATTTTTTCATTATCATTATTTTATTTGTTCCGACCTCCGTACTTCGGTTGAGATATTGGACACGTTCGTTGTAATTGATATTAGAAACCACATTCAAAACATTAATTGTTTTCTCTCCCCTCAATGTCCATGACCAGTACTACGAATAAGAAGGACGAGAGGAAATGTGTTCATGCACTAATGATGTTGCAGTCCATACTTCCGTGTTACATACTACATGGCTGCAAAAACCCGCAATAGTTCAACAACAACAACCGGCTGAGCCACCCCACCTATGGTGCATACATATGTAGCATACGGAGCTTGATTGGAGCAAATGGGAAACAACATCTCCCAGGACGTCAACAACCATGTCGCGATATAGGACCATGTTGTGTTGACAAACTAATACAATGATGTGGCACATCCATCAAATGCATAAATGAAGGTGTCACTGCGGCTCTGAAGTCGATGCAAAGTGACCATGGCCATGGCGACACATGGCATATCATAGATTTTAAAAAGGCTAAACTTTAGACAACATCCATGCAAACAAGGAGAGACTCGATGAAGTGGAAGACGACAACATAAAGCTCCCCAATTTACAATTAAACTCTAAGGTGTTGCGCATGCACGATTAATAATCATGAACAGCTCGACAGTACAAAAGACCAAAAGGCCTCCATGGGATACTCCTAAAAGTACAAAATTCACTCAAATCGGCTAGTTTGCCAATAATTTCTAGGATGAATGTACCCACTTGTATTCTCTGAATGCTCGTATGACAAACATTTGGGTGATATTCACTACAAACAAATTTTCTACAATCAGAGCCCTAATGGTTCAATCAAGAAGAGAACTTCTCTGTTAATTTGTGGAAAACCAGAGAAAAACCAGCACCACATGTCCACAAAACATGACACTCAACAAAGACCCACACACCAGACAAGATATGAATTCCATCGAGGTTGTCAGCAAACTATCATCGTCATCACTTCTCGTCTGAGCAAGTGACTCTCCGACTTCAGTGTACACAACCAATTAAGAAGCCCCCACCATGAAATACGCACGAGACCCTATCGACCCATACCAAACAATTGGCCAAACGTGTAGGCAAGCCTCGCATGAGAAAGAGGCACACATTGCACCGAATGGTCCTGACATGGCCACTTGAGACTGCAAACACCAAACCCACCTCTCGCGCGACATCGTTCCGCTGTGTCGCTCATTGACATTACAACTTTGATTGCACTATGAGCAACATGAGATTGCAAAAACAAACCAATGGACTAGCTAGATAACCGATAACAAAGGACATATCATGATCTAGCTTCCCTTGCCACATGAGTTGCAACACCACTGTGATCCGTGGTAGCCGCCCCGACTCCATGCCCACATTACCAATCGGGCACCTGCCGGGTGCAGTGATGTGTGCGCACAACCCCTTGAAAGTGTTGATGGATCAATGGTCTTCAAGGCGATGCCCTAAAGGGGAAGCATAGTAGGAACAATGGTGTCGCCCGAACAACCTATCATTAGGTTTTCACTAGAAGAACCTGATTGGAGTGTGGGAGAAGTCGAATATCTCCACGATGGTGCCACCAGGAAGGAGAATGGTGCACACATGTGCCGCCACCAAAGCCCACACAATGCATCGTAGACGCAGCACCACACGGGTGTGGCGCCAGAGTACTGCCATCCGCCACACAAACAAGGATCACCCCCGCCCACACACACACACACCGCGGGGGTACGCAAGAGAAGATGGCAGCCTTGTCGTATGCTGGGCGAGCGTAGCCCACCGGCGTCATTCGACGACGACGAGGGGAGGCACAAGGGTGGGAGAGGCTGAAGGCAGTGACATCTAGGGTTTCTCCCAAGCCACCAACAAGCGCGACATAGACGACTTGTTGGTGTGCTAACTTTGTGATTTTGCCAATGTCTGGTGCGTAGCCAATGGCGAAGCTCCACAAATATGTGAGATTCACATAAGTGGCTTGTCACCTTCGAGACCCTAGAGCTCGCTACATGCTCGTACGATCCGATGGCGCTCTTGTATGACAGAAGTTGTTTTAATGTTTATGCAATGAATCATGTTCATGTTTGAAAGTTTTGGGGCACCAATTTTACATTATCTATTATAGAAAAAAATCCGATGCCTGAAATATTTCTCTCTCCAGCCCTAAAACCATTTTGGATGCCAGTTTCTAAATAATATGTTGGAGATGCTCTAACGAAGCTTTTATTTTTAAGCTACCAGTTGATACCCCGCACGTTGTCGTGGAAATGTTTTGCAATTGTATATCAATGCATTTGGTTGGAGGGAACATGAACATTGGATTAACAATATGAAAGCTAAAATTGAAAATATATATGCTTTATTGTGTTTCTCTATTATGTTGGGGAACGTAGCATGCAATTTCAAAAAAAATCCTACGATCACGCAAGATGTATCTAGGAGATGCATAGCAACGAGAGGGGGAGAGTGTGTCCGCGTACCCTCGTAGACCGAAAGCGGAAGCGTTAGGTTAACGCGGTTGATGTAGTCGAACGTCTTCATGATCCAACCGATCTAGTACCAAACGTACGACACCTCCATGTTTAGCACACGTTCATCTTGATGACGTCCCTCGAACTCTTGATCCAGTAGAGGGTCGAGGGAGAGTTCCGTTAGCACGGCGGCGTGGCGACGGCGATGGTGATGTGATCCGCGCAGGGCTTCGCCTAAGCACTACGATGCTATGACCGGAGGAGTAAACTGTGGAGGGGGGCACCGCACACGGCTAAGAGAATAAGTGTTGTGTCTTTGGGGTGCCCCCGCCCCCGTATATAAAGGAGGGGAGGAGGAGGCCGGCGGCTAGGAGGGGCGCGCCAAGGGTGGGAGTCCTACTAGGACTCCACTCCTAGTAGGATTCGCCCCCCTCCTTCCAACGGAGAGGGGGAAAGGGGAAAGAGGGGAGAGGGAGAAGGAAAGGGGGGCCGCGCCCCCTCCCCTTGTCCAATTCGGATTGGGCGGGTGGAGGCGCGCGCCTCCTTTTGTGGCCTTCCTCCCTCTCTCCACTATGGCCCATAAGGCCCATTAACTTTCCCGGGGGATTCCGATAGCCTCCCGGTACTCCGATAAATCCCTGAACCTCTTCGGAACCATTCCGGTGTCCGTATATAACCTTCCAATATATAAATCTTTACCTGTCGACCATTTCGAGACTCCTGGTCACGTCTGTGATCTCATCCGGGACTCCGAACAAACTTCGGTCACCAAAACACATAACTCATAATACAAATCGTCATCGAATGTTAAGCGTGCGGACCCTACGGGTTCGAGAACTATGTAGACATGACCGAGACACATCTCCGGTCAATAACCAATAGCGGAACCTGGATGCTCATATTGGTTCCTACATATTCTACGAAGATTGAGGGAGTCCTGGACTAAGGGGTCCACGGGCGTCCGGCCTGTTATCCATAGGCCGGACTAGTGGGCTGCGAAGACATGAAGGCCGAAGACTGTACCCGTATCCGGATTGGACTCTACTTAGCGTGGAAGGCAAGCTTGGCAACCGAAGATTCCTTCTTATGTAACCGACTCTATGTAAACCCTAGATCCTCCCGGTGTCTATATAAACCGGAGGGGTTAGTCCGGAAAGGATATATACATTACCATAGTCATATAGGCTAGACTTCGGGTTTAGCCACTACGATCTCATGGTAGATCAACTCTTGTAATACTCATATTCATCAAGATCAATCAAGCAGGAGGTAGGGTATTACCTCCATAGAGAGGGCCCGAACCTGGGTAAACATCGTGTCCCCCGTCTCCTGTTACCATCGAACCTAGACGCACAGTTCGGGACCCCCTACCCGAGATCCGCCGGTTTTGACACCGACGAAGATCTTTATCGGTCAAACCGCATAACAACATACGTCATTCCCATTGTCATCGGTATGTTACTTGCCCGAGATTCGACCGTCGGTATCATCATACCTAGTTCAATCTCGTTACCGGCAAGTCTCTTTACTCGTTCCGTAATGCATCATCCCGTAACTAACTCATTAATCACATTGCTTGCAAGGCTTATAGTGATGTGCATTACCGAGAGGGCCCAGAGATACCTCTCCGATACACAGAGTGACAAATCCTAATCTTGATCTATGCCAACTCAACAAACACCTTCGGAGACACCTATAGAGCGTCTTTATAATCACCCAGTTACGTTGTGACGTTTGATAGCACACAAAGTGTTCCTCGGTATTCGGGAGTTGCATAATCTCATAGTTAGAGGAATATGTATAAGTCATGAAGAAAGCAATAACAATAAAACTATACGATCATAATGCTAAGCTAACGGATGGGTCTTGTCCATCACATCATTATCTAATGATGTGATCCCGTTCATCAAATGACAACACATGTCTATGGTTAGGAAACTTGACCATCTTTGATTAACGAGCTAGTCTAGTAGAGGCATACTAGGGACACTTTGTTTTGTCTATGTATTCACACGTGTACTAAGTTTCCGGTTAATACAATTCTAGCATGAATAATAAACATTTATCATGATATAAGGAAATATAAATAACAACTTTATTATTGCCTCTAGGGCATATTTCCTTGAGTCTCCCACTTGCACTAGAGTCAATAATCTAGTTCACATCGTCATGTGATTTAACACCAATAGTTCACATCACCATGTGATTAACACCCATAGTTCACATCGCCATGTGACTAACACCCAAAGGGTTACTAGAGTCAGTAATCTAGTTCACATCGCCATGTGATTAACACCCAAAGAGTAATAAGGTGTGATCATGTTTTGCTTGTGAGAGAGGTTTAGTCAATGGGTCTGCCATATTCAGATCCGTATGTATTTTGCAAATTTTCTATGTCTACAATGCTCTGCATGGAGCTACTCTAGCTAATTGCTCCCACTTTCAATATGTATCTAGATTGAGACTTAGAGTCATCTGTATTGATGTAAAAGCTTGCATCGACGTAACTCTTTACGACGAACTCTTTATCACCTCCATAGCAGAAATATTTCCTTAGTCCTCTTAGGTAACTAAGGATAACTTTGACCAATGTCCAGTGATCCACTCCTGGATTACTATCGTACCCCCTTGCCAAACTCATGGCAAGGTACACAATAGGTCTAGTACACAGCATAACATACTTGTTGTAGGGTGAAACCCTAGAGGGGATCTTTTCACACTTGGGGGGGGGGGGAGGAGGAAGAACACTCAAGAACACAAGGATTCTACTCCTAGAGGAGGTGATGTCTTGATGATGATCTACTCCCTTGGGAGGTCTTGCAATCCACAAGGATTCTTCCCAAAGAGGGTTCTTGATCTCCAAGAGGAGGAGGATTCAAGGAGCAAAGCTCTCTTTGATGTTCTAAAATACTTTCCTGACCTCTAAATATGCTAGGTGAAGAGTATATAAAGGCTAGGGAATCTCTTCTTCTTTTTTATGGCCTCTTTTTTTCGTCCGGAGCCTCATCCGAACTTGTGGGGGAATCATAGTCTCCAACATACTTTTCCTCACTTGGGACAATGCTCTAATAATGATGATCATCAAACTTTTATTTTCTTACAACTCAACAATTACAACTCGATACTTAGAACAAAATATGACTCTATATGAATGCCTCCGGCGGTGTACCGGGATATGCAATGAATCAAGAGTGACATGTATGAGAGAATTATGAATAGTGGCTTTTCCACAAATACGATGTCAACTACATGATCATGCTAAGCAATATGACAATGATGGAGCGTGTCATAATAAACGGAACGGTGGAAAGTTGCATGGCAATATATATCGAATGGCTATGGAAATGCCATGATAGGTAGGTATGGTGGCTGTTTTGAGGGAGGTATATGGTGGGTGTATGATACCGGCGAAAAAGTGCGCGGTATTAGAGAGGCTAGCAATGGTGGGAGGAAGAAAAGTGCATATAATCCATGGACTCAACATTAGTCATGAAGAACTCATATACTTATTGCAAAAATCTACAAGTTACCAAAGCAAAGTATTACGCGCATGCTCCTAGGGGGATAGATTGGTAGGAAAAGACCATCGCTCGTCCCCGACCGCCACTCATAAGGAAGACAATCAATGAATAAATCGTGCTCCGACTTCATCACATAACGGTTCACCATACGTGCATGCTATTGGAATCATAAACTTTAACACAAGTATTTCTCAAATTCACAACTACTCAACTAGCATGACTCTAATATCACCATCTTCATATCTCAAAACAATTATCAAGCATCAAACTTTTCTTAGTATTCAACGCACTCAAAAGAAAGTTTTACAAATCTTGAATACCAAGCATATTAGAATTATTAAGCAAAATTACCATGCTATTTAAGACTCTCAAAATAATCTAAGTGAAGCATGAGAGATAAATAGTTTCTATAAAACAAATCCACCACCGTGCTCTAAAAGATATAAGTGAAGCACTAGAGCAAAACTATATAGCTCAAAAGGTATAAGTGAAGCACATAGAGTATTCTAACAACTTCCAAATCATGTATGGCTCTCTCAAAAGGTGTGTACAGCAAGGATGATTGTGGTAAACTAAAAGCAAAGACTCAAATCATACAAGACGCTCCAAGCAAAACACATATCATGTGGTGAATAAAAATATAGCTCCAAGTAAAGTTACCGATGGAAGTAGGCGAAAAGAGGCGATGCCTTCCGGGCATCCCCAAGCTTTGACTTTTGGTGTCCTTAGATTATCTTGGGGTGCCATGGGCATCCCCTATCTTAGGCTCTTGCCACTCCTTGTTCAATAATCCATCAAAAAATTCACCCAAAACTTGAAAACTTCACAACACAAAACTCAACAGAAATCTCGTGAGCTCTGTTAGCGAAAGGAAACAAAAGACCACTTCAAGGTACTGTAATGAACTCATTCTTTATTTATATTGGTGTTAAACCTACTGTATTACAACTTCTCTATTGTTTATAAACTATTTTACTAGCCATAGATTCATCAAAATAAGCAAACAACACACGAAAAACAGAATCTGTCAAAAACAGAACAGTCTGTAGTAATCTGTAACTAACGCAAACTTATGGAATTCCAAAAAATCAGACAAAATAGGAAGACCTAGGCAATTTGTTTATTGATCAGCAGCAATTGGAATCACTATTTTATCACGTTCTGGTGATTTTTAACAATCGTTTTCGTGAACAGAAAGTTTCTGGAAATTACAGCAAGATCAAATAACTATCATCCAAGAAGATCTTATAGGTTTAACTTGGCACAAACACTAATTAAAACATAAAAACACATCTAACCAGAGGCTAGATCAAATATTTATTCCTAAACAGAAGCAAAAAGCAAAAAAAACTAAAAATAAAATTGGGTTGCCTCCCAACAAGCGCTATCGTTTAACGCCCCTAGCTAGGCATAATAGCAAGGATAGATCTAGGTATTGACATCTCTGGTAGGCAATCCATAAGTGGCTCTCATGATAGATTCATATGGTAATTTTATTTTCTTACTAGGGAAGTGTTCCATGCCTTCCTTTAATGGAAATTGGAATCTAATATTCCCTTCCTTCATATCAATAATTGCACCAACTGTTCTAAGGAAAGGTCTACCAAGAATAATAGGGCATGAAGGATTGCAATCTATATCAAGAACGATAAAATCTACGGGCACATAATTCCTATTTGCGACAATAAGAACATCATTAATGCTTCCCATAGGTTTCTTAATAGTGGAATCCGCAAGGTGCAAGTTTAGAGAGCAATCATCAAAATCACGGAAAGCTAGCAAATCGCACAAAGTTTTGGGAATAGTGGAAACACTAGCAATCCAAATCACACAAAGCATAGAACTCATGATCCTTAATCTTAATTTTAATAGTAGGTTCCTACTCATCATAAAGTTTTCTAGGGATAGAAACTTCCAACTCAAGTTTTTTCTTCATAAGATTGCATCAAGGCATCAACGATATGTTTGGTAAAGGCTTTATTTTGACTATAAGCATTAGGAGAATTTAGCACGGATTGCAACAAGGAAATACAATCAATCAAAGAGCAATTTTCATAATTAAATTCCTTGAAATCCAAAATAGTGGGTTTAGCAACATCTAGGGTTTTGATTTCTTCAATCCCACTTTTATCAATTTTAGCATCAAATCTAAAAACTCCGAATTTTTGGAACGCCTTCTAGGTTGATCAAGACTAAGTCAAAGAGTGAATCAAGTTGATCAACACACAAAGCGTAGAAGATGTACCGAGAGGGATCAAGTGATCCCATGGTATGGTAAGCATTGTAAATTATGCTTTGTGTACTAACCCATGGTCTTCGTGAGAGTTCTTTGTGGGGTTAGGATGCAGTGTGCAAGTTCAAGTGATGCATCACGAAGAGATCAAGTGCTTGAAGCTTGCCGTCCATTGTGGTGACAATGGACTTGTGAAGATGATCCAAAGAGTGGCTCACCCATAGTGGACTATGGGGGAGCAATCATCTAGTCTTCATCGAACCAACGCAATCAAGAAAGGTGGTCCAACTTGAGGGAGTCAAGATCGTCATCATATAGCTCAAGTGGACTTTGTGCAAGGCAAAGGTTTGCCCTTGATAGGTTTTCTATTTTACCGGTCTCATGGTAGTTGTGGGAGACCGGGTTATAGGATCGATTGCCGTACTATCAAGGGGGGCTCTCGATAAGTTGCTTGATCATATCGTTCAGAGAGCTCAAACCATTGCATCCTTGCATCATCTTTATTGGTTCTTGTTTGGTTCTTCTCCTTGTGAGATTTGGAGCTTATGGTCATTTTTATGACAAGCTCGAGTTCATCGAAAACGGAGTTCACTTGCCTCTGCTATGATGTTTTCGATGTTGGAGAGTATGCCGGTTCTTCTCTGTTGGAGGTTTCTCTCCTCCTTTTGTTAGGCATACCTCCCATGTCTCTATTTTGATGCTACTCGTTGTCTTGTATCCAACAAGCTTGAGTTTGCTCAATTCGGAGCTCATTTGCAAAAGTTATGGCAGTTCTGGTTTTACTGTATCCCTCTGTTGTCTTCTCTGCAAAATGAAGGACTCCTAGTGTTGCTGTTCTGGGGCATGCGGTAGTACTGCTCTCCGGAGCGGTAGTACCGCAGTCCCCTGTGGTAGTACTGCAGGTGCTCACGGTAGTACCGCTCTGTGGGAGCAGTAGTACCGTGGGCTCTAGCCAGGCTTAGCAGCATGAGCAGAAGTAGGGGCGGATGTAATTTTTTACATCCGCGCCCTACGCGGTAGTACCGCTCTTCGTGTGCTTGGTAATCTTGTGCCGGATTTTTGTGAGTCCTCCCTCAGCAGAAGTAGGTACGGAAGTAATTTTTTACTTCCGTGCTTTCTCTGCGCCTAGTGTTGCCTGCCTTACGGTAGTACCGTAGGGGCGCGCGGTAGTACCGCTCCGGCGGTTCTACTGCTCGTTGCCCTGTGCAACAGGCCTTCATCTGGCCAGTGCTGCACATGCGGTAGTACCGCAGCTCCGTGCGGTAGTACCGCGTCGTGCGGGCTGAGTGAGGGGATAACGGTTGGACCCCCCCCCCCCCCTATAAAAGGGGGTCTTCTTCCCCAATGGATCTTATCCTTTTAGCTCGTGTTCTTCCCCCATTGTTGACCTTCTTCGAGCTTGCTAACTCTCAATCCCTCCAATGATTCTTGCTAGTACTTGAGGGAAAAGAGAGAGGAGATCTAGATCCACGTTTCCACCAATCACTTTCTCCTCTAAGTGAGGGGAACCCTTGGATCTAGATCTTGGAGTTCTTCGTGTTGACTTCTTCGTTCTTCCTCTCATTTTCCTCCCTAGCATTAGTTGCTTTGGTGGGATTTGGGAGAGAAGGACTTGGGCACTCTGTGTGCCCTTGCCATTGCATTTGGTGCATCGGTTTGAGTTCTCCACGGTGATACGTGGAAGTGAAGTTTGAGAAGCTTATTACTCTTGGGTGTTTGGGCACCCTAGAGCTTGTTCCTCTTAGGTGTCTTGGCGCCCTAGACGGTTGGTGTTGTTCGGAGCTCAATCATTGTGGTGTAAAGCTCCTGCAAGCGTCGGGTCTCTAATTAGGTTGTGGAGATCGCCCGAGCAATTTGGCGGGTACGGTGACCGCCCCCAAGGGTTGCCAAAGTGTCTGGTTCGGTGACCACCCCAAGGGTTGCCATTTATGCAGGTTCGGTGACCGCCCTCAAGGGTCCCTTAGTGGAATCACGGCATCTTGCATTGTGCGAGGGCGTGAGGAGATTCTGGTGGCCCTAGTGGCTTCTCGGGGAGCATTGTGCCTCCACACCGCTCCAAACGGAGATTAGCATCCGCAAGGGTGTGAACTTCGGGATACATCGTCGTCTCCGCATGCCTCGGTTATCTCTTACCCGAGCTCTTTACTTATGCACTTTACTTTGTGATAGCCATATTGGTTCTTGTCATATATCTTGCTATCACCGAGTAGTTTATCTTGCTTAGCATAAGTTGTTGGTGCACATAGGTGAGCCTAGTTGTTGTAGGTTTTGTGCTTGACAAATTAACCGCTAGGTTTATTCCGCATTTGTTCAAGCCTAGACCATAATTATTTTAAAGCGCCTATTCACCCACCCCCCTCTAGGCGACTTCCACGATCTTTCAAAATTGCAAAACAAAGATTTAATAGGGGACACATCAATAACTTTTAGATCTTCATCTTTATTTTCATAGGAAATAGAAGAACACGCTCTTATAAAGGCATCTTTCGTAGCACGCATCCTAGCGGTTCTTTATTTGCACTCATCAATGGAAATTCTCATGGATTTGAGAGACTCATTGATATCATGCTTAGGAGGAATAGATCTAAGCTTTAAAGAATCAACATCAAGAGAAATTCTATCAACGTTCCTAGCCAATTCATCAACTTTAAGCAATTTCTCTTCAAGCAAAGCATTGAAATTCTTTTATGAATTCATAAACTCTTTAACACTAGTCTCAAATTCAGAAGGTATCTTATTAAAATTTCCAAAAGAGTTGTTGTAGGAATTTCCATAATTATTAGAGGAATTACTAGGATAAGGCCTAGGATTAAAATTTCCTCTATACGTGTTGTTACCAAAATTATTCCTACCAACGAAATTCACATCCATAGATTCATTATTATTCTCAATCAAGGTAGACAAAGGCATATCATTAGGATCAGAAGAAACACTCTTAGTAGCAAATAATTTCATAAGTTCATCCATCTTTCCACTCAAAACATTAATTTCTTCTATCGCATGCACTTTTTATTAGTAGATCTTTCCTTTGTGCCATTGAGAATAATTAACCATAATATTATATAGGAGTTTAGTAGCTTCTCCTAACGCGATTTCCATAAAAGTGCCTCCCGCGGCCAAATCTAAAAGATTTCTAGAAGCAAAATTCAATCTGGCATATTTTTTTTGTATAATCATCCACAAATTTAAGCCATGAGTAGGGCAATTGCGTATCATTAATTTCATCCTCTCTCAAGCTTGTGCAACATGTTCATGATCAAGTTGCTTAAAATATATAATATCGTTTCTAAGAGAGATGATCTTAGCGGGAGGAAAATACTTAGAGATAAAAGCATCTTTGCACTTGTTCCAGAATCAATGCTATTTTTAGGCAAAGATGAAAACCAAGCTTTAGCACGATCTCTAAGCGAAAAAGGAAATAGCTTCAATTTAACAATATCATTATCAACATCTTTCTTCTTTTGCATATCACACAAATCCACGAAGCTATTTAGATGAGTAGCGGCATCTTCACTAGGAAGGCCGGCAAATTGATCTTTCATGACAAGATTCAACAAAGCAATATTGATTTCACAAGATTCAGTATTGGTAAGAGGAGCAATCGGAGTGCTAAGGAAATCATTATTGTTGGTATTGCTAAATTCACATAATTTGGTATTATCTTGAGCCATCGTGACAAACAAGCAATCCAACACACGAGCAAACAAAAGGGAAGCGAAAAAGAGGCGAACGGAAAAGAGAGGGCGAATAAAAACGGCAAGGGTGAAGTGGGGGAGAGGAAAATGAGAGGCAAATGGCAAATAATGTAATGCGGGAGATAAGGGATTGTCATGGGTACTTGGTATGTTGAATTTTGCGTAGACCTCCCCGGCAACGGCGCCAGAAATTCTTCTTGCTACCTCTTGAGCACTGCGTTGGATTTCCTTGAAGAGGAAAGGATGATGCAGCAAAGTAGCGTAAGTATTTCCCTCAGTTTTTGGGAACCAAGGTATCAATCCAGTAGGAGGCTACGTGCGAGTCCCTCGTACCTGTACAAAGCAAATAACTCCTCGCAACCAACGTGATAAGGGGTTGTCAATCCCTTCACAGTCACTTACGAGAGTGAGGTCTGATAGTTATGATAGGATAATATTTTTGGTATTTTTGTGATAAAGATGCAAAGTAAAATAAAAGCAAAGTAAAAAAGCAAAGATAATAAACAAGTGTAGGAAGATTAATATGATGAAGATAGGCCCGGGGGCCATAGGTTTCACTAGTAGATTCTCTCAAGAGCATAAGTATTTTACGGTGGGTGAACGAATTACTGTTGAGCAATTGACAGAATTGAGCATAGTTATGAGAATATCTAGGTATGATCATGTATATAGGCATCACGTCCGAGACAAGTAGACCGAGTCCTACCTGCATCTACTACTATTACTCCACTCATCGACCGCTATCCAGCATGCATCTAGAGTATTAAGTTCAAGAAAACAGAGTAACAGCTTTAAGCAAGATGACATGATGTAGAGGGATAAATTCATGCAATATGATAAAAACCCCATCTTGTTATCCTCGATGGCAACAATAAAATACGTGCCTTGCTGCCCCTCATCACTTTGGGAAAGGACACCGCAAGATTGAACCCAAAGCTAAGCACTTCTCCCATTGCAAGAAAGATCAATCTAGTAGGCCAAACCAAACTGATAATTCAAGAGACTTGCAAAGATAACCAATCATACATAAAAGAATTCAGAGAAGATTCAAATATTGTTCATAGATTTTCTTGATCATAAACCCACAATTCATCGATCTCAACAAACACACCGCAAAAAGAAGATTACATCGAATAGATCTCCACAAGAGAGGGGAGAACATTGTATTGAGATCCAAAAAGAGAGAAGAAGCCATCTAGCTAATAACTATGGACCCGAAGGTCTGAGGTAAACTACTCACACTTCATCGGAGAGGCTATGGCGTTGATGTAGAAGCCCTCCGTGGTGGATGCCCCCTCCCACAGAGCTCCGAAACAGGCCCCAAGATGGGATCTCGTGGGTACAGAAGGTTGCGATGGTGGAATTAGGTTTTTGGCTCCGTATCTGATCGTTTGAAGTGCGAGGTATATATAGGAGGAAGGAGTACGTCGGTGGAGCAACATGGGGCCCACGAGGGTGGAGGGCGGCATACAGGGGGTGGGCGCGCCCCCTACCTCGTGGCCTCCTCTTTTCTTTCTTGATGTAGGGTCCAAGTCTCCTGGATCATAATCTTCCTAAAAATCACGTTCCTGAAGGTTTCATTCTGTTTGGACTCCGTTTGATATTCTTTTTCTGCGAAACTCTGAAATAGGCAAAAAAACAACAATTCTGGGTTGGGCCTCCGGTTAATAGGTTAGTCCCAAAAATAATATAAAAGTGGAAAATAAAGCCCAATATTGTCCAAAACAGTAGATAATATAGCATGGAGCAATCAAAAATTATAGATACGTTGGAGACGTATCAGATCTGTCCACGGATCATGCTCTTCATCACCATGGTACTTGGCCAAGTCTTTGACGTTGAAGATGTCGACCTTGTCACGTGGGATGTCGACCTTGTATGTGTTGTCGTTGTAGCGTGCTAGCACCTTGAATGGTTCGTCGGCTCTCGGGAGTAGCTTGGACTTGCGTTCCTTGGGGAAGCGGTCTTTGTGGAGGTGTATCCATACTTGATCACCCGGTTGGAAAACCATCAGAGACTTGTTGATGTTGAGCTTGGAGGCGAGGCGGTGTACTTGGTGCTCGATCGTGGAACGGGTTTCTTCATGCATCTTCTTGAGGTAGGTGGCCCTTGCGCTAGCGTCCATGTTTGCTCGTTCTTGGAGCGGTAGAGGTAGAATGTCCAAAGGTGACAAAGGGTTGAAGTCGTAGACAACCTCGAAGGGGGACTTGCCGGTTGTAGAGTGTCTTGCGCGGTTGTAGGCGTACTCGGCGATGGGTAGGCACTCCTCCCACTCCTTGATGTTCTTCTTTGTCAACACGCGTAGGAGAGTTGCAAGCGTCCGGTTGGTGACTTCCGTTTGGCCATCGATTTGAGGATGATACGCCGTGGAGAAAGTAGCTTGATTCCGAGCTTCGCGCACAACGTCTTCCAAAAGTAGCTTAAGAACTTGACGTCTCGATCCGACACAATTGTCTTTGGCACACCATGCAACCTCAAGATTTCCCTACAAAAGAGATTGGCAACATGTGAAGCATCATCTATCTTATTGCATGGGATAAAATGAGCCATTTTAGAGAAACGGTCCGCAACAACAAATATGGAGTCCTTGCCATTTTGAGTCCTAGGTAATCCAAGCACAAAATCCATGCTAATATCTTCCCAAGGTTGATGTGGAATAGGTAAAGGCATATGTAGACCATGGGATTGAGATTGTGACTTAGCTTTGCAACATGTAGAGCATCGGTTGGTGAAGCAGGCGACAGCACGAAACATCTTGGGCCAAAAATAGTTCTTGGAGAGCGTGGCATAAGTCTTGTCACATCCAAAGTGTCCCATGAGTCCACCTCCATGAGCCTCTTGCAAAAGTAACAAACGAAGAGAAGACTCGGGAATGCATAGTTTGTTAGCTCTCATAAGATAACCATCTTTGACATAGTATCGTTCCCAAGAAGTATGCGTCACACACTTAGCATATGGAGTAGCAAAAGTCAAATCATGCTCATATAAATCTTTGATGTGATCAAATCCAACAACATTCAATTCAAGTTGAGTAAGTAACATGCATTTGCGGGAAAGGGCATCCGCCACAATGTTCTCTTTGCCATTAATGTACTTGATCACATAGGGGAAAGATTCAATAAATTCACTCCATTTAGCATGTCGTTTATTCAACTTGGTTTGACCTTTAAGGTACTTAAGTGTCTCATGATCGGTATGTATGACAAACTCATGCGGTCTAAGGTAATGTTCCCAAACATGTAACACACACACTAAAGCATACAATTCTTTGTCATAGATGGGATAGTTAAGTTGAGCACCAGAGAGTTTTTCACTAAAATATACAATAGCTCGTTTTTCTTGCATCAAAACTCCACCAATTCCATTACCACTTGCATCACAATGAACCTCAAAAGTTTTGTCAAAGTTGGGTAAAGCAAGAATCGGAGCATGAGTAAGCAAAGATTTGAGCTCATCAAAAGCGGTAGATTGCAAAGGTCCCCAAACAAAAGGAGCATTTTTCTTACTCAAGGCATGCAACGGTGCGGCAATAGTGCTAAAATCTTTCACAAAGCAACAATAGAAACCCGCAAGACCAAGAAAACTACGCACTTGTTGTAGATTGGTGGGTTGTGGCCAAGTTTTAATTGCTTCAATTTTAGACTCGTCAACATGGACACCCTTTGAGGAAACAACGAAACCCAAGAAAACAAGCTTGTCAACACCAAAAGTGCACTTTTTCATGTTCGCATAAAGACGTTCTTTGCGAAGAGTTTGCAAAACAGCCCTAACATGCTTTATATGATCTTTGACGGATTTGCTAAAAACAAGTATGTCATCGAAGTAGACCACAACAAACACTCCAATGTAAGGACGAAGCACAAAATGCATAAGACACATGAAAGTAACGGGAGCTTCCGATAAACCCATAGGCATAACCAACCACTCGTACAAGCCAAATTTAGTTTTGAAAGCGGTTTTCCATTCATCACCTTCTTGTATGCGGATTTGATAGTAGCCACTTTTAAGATCAATTTTTGAGAAAATAGTAGCACCGCTAAGTTCATCTAGCATATCATCAAGTCGAGGTATGGGATTCCTATAACGAACGGTGATAACATTGATGGGTCTACAATCGGAGCACATGTGAAAACTACCATCTTGCTTGGGTGCAAGTATAACCGGAACGTGTAGCGACCCAACCTCAGACGGTCAAGTCTCTATGTATTTGTGCCATCCCTGGATCAGTATGCTGGCACACACAGTACATCAATGTATATATCAAAGTGCAATCACATGTATAAATAATGTAAAACTGATATATACCTCCTATGTCTCGTGAAACAACAACGGGTGTGGAGTCCCATCAACGCCATCGGCAAAGTTGAGTGTAGGCCGTAACCTGCACTGCATTTACTCGTAGGAAGAAAGTATCTGCAATATGATACGTTGCAGCCGTGTAGGTCAGTACATAGAATGTACCGGCAAGATCACAACATGAGAAAACATATGATAAAACTATACTATATGCAATATGGCTTTGTGGCTCTGTGTCTGAGTTTTGTTTGCGTAAAAGCTGATTTATTTTCCCTACATCAAAGGAATAAATGAAGTATGTACTATGGAGTTTTCTATCATGACATGGTTCCGCCAACCGATGTCTCATAGCCCAAAATCATAATAAGTTGCCCATAATTAAGTTATCGATCCGATGTTGAGAGTTCCGAGATAGATCCAAGTCCAGATTCTCAAATTGTCCGTAACCGGGGACACGGCTAATCGATTAGGTTTTAACCCTCTGCAGAGGTTTGCACACTTTACCCGCAAGATTCGATCCCTCTTTTTACGTTCTCGCACTTCAGGGTGTTTGAGAACAAGATGACCGAAACATGATCTTCCGAAGAGTTCCTCTGACCACTGTCCGGTGATCATCCAATCCCTCTGTAGTTCTACATCTGCTAGCACCGCCCCACCAGAGTCACAACTAAGGTCAACCAAGCCAGAGCCCATAGTGACTTGTGGTTGCACAGTAAGCTTCCGGCATGAAGTATTCTTCCGTCTCTTTGAGTCTGGGTGAAGCTTTCCGCAAGATATCATGGCGCTTCTCCATGCATCCCGCCATCCACTGGTTTCTCCAGGTGCCCACAACCATTTTTCACCCAAAGAGTGTGTATTGAATTCTTGTCTCGAGTCTTGAAGTCTTGAGGCCTTGAAGATGCAGTCCTTGCAGATGCCATCATGGAGTTGTCGTCATTGACGAGAGTCCTCCTTCTTCACACCACTCTCGAGCACTCATACCAACCCGTCTACTATAGCGTAGCATAAAAATAAATGACGTCCCGGGCTTGGTAACAGGGTGATGGGTTCCTACCTCATGCATACTACTCAACTACAAGGATTCAATATCACTACTGGAGGGATTGTTGCAAAGATGACACTAAATGCAATAAAACATAGGTATGAAAGCATGGTCAAAGTGAACTTGCCTGGTAAGTTGATGAAGATAACAACACTCTCGAATAATGACTTGGTAGAACTATTCGTCACTCCGTTGAAAATCTATATAGTCAAACATAGCATTCATATAAGCAAACATCCTAGCAAACAATTCTAACACTCATAATAAAACCAAAAAATAAAAATGCAAATCAAGGGACACCAAATAAAAACAAAGGAAAACTACACAACAAAACTACTAAAGAAAACTCTAAGACATAACACAAAATAGTTTTGTCGTAAGTAAAACTTAACAACAATTAAAACAATAAACTAATAACTTAATAGAAAAAAATAAAATGTAAAACAACTAAGTTAACAGAAAGTATTTTTTTTATAAAATTTTATTTGCAAAAAGAAACAAATAAAAAGCTTTTATGAAACACTAACTATGACCTAAACAAGTTTTCATACAAAACTAAATAAAATAAATTTTTAAAATAAAAACAAAATTTTCTTTGGTTTACTAACAGAAACAAAACTAAATTTGTCAAAAGTGACAAAAATAAATAATTTAAAACTAATAATACCAATAAAGAAAAGACTAAAACAAAGCTATAACTAAAACAGTACTGTATTGCTAAAACCCTAATTAAAAAATAAAGTAAAAATAAAGAAGTATATGATACTGGATAGACAAAACCATAATAAAACATTAGAAAAAAAGAAACAATCAAAATACTTTGTAAAACTCAAAATTTGACCAAATTAGTGATTTGAACAAATTTCATCAAATTTAAATCTAAACTATTCAAATTTGAAACCTAAGTACACAAACCGAAACTTAAGCAAATTTGTGACACAATGCAAAAAGAATCACTCAATTTGTATTAAAAACCTAAAAGTTATAAGCAATGTAAAAACAGAACTATTTTGTTTTTGAAACAGAAACTAAATAAAATAAAATAAAACAAAACGAGAAAGTGCTACGTGGCTCATCGCTCTTGGGCTAAACAGGTGAGCAATCGGAACTAAACAACGCTCGGGCGTTACTTAACAAAACCGTGCATGCACGTGTAATAAAAAAACCAGGGAACTGGTTCGAACTAAACCGGACTTAACCGTAACTAAACCGATAAAAAAACGTACCTATTCAATCTAATCTAATCAGGGCCGTTGAAACTAGATCGGATGGATGGGAAGCTCACCGCGGCGGAAGCGAACTCCGGCGAGATGCTCCGGCTTCGGTGGTCGACGGGGACGGCGCTCCGGTCGTGGGTGATCTCGGTGGCGTGTGCAGGCGATGTGGACGGCAGCAAGTCGATGGTGGTCATGGCGTCAGCGGAGGTCAACGGAGGAGGACGACGGCGAGGTCGAGGCGGCGGTGGCGTTCGGGCGTTGACGGTGGTGGTGCTCCGGTGCTTGAGGGAGTCGGGCGAGGTCACCGGGAGATGCGGGCGAGCGAGTGGAGGCCGGGATTGTTCTCAGGAGGCATCAAGGGAGTCGGAGTGGAGCAGGGCGGCAGCAATGGAGCGGTGGCAGAGGCGGAGCTCCGGCGAGAAATGGCGGCGAGCGGAGAGGGGTTAGGCGAGGGGAAAGGAGGGGAACGGGTCGAGGCGGCGGGGTACTTATAGGGGCGGGGTCGACTTGGAGGAGGGGGCGAATCGGGGAGAGGACCCCCCGATCTCCGGGATACGGCGGCAGCGGTGGTGCGATCTGGCGTGGAGAGGAAGAAGCGGCGGGCGAGGGAGATCGGGCAGTGGGGCCCGGCGGTCAGAGAGAGAGAGAGAGGGGCGATCGGGCGACCGAGGGAGAGGATTCAGCCGGGGGCGCTGGTGGGCTATGGGGGCTGCAGGCCTCGCCGGGCCGGGCTCGGGTGTTAAGTGGCTGCGCCTGGCCACTGGTGAGTGGCGCCTGGTGGGCATTGGCACTGGTGGCGCCTGGAGTTTTTTTTTAAATAGACAGAGAGAAGAAAAATTACATAGAGAAACAATATAATATTTTTATATAGGAAATATATATATCAATAATATCAGAAAAATAAATCCTACAACGTGAACATATTTTCAGAGGCAAATAAAATATACAAAAATTCTAATAAAGCAAGTAGTGATCTTTGTTGCATCAAAACCCAACAAAAATCATTTTTAAAATACCAAAATGATTTCAAATTTATTTTCTCCTAATTTTCCATTGAAGGGAATCATTTTACCCATATTTCCATTTATTTATTTTTAGGAGAAAAATAATTTGAATAAAATCCAAATAATTCCAAATTTGAAAGGGAGTTTCAAAATACTTTCAAATGACTTTCAATTTGATTCTTTTTAACTTTCAACTCATATTTCATATAATTGAAGAAGTCATTTTATCTTCTCTCATGAAAATCATTGAGTTGCATAAAGTTTCTAAAATTTGAAATATTTCCAAACAGAATTCAAATCTTTTCAAAACCCTTTTCATTTATTTAAATGGAAGAAGTCATATCATCTTCTCTCTAGGGTTTTGTGTTTGAATTGAATTTGAATTCATGGAGATCATAAATGCAAGGTGAAAGTTTGGGAATGTCATTTCATTCCCTCTCAGTAAACTTTCAAAAAGTTCCAAATTTCACTCAATTTCTCACAATCAGTTACACAACAATCAAACAAACAAGCAGAATTATTTATTTAATATAACATTCCAAAATTTAGAATTTTGGGATGTTACAAATCTACCACACTTAAAATGAATCTCGTCCTCGAGATTCGAAGAGGCTAGCAAGAAGGGTTAGGGGTTGGGGGTCTTCTAGCAAATCTTTTGGCCGGAAAGGTCAGGGGTGCTATCACACTTAAAAACAAGGTTACGGTTCCAATAAACTCCGATACTTCCTCTGGAGTGCCGACAATATATGTCTCTTCACATATCTTACAATAGCTCCTTCATTGACGCTCTTACAGCCGGAAGCATAGCATTTTCCTCAAAATCTTGGGTCGGTTCGTCAAAGTTGAAGTTCGTCCGAGACCGGATCTTCTTAGTCGATAGGTGCGTGTCCATTCTAGACAACTATCGAAATACTCATGGTGGTCTACCATTAATGGTTTCTGCAGAAAAGGGCCTTGGCTTCATTCTCACCGTATAATCTACGATTGGCAACAACTGCCATGTACATGGGTTTATCATCATACCATTCTAAGGCTTAAGCAAGGCTTCAACGAGCGTCGTCACTTTACTATGGGTAAGTCTCTCAGATTTACCATTCCAAATAGCAAGAGCGAATGATACGAGTAAGTCGGTATGGTGATCAATCCATTCCGCACCCAGATCATTACCTTGTATAAGGTTTAGCGAATCTCGTATTTCTAACACTCGGGCATCCTCACAAGCTTTGCAAAATTTCTCTCATCCTCGAACTGGGTTCGAGTAAATCCATTGATTCTGCAAGCTGAACAAAACATCTATCGTTCTTCACAACTCTTAGGTTTTTACGTAATCTCCTATGAAACGTTTGCTGACGAAATCACAACTTCTTCCAGAATTTCTTCCTCCAGGGAGTACTTGATCCTTATTAATTCCTGGGCCTATGGGTTGTGGGCCCACTTCAATACTTGCATAGCTTTAACTCATCATTGGAGTTACAATTGTTCCATATTTCAACATTACATCTCATTTAAATCCAATATTACTTCATTCCTTCATACTCCTGAGGTAACCAAAATATTAGAATACAACTCATACTTATTTTATCCAAACTCCAATCTTTGGGACACATTTCCCTTTCCATAAATTAAATGTTCTCATAGGGTACTGCCACCCTTAAGGTGAAATGCACAATTTTACCAATAAAACCATATTTCTCATATCCTCGAAAATGGTCAACATCTGTGTTCATAGCGTAACAACTCATACAATTCAACATATGGAATTAGGACACTTAAACTTCATTGATTTCATGAATCCATTACAAACTCTGAGCACCCATTACATAACTCAACTCATCGAACTCATGAAAATGAAATTGCTTTCTACTACTCTTGTTTCCAATATCAAAATTCCAACTACTCAACTCCAGCTTTCATCTTGTCGGGACATTTAGTAGCATAATGTCCTGCTTCCTTGCAATGAAAACAAATAAATTTCGATAGGTCTTTGGGCTTCTTGGAGATGGTGCCTGCTCCTTGAGTTCCTTGCTTCCTTCGAGACAATGATTGGCATAATGCCCGACGTCCTTACATTCAAAGCAGGTAATATGACTCTTGTCCCTCTTTGCGTAAATTGGGTTGTTACGAGGGTGTCTTTGTTTTCTCTTCACGGGTTTCTTCGTTCGATCAAACCTTCTATTCCCTGTGGATCAAACTCTATTGCTTCCGGCCGGGAAGTATCCCGAGATACTCTTTTCTTTCCTTGGTGCAATCTTGTGAAAAATGTCCTTCTTCTCCACATGAATAGCAGGCATTGGAGTAAAATCTGTTGAGGCCTTCTCCATCGTGGTCTTCAACACATTCCTTCATCATGTGTTCTTTCATAACTTCTCGGAGGGCTTCTTTCATTCCTTCTTCCTACTCCTGAATAGTTTGTTGCACCATGGGGTAAATGTGACACTGAGTCGGGTAGTGGGTGGTTCCTTCACACAAGAAACAAGTCACCTGACTAGTTGGGTATTCCTCAGCTAGGTGTTTCTCCTCACAATGAGGGCATCCATCCTTGTGTTCCTCCTGGTGTGTCCTATTTCTCCATGCAGATCTTGCAGGCACAAGGTTTATTTCTTGGTGTATCATGGTGCTTCGGATAAGACGAGATCTTGTCGAGTCTTCTTGAATTCTTCCCAAGTCTTTGCTCCATTCCATCCCTCAGATAGCTTGATGCATCTGCCACCATGTTGCAGCACTTCCTTCAAAAATCTTGAAGAGCGTAAGATACTTCATTCTTCCTTGAAACCAAATTGCTCCGAAGTGATTCTCCATGTTACGAATCCATAGCTACGCCTCAAATTTGAGTTTTCGGTCCAGAGAATACCGGTCCAACTTCATTCATCATCTACTGGGTCCAAAAGTTTTGGGATGAGATATGAGAGAGGTGGGGAGGGATATACACACAATACAAACAATAGTTTTTGAAGAAACGGGTTTTACTTTGTGGCTGTCGGAAAATATCAAACAAATGACAGCTCACAAATCGTCGCATCTAACGTAAGTGTGTATGTGGGTTTGGTCTTCTAAAGGTCAAATAATTCTTCGATTCTTCAAATTCTTCTAGTCTTCGAGTCTTCAATTGTTGCAGCTGCAATTCTTTCAACGCATGGTGAAATCCTCTTTACTCTGAAATGGCCATCGGTTGTCCGATATCTTTAATTCTTGGAGTGACTTCAGTTGATCTTCCGTGTGGTCAAAAGGGAAAGGTGTATATTCTAACTATTTGAGGTCAGAGGAACTACTTGATAAAATCAAAAAAAAGGAAGTAAGAGTGTTTTTGGAAATAAGGTTTTAGAAATTTCCTCTCCTAGGGGCTTTCCGATTTCTAGGGTCACGTTCTCTGATCAACATGTGCTCGATACCATATTCATGGCGACCCAACCTCAGACGGTCAAGTCTACGTGTATTTGTGCCATCCTCGATCAAGATCTTTGGCACACACAAGACCTCAATGTATATATCAAAGTGCAATCACATGTATAAATAACGTAAAACTGATATATACCTCCTATGTCTCAATGAAACAACAACGGGTGTGGAGTCCCATCAACGCCATCGGCAGTTGAGTGTAGACCGTAACCACTGCCGTACTCTTACTAAGTAGGAAGAAAGTATACGCAACATGATACGTTGCAGCCGTGTAGGTCGATTACATAGAATGTAAAGCAAGATCACAACATGAGAAAACATATGATAAAACTATACTATATGCAATATGGCTTTGTGGCTCGTATGCGAGTTTTGTTTGCGTAAAAGCTGATTTATTTTCCCTATATCAAAGGAATGAATGAAGTCTGTACTATGGAGTTTTCTATCATGACATGGTTCCGCCAACCGATGTCTCATAGCCCAAAATCATAATAAGTTGCCCACAATTAAGTTATCAATCCGATGTTGAGAGTTCCGAGATAGATCCAAGTCCAGATTCTCAAATTGTCCGTAACCGGGGACACGGCTAATCGATTAGGTTTTAACCCTCTGCAGAGGTTTGTACACTTTACCCGCAAGATTCGATCCCTCTTTTTACGTTCTCGCACTTGAGGTGTTTGAGAACAAGATGACCAAACATGGTCTTAGAAGAGTTCCTCGACCCTTTGTCCGGTGCTCATCCAATCCTACCGTAGTTCTACATACGCTAGCACCGTCCCAGCCAGAGTCACAACTAAGGTCAACCAAGCGAGCCCATAGTGACTTGCGGTTGCACGTGTAAGCTTCGGGCATGAAGTATTCTTCCGTCTCTTTGAGTCTGGGTGAAGCTTTCCGCAAGATGTCATGGCGCTTCTCCATGCATCCGGCCATCCTTTGGTTTCTCCAGGTGCCCACAACCATCCTTCACCCAAGAGTGTGTATTGAATTCTTGTCTCGAGTCTTGAAGTCTTGAGGCCTTGAAGATGCAGTCCTTGCAGATGCCATCATGGAGTTGTCGTCATTGACGTAGAGTCCTCCTTCTTCACACCACTCTCGAGCACTCATACCAACCCCGTCTACTATAGCGTAGCATAAAAATAAATGACGTCCCGGGCTTGGTAACAGGGTGATGGGTTCCTACCTCATGCATACTACTCAACTACAAGGATTCAATATCACTACTGGAGGTATTGTTGCGAAGATGACACTAAATTCAATAAAACATAGGTATGAAATCATGGTAAAAGTGAACTTGCCTGGTAAGTTGATGAAGATAACAACACTCTCGAATAATGACTTGGTAGAACTATTCGTCACTCCGTTGAAAATCTATATAGTCAAACATAGCATTCATATAAGCAAACATCCTAGCAAACAATTCTAACACTCATAATAAAACCAACAAATAAAAATGCAAATCAAGGTACACCAAATAAAAACAAAGGAAAACTACACAACAAAACTACTAAAGAAAACTCTAAGACATAACACAAAATAGTTTTGTCCTAAGTAAAACTTAACAACAATTAAAACAATAAACTAATAACTTAGCAGAAAAAAAATAAAATGTAAAACAGCTAAGTTAACAGAAAGTATTTTTTTTATAAAATTTTATTTGCAAAAAGAAACAAATAAAAAGCTTTTATGAAACACTAACTATGACCTAAACAAGTTTTCATACAAAACTAAATAAAATAAATTTTTAAAATAAAAACAAAATTTTCTTTGGTTTACTAACAGAAACAAAACTAAATTTGTCAAAAGTGACAAGAATAAATAATTTAAAACTAATAAAAACAATAAAGAAAAGACTAAAACAAAGCTATAACTAAAAAAGTACTGTTTTGCTAAAAACCTAATTTAAGAATAAAGTAAAAATAAATAAGTATATGCTACTCGATAGACAAAACCATAATAAAACAGTAGCAAAAAGAATCAATCAAAAATACTTTGTAAAACTCAAAATATGACCAAATTAGTGATTTGAACAAATTTCATCAAATTCAAATCTAAACTATTCAAATTTGAAACCTAAGTACACAAACCGAAACTTAAGCAAATTTGTGACACAATGCAAAAAGAATCACTCAATTTGGATTAAAAACCTAAAAGTTATAAGCAATGTAAAAACAGAACTATTTTGTTTTTGAAACAGAAACTAAATAAAATAAAATAAAACAAAACGAGAAAGTGCTACGTGGCCTACTGCTACTGGGCTAAACAGGTGAGCGATCGGAACTAAACAACGCTCGGGCGTTACTTAACAAAACCGTGCATGCACGTGTAATAAAAAAACCGGGGAACTGGTTCGAACTAAACCGGACTTAACCGTAACTAAACCGATAAAAAAAACAACGTACCTATTCGATCTAATCTAATCAGGGCCGTTGAAACTAGATCGGATGGATGGGAAGCTCACCGCAGCGGAAGCGAACTCCGGGGAGATGCTCCGGCTTCGGTGGTCGACGGGGACGGCGCTCCGGTCGTCGGTGAGCTCGGTGGCGTGTACGGGGCGATGCAGCGGACGACGGCAAGTCCAGTGGTGGTCGTGGCGTCAGCGGAGGTCGACGGAGGAGGACGACGGCGAGGTCGAGGCGGCGGTGGCGTTCGGGCGTTTGACGGTGGTGGTGCTCCGGTGCTTGAGGGAGTCGGGCGAGGTCACCGGGAGATGCGCGAGCGAGTGGAGGCCGGGTTGGTCTCGGGAGGCATCAAGGAGTCGGAGTGGAGCAGTGGCAAAGAATGGCGCAGTGAGGCGGAGCTCCGGCGATAAATGGCGGCTTGCGGAGAGGGGTTGGGCGTGGGTAAAGGCGGGCACGGGGTCGTGGCGGGGGGGTACTTATCGGGGCGGGGTCGACTTGGAGGAGGGGGCGAATCGGGGAGAGGATCCCCCGATCTCCGGATCTGGCCAGTGGTGGTGCGATCTGGCGTGGAGAGGAAGAAGCGGCGGGCGAGGGAGATCGGGCAGTGGGGCCCGGCGGTCAGAGAGAGAGAGAGAGGGGCGATCGGGCGACCGAGGGGAGAGGGATTCGGTCGGGGGCGCTGGTGGGCTGGGCTGGGCAGCCGGGCTCGCCGGCCGGGCCGGCTCGGGTGTTGGTGGTGCTGGCCCACAGTGAGTGGCGCTGGCGGCCGGGCTAGCTGAGCTGGCGCCTGGAGTTTTTTTTTAAATAGACAGAGAGAAGAAAATTTACATAGAGAAACAATATAATATTTTTATATAGGAAATATATATATCAATAAAATCAGAAAAATAAATCCTACAACGTGAACATATTTTCAGAGGCAAATAAAATATACAAAAATTCTAATAAAGCAAGTAGTGATACCGTTGCATTAAAACCCAACAAAAATCATTTTTAAAATACCAAAATGATTTCAAATTTATTTTCTCCTAATTTTCCATTGAAGGGAATCATTTTACCCATATTTCCATTTATTTATTTTTAGGAGAAAAATAATTTGAATAAAATCCAAATAATTCCAAATTTGAAAGGGAGTTTCAAAATACTTTCAAATGACTTTCAATTTGATTCTTTTTAACTTCCAACTCATATTTCATATAATTTAAGAAGTCATTTTATCTTCTCTCATGAAAATCATTGAGTTGCATAAAGTTTCTAAAATTCGAAATATTTCCAAACATAATTCAAATCTTTTCAAAACCCTTTTCATTTATTTAAATGGAAGAAGTCATATCATCTTCTCTCTAGGGTTTTGTGTTTGAATTGAATTTGAATTCATGGAGATCATAAATGCAAGGTGAAAGTTTGGGAATGTCATTTCATTCCCTCTCAGTAAACTTTCAAAAAGTTCCAAATTTCACTCAATTTCTCACAATCAGTTACACAACAATCAAACAAACAAGCAGAATTATTTATTTAATATAACATTCCAAAAGTTAGAATTTTGGGATGTTACAGAACGGCACAAGGGCTTAAGCTTTCATGTACATGGCCATTGTCGATGAGTTGTTGGACTTGCCGTCGGATCTCCTTAGTTTCTTCGGGGTTGACGCGGTAGGGAGCCTTGTTCGAAAGAGGTTCTCCGGGGATGAGTTCGATCCTATGTTCAATGCCACATAGAGGAGGAAGACCGGGAGGTAGCTCATCGGGAAAGACATCCTCGAATTCTTGCAACAAGTTAGAAAACACGAGAGGAAGAGGATTAGGAGTGTTAGTTTTTGCCACCTCGTCTTTGCATAGGAGAACAAAGTGGATGACACTCGATGGGTTCTCACACACTTCTCTCATCTCTCTTTTTGTGGCTAGGAGGACTAAGTTTTTTTCTCTTGGCGAAGAGGCGCTCAATTTTGGCTTGTGGCTCTCACTTTCTTTTTGGTGGATCAGTCTCTCACTAGGATCTCCACAATGGGTGGATGCTTGCTTATCAGTGATCACTTGGCTTGGTGACATTGGTCGAAGCACATATTCCTTTCCTTTCATCTTGAAGCTATAGTAGTTGGTTCGTCCGTTGTGGATGACTCCACGGTCAAATTGCCAAGGTCTTCCCAAGAGAAGGTGGCACACCGACATAGGAACTACATCACACTCCAAGGTGTCCTCGTAGGCGCCGATCTTGAAAGAAACTTGCACCGTATGCTCCACTTGAATAGTGCCGGAGTCGCTTAGCCATTGCACCTTGTAGGGACGAGGGTGCTTCTTCTTGACCAATTGGAGCTTGGAACATAGCTCGTTGCTTGACAAGTTGTGACAACTTCCTCCGTCGATGATGACCTTCAGGGAACGCCCGTTGATGCCGGCCTTTGTGTGGAAGATGTGGCACCGTTGGTCTTCACCTTGATGGTGTTGGAGCGTCAAGACCTTGGAGACCACGAGAGAGGGACTTGAATCATTGTCACAAAACACTTGATCATCTTCATCTTCGTTGTGGCCGATTGCATGGCCACGTGCTCAAGGGCTTCCATTTCTTCTTCACTCATCGAGTCATATGTGCCATCATCATTGAAGATTATGGTTCGCTTGTTTGTGCACTCGAAGGACTTGTGTCCCCGGCCACCACATGTGAAGCACTTGAGAGAACTTGTCTTGACGGGGTCGTTCGGTGGCACCGAAGATGAGGGAGTCTTGGATTTGTAGTTGCTTGCCGGAGAACGAGTCGAGGAAGGCGTAGCTTGCTTGGAACTTGACTTGTCGCCGGTACTTGGTGATGCTCTAGTTGAGGTAGGAGTTGCCGAAGTCGCGGGAGCTTGAGAGTAGGAGCCGTAGGTCTTGGACGAGTATTTGGCATATTTGAAGTCATTTTGGACTTGTCGCTCGGCCTTGGTCGCTTGATGAACTAGCTCGAGAAGGTTTGAGTATGGTTGGAAGTCGGCAATCCGCTTGATTGGGTGGTTGAGGCCGTTCAAGAAGCGTGCCATTGTTTGCTCATCGTCTTCCTTGACATTTGCTCGTATCATGGCAATCTCCATTTCTTGGTAGTATTCTTCCACTGTCTTCGTGCCTTGTTTGAGGAGTTGCAACGTCTTGAAGAGATCATGGGTGTAGTGTGTAGGCATGAAGCGAGCTCTCATGACATCCTTCATTTCCGTCCACGTTGTGATTTGTGGTTCTCCTCTTGTATTTCGTCGCTCGATCACTTGTTCCCACCAAATGAGAACGTAGTCTTGGAACTCGAGGGAGGCCATGGCGATTTTCTTCTCCACGTCGTAGTTGTGAAGACGGAATATCTTGTCCACCTTCAAGGCCCATGAGAGATACTCTTCGGGATCATTGCTTCCGGAGAACTTGGGCATGGTGAACTTGAGCTTGCCATAGCGGAGTTCTTCATCGAAGTAGCGGTTTTGATATCACTCTTGCCGTGGAGGAATGTCCTCAAATGCTCGTGCCTCAAGATGTTGCTCTTGGCGTGGAGGAGGGTCTTGAAGCACCTGGTCCACTTGGTGTCGTTGTTGTCGTGGAGGAGGGCGAGGGATATGCGCTTGGTTGCGCCTTTCTTGTTGTTCTTCATGTCTCGCGGCTTCTTCTTGTATCTCTTGACGAAGAGCTTCCTCTTGTTCTCGTGCTTCCCGACCGCGTTGGGAAACAACATGTGTGGAATCTCGGAGTGCATCTAGGGCCGCTTGAGCTTGAACTTATTGCCGTAGTTGTTGTTGTCGAAGTGCTTCGGCATCTTGCTCCTCTTGGTGTAGGCGCGCTCGTTCCTCTTGTTCTTGACGGATGGCATCTTCGTCTTGAGGTTGTTGCCGTGGCACTTGTGGAGGCATTTGCTCTTGCTGCCTTGGTTCTTGCGCTTGTTGTCGCGCCCTTTCACGTGCTCGGACTCGGTCTTGTAAGCCATTGCCATAGAATGGATTTTCTTGAGCTTGGAGATCTTGAGGTGCTTGATGTCGAGGAACTTGAGCTCGTGGAGGACTTGTATCATAAGATGAGTAGTCTGAAGAGTGTCGACTTGAGCGGTGGCTTGAGTGGCGTCGTCTTGTTGACGATGATGAGGAAGACGGGCGTCGCACGATCATGTTGCGAAGTTCTTCCATTTGTGTAGTGAACTTGTCGTCGATCGATTGATGAAGGTCGCAGGCGAGTTGCTCCAAGCGTTCACCCAATGCTACGCTTCCTTGATGTGGAGCTCGTTGTGCGATGAAGAAGTGGTTCTTGGTGACGTAGCCGTTATCATCACCTTGCTCCTCGAAAAGCGGGTTCGCCGACGAACTTGGCCTATCCATCATAACCAAGTGCGATGAGTAGGAAAGTGAGAGAACAATACCGAAGTTACCTTTTCCGAGGATTGAGGATGTAACAAGTGTCATTCAATGTAATGCCACAATAGTAGAATTGGAACCGGGTTCGTTTCTCACACCTACAAGTAAAAGGCTTATGGAGTAGCTTGGTTAGGATGGTGGCAAAAATTCAAGCAAATGTTGGTCAAGATATCGATAAGGTTGAGAAGGTTCACAAAAATGCAAGTAAAGCAAATAGATCAAAGCCAAGGATATCACTAGGAACACACACACGGAAGATAGATGGAATCCGCTTAACCAAGGGGTGAGCTCAAAATGTGAGTGACCACCGAAAATGCTCTTGTTGTGCGAATGCTAGAGAGACGCTAGCTCGATTGCTCAAATGGACAAGATACGCATGTGCACCAACCTATAAGAGAAACATGTCGTCTTCAATCCCAACTATTCTAAGTATGTGGTGACCAAGATGATATGAGTATGCAAAATGGCTCAATGCTATTGCTTACAAGCTCTTTGTTTCTCCTCTTGTGCTTAAAATCTTTTCTTTCCTTCTTTTTTTCGCTATGTTTGATGATCGAGCCAAGTATGATATGAGACAAGTATGTAAGATATGCACGGGAGAGACTTATGGCACTAAGATGATAACAAGATCACTACGGTGCACAATAGCGTGGCCCGGCAATTCTCAACTCGCTAGTCTCGATGGGTAAGCAATGCAAAAGGATCGGGCTATCAATGCAAAAGCAAAGGTAAGTGTCGTCGAGGTTACCGTCCTTTCTTATGGTTAGCAGTGAAGATGACTCCGAGGCGATGATGTCGATGTCACACGCTCCTAAGTAGCCGAAACACCTTAGGAAACGCAAATCGCAACTCAAAATCGGTCAAATGCGGAAGGTGGGTTTTTTTGTGTTGATTTTTGGATGGAGGCTAATGGTGGTGGTAATGATATATGTGGATGGGGGGTGTCAAGAGCTTCCAAACGAGCTAAAGAACACAAAAACGGACTTGGGAGGTGGAAGTTATGGTCAATTTGGTGTTGTAGTTGGGCTGATTCGGGGGGGTGCGGGCACCCGGGGGTGGAGGGTGCGGGTGCCCGGGGTGGTCAGGGGAAAGTGGCCCGGGGGTGCGGGTGCCCGGTGGTTCGAGGTGCGGGCACCCGGTGGTCTCCGATTTGGGCGGAAAATTTGGGGGAAATGCAAAATTCGGAGGATTTCATGGTGGGAAGGGTGGGGATTGTTGGGGAGGGGCTAGATCCACTTGCCAAACATCAAATCCATGGACCAAAACAACCAAATCTCACAAGATCCAACAAATTGCAAGAAAAAATTTTGGGGCTCTTTTTGTGGGGAATTTTCGAATTTGGACAAAAACAACAAAATCAAGCCAGCAAATGGGGGGATGGGACTCCAAGATGTGAATCAACCTTGCTCATGGTACCAAGATGTTGTAGGGTGAAACCCTAGAGGGGATCTTTTCACACTTGGAGGGGGGGGGGGGGAAGGAGGAAGAACACTCAAGAACACAAAGCACAAATCACTCAAACAAACCCAAATATCACATCCACTAGAATAGCATACATGAGATCCACAAGATTACAAGATCAATCCAAGGAAACAAGCACAAAGGTAAAGTTCTTCCCACTCCTAGAGGAGGTGAGGTCTTGATGATGATCTACTCCCTTGGGAGGTCTTGCAATCCACAAGGATTCTTCCCAAAGAGGGGTCTTGATCTCCAAGAGGAGGAGGATTCAAGGAGCAAAGCTCTCTTTGATGTTCTAAAATACTTTCCTGACCTCTAAATATGCTAGGTAAAGAGTATATAAAGGCTAGGGACGAGACTTGGAGAAAGAGGGGTACAAAGGACCAAAAATTCCCGAAAAAACGCATGGCCACGGAGGAGGAGTCCGGGCACCCGGGGTGGAACCGGCTGGGCACCCAGACCGGTCAGGGGCTCCGGAGGTGGAAGGACCGGCACTGGGGTTCACCGCCAGGCAGGGTGGCACATGTCTGGCTGGTAGGCAGGCCGGGCACCTGTGGTTGAGGGCCCGGGCACCAAGTGGTGGTGCGGTGTGAGGCCTGGTCGGCCGGGCACCCGGGGGCCAAGGTGGCACCCGGTGGGGTGGAGGAGGCTCGGGGAGGGGGCCGGGCACCGGGGGCCGGCTGGTGCACCTCCCAGGCAGAGGCCGGGCACCCGGGGCCAAGGGGCCCGGGCACCCGGGGTGTCCAGGGGCTGCGGCCCTTGCTTCTTCTCCTTCTTCTCTTCTTTCCCTTGCTCCGTGGTCGCTCGAGTCTCCTTCCTCTCCTTCTCACGATCATCTTCTTGGTACCTAAGAATGAACAATGTTTTGATGGTAGAATCCAATTCTCACAGGAATCCAAGCGAGACTCGAATAGGAAAGAAGTGACCTCGTTCTCGATGTTGCATGCACGTGCTCTTGTCATTGGCCCTGTTGGTGCTTGCGGTGGTGATGGAGTGTCGGTGGGTAGGCAAGGGATGCTCCGCATCAATACTTCATAGAACTTATGACTGAGGCATAGGAAATGACTTGCATTCTCTTTCTATTTTCTACCGTGGTCGGGTTTTGAGTCTTACTCAACTTCACACCTTACAACTCAGGCAAGAACTCCTTCTTTGACTGATCCATTTTGAACTCCTTCAAAATCTTATCAAGGTATGTACTCATTGAAAGTCTTATCAAGCGTCTTGATCTATCTTTATAGATCTTGATGCCCAATATGTAAGTAGCTTCACTGAGGTCTTTCTTTGAAAGAATCCTTTCAAGCGCTCCTTTATGCTTTCCAGAAAATTCTACATCATTTCCGATCAACAATATGTCATTCACATATACTTATCAGAAAGGCTGTAGTGCTCCCACTCACTTTCTTGTAAATACAGGCTTCACGCAAGTCCAGATAAAACTATATGCTTTGATCAACTCATCAAAGCGTATATTCCAACTCCGAGATGCTTGCACCAGTCCATAGATGGATGATTGGAGCTTGCACACTTTGTTAGCACCTTTAGGATTGAGAAAACCTTCTGGTTGCATCATATACAACTCTTCTTTAATAAATCCATTAAGGAATGCAGTTTTGACATCCATTTGCCAGATTTCATAAAATGCGGCAATTGCTAACATGATTCGGACAGACTTTAAGCATCTATACGAGTGAGAAAATCTCATCGTAGTCAACACCTTGAACTTCTCAAAAACCTTTTGCGACAATTCGAGCTTTGTAGATAGTAACACTACTATCGTCATACATCTTCCTCTTGAAGATCCATTTATTCTCTATGGCTTGCCGATCATCGGCAAGTCAACCAAAGTCCACACTTTGTTCTCATACATGGATCCCATCTCAGATTTCACGGCCTCAAGCCATTTCGCGGAATCTGGGCTCATCATCGCTTCCTCATAGTTCATAGGTTCGTCATGGTCTAGTAACATGACTTCCAGAATAGGATTACCGTACCACTCTGATGCGGAACGTACTCTGGTTGACCTACGAGGTTCGGTAGTAACTTGATCTGAACTTACATGATCATCATCATTAACTTCCTCACTAATTGGTGTAGGCATCACTGGAACTGATTTCTGTGATGAACCACTTTCCAGTTCGGGAGAAGGTACAACTACCTCATCTAGTTCTACTTTCCTCCCCCTCACTTCTTTCGAGAGAAACTCCTTCTCTAGAAAGGATCCATTCTTAGCAACGAAGATCTTGCCTTCGGATCTGTCATAGAAGGTGTACCCAACAGTCTCTTTTGGGTATCCTATGAAGACACACTTCTCTGATTTGGGTTCGAGCTTATCAGGCTGAAATTTTTTCACATAAGCATCACAACCGAAACTTTAAGAAACGACATCTTAGGTTTCTTGCTAAACCACAGTTCATACGTTGTCGTCTCAACGGATTTAGATGGTGCCCTATTTAACGTGAATGTAGTTGTCTCTAATGCATAACCCCAAAATGATAGTGGTAAATCGGTAAGAGACATCATAGATCGCACCATATCTAATAAAGTACGGTTACAGCGTTCAGACACACCATTACGTTGTGGTGTTCCAGGTGGCATGAGTTGTGAAACTATTCCACATTGTTTTAAATGAAGGCCAAAATGGTAACTGAAATAATCGACTCCACGATCAGATTGTCGAAACTTTATTTTCTTGTTACGATGATTCTCAACTTCACTCTGAAATTCTTTGAACTTTTCAAATGTTTCAGACTTGTGTTTCATGAAGTACATATACCCATATCTGCTCAAATCATCTGTGAAGGTCAGAAAATAACGAAACCCGCCGCGAGCCTCAACATTCATCGGACCGCATACATCGGTATGTATTATTTTCAATAAGTCAGTGACTTGCTGCATTGTTCTGGAGAATGGAGTCTTAGTCATCTTGCCCATGAGGCATGGTTCGCAAGCATCAAATGATTCATAATCAAGTGATTCCAAAAGTCCATTTGCATGGAGTTTCCTCACGCGCTTTACACCAATATGACCTAAACGGTAGTGCCACTAGTATGTTGCACTATCATTATCAACTTTGCATCTTTTGGCATCAATATTATGAATATGTGTATCACTACGATCGACATTCAGTAAATCATTCACCTAGGGTGTATGACCATAGAAGGTTTTATTCATGCAAACAGAATAACAATTATTCTTTGACTTAAATGAATAACCGTATTGCAATAAACATGATCCAATCATATTCATGCTCAACGCAAACACCAAATAACATTTATTTTAGGTTCAACACTAATCCTGAAGGTAAAGGGAGTGTGCGATGGTGATCTTATCAACCTTGGAATCACTTCCAACACTCATCGTCACCTCACCCTCAACTAGCATCTGTTCATTTTGCAACTCCTCTTTCGAGTTACAAATCTTTGCAACTGAACCGGTAAAAAATACCAAGGGGCTACTATGAACATTAGTAAAGTACACATCAATAACATGTATATCAAATATACCTTTGTTCACTTTGCCATCCTTCTTATCCGCCAAGTATTTGGGGTAGTTCCGCTTCCAGTGACCATTTCCTTTGCAGTAGAAGCACTCAGTTTCAGGCTTGGGTCTAGCTTTGGGCTTCTTCACGGGAGTGACAACTTGCTTGTCATTCTTGAAGTTCCCTTTCTTTCCCTTGCCCTTTTTCTTGAAACTAGTGGTCTTGTTAACCATCAACACTTGATGCTATTTTTTTATTTCTAGCTTCGCTGATTTCAGCATCGCGAAGAGCTTGGGAATCGTTTTCATCATCCCTTGGATATTATAGTTCATCACAAAGTTCTAGTAACTTGGTGATAGTGACTAGAGAACTCTGTCAATCACTATCTTATATGGAAGATTAACTCCCACTTGATTCAAGCGATTGTAGTACCCAGACATTCCGAGCACATGCTCACTAGTTGAGCTATTCTCCTCCATCTTGTAGGCAAAATACTTGTCATAGGTCTCATACCTCTTAACACAGGCATGAGTCTGAAATATCATTTTCAGATCTTGGAACATATCATATGCTCCATGGCATTCAAATTTTTTTTGAAGTCCCGGTTCTAAGCCGTAAAGCATGGTGCACTAAACTGTCAAGTAGTCATTATATCAAGCTTGTCAAACGTTCATAACGTTTGCATATGCTCCTGCAATAGGTCTGTCACCTAGCGGTGCATCAAGGACATAATTCTTCTGTGCAGCAATAAGGATAATCCTCAGATCACGGACCCAGTCCGCATCATTGCTACTATCATCTTTTAACATAGTTTTCTCTTTGAACATATCAAAAATAAAACAGGGGAGCTATACGCGAGCTATTGATCTACAAGATAGATATGCAAATACTATCAGGACTAAGTTCATGACAAATTTAAGTTCAATTAATCATATTACTTAAGAACTCTCACTTAGATAGACATCCCTCTAGTCATCTAAATGATCACATGATCCATATCAACTAAACCATGTCTGATCATCACGTGAGATGTAGTAGTTTTCAATGGCGAACATCTCTATGTTGATCCTATCTACACTATGATTCACGTTCGACCTTTCGGTCTCAGGGTTCCGAGGCCATATCTGCATATGCTAGGATCGTCAAGTTTAACCCGAGTATTCTGCACGTGCAAAACTGTCTTACATCCATTGTATGTGAACATAGAGCTTATCACACACGATCATCACGTGGTATCTCGGCACGACGAATATTAGCAATAGTGCATACTCAGGGAGAACACTTATACCTTGAAATTTAGTGAGGGATCATCTTATAATGCTACCGCCGTACTAAGCAAAATAAGATGCATAAAAGATAAACATCACATGCAATCAAAATATGTGACATGATGTGACCATCATTATCTTGTGCCTTTGATCTCCATCTCCAAAGCACCGTCATGATCTCCATCGTCACCAGCTTGAAACCTTGATCTCCATCATAGCGTCGTTGTCGTATCGCCAACTATTGCTTCCACAACTATCGCTACCGCTTAGTGCTAAAGTAAAGCAATTACATAGTGATTGCATTTCATAAAATAAAGCAACAACCATAAGGCTCCTGCCAGTTGCCGATAAATTTAAAAAAAAACATGATCATCTCATACAACAATTTATATCTCATCACGTCTTGACCATATCACATCACAACATGCCCTGCAAAAACAAGTTAGACGTCATCTACTTTGTTGTTGCAAGTTTTACGTGGCTGCTACGGGCTTCAGGCAAGAACCGTTCTTACCTACGCATCAAAACCACAACGATTTTTCGTCAAGTGTGTTGTTTTAACCTTCAACAAGGACCGGCCGTAGTCAAATTCGATTCAACTAAAGTTGGAGAAACACACACCCGCCAGCCACCTGTGTGCGAAGCACGCCGGTAGAACCGGTCTCATGAACGTGGTCATATAATGTTGGTCCGGGCCACTTCATCCAACAATACCGTCGAATCAATATAAGACGTTGGTGGTAAGCAATATGACTACTATTGCCCACAACTCATTGTGTTCTACTCGTGCATATCTCATACGCATAGACCTGGCTCTGATACCACTGTTGGGGAACGTAGCATGCAATTTCAGAAAAATCCTACGGTCACACAAGATCTATCTAGGAGATGCATAGCAACGAGAGGGGAAGAGTGTGTCCATGTACCCTCGTAGACCAAAAGCGAAAGCATTAGGTTAACACGGTTGATGTAGTCGAACATCTTCATGATCCAACCGATCTAGTACCGAACGTACGACACCTCTGTGTTCAACACACATTCAGCTCGACAACGTCCCTCGGACTCCTGATCCAGTAGAGGGTCGAGGGAGAGTTCCGTCAGCACGATGGCGTGGCGACGGTGATGGTGCTGTGATCCGTGCAGGGCTTCGCCTAAGCACTACGACGCTATGACAGGAGGAGTAAACTGTGGAGCGGGGCACCACACACGGCTAAGAGAATAACTGTTGTGTCTTTGGGGTGCCCCCCGCCCCCGTATATAAAAGAGGGGAGGAGGAGGCCAGCGGGCAGGAGGGGCGCGCCAAGGGGGGAGTCCTACTAGGACTCCACTCCTACTAGGATTCGCCCCCCCCCCCTTCCTTCCAATGGAGAGGGGGAAAGGGGAAAGAGGGGAGAGGGACAAGGAAAGGCCCCCCTTGTCCAATTCTGATTGGGCAGGGGGGAGGCACACGCCTCCTCTTGTGGCCTTCCTCCCTCTCTCCACTATGGCCCATAAGGCCCATTAGCTTTCCCAGGGGGTTCCGATAGCCTCCTGGTACTCCGATAAATCCCCGAACCTCTTCAGAACCATTCTGGTGTCCGTATATAACCTTCCAATATATCAATCTTTACCTCTCGACCATTTCGAGACTCCTTGTCGTGTCCGTGATTGATACGTCTCCAACGTATCTATAATTTTTGATTGCTCCATGCTAGATTATCTACTGTTTTGGACTATATTGGGCTTTATTTTTCACTTTTATATTACTTTTGGGACTAACCTATTAACCGGAGGCCCAGCCCAGAATTGTTGTTTTTTTTGCCTATTTCAGTGTTTTGAAGAAAAAGAATATCAAACGGAGTCCAAAAGACCTAAAACTCCACGGAACCTGTGTTTGGACCAGAAGAAGCCCATGGAGTACAGGAAGCTCACCAGGGGAGTCCCGGGCTGCCCACGAGGGTGGGGGGCGTGCCCCCCTACCTCGTGGCCAGCACGGAAGTCCACCGACGTCCTTCCTGCACCCATATATACTCTGTAGCCACGGAGATTAGATCAGAAGTTTCGCCGCCCCAAGCCTCTGTAGCCACGAAAAACCAATCGGGGCCCTCTCCGGCGCCCTGCCGGAGGGGGCCATCATCACCAGTGGCCATGGAGGAGTATCCCGGAGGGGTCTTCATCACCATGAAGGCCAAGGACCAGAAGGTGGAGGCCATGGAGGAGGAAGCACAAGGGGAGAACCTCTCCTCCTCTCTTCCCGTGGCGCCGGAGTGCCATCGGGAGGGGAATCATCGCCACGGTGATCGTATTCATCAACATCACCATCATCATGACCATCCTCATCTCTTTTACGCGGTCCACTCTCCCGCACCGCGCTGTAATCCCTACTTGAACATGGTGCTTTATGCCACATATTATGATCCAATGATGTGTTGCCATCCTATGATGTTTTGAGTAGATATCTTTTGTCTTTTGGTTGATTGATGATCTAGATTGGTATGAGTTGTATGTTTTACTTTGGTGCTGTCCTATGGTGCCCTCCGTGTCGTGCAAGAGTGAGGGATTCCTGCTGTAGGGTGTTGCAATACGTTCATGATTCGCATATAGTGGGTTGGTGAGTGACTGAAACACTAACCCGAGTAAGAGGGATTGCCGCGTATGGGAATAAAGAGGACTTGATGCTTTAATGCTATGGTTGGGTTTTACCTTAATGATCTTTAGTAGTTGTGTATGCTTGCTAGAGTTCCAATCATAAGTGCATATGATCCAAGTAGAGAAAGTATGTTAGCTTATGCCTCTCCCTCATATGAAACTGCAATAGTGATTACCGGTCTTGTTAACAATTGCCTAGGACAATTCCGCACACCGATCCACCATTATTCCACACTCGCTATTTATATTTAGTATTATATTCTAACTTTATGATAACAGCACCTACTTTTATGTTTTAGCTCTCCGATATCATACAAAGTTATCCTCTTCATACCCACAACGTAGTTTATTTCTCGTTGCTAGTTGGAAGCAAACGTTGATTGCCGCGTGAGAGTCGTGTCGATGGCGAGATAGGGCTTGAGAGAATATTGATCTTACCTTTAGCTCCTTGTGGGTTCGACACTCCATACTTATCACTTCCACCTTTGGAAAGTGCTACGATGATTCCTTGAACTTGGGGATTATCAGTGATCTCATCCGAGACTCCGAACAAACTTCGGTCACCAAAACACATAACTCATAATACAAATCGTCATCGAACGTTAAGCGTGCGGACCCTACGGGTTCGAGAACTATGTATACATGACCGAGACACATCTCCGGTCAATAACCAATAGCGGAACCTGGATGCTCATATTGGTTCCTACATATTCTATGAAGATCTTCATCGGTCAAACCGCATAACAACATGCGTCATTCCCTTTGTCATCGGTATGTTACTTTCCCAAGATTCGATCGTCGGTATCATCATACATGGTTCAATCTCGTTACCAGCAAGTCTATTTACTCGTTCCGTAATGCAACATCCCGTAACTAACTCATTAGCCCCATTGCTTGCAAGGCTTATAGTGATTTGCATTACCGACAGGGCCCAGAGATACCTCTCCGATACACGGAGTGACAAATCCTAATCTTGATCTATGCCAACTCAACAAACACCTTCGGAGACACCTGTAGAGCATCTTTATAATCACCCAATTACGTTGTGACGTTTGATAGCACACAAAGTGTTCCTCCGATATTCGGGAGTTGCATAATCTCATAGTTAGAGGAATATGTATAAGTCATGAAGAAAGCAATAGCAATAAAACAAAACGATCATAATGCTAAGCTAACGAATGGGTCTTGTCCATCACATCATTATATAATGATGTGATCCCGTTCATCAAATGACAACACATGTCTATGGTTAGGAAACTTAACCATGTTTGATTAACGAGCTAGTCTAGTAGAGGCATACTAGGGACACTCTGTTTTGTCTATGTATTCACACATGTACTAAGTTTCCGGTTAATACAATTCTAGCATGAATAATAAATGTTTATCATGATATAAGGAAATATAAATAACAAGTTTATTATTGCCTCTAGGGCATATTTCCTTCATATTATATAGTTGTAAATTACGCCCTCCGTCCCATAATATAAGAGTGTTTTTTACACTAGTGTCAAAAACGCTCTTATATTATGGGACAGAGGGGGTATTTAATAAATAAGATGGCTCTCCCACCCACCCCACCACCTCCACCAGCAACCATGGCAGCATCCATGATTCCACCCATCTCCACCTTTTGAATCTTATTCCTCTCGAATGAATCCCTTTAATGATCCCCATTTTATTGCTCATCAACTAGATTTTTCATTTGGACATCAATTCATAGTCAAGGTTCGTGATCTCTTCTCTACCACGCTCAACCCATTTCACCCTCTACAGGTTTCATCTTGGTGGCATCATGTGGTAGATTTTCATTTCGTCTTGATCCACTCAATGTGAGTTTGGCTATTTCAGCTTGCACTGGTGCTGCATATGATTCTCTCATTGTGATTCACATCAGAGGAAATTTCTACCACTTCTCGATATTTTCCAAGGCTCTGGGTTTTACATCATCCTCTTGAAATATATTTGCTTACAATATGTTCAAATGCTACTTCCACCTATGGAGTGGTGGTGGTCCAAATTGAATTTATGAAGAAAAAAGATGGTACAAGGAGCAAGATGATGAATGGACCACTGTTTCATACAAAAGAGGCCCATGTAATAGACTAGTTTATGTCAAACAAGCATATCAAAGGATCTCTGATATTCTATCAGCGGCACAAAATGCCCCAACATCGTCCAATGCAAGTGTTGGGAATGAAGATCCATGTAACAATCAAGCATTAACTGGTGCCAACACGATTCCTATTGGTTCTCATGGATCAAATCATACTGTTTTGGATGATCGGCTACTTCAGAACAATGAGGTACATGCGTAACCTACTCCCATGCATAAAGTATTGACCAGTTTTGGCCTTGTCCAAAATTCAAACTCTGGTCAAAATAAGGGTCTAGGCTCTGGGCCTGATTTGGCCCAAACTTCTGCGGCCCATCAATCAAATGCATGAGGAGACGATACATATTCCGGATAAATGTCAAAACAATATTTTCTATTCTCGATGCCTTTGATATGGCCATAATTTTGTTGTTTGTTAAAACAAGATCAGATGCAGAGCCTGTTGCGGTTACAATCACATCGCTAGATTCTCTTTCAACAAGAAAACCGTGTATAGATATATCGGGTCAAGCGTTTGGAAACCAGTCATCACAACAAATCCTCTACTCTCCTATTGGCCTCTTGACCTTCTCATACTCCGCACTGCAGCTCTAACACACCAGTAACACCAAGCTCTGCGGCAATTGTGTGCTACCCTTGCAACACATACCCACTATTCCCTATCAGCACCACAATCGTCCATCCAGGTCCCCTCCGTGATTAGTGAGGCTACATCATACTCGGTGGTGACTTCCCCATGGTCTGTAATGAGTGGGTAATCACCACACTTGAGCCAGAGATCTCGTCGGAGAAATTTCACTAAGCGAATGTGATGATTACCAACTACCTCGAGGCACACTGGTGGAGAATCAACTTCACCTTTGTAGCATCGAAATTAAGTATGTCTAGAGGGGCCGTGATTAGACTACTTGACCAAATAAAAATCTATCATTTTCCCAATTTTAAGTCTTGGCAGATTTTAGCAACTTAGCACAAGTCAAGCAATCAACCTACACATGCAATTCTAAGATTATAGCAGCGGAATGTAAAACATTGCACATGAAGGTAAAGGGAGAGTTTGGAGGGAGCAAACGCAATGTAGACGCGAAGATTTTTTTCCGTGGTTCTGGTAGGTGGTGCTATCGTACATCCACGTTGATGGAGACTTCAACCCACGAAGGGTAACGGTTGTGCGAGTCCACGGAGGGCTCCACCCACGAAGGGTCCACGAAGAAGCAACCTTGTCTATCCCACCATGGCCATCGCCCACGAAGGACTTGCCTCACTAGGGTAGATCTTCACGAAGTAGGCGATCTCCTTGCCCGTACAAACTCCTTGGTTCAACTCCACAATCTTGACGGAGGCTCCCAAGTGACACCTAACCAATCTAGGAGACACCACTCTCCAAAAGGTAATAGATGGTGTGTTGATGATAGTCTCCCCAACACTCAACTCTCTCTCTCTCACACAGATTTGGATTTGGTGGAAAGATTATTTGAGTGGAAAGCAACTTGGAGAAGGCTGTAGATCAAGATTCATGTGGTTGGAATGGAATATATTTACCTCAACACATGAGTAGGTGGTTCTCTCCCTCAGAAAATGTATGTTGGAAGTGTAGGTATGTTCTGATGGCTCTCTCCACGAATGAAGAGTGGGTGGAGGGGTATATATAGCCTCCGCACAAAATCTAACCGTTACACACAATTCACCAAACTCGGTGGGACCGAATCAGAAAACTCGGTCATACCGATTCATTTCAAAATGTGAACGTTAGGATTTTCAGTGGGACCGACATGTCAACTCGGTGGGACCAATTTCATTAGGGTTGGGCATAACGTAATCTAGGTGAGACCGATTACTCAAACTCGGTGGGACTGACTTTGGTAATAAGCTAACCAGAGAGTTGGTCAGACAAACTCGATGGGACCGATTCGCTCATTTCGGTGAGACCGAAATGTTACGAAGGGGAAACAGAGAGTTTGCATTGAGAACTCGGTGGGACCGATCGCTCATCTCGGTTAGACCGAAACGTTACGAAGGGAAACAGAGAGTTTGCAATCCCATCTCGGTGAGACCGAGATCCCTATCGGTGAGACCGAAGTGACTAGTGTTTCTAGCAGTGGCTATGTCAAATGAACTCGGTGGCACCGGATAGATCAGATCTGTAGGGCCGAGTTTGACTTTTGGTTTGGGACATATGTGGATATGAGAAAGTGGTTGAGGGTTTTTGGAGCATATCACTAAGCATTTTGAGCAAGCAAGCCATTAAGCAACACCTCATCCCCTTTTAATAGTATTGGCTTTTCCTATGGACTCAATGTGATCTTGGATCACTAAAATGAAAATGTAGAATCTTGAGCTTGAGCCAATATGTGTCCTTAGCATTTTGAGGGGTCCAAATTCCTAATCCATGCCATGCCAATCACTAAACTTTCTGAAATGATCATCTTTGAATAACATTAGTTCAATGAGCTATATATTGTTAGTAATTACCAAAACCACCCAGGGATAGTTGCACTTTCAATCTCCCCCTTTTGGTAATTGATGGCAACATGTAGATAAAAGCTTCGAAAAATGATAATAAGATTTAAAATACATCGTCGCTTTGAGAAGTATGTGATAAGCAAGAGCTCCCCCTAAATTTGTGCATTATTTAATATTTTCTTTTGAATGCAAATGCACAATCGATTAGGATCATGGGTTACTCTTCCATGTCACATACATCTTGGTGGAGCGCTCAAAATGATAGGAATTAAAACATGCACTCATCACCAAGCAAAGTGAATGATCATATAGGGATATAAAAGATGATAATATCAAGCAAGCATTAAAGTATAATATGATCAAACACATGATCATATAAGTATTTCACATGCAGACATAGAGTATCAAACGAGCACACACAAAAGTATCAACCAAATAGCAAGTAGCAAGAGAGACAAAGAAGAAAAACACTCTCTCTCGAAGCATATGATCTATACATTCTCCCCCTTTGGCAACAAGTTACCAAAAAGTTTGAAAATGCATAGTGCTATGCATCTCTTAGGGAGGTGGTGTAGAGAGAACTCCAAGGACGAAGGCATCAGTTGTTGTAGCTAGAGCTGGTGGAGTGGCTGCTGGAGGTGGAACTAAAGTTGTTGCTGCTGGTGCAGATGAAGTAGCTCTTGTATCTCGCATTGGCACTGCAGCTGACCTCTGACCTCTTGGCACTCGCTGAAAAGCATATGTAGTACCTTGCCCTCTCTTCTCCTCTGCTTCCTCCTGGAGCTGCTCAACTGCAGTCTGTATCTCAGTGACTTTCAGATCAAGATCATAAAACTTTTGTTTCTATAATCCTCTCCAAGCTCTCCTGATTCTGAGTCAGGATGGCCAAGCCCTTCTCAATCCCCAATGTTGCCTAAATCAGATAAGCTAGTTGATCTTGTTTGCTCTTCAAGAACACTTCTGATGCCTCCTCAACACTAGGCATCTTTGCAACTTTTTCTGCCTTTGCCTTTGCTCTCTTCTCTTGTGCTTGCACTGATGATGGTTCATTGTATTCATCACAACTGTGTTATCTTCAAATTCTGGGTGCAAAGGTAAATTCTCCTTGTCCAACAAGTAAGTGCCTGTGCCCGTCTTGGAGTTGATGAGCACCTGGATGTGTGGAGCATACCCACAAGACCTTTTCTGACCAGCAACTGTCCTTTTGATTGTCTCTACAATCAGACTCATGACCTTGAATTTTTTAGGAAAATCAAAGATCTGCAACAAGTTGATGGAATGTCCTCTAATCATCTTGTGATCTCCACATTTTGGTAACAGTGTATGCCTCAAGATGGTGTTGATTGTAGGTAGACCAGACAACAAATAATGCACAGATCCAAACTTGTATGTGTCCAAAGGTTTGTCTAGGATCTCCTTGTACATATTTTCCATAGAGTTGTGGTCTTTCTTCTTCTTGGCATACACATCCAAATCATCCTCATGCTCTTCTAGGGCTTTGATCAACTTGGCCCACTCAACAACAGTTGATTGGTACCTTGTACCTTCAGACATCCACACTATTCTCCCATCTGGATAGAAATGAGCAGTGGAGTAAAACTGCATAATGAGCTCATCATTCCGTTTTGTGAGCTTCTGTCCAACAAACTTGTCAACTCCACAAGCCTTGAAGCTCTCATGTACACCTGGGAAGTGGTCTTCATTCTTATCAATATATTCCCAATCAACTCACTTCATATCACAGACAATTGGCTTCTTTTCAAGTAGAATAGTCTCATAGAAATCTTGTTGTTCTTTGGTGTGGAACCTATAGTCCGCAGCAGTCCTCCTCCTCACAGCATAGGGATTAGACTGTCTCCACAATCTCAGTCCTGCATCCTTCCTGATGTGCATGTCCTCAGCCACTCAATGAGTGTCATTGTGGTCTGGAATCTTTAGTTTCAGTTTTCTCAGCACTTGAGCTTCATTATGTTCTTCTTCAACCTCAGGCACTGGGGCCTTGTTCTTCTCTTCAGCTGGTAAGTTCCTGATGCTTCTCTTGGGCTTAGAAGTATTTTGAGCTTGAGCAGTTGCTTTGGGAGCATTTTTGGGCTTTGATGGAGCAGCCCCTGACTTGATTGCATCTCCCATAATCTTTTGGGACTTGGGTGCTGGTGCATCCTCTTTCTCTTCATCTTCTTCATCATCAGATTTTCTCATAGAGGGATATCCAAGCACCTTTGCCGTTGTTGTCCTTGCTTTCTTCCTCTTCTTCTACCCTTCTCCAGCTGCCTCATCATCACTATGTTGTTCAATGGTGAACTTCATAGTTTCCTTTGTAGGTACTTTCCTAGGCTTGGACATTTCAATCCTTCTTCCAGGTGCTTTCTTGTTCAAGCCAGGTTTTGTTGCAGTAGCAGCTCCATATTCCTTCTTCAGGACTTTCTTCTTGGAGCTAACTTCCTCCTCAACAGCCACATAGTCCTCATCCTCAGAATATGAGGTTTTCTTCTTCCTTGATCCGGTGGCTGCCTTGGGCAACTTGCTAGGAGTGCTCCTGCTGCCCTCATCATATCTGCTTAAGGGACTAGTGCCCTCACTCATTTGCATTTGCTCTTTAGATCTGTTTTGGCTATCACTCTGGTCAGACATCTTGGCAAGCAAACTGACAACAAACCCTATGAATAGATATAGATGAGGTAGAGTAGATGAGCATCACAAAGTGCAGAGTTTTTGCAAAACAAATGATTCAAAAACTTAGTTTTAGTTCTCCACATAAAGCATTTCGGAGCTACCGATTTGATAAACGCGGTGATACCGAAGCAACTTTTGGGATCTAAACTAGTGAACTCGGTCAGACCGAGTCACAGTTCGGTGGCTCCGAGATTGCTAGGGTTTCACAGAGAGTTGAACTCGGTCGCACCGATTTGCAATTTTCGGTCAGACCGAAAAGCGCATGCGCAATGGCCTAAGCCAAATCTGTGAGACCGACTTCTACAACTCGGTCGGTCCGAGATGAGTTCGGCGGAGACCTAACCCTAAATTTTCGAATCAAGCCTAATCTAAAGGATGTTTTCTCTAGATAGATTGACTTCATACATGGTAAAGATCATGGCAAAGCAATGTGCTAGGAATCGGAGTAAGGAAATAGCACAAACGATCGAACTCACACCCTAGCTCGGCGGTGAGTTCGCTACAGTGACAAGGCGGGGCAGAATCCCGTTGACAGCAACGGAAACCAGCGGCGGGAGGTCGCTGGCGACGAGGAGATGATTCGGATACCCGAGGCGGCAGAGCAGGACACGCATGGGCTGAGGAGTTTTGAAGAAATTTCCAAAATCTCACCCATGGGTATATATATTCTGGCCCTCTCGGTGTGACCGAGTGGAACAACTCGGTGGCACCGAGATGCAGAATCGCAAGCGGTTACTGCAACTCGGTGTGACCGAAAAGTTCAAATCGGTTGCACCAAGATTGAAAACCTAGATCAACTCAGTGAACTTGGTGTGACCGAAATGGATGAATCGGTCATACCGAAATGCACAGAGAGGTTTTGGAAGTTTAAGTATATGACAGATCGGGGACTCCGAGTGCTCCTCACACAGAGTGGTTCGAATCTGACTTGATCAAACTTTGTGATGTAGCATGAATAGAGTTTGAGACGAGAAAAGCATAGATAGCTAGAGGAAGTTCTTAGGCATTCTTGTCCATCCACTTGGCAAAAGAAAAAGAGCCAGTCAACCAAAGCAATAAGTGGATGTCCTCGAATGAGTAAAATATGCAATCAACATGCTCACACAATAAAATGGCAAATGAAATATGTGACAAAGCATGCACAAACACTCTAGCATCTATCAAGCAATTGGCGATGACAGGTCATCTATATATGAGTATATTGACTTAGGAGTCAAATGAGAACATTTGATCATAGGTCATACTCATCGTTTAAGCACAACTGGGGTTACCACTTTTACATAAAGCATTGTTGTGTTCACATCATTACAGTTGCTTTAGCTCAATTTTTAGAGTAAAGATACCCCTAGATGTGATATATACCCTAAGAGGGATGAACTAACCTTGGGTTTTGTCGATGATGACTTCATGTAGATGTTGAAGATGTGGATGCTCAATGTTGATGTAGATCATTCGGAGCAATCCATTGGAGTGAGTTGCACTTTCAATACCTACACGGGTTAGTACCACAAGGAACAAACAAGGATATCCTTAGACATAGAGTGAAGTTCACACAATATGATGTCCATGAAAGCATTAGGTCACCTTGTCCCTTGTCTTACCAACAAGAGGGTTTGTGGCTCCTTGAACTAGTGCAAGATGTGGAAGTTGTTTGCACTTGTCCTTGCCAAAATGATATGAGTGAAGTATGTTGGCGGAGTCACCCTCAAGAACTATCTAGTTCTTCTTCTTCGGGATCCACATCATCTTGATGGGAATCCTTGGAGTTGTAGTCGTACTTGACGTAGTAGAACTTGATGTAGTCTTGGGAACCCACTTTACCAAGGCCTTAGGAGCTTCTTAAAATGCATCGATCTCCTCTTGAAGCTTGTCCTTGCCTTTTTGCTTGTGGTCTTGTGGTGGAAGATCATCTTGAGCTTGTGTCCCTTGGAAAGAAGTAGGATCATACTTCTCTTGTTGAGGAATAAACTTCGTCTTGGGGTATTGATCTTCTTACCACTCAACTCCATTGGCATTGAACTTTCGTTCAAAACCAACACCTTGATTCTTCTGGTGTCTTCCTTGCTTGTGTACAATTTCCTCAAATTGCTTACTCTCGGCAAGGCTCTTGTAAACACCTTTCACTATAATTCCCTTCAATAAGCTATTTTCTTGCTCAAGTGTAACTTGGCTAAGAGAATCATTAGTGGAATCAAGAGAACTACTAAAAGCAACAACGTTGGATTTAACATGATTGTTGTTACTACTAGAAGAAGAATCTTTCTTACTCTTGTTGCTAGATTTAACTTGTGGCATGTAAGTAGACAAGAGTAAATGCTTGGAGATGTAAGAACTTTTCTTGCAAAGATCGTCATTGATTACTTTTAAGAACCCATGCTCTTGCTCAAGGTTGAGCTTTTCAAAGCGTAACATTTCATGAGTCTTTAAAAGTTCTCGATGACCTTCCAAGGTAGTTTCATGAGCTAACTTAAGAGTGTTTAGTTCTTTAGTTAGATGCTCAATCTCCTTCTTATCATCATCATTCGTTTTATCTCGATTATCATGATTAATAGAAAGTTCATCATAGTTTTCATCACTAGAGTTGTCAATAAGTAAATCATAATCACCTAGCAAATCATCTCCATCACTATTGAAATCAACATACTCGGGGTGTGATACCTTTGGGCCTTTATCCATGAAGCATCTTCCAATTCCTTCATTTAGTGAATCAAATATGCCGTAGGAGTTGGTTGACACAAGTGCTAGACCGGCAACACCTTCATCTTGAGTATATTCGGAGTCAGAGTGATAACTTCTTTCGGAGTGATGGTCGGAGTCGGAGCCGGATACTCATTCACCAACATGAGCTTGATGTCTTCGTTTTGTGTAGCTCTTTGATGATTTGTCCTTCCTTTCTGAATCCTTGCTTCTCCGAGAGGTTCTTCGTTCATAACGATCATCTCTACTTTTTCTCTCTCTTGGTGGTGATTCTTCTCTTCTACTTCTTATTTTGGGTGAATCTTCTCTTATTTTTTAGGGAGCCGTACACTCATTGGAGTAGTGTTCGGGTCTTCCACAATTGTACCAATTACGTTCACGACTCGAAGATCTTTTGTCATTGTAGGACCTTGACTTGGAACTTCTTTCCTTGCTTCTCTCTTGTAGAACTTGTTGAAATTCTTCACCATTAGGCTCAATTCCTCATTGAATGTTTGTTTCTCACTTGAAGATGTGGGAGCATCACATGAGGCTTTGTAAGCACCACTTGACTTGTTGTGAAGCTCTTACTTATCCTTGAGTGACATCTCATGAGCAACAATTCTTCCAATGACATCCGTAGACTTGAGATCTTTGTAATTGGGCATCATTTGGATCAATGTGCACACGGTATCATATTTTCCATCCAAGGCTCTGCTACCTCTTGAGCACTGCGTTGGATTTCCTTGAAGAGGAAAGGGTGATGTAGCAGAGTAGAGTAAGTATTTCCCTCAGTTTTTGAGAACCAAGGTATCAATCCAGTAGAAGGCTACGCGCGAGTCCCTCATACCTACACAAAACAAATAGCTCAACGCAACCAACACGATTAGGGGTTGTCAAGCCCTTCACGGTCACTTACGGGAGTGAGATCTGATAGAGATGATAGATAATATTTTTGGTATTTTTGATATAGAGATACAAAGTAAAAAGTAAAAGGCAAAGCAATAATAAAGTGATAGAGATTGATATGATGAGAATAGACCCGGGGGCCATAGATTTCACTAGTGGCTTCTCTCAAGAGCATAAGTATTCTACGGTTGGGTGAACAAATTACTGTTGAGCAATTGGCAGAATTGAGCATAGTTATGAGAGTATCTAGGTATGATCATGTATATAGGCATCACGTCCGGAGACAAGTAGACCGACTCGCCTGCATCTACTACTATTACTCCACTCATCGACCGCTATCCAAAGATGCATCTAGAGTATTAAGTTCAAGAAAACAGAGTAATGCCTTAAGCAAGATGACATGATGTAGAGGAATAAATTCATGCAATCTGATAAATACCCCATCTTGTTATCCTCGATGGCAACAATACAATACGTGCCTTGCTGTCCCCATCACACCGGGAAAGGACACCGCAAGATTGAACCCAAAGCTAAGCACTTCTCCCATTGCAAGAAAAACCAATCTAGTAGGCCAAACCAAACTGATAATTCGAAGAGACTTGCAAAGATAACCAATCATACATAAAAGAATTCAGAGAAGATTCAAATATTGTTCATAGATAATCTTGATCATAAACCCACAATTCATCGGTCTCAACAAACACACCTCAAAAAGAAGATTACATTGAATAGATCTCCACGAGAGAGGGGGAGAACATTGTATTGAGATCCAAAAAGAGAGAAGAAGCCATCTAGCTACTATGGACCCGAAGGTCTGAGGTAAACTACTCACACTTCATCGGAGCGGCTATGGTGATGATGTAGAAGCCCTCCATGGTGGATTCTACTTCCGGCGGAGCTCCGGAACAGGCCCCAAGATGGGATCTCGTGGGTACAGAAGGTTGCGGCGGTTGAATTAGGTTTTTGGCTCCGTATCTGATCGTTTGGGGGTACGTAGGTATATATAGAAGGAAGGAGTACGTCGGTGGAGCTTCGAGGGGCCCACGAGGCAGGGGCGCCCTCCACCCTCGTGACCGCCTCGTGGCTTTCTTGACGGAGGGTCCAAGTCTCCTGGATCTTATTTGTTGAGCAAATCACGTTCCAGAAGGTTTCGTTCCATTTGGATTCCGTTTGATATTCCGTTTCTTCGAAACACTGAAATAGGAAAAAAACTGCAATTCTGGGTTGGGCCTCCGGTTAATAGGTTAGTCCCAAAAGTAATATAAAAGTGGAAAATAAAGCCCAATATAGTCCGAAACAGTAGATAATATAGCATGGAGCAATAAAAAATTAAAGATACGTTGGAGAAGTATCAGGCATCCCCAAGCTTAATTCCTGCTCGTCCTCGAGTAGGTAAATGATAAAAAGACAATTTTTGATGCGGAGTGCTACTTGGCATAATTTCAATGTAAATCTTCTTAATTTTGGTATGAATATTCAGATCCGAAAGATTCAAGACAAAAGTTCATATTGACATAAAAATAATAATACTTCAAGCATACTAACAAAGCACTTATGTCTTCTCAAAATAACATGGCCAAAGAAAGTTATCCCTACAAAATCATATAGTCTGGCTATGCTCTATCTTCATCACACAAAGTATTTAAAGCATGCACAACCCCGATGACAAGCCAAGCAATTGTTTCATACTTTTGACATTTTCAAAACTTTTTCAATCTTCACGCAATACATGAGCGTGAGCCATGGACATAGCACTATATGTGGAATAGAATGGTGGTTGTGGAGAAGACAAAAAGAGGGAAAGATAGTCTCACATCAACTAGGCGTATCAACGGGCTATGGAGATGCCCATCAATAGATATCAATGTGAGTGAGTAGGGATTGACATTCAACGGATGCACTAGAGCTATAAGTATATGAAAGCTCAACAAAAGAAAATAAGTGGGTGTGCATCCAACTCGCTTGCTCATGAAGACCTAGGGCATTTTGAGGAAGCCCATCATTGGAATATACAAGTGTTCGCACATGAACACGTCAGCGTGTACCTCCAACGCCGAGGGTGATGCACCGCAGCTCATGTCGAAGGAGTCTCACCGGAAGCGCGATTCGCAAGTCGACCGGCGAGAGCTTTTGAGAACCCGAAACCCTACACTCCCGGGAGGGACCCCGTCGGGGAGTGTGGCGGCTATGGGCTGCCCTAGGCCGGTCAAGCCGCCCCTAGAGCCTCGGTATTCGCAGCTCTCCAACACGAAGAACTACGAAGAATGAGGGAGCAAGAACGAGGGAGGGACAAAACGTAGATGAAAAAGTTGTAGATGCGTTTGCGATTGTGTGTTGCTGTTCAATCGGCCGTCACCTCTTATCTATACAAGAGGCGGATGGACTTCCCGTACAAGAAAAGTACTTGCCTAGCCGTCCAAATCACCAAAACCTAATAAAACACGGACTATTCACGACCCCCGGCCCGGATGTCCGGCTCAAGGCCCGGATGATCCGGCCTAGCACAGTTTTCTGACAGCAGCTTACTGTTTTGGCTCTATAATCCACATATGACCTCGGATATGGACGTTCTTTATATCAAAATCAACCGTCTCGACGAGACACACAACTTTTATGTTGAACACTTTTTTATCTGAGGCCATCTTGAGGGTGTTTCGGGACATTTTATAAAGTCTGTAGCAGAAAAGGTCGTCCGGATGTCCGGGCTTTACCCTGATGATCTGGGTGCCATCCGGATGATCTGGCTTCACGGGGCCCAAAATTTATGGTTCTGTTAATTTACCCGGAGGATAACCCGGATGGTTTGGATCCCGGCCCGGATGATCCGGCCAAATACTGCTGCAGCCATTGTTTTGCCTGTAACTTTTGCATACGATCTCGGATAAGGACGATTTTTATATCGAAATCGTCCGTTTCGACGAGACGAAGAACTTTGTAGTTGAAAGTTTTCTCATCCAGGGCCAGATTAATTGGGTTTCATGCCATTTTCTAATCTGATGTCAACACGGGTATCTCCAAAATTGTCATATCTTTTGCACTTGAGCTCTGTTTTGGTCCATCTTCATATTTATTTCGATAATCTTGACGAGGGCCATCAAATGGTGACATGAACTCATAATTTTAACTCAATCCACTATAGACTCAAGTCACTTTTTGCGATCATGCCAGCGTCAACACATGCCCCCCTGTTTTTCGGCAAAGGTAGTGTGCCGAAAAATAACTTGTACCGTGTTGGTTTTAAGGACGATGTCAACACTCATTTATAGGTGCTCAGGGCGATAGTTATATATCGGCCATTTCTTTGCTTAGGGCGATAGTTATATATCGGCCGTTGGCTGCCTAAGCTTCTTGCCACACACTTGGGTGGTACTTCTTTAAATATTTGCCATTGAGAGCTCGAGGTAACAAAGCTCCTTGTACGGATTCCACCAAATATGAGTTACCGGGAACTATTCTTGCAATCTTAAAAGGACCTTCCCAACTCGGAGACCATTTCCCGAATTTTCTATCTTTTGAACCAATTGGTAGAATCACCTTCCACACGAGATCACCAACTTGGAAATTCTTCAATTTGACCTTCTTATTGTAAGCTCTCGCTACCCTCAATTCATCTCTTTCTATGGCCTTCAAAGCAGCCAAACGTTTATCGGCAACTTCGTCAATATTGTCCATCGTCATGTTATAAGAGTCCACCACGGATAAATCATTTTGTTTGGCTATTCTCAAAGCTTTCAAATTCACTTCCACTGGTAAAACGGCCTCTTGACCATATACGAGCTCATATGGAGTTACCTTTGTAGCACCATGCCTTGAGATTCTGTGTGCCCATAGAGCTTCGGACAATAGCTCATGCCATCTCCTTGGATTATCCTCAATCTTCTTCTTGATGAGCTTGATTAATCTTTTATTACTAGACTCAGCTTGTCCATTGGCTTGGGCATAATATGGAGAGGAATTGAGCAACTTTATCTTATATGATTCGGCAAATTCTCTAACTTGATGTGACATAAAGGACGAACCTTGGTCCGTAGTTAATGTTTGAGGAATACCGAATCTATGAATAATATGCTCGATTATGAATCGAATTACCTCTGTATCGTCATATTTTTGAGTGGTATTGCTTGCACCATTTAGTGAAATAATCGGTCGCCACCAACACGAACCGATGCCCCTTTGAAGAAGAAGGATGAATCTCTCCAATAAAGTCTAATCCCCAACCTCTAAAAGGCCATGGCTTGATAATAGGATGTAACATAGCAGCGGGAGCCAACTGAATATCACCAAACTTTTGACAAGCCTCACATCCTTTATAATACTGGAAGCAATCATTAACCATCGTCAGCCAATAAAACCCAACACGTCGCAATAGCCATTTCATCTTGGGAGCCGACTGATGAGTGCCACAAATACCTTCATGGACCTCTCCCATAGCAACTCTCGCTTGGTCCTCGTCCAAGCACTTTAAAAGAACATCATCAACCGTTCGGCGATAGAGATCATCATCTCTCATTGTGTATTTGAAAGCCATACGTCGAACAGTCTTGTCCACCCTTTTACTAGGATCACACAAATAATCAATAATGGGTTTCCTCCAGTCTTGATTTTCTCCTGCATTAAATATTTCATTAGTGGCCGAAACGGTGGGCTCCGGTTTGGCCTCCCCTCTGTTGGCAAGACTAGACATCGTCCTTTGAGAAATATGAAACATGCCACGATCAACATGATAGCCGGATGCTTGTTGTGCCAACTCATTTGCTCTCCAATTGTCATGTCTAGATATATGAGCAATGCTAAAATAATCCAATTTAGAAATTATATCTAGACATTTATCAAGATAAACATTAAGTGATTCGTTAAAACATTGAAAGACTTTGGATATTTGTTGCACTACTAATAACGAATCACCAAAAGCCTCAATATGTGTAGCACCTATGGCAAGCAACATCTCTAAGCCGAATAACAATGCTTCATATTCAGCTTGATTATTTGTGCAAAAGTATTCTAAGCGGCATGAGGCTTCAAAAACAGCGCCATGAGGAGATATATAAACAATACCAACACCTTGGCCATTGCTACAAACTGAACCATCAAAATATAATCTCCATGGTACTAATGATACAAGGTTTATATCAATATCATGCTTGTCATCAATCCAATGCTCAACAATAAAATTAGCAACAATTTGGCCTTTCATGGATTTCAGAGATTCATAAGCCAAATCATATTCAATTAAAGCATAAGCCCACTTGCCAATTCTACAACTAAGGATTGGCCTATGCAACATGTATTTGATGACATCGGTTTGACAAGCTATAATGCAAGTACTAGGCACTAGATAATGTCTCAATTTTGTGCAAGCATAACATAAGCATAAGCATAATTTCTCAATAAATGTATACCTTGTCTCGGCGTCCAATAACCGTCGGCTCAAATAAGTAATAGCATGCTCCTTTCCTTCAATCTCTTGAGTCAAAACAGCACCAATAACACCTTCCTCCGCTGCAACGTAAAGTCTAAATGGCTCCCTATGCCTGGGCGCTTTCATAACCGGAGGAGTGCACAAATATTTCTTAATCATATCAAATGCCTCTTGCTGTTTTCCCCCCAAGTAAAATCAACATCATTCTTTAACCGGAGGATAGGAGTAAATGCATCAACCTTCCCTGATAGATTGGCTATGAACCTCCTCAAATAATTGACCTAGCCAAGGAATTTTGCATATCTCTTTTGCATGTTGGAGCCTCTACTTTCTGTATAGCTTCTATCTTTTGGGATCAATTTCCACGCCATCTTCATGAATAATGAAACCTAGAAACTTCCCAAACCGATACACCAAAGGCACACTTCAAAGGATTCATTTTCAACCCATATTTCTTCATTCTTTCAAAAGCCAAACGCAAATCGTCTAAGTGAGATTCAAAAGCATCCGATTTGACAACAATATCATCAATATAAAACTCAAGTATAACACCAAGTAAATCATGAAAAATTAAATTCATAGCCCTTTGATACGTGGCACCAGCATTTTTTAATCCAAAGGTCATCACTGTCCTCTCAAATAAACCAAGAAAACCGGGACATCAAAAAGCCGTTTTGGACATGTCCTCTTCGGCCATAAAAATCTGGTTATACCCCGCATTACCATCAAGAAAGCTAATGACCTTATGTCCAGAAGCATCATTAATAAGCATATCGGCTATTGGCATAGGATACTCATCTTTAGGTGTAGCTCTATTCAAATCTCTGAAATCAATGCACGCCCTCAACTTGCCGAGCCTTTCTTCTCTCTTTGGTACAATGTTAGAAATCCACTCGGCATACCTGCAAGGTCTAATAAAATTAGCTTTAAGCAAACGACCGATCTCTTCCTTGATCTGGTCATACGTTTTTGGATTAAACTTTCTGGCCGATTGCTTGTATGGTCTAAAACTGGCCTTTATAGGTAACTGATGCTCCACTAGCTCTCGGCTTAAACCCGACATCTCATGATATTCCCATGTAAAGCAACAAACATATTCTTTCAATAGCTCGATCAACTTAGCCTTATGATCGGCTCTTAAATTTTCGTTTACAAATGTCGGCCTAGGAATTGAACCATCTCCTATATCTATCTCTTCTAATGGATCAGCCAATGTAAAAATGTAAAACCTTGTCCTAATTTATCCATATCATCTAACTCTTCTATGGACTCATACATATCGTTCTCATTGGACCGATATTCTACAAGACGCTTTTGTAACCACTCTGAGTTAGGATCCATTTAAATACATCATACCTTGGAGCCGATTATCGCCAACCGGCTTTAAAGAAACGGGCACGAAACCACTTTTTGTGGCGCTAAGAAAATCATATTCTGATAAGTCGAGCCCCGTCAAGCAAGTAGCATTGGGATGTTGTCAATCCACCGATGCATCGACCAAAGCAACACAAGCCGAATTATCTGCATGAATGATTTCTACTTCAGCATCAACCCATTGAATCAAAAACTGGTGCATAGTAGATGGCATTCATTGGTTCGCATGAACCCAATCGCGGCCTAATATCACATTGTAGTTACCTTGCACCTCGGCGACAAAGAATGCGGTATCCAAAGTTTTGCTTCCCACCGTAAGCTCCACATACATCACACCTTTGGCTTCAGTTTTCTCTTTGCCTTCAAATCCATTAAGCACCATATTGGTCTTAATTAACTCTTCATCACGCAGCCCCAATTTTTTGAAGACCGAATATGGCATAAGATTCACCACAGCACCACCATTGACAAGCATTCTAGCAACCGGCGATCCATTAATATGACCTTTAAGGAACAATGGCTTCAAGTGCGTCACCGGTTCTTTTGGCTTCTCGAATATAGCATTTTTAGGACCAAAATCTAGTTGAGCTACCTCCCCTTCTTCATCTATAGCACGAAATTCAGCGGGTAAGTAATACACCATATTAATATCCATACCTTCATGAACCGGTGTAGACTCATAATCAAGCATTTCATCTCCTTCCGCAAGCATGTCCATCGACCAAATATCTTCAAGGGAAGAGGAAGTAGTAGGCAAAGTGGACGATGTAATAGTAGCCGCATCGTCCTCCTCCGTTGGTGGTGTAGGTGTTGCTTGTGATCAATGCGAGAAGTTGCAATGTTTTCCTTTTGCTTTGGCCTCCACACTTGTTTTTGGGGTACCATTGGATGGCTTTCATTGAATAATTTATCCCTTAGCTTTTCTGCTTCTTGTTCCTCCTTCTCATGACTCCTCATGCGCTGCAATCTCCTTTTTTGCGCCTTGGTCAGACCGGAAGGACACCACTTAGGCTGAGTATATTTTGGATCCCTCGACCTGGCCTTGCTTGTGCTAGCTTCATGATCAATAGCCATGGGGCCTTGCTGGACCGCAGCCACATCTTTATTAGAATCACCGGATTATCAAAAATAATCGGCTCTTTGATTATTAATTCTTTAGTGCCTATCATAATAGTTTCACCACTAGCATTCTTCTCCTTTTGCTTGCTAGGCTCTGAAATTTCAGCACTTGGTGATTTGGCACGCCACACTTGCCGGTTGACCCTTTTTGATTATCTTGCATTGGCCGATTGACACCATTGTTCAAACGGCATCGTGTGAGATAAGAAAGTCTCTCATGAACGGGCCTCCTTGGTTACGCCTAACCCGGATGAAAAGCATAAGGGGCCATTGGGGGCTGCCCCCATCCTCCATTGAAGCCTCCCATGTAGTATGGAGCATAGGGGGGCGGCACCATCCATGGTCCTGGTGCCCATGACCCATATGGCCTTGCGTGATGCTGAAATTCTTCCCTCGGAGGTGATCTTGAGTGCTTCAAATTTGATGACCGGTTAGAGCTAGAACCGGCCGCTTGATTGGCATACTTGGACAACAGCATATCAAAAGTTGGCTTGATTCTCTTGCGCTGCACTTTAGCTTCATTCGTCTTCCACTTGCCAACCTCTGGACTCTTGGGCTTAACAAATTTTACATGAGTGTTCTCTTGCACTTGTGGTTGCCCCCCGAGTGTGGGATTCTTGATGGTGATCTTGATTACCTCCTTGCCACTGGGTTGCTTGTCAAGCACAACTTGTCTCCCCAAGACCTTGTTGCTCTCCTCATTTTTCCTGGGCTCACCATTGACAATATTATTTTTATTAACTGATTCGGCTATGTTGGGCCGAATTAACATCTTCTTCCCCTCCAAATCCATGGTGTTCATTGGGAAAGGTTGCTTGTCAACTTGCATCTCAGAAAAATTCAATCGTCCGTCATTAATGGCCGATTGTATCTGTCATCGAAAAACATTACAATCATTAGTAGCATGATAAAAAGAATTATGATACTTGCAATAAGCACGCCGTCTCAGCTCTTCGAACGGCGGTAAAGTATGAGATATTCTAATAATCTTGGCTTGCAACAAAGCATCAAATATTTTATCACAGTTAGCAATGTTGAAAGTAAATTTCATCTCTTCATGACGATTCTTATGAATCGGCTGTAAATCATTGCAAGTAAACGGTTTGGCCCTAGATGGCCAAACAAATTCAGCGGCATAAATATCACCCTCATCGTCCGAGTGATCACTATCATACTCAACCATATTCACCTTGGGACGATCAGTTTTATATCTATGCACCTCTTTAAGATCTTTGCTTCGGCTTTCTTGAGCCAAAGCCCTTTGCAAGACTTGGTTGATATTTAAAAACTCGTATCCTTCTAGCCTTTCTCTAATATGAGTTCTCAAACCACTAAGCACAAGATCAACCAAATCTCTCTCGGTTATTACCAAAGTATAGCACCGGTTTTTTGTATCCCTAAATCTTTTAACATAATCGGAGACCGACTCATCATACTTTTGCTTAATGTAACATCCCAAATTTTGGAATGTTAATATAATTAATTGAATTTTTTGTTTGTTTGCTTGAGTGAATTAAACTTGAGTGAAATTTGAACCTTTTCAAAAACTTTTGAATGAGAGGGAATAAAATGACTTTTCCTTCTCCGTAAATTCAAATTCATCCTATTAAAATCAATCGAGAGAAGATGACATGACTTCTTCAACTATAAAGAATTTGAACGGAGTTTTGCAATTTAATTCTTTCAAATATTTGCACTTGCTTCTCTATTTTTCTTCCCGAAATACCCGAAAAATAAATTCTTGCAAGCAAGAAAGAGCGGAGGAAAATGACCCTCCAAAATCAGGGGCATTTTGAAAATATTTGAGCCAAGAAAACCAAAGTTTTTATTTAAAATTATTTGCAAAAAGAAATAAAGCCTTTAGGGATTTTCTGAAAAACATTTTTTAAGTTTTTATTTTGGCCGTGGAATAATGCTCATCATCTACATTTTATTTTTCTGATAATTTTAGTATATAAAAACTCTTTATTCGAATTGATTTGATTTCCTTTTATTGTTTTAGTTTCCTAATTTTAAAAATAGGAATGGAATCGTTTTATTAGGAAAAACATGTTGGCCCATTAAGCACTTTCCTATTCTAGCCCAACAAGAGATCATCTCCTTCCTCTGTTTCCTCTCACGTTCTGAAGCTTTCCATATCCATGGAGACAGGAATCTCCACCTTCCGATCTCCCTCGTCTTTCCATCCCAGCACCTCCCGAGACCGCCTATAAAACCCCTCCCTCTCCTCGTTCCATTTTTCCCATCACCACGCCCCCTCCCTGCCCGTAGCCACCTCGCCACCGTCCTCCTTTTCCTGCCTCGAACGCTCACCAGGAGCTCTCCCGAGAGCCCGGCGCCAGGAGTGAGCAGCACTGAGGCGCCCAGCGCCACCTCCCCAGCGCCGACCCCCACCCTGGGCGACCTCGCCCCTCGCCGGAGCAGCCCTCCACATCGCCATCTCCTTCCTGCCATCTCTGCCTCACGTACAAGTAACTCCGTTCTCGTTTTTCAGATTTATTTCCGTAACAGATTTAGTTCCGTTCTTGTTTAGCTTATAACTTTTGATCTAGAAGTCCAATGATGCTGATTCTTTTTGCGTTAGATCACAATTTTCTTGTAGTTTCCAAAAATATATTATTTGTCTATGTTTGGATTTATAAAAATTGAGTTAGATCAGATTTGAATTAAAGCTTGTTTTGCTTATTCCGGGAGTTTAAAAATAGATTTTTAATTAATTCTTTTGCTCCTGGTCTCTAGGACCTTTGTTTATCCAGTAGTATTTAGTATTTTATTTTCAGGTTAATTTAAATTAGGTTTTTAGCAAAACAGTACTGTTTTAATATTAGTTCTGTTTTAGCTTTTTATTTATTGTTTTTATTAGTTTTAAATTATTTCTTTTTGTCACTTTTGACAAAATTAGTTGTGTTTCTGTTAGACAACAGGAAAAATTTTATTTTATTTAAAAAATTTATTTTCCTTAGTTTTGTATGAAACCTTCTATAGGTCATAGTTAGAGTTTTATAAAAGCTTTTTATTTGTTTCTTTTTGCAAATAAAATTTTATGGAAAAAATACTTTCTGTTAAATTAGTTATTTTACATTTTATTTTCTGTTAATTTATTAGTTTAGTATTTTAATTGTTGTTAAGTTTTTACTTACGGCAAAACTATATTAGATGTTTGTAGCAAAGTCATAGATCTTCGTTAGTAGTTTTTCTTTGTAGTTTTATTTGAAGTTTCTTTTGATTTTGTTTGAGTTTTATTATCGATTTTCCTTGCTGTTTTGATTGTTATTTCGAGTGCTAAAATTGTTTGCTAGGATGTTTGCTTATGTGAATGCTATGTTTGACTATATAGATTTTCAACGGAGTGACGATTAGTTCTACCAAGTCATTTTCGGCGTTGTTATCTTCATCAAGTATTACCAGGCAAGTTCACTTTGATCATGCTTTCATACCTATGTTTTATTGCATTTAGTGGCATCTTTGCAACCACCCCTCAGTAGTGATATTGAAATTCTTGTAGTTGAGTAGTATGCATGAGGTAGGAACCCATCACCTTGTTACCAAGCCCGGGACGATATTTTATTTTGATGCTACGCTATAGTAGACGGGGTTTGGTATGAGTGTTCGGGAGTGGTGTGAGAAAGGAGGACTCTACGTCAATGACGACAACTCCATGATGGCATCTGCAAGGACTGCATCTTCAAGGCCTCAGGACTTCAAGACTCGAGACAAGAATTCAATACACACTCTTTGGGTGAAGGACGGTTGACGGGCACCTGGAGAAACCGGTGGTTGGCCGGGATGCATGGAGAAAGCGCCATGACATCTTGCGGAAAGCTTCACCCAGACTCAAAGAGACGGAAGAATACTTCATGCCCGGAAGCTTACCCGTGCAACCGCAAGTCATTATGGGCTCTGGCTTGGTTGACCTTAGTGGTGACTACATTTGGGACGGTACTAGCAGATGTAGAACTACGGTAGGATGGGATGAGTACCGGACGGTGGTCGGAGGAACTCTTCGGAAGACCATGTTTGGTCGTCTTGTTCTCAAACACCACGAAGTGCGAGAACGTAAAAGAGGGATCGAATCTTGCGGGTAAAGTGTACAAACCTCTGCAGAGGGTTTATAACCTAATCGATTAGCCGTGTCCCGATTACGGACAATTTGAGCCTCTGGACTTGGATCTATCTCGGAACTCTCAACACCGGATTGATAACTTAATTGTGGGCAACTTATGATGATTTTGGGCTATGAGACATCGGTTGGTGGAACCATGTCATGATAGAAAACTCCTTAGTACAGACTTCATTCTATTCCTTTGATGTAGGTAAAAATAAAAATCAGCTTTTACGCATAAACAAAACTCGAATCTGAGCCATAAAGCCATATTGGATATAGTATATTTTTTTCATCTGTTTTCTGATGTTGTGATCTTGCCGGTACATTCAATGTCTTGACCTACACGGCTGCAACGTATCATGTTGCAGATATTTCCTCGACGAGTAAGAGTTACGATCTGAGGTTACGGTCTACACTCAACCTGCCGATGGCGTTGATGGGACTCCACACCCGTTTGATTGTTTCATTGAGTATTATGAGGTATATATCATTTTACGTTATTTATACATGTGATTGTACTTTGATATATACATTGATGTACTGTGTGTGCAAAGATATCTTGATCCAGGGATGGCACAGATACACAGAGGCTTGACCGTCTGAGGTCGGGTCGCTACAGATATGGTATCAGAGCACATGTTGACTGTAGGACGTGACCCTAGAAATCGGAAAGCCCTAGAACAGGATATCTCAAAAACTTTATTTACAAAAAAAGACTCTTACTTCTCATCTTTTCTGATTTTATCGAATAGACACTCTCACCTCAAATAGTTAGAATATACCCCCTTTCCCTTTTGATCACATGAAGAATCAACTGAAGCCGCTCCAAGAAGGACAAGATATCGGATAAGCGATGGCCTCTTGGAGTAAAGAGGATTTGACCATGCATTAGAAGAGTTGAAGCTACACCAGTTGAAGACTCAGACGACTTGAAGAATCGGAAGAATTATTTGACCGTTAGAGGACCAAATCCATGTTATACACCTCGTTAGATCACGATGATTTGTGAGCTGTCATTTGTTTGATGTTTTCCGACAGCCACAAAGTAAAACTTGTTTCTTCGAAACTATTGTTTGTATTGTGTATATCCTCCCCACCTCTCTCTCATCTCACCTTAAAACCCTTGAACCCCATAGATGATGAATGAAGTTGGACTGATATTCTTCGGATCAAGACTTCGGTAGGAGGCGAGCTATGGATGCGAACATGGAGAATCACTTGAACAATTTGGTTTCAAGGAAGTATGAGGTCCAATACGCTCTTGATTACTTTCTGAGAAAGTGCTGCAACACAGTGGAGAATGCATCAATCCATACAAGGATTTAAAGGAGCAAGAACTTGGGAGGAATTCAAGAAGACCACGATGAGATCACGTCTTATCCGGAAGCACAATGATACACCAAGAAATAAACCTTGTGCTCGCAAGATTTGCGGAGAAATAGGACACACCCGGAAGGTTACGCAAAAACACGAGAGTGGTGAAGTAACGATAGATGTTTTGTTTGGCTTGCGAAACCATGGAATTACTCGAACCCGGTTCGAGAACAAGAGAAATTTCTGCAATGCTTGTGAGTATGCCCAAGTGTTAGAATACGTGATTCGATATTTACGTATGTGGTAATGATTCAAATGCAGGGATGGATTGGCCCCATACGAAGACTTCTATCATGAACTATCATATGTTGATGGAAAATCGAGAGCCTCGAAAACCTTAGAAGAGTGTCGACACGATAAGCCATAAAACCATAGAATGGTGGTACGATGGAACCCTTTACAGCAACCGTTGCCAATCGTAGGATATACGGTGAAGTTCAACAGACCCGTTTTCTGCAGGAGAAAACCATAAATTGTAGACCACCATGAGTGTTTCGATAGTTGTTTAGAATGGACACAGACCCATCGGCTAAGAAGATCCGGTCTCGGACGAACTTCAACTTTGACGAACCGACCCAAGATTCGAGGAAAACTCTATACTTACGGCGAGAAGAGCCTTAATGAAGGAGCTATTGTAAGATATGTGAAGGGACATACATTTTCAGCCCTCCGGAGGAAGTATCTCGAGTTTATTGGAACCATGACCTTGTTTTTAAGTGTGGTAGCACCTGACCTTTCTGACCAAGACATTTGCTAGAAGACCCCAACCCCTAACCTTTTCTTGCTAGCCTCTTCGAATCTCGAGGACGAGATTCATTCTAAGTATGGTAGGTTTGTAACATCCCAAATTTTGGAATGTTAATATAATTAATTAAATTGTTTGTTTGTTTGCTTGAGTGAATTAAACTTGAGTGAAATTTGAACCTTTTCAAAAACTTTTGAATGAGAGGGAATAAAATGACTTTCCCCTTCTCCGGTAAATTCAAATTCATCCTATTAAAATCAATCAGAGAAGATGACATGACTTCTTCAACTATAAAGAATTTGAACGGAGTTTTGCAATTTAATTCTTTCAAATATTTGCACTTGCTTCTCTATTTTCTTCCCGAGAAATACCCGAAAATAAATTCTTGCAAGCAAGAAAGAGCGGAGGAAAATGACCCTCCAAAATCAGGGGCATTTTGAAAATATTTGAGCCAAGAAAACCAAAGTTTTTATTTAAAAATTATTTGCAAAAAGAAATAAAGCCTTTATGGATTTTCTGAAAAACATTTTTTTAAGTTTTTATTTTGGCCGTGGAATAATGCTCATCATCTACATTTTATTTTTCTGATAATTTTAGTATATAAAAACTCTTTATTCCGAATTGATTTGATTTCCTTTTTATTGTTTTAGTTTCCTAATTTTAAAAATAGGAATGGAATCGTTTTTATTAGGAAAAACCTGCTGGCCCATTAAGCACTTTCCTATTCTAGCCCAACAAGAGATCATCTCTTTCCTCTGTTTCCTCTCACGTTACAGAAGCTTTCCATATCCATGGAGACAGGAATCTCCACCTTCCCGATCTCCCTCGTCTTTCCATCCCAGCACCTCCCGAGACCGCCTATAAAACCCCCTCCCTCTCCTCGTTCCATTTTTCCCATCACCACGCCCCCTCCCTGCCCGTAGCCACCTCGCCACCGTCCTCCTTTTCCTGCCTAGAAACGCTCACCAGGAGCTCTCCCAAGAGCCCGACGCCAGGAGTGAGCAGCACCTGAGGCGCCCAGCGCCACCTCCCAAGCGCCGACCCCCACCCTCGCCGGCGACCTCGCCCCCTCGCCGGAGCAGCCCTCCACATCGCCGTCTCCTTCCTGCCATCTCTGCCTCACGTACAAGTAACTCCGTTCTCGTTTTTCAGATTTATTTCCGTAACAGATTTAGTTCCGTTCTTGTTTAGCTTATAACTTTTGATCTAGAAGTCCAATGATGCTGATTCTTTTTGCATTAGATCACAATTTTCTTGTAGTTTCCAAAAATATATTATTTGTCTATGTTTGGATTTATAAAAATTGAGTTAGATCAGATTTGAATTAAAGCTTGTTTTGCTTATTCCGGGAGTTTAAAAATAGATTTTTAATTAATTCTTTTGCTCCTGGTCTCTAGGACCTTTGTTTATCCAGTAGTATTTAGTATTTTATTTTCAGGTTAATTTAAATTAGGTTTTTAGCAAAACAGTACGGTTTTAATATTAGTTCTGTTTTAGCTTTTTATTTATTGTTTTTATTAGTTTTAAATTATTTCTTTTTGTCACTTTTGACAAAATTAGTTGTGTTTCTGTTAGACAACAGGAAAAATTTTATTTTTATTTAAAAATTTATTTTCCTTAGTTTTGTATGAAACCTTCTATAGGTCATAGTTAGAGTTTTATAAAAGCTTTTTATTTGTTTCTTTTTGCAAATAAAATTTTATGGAAAAAAATACTTTCTGTTAAATTAGTTATTTTACATTTTATTTTCTGTTAATTTATTAGTTTAGTATTTTAATTGTTGTTAAGTTTTTACTTACGGCAAAACTATATTAGATGTTTGTAGCAAAGTCATAGATCTTCGTTAGTAGTTTTTCTTTGTAGTTTTATTTGAAGTTTCTTTTGATTTTGTTTGAGTTTTATTATCGATTTTCCTTGCTGTTTTGATTGTTATTTCAAGTGCTAAAATTGTTTGCTAGGATGTTTGCTTATGTGAATGCTATGTTTGACTATATAGATTTTCAGCGGAGTGACGATTAGTTCTACCAAGTCATTTTCTCGGCGTTGTTATCTTCATCAAGTATTACGAGCAAGTTCACTTTGATCATGCTTTCATACCTATGTTTTATTGCATTTAGTGGCATCTTTGCAACCACCCTCAGTAGTGATATTGAAATTCTTGTAGTTGAGTAGTATGCATGAGGTAGGAACCCATCACCCTGTTACCAAGCCCGGGACGATATTTTATTTTGATGCTACGCTATAGTAGACGGGGTTTGGTATGAGTGTTCGGGAGTGGTGTGAGAAAGGAGGACTCTACGTCAATGACGACAACTCCATGATGGCATCTGCAAGGACTGCATCTTCAAGGCCTCAAGACTTCAAGACTCGAGACAAGAATTCAATACACACTCTTTGGGTGAAGGGCGGTTGACGGGCACCTGGAGAAACCGGTGGTTGGCGGGATGCATGGAGAAAGCGCCATGACATCTTGCGGAAAGCTTCACCCAGACTCAAAGAGGCGGAAGAATACTTCATGCCCGAAGCTTACCTGCAACCGCAAGTCATTATGGGCTCTGGCTTGGTTGACCTTAGTGGTGACTCTGGCTGGGGCGGTACTAGCAGATGTAGAACTACGGTAGGATGGGATGAGTACCGGACGGTGGTCGGAGGAACTCTTGGAAGACCATGTTTGGTCGTCTTGTTCTCAAACACCCTGAAGTGCGAGAACGTAAAAGAGGGATCGAATCTTGCGGGTAAAGTGTACAAACCTCTGCAGAGGGTTTATAACCTAATCGATTAGCCGTGTCCCCGATTCACGGACAATTTGAGCCTCACGGACTTGGATCTATCTCGGAACTCTCAACACCGGATTGATAACTTAATTGTGGGCAACTTATGATGATTTTGGGCTATGAGACATCGGTTGGTGGAACCATGTCATGATAGAAAACTCCTTAGTACAGACTTCATTCTATTCCTTTGATGTAGGTAAAAATAAAAATCAGCTTTTACATAAACAAAACTCGAGATCTGAGCCATAAAGCCATATTGCATATAGTATAGTTTTATCATCTGTTTTCTCATATTGTGATCTTGCGGTACATTCAATGTCTTGACCTACACGGCTGCAACGTATCATGTTGCAGATATTTCCTCGACGAGTAAGAGTTACGATCTGAGTTACGGTCTACACTCAACCTGCCGATGGCGTTGATGGGACTCCACACCCGTTTGATTGTTTCCGCTGAGTATTATGAGGTATATATCATTTTACGTTATTTATACATGTGATTGTACTTTGATATATACATTGATGTCTGTGTGTGCCAAAGATATCTTGATCCGAGGATGGCACAGATACACAGAGGCTTGACCGTTCGAGGTCGGGTCGCTTCTGAATATGGTATCGAGCACATGTTGGTATGGGGACGTGACCCTAGAAATCGGAAAGCCCTAGAACAGGATATCTCAAAAACTTTATTTACAAAAAAGACTCTTACTTCTCATCTTTTACGATTTTATCGAATAGACACTCTCACCTCAAATAGTTAGAATATACCCCTTTCCCTTTTGATCACATGAAGAATCAACTGAAGCCGCTCCAAGAAGGACAAGATATCGGATAACTGATGGCCTCTTCAGAGTAAAGAGGATTTGACCATGCATTAGAAGAGTTGAAGCTACACCAGTTGAAGACTCAGACGACTTGAAGAATCAGAAGAATTATTTGACCGTTAGAGGACCAAATCCATGTTATACACCTACGTTAGATGCGATGATTTGTGAGCTGTCATTTGTTTGATGTTTTCCGACAGCCACAAAGTAAAACTTGTTTCTTCAAAAACTATTGTTTGTATTGTGTGTATATCCCTCCCCACCTCTCTCTCATCTCACCTTAAAACCCTTGAACCCCATAGATGATGAATGAAGTTGGACTGATATTCTCTGGACGAAGACTTCGGTAGGAGGCGAGAGCTATGGATGCAGAACATGGAGAATCACTTCGGGAACAATTTGGTTTCAAGGAAGTATGAGGTCCAATACGCTCTTGATTACTTTACGAGAAAGTGCTGCAACCTGGTGGAGAATGCATCAATCCATACAAGGATTTAAAGGAGCAAGAACTTGGGAGGAATTCAAGAAGACCACGATGAGATCACGTCTTATCCGGAAGCACAATGATACACCAAGAAATAAACCTTGTGCTCGCAAGATTTGCGGAGAAATAGGACACACCAGAAGGTTACGCAAAAACACGAGAGTGGTGAAGTAACGATAGATGTTTTGTTTGGCTTGCGAAACCATGGAATTACTCGAACCCGGTTCGAGAACAAGAGAAATTTCTGCAATGCTTGTGAGTATGCCCAAGTGTTAGAATACGTGATTCGATATTTACGTATGTGGTAATGATTCAAATGCGGGATGGATTGGCCCCATACCGAAGACTTCTATCATGAACTATCATATGTTGATGGAAAATCAGAGAGCCTCGAAAACCTTAGAAGAGTGTCGACACGATAAGCCATAAAACCATAGAATGGTGGTGCGATGGAACCCTTACAGTGCAACCGTTGCCAATCGTAGGATATACGGTGAAGTTCAACCCAGACCCGTTTTACGCAGGAGAAAACCATAAATTGTAGACCACCATGAGTGTTTCGATAGTTGTTTAGAATGGACACAGACCCATCAGCTAAGAAGATCCGGTCTCGGACGAACTTCAACTTTGACGAACCGACCCAAGATTACGAGGAAAACTCTATACTTACGCGAAGAGCCTTAATGAAGGAGCTATTGTAAGATATGTGAAGGGACATACATTTTCAGCCCTCCGGAGGAAGTATCTGAGTTTATTGGAACCATGACCTTGTTTTTAAGTGTGGTAGCACCCACGACCTTTCTCGACCAAGACATTTGCTAGAAGACCCCAACCCTAACCTTTTCTTGCTAGCCTCTTGAATCTCGAGGGGCGAGATTCATTCTAAGTATGGTAGGTTTGTAACATCCCAAATTTTGGAATGTTAATATAATTAATTAAATTGTTTGTTTGTTTGCTTGAGTGAATTAAACTTGAGTGAAATTTGAACCTTTTCAAAAACTTTTGAATGAGAGGGAATAAAATGACTTTCCCTTCTCCGTAAATTCAAATTCATCCTATTAAAATCAATCGAGAAGATGACATGACTTCTTCAACTATAAAGAATTTGAACGGAGTTTTGCAATTTAATTCTTTCAAATATTTGCACTTGCTTCTCTATTTTTCTTCCCGAGAAATACCTCGAAAAATAAATTCTTGCAAGCAAGAAAGAGCGGAGGAAAATGACCCTCCAAAATCAGGGGCATTTTTGAAAATATTTGAGCCAAGAAAAACCAAAGTTTTTATTTAAAAATTATTTGCAAAAAGAAATAAAGCCTTTATGGATTTTCTGAAAAACATTTTTTTAAGTTTTTATTTTGGCCGTGGAATAATGCTCATCATCTACATTTTATTTTTCTGATAATTTTAGTATATAAAAACTCTTTATTCGAATTGATTTGATTTCCTTTTTATTGTTTTAGTTTCCTAATTTTAAAAATAGGAATGGAATCGTTTTATTAGGAAAAACCTGCTGGCCCATTAAGCACTTTCCTATTCTAGCCCAACAAGAGATCATCTCTTTCCTCTCTTTCCTCTCACGTTCTGAAGCTTTCCATATCCATGGAGCAGGAATCTCCACCTTCCCGATCTCCCTCGTCTTTCCATCCCAGCACCTCCCGAGACCGCCTATAAAACCCCCTCCCTCTCCTCGTTCCATTTTTCCCATCACCACGCCCCCTCCCTGCCCGTAGCCACCTCGCCACCGTCCTCCTTTTCCTGCCTAGAAACGCTCACCAGGAGCTCTCCCAGGAGCCCGACGCCAGGAGTGAGCAGCACTGAGGCGCCCAGCGCCCACCTCCCCAAGCGCCGACCCCCACCTCGCCGGCGACCTCGCCCCTCGCCGAGCAGCCCTCCACATCGCCGTCTCCTTCCTGCCATCTCTGCCTCACGTACAAGTAACTCCGTTCTCGTTTTCAGATTTATTTCCGTAACAGATTTAGTTCCGTTCTTGTTTAGCTTATAACTTTTGATCTAGAAGTCCAATGATGCTGATTCTTTTGCATTAGATCACAATTTTCTTGTAGTTTCCAAAAATATATTATTTGTCTATGTTTGGATTTATAAAAATTGAGTTAGATCAGATTTGAATTAAAGCTTGTTTTGCTTATTCCGGGAGTTTAAAATAGATTTTTAATTAATTCTTTTGCTCCTGGTCTCTAGGACCTTTGTTTATCCAGTAGTATTTAGTATTTTATTTTCAGGTTAATTTAAATTAGGTTTTTAGCAAAACAGTACGGTTTTAATATTAGTTCTGTTTTAGCTTTTTATTTATTGTTTTTATTAGTTTTAAATTATTTCTTTTTGTCACTTTTGACAAAATTAGTTGTGTTTCTGTTAGACAACAGGAAAAATTTTATTTTTATTTAAAAAATTTATTTTCCTTAGTTTTGTATGAAACCTTCTATAGGTCATAGTTAGAGTTTTATAAAAGCTTTTTATTTGTTTCTTTTTGCAAATAAAATTTTATGGAAAAAAATACTTTCTGTTAAATTAGTTATTTTACATTTTATTTTCTGTTAATTTATTAGTTTAGTATTTTAATTGTTGTTAAGTTTTTACTTACGGCAAAACTATATTAGATGTTTGTAGCAAAGTCATAGATCTTCGTTAGTAGTTTTTCTTTGTAGTTTTATTTGAAGTTTCTTTTGATTTTGTTTGAGTTTTATTATCGATTTTCCTTGCTGTTTTGATTGTTATTTCAAGTGCTAAAATTGTTTGCTAGGATGTTTGCTTATGTGAATGCTATGTTTGACTATATAGATTTTCAGCGGAGTGACGATTAGTTCTACCAAGTCATTTTAAATGACGTTGTTATCTTCATCAAGTATTACCGAGCAAGTTCACTTTGATCATGCTTTCATACCTATGTTTTATTGCATTTAGTGGCATCTTTGCAACCACCCCTCAGTAGTGATATTGAAATTCTTGTAGTTGAGTAGTATGCATGAGGTAGGAACCCATCACCCTGTTACCAAGCCGGGACGATATTTTATTTTGATGCTACGCTATAGTAGGCGGGGTTTGGTATGAGTGTTCGGGAGTGGTGTGAGAAAGGAGGACTCTCGTCAATGACGACAACTCCATGATGGCATCTGCAAGGACTGCATCTTCAAGGCCTCAAGACTTCAAGACTCGAGACAAGAATTCAATACACACTCTTGGGTGAAGGGCGGTTGGCGGGCACCTGGAGAAACCGGTGGTTGGCCGGGATGCATGGAGAAGCGCCATGACATCTTGCGGAAAGCTTCACCCAGACTCAAAGAGACGGAAGAATACTTCATGCCTGGAAGCTTACCTGTGCAACCGCAAGTCATTATGGGCTCTGGCTTGGTTGACCTTAGTGGTGACTCTGGCTGGGACGGTACTAGCAGATGTAGAACTACGGTAGGATGGGATGAGTACCGGACAGTGGTTAGAGGAACTCTTCGGAAGACCATGTTTAATGGGATTAATGGGTGCAGCAACAATTTGATTTGTGGGGCTAGGATAAAAATTCATCGGCACAGGGGGCGCCGATGAAATAGGTAAAGTTGGACTAGGGATTTCTGCGGTAGCAGGCACACCAATATTACCACTAGATGATTGAGGCACACTATTTTTAGCATTACTATTTTCCAAGAAAATTTGGTATAAACGATTACTGCTATCAGTAATGCGACTATCAATTTCAGCCCATACCTCAGGAGAGAAGGTATTACTTCCAGAGGGTTTAACCTGTTCATCATGAAGAGGAGAAAACTTGATTTCTCCAACCGGAGTGATATTGCCTTGACGATCCTTTTTGAACTTAGTAAGGAAATCCTGCATCTCCTTCTCTTCACGCGCCTTCTTGTACTCCTCATAAGCTTGGCGATGTTCCTCCGATAACTCCTCAAAATTGGGCATGATTATGTTATCGGCGTCGATTTCCGAGGGCTTGGGAATCTTGTCGTTGCCAGACATGATGGATGATGATGATGATTGATCTTGTCCCCAGCGGAGTCGCCAAAAAGTGTGTTCGCACACGAACACGTCACCGTGTACCTCCAATGCCGAGGGTGATGCACCGCAGCTCACGTCGAAGGAGTCTCACCGGAAGCGCGATTCGCAAGTCGACCGGCGAGAGCTTTTGAGAACCCGAAACCCTACACTCCCAGGAGGGACCCCGTCGGGGAGTGCGGCAGCTATGGGCAGCCCTAGGTCGGTCAAGTCGCCCCTAGAGCCTCGGTATTCGCAGCTCTCCAACACAAATAACGACGAAGAACGAGGGAGCAAGAACGAGGGAGGGACAAAACGTAGATGAAGAAGTTGTAGATGCGTTTGCGATTGTGTGTTGTTGTTCAATCGGCCGTCACCTCTTATCTATATAAGAGGCGGATGGACTTTCTGTACAAGAAAAGTACTTGACTAGCCGTCCAAATCACCAAAACCTAATAAAACACGGACTATTCACGACCCCCGGCCCGGATGTCCGGCTCAAGGCCCGGATGATCCGGCCTAGCACAGTTTTCTGACAGCAGCTTACTGTTTTGGCTCTATAATCCACATACGACCTTTGATTTGGACGTTCTTTATATCAAAATCAACCGCCTTGACGAGACGCATAACTTCCATGTTGAACACTTTTTGATCTGAGGCCATCTTGAGGGTGTTTCGGGACATTTTATAAAGTCTGTAGTAGAAAAGGTCATCCGGATGTCCGGACTCATGTACGGGTTGTCCGGGCTTTACCCGGATGATCTGGGTGCCATCCGGATGATCTGGCTTCATGGGGCCCAAAATTTACGATTCTGTTAATTTACCCGGAGGATAACCCGGATGGTCTGGATCCCGGCCCGGATAATCCGGCCAAATACTGCTGCAGCCCACTGTTTTGCCAGTAACTTTTGCATATGACCTCGGATAAGGATAATTTTTATATCAAAATCGTCCGTTTCGACGAGACGAAGAACTTTGTAGTTAAAAGTTTTCTCATCCAAGGCCATCTTAATTGGGTTTCATGCCATTTTCTAATCTGATGTCAACACGGGTATCTCCAAAATTGTCATATCTTTTGCACTTGAGCTCTGTTTTGGTCCATCTTCATATTTATTTCGATAATCTTGACGAGGGCCATCAAATGGTGACATGAACTCATAATTTTAACTCAATCCACTATAGACTCAAGTCACTTTTTGCAATCATGCCATTTTTGAGCGTCAACAAGCAAAGTTCTATAATGAAAAATTCCCACTAGTATATGAAAGTGACAAAATGAGAGACTCTCTATCATGAAGATCATGGTGCTACTTTGAAGCACAAGTGTGGTAAAAGGATAGTAACATTGTCCCTTCTCTCTTTTTTTCTCATTTTTTTGTTCGGGCCTTTTCTCTTTTTTATGGCCTCTTTTTTTCTTTCTTTCTTTTTCGTCCGGAGTCTCATCCCGACTTGTGGGGGAATCATAGTCTCCATCATCCTTTCCTCACTTGGGATAATGCTCTAAAAATGATGATCATCACACTTTTATTTTTCTTACAACTTAACAATTACAACTCAATACTTAGAACAAAATATGACTCTATGTGAATGCCTCCGTGATGTGCAGGGATATGCAATGAATCAAGAGTGACATGTATGAAAGAATTATGAATGGTGGCTTTGCCACAAATACGATGTCAACTATATGATCATGCTAGCAATATGACAATGATGGAGCGTGTCATAATAAACGGAACGGTGGAAAGTTGCATGGCAATATATCTCGGAATGGCTATGGAAATGCCATGATAGGTAGGTATGGTGGCTGTTTTGAGGAAGATATATGGTGGGTGTATGATACCCGTGAAAAGTGCCTTGTATTAGAGAGGCTAGCAATGGTGGAAGGATGGGAAAAGTGTGTATAATCCATGGACTCAACATTAGTCATAAAGAACTCATATACTTATTGCAAAAATCTAGAAGTTATCAAAGCAAAGTATTACTCGCATGCTCCTAGGGGGATAGATTGGTAGGAAAAGACCATCGTCATTCCCCGACCGCCACTCATAAGGAAGACAATCGATAAATAAATCATGCTCCGACTTCATCACATAACGGTTCACCATATGTGCATGCTACGGGAATCACAAACTTTAACACAAGTATTTCTCAAATTCACAACTACTCAACTAGCATGACTCTAATATCACCATCTTCATATCTCAAAACAATTATCAAGCATCAAACTTTTCTTAGTATTCAACGCACTCAAAAGAAAGTTTTACAAATCTTGAATACCAAGCATATTATTATTATTAAGCAAATTACCATGCTATTTAAGACTCTCAAAATAATCTAAGTGAAGCATGAGAGATCAATAGTTTCTTTAAAACAAATCCACCACCGTGCTCTAAAAGATATAAGTGAAGCACTAGAGCAAAACTATATAGCTCAAAAGGTATAAGTGAAGCACATAGAGTATTCTATCAAATTCCAATTCATGTATGCCTCTCTCAAAAGGTGTGTACAGCAAGGATGATTGTGGTAAACTAAAAGCAAAGACTCAAATCATACAAGACGCTCCAAGAAAAACACATATCATGTGGTGAATAAAAATATAGCTCCAAGTAAAATTACCGATGGAAGTAGATTTAAAGAGGGGATGCCTTCCGGGGGCATCCCCAAGCTTTGACTTTTTGGTGTCCTTGAATTATCTTGGGGGTGCCATGGGCATCCCCAAGCTTAGGCTCTTGCCACTCCTTGTTCCATAATCCATCAAAAGATTTCACCCAAAACTTGAAAACTTCACAACACAAAACTCAACAGAAATCTCGTGAGCTCCGTTAGCGAAAGAAAACAAAAGACCACTTCAAGGTACTGTAATGAACTCATTCTTTATTTATATTTGTGTTAAACTTACTGTATTCCAACTTCTCTACGGTTTATAAACTATTTTACTAGCCATAGATTCATCAAAATAAGCAAACAACACACGAAAAACAGAATCTGTCAAAAACAGAACAGTCTGTAGTAATCTGTAACTAACTCAAACTTCTGGAAATCCAAAAAATGAGCCAAAATAGGAAGACCTAGGCAATTTTTTTATTGATCATAATCAATTGGAATCACTATTTTATCATGTTCTGGTGATTTTTAATAATTTTTTTTGTGAACAGAAAGTATCTGGAAATTACAGCAAGATCAAATAACTATCATCTAAGAAGATCCTATAGGTTTAACTTGGCACAAACACTAATTAAAAGATAAAACCACATCTAAACAGAGGGTAGATTGATTATTTATTCCTAAACAGAAACAAAAGCCAAAAAAACTAAAATAAAATTGGGTTGCCTCCCAACAAGCGCTATCGTTTAACGCCCCTGGCTAGGCATAGATAATTTTAATGATGCTCGCATGAGAGACAAGAATTGATGCACAGAGAGAGCATCAAATAGCATGTGACAAACACATCTAAGTCTAACATACTTCCTATGCATAGGCATTTTATAAGCAAACAAATTATCAAGGCAAGCAAAAACTAGCATATGGAAGGAAGAAGAAAGAGACGATAGCAATCTCAACATGACGAGGGGTAATTTAGTAACATGAAAATTTCTACAACCATATCTTCCTCTCTCATAATAATTACATGTAGGATCATAAGAAAATTCAACAATATAGCTATCATATAAAATATTTTCAACACGATCCACATGCATGCAAAGTTGACACTCTTCCGAAATAGTGGGATTAACACTAACTATACTCATGACCTCTCCAAACCCACTTTTATCAAAAATTTCATAAGATTGAATATTCTCCAAATATGTGGGATCTAAACTTAACACTCTTCCAAACCCACTTTCAATATTATTGCAAACAATATTATCAATCTCATATTCATCATGGGGATTAAATAAATTTTCAAGATCATAAGAAAAATCACCCCAATCATGATCATTGCAACAAGTAGTAGACATAGCAAACCTAGCATCCCCAAGCTTAGGGTTTTGCATATTATTAGCACAATTGACATCAAGAGAATTTATAGTAACATCATTGCAATCATGCTTTTCATCGAAGGAACTACCAAGTATGGGTGTAATAGCAACAATCTCATGTTTAACATAAGGAACTATAGCAAATTCATCTTCATAAATATTGGCATCATGGCCACAAGAATAGCAAGCATCATGTTCATCAAGGGATATTTCAATCAAATCATCAGAATCATCATTATCTATAGATTCATGCATATCATTATTTTCTTCCAAAGCAACAGTCATTCTCTCAATAAATTCTTTGACATAGACATTATGAGCATAGTGTTGGGGAACGTAGCAGAAATTCAAAATTTTCATACGAGTCACCAAGATCTATCTATGGAGAGACTAGCAACGAGGGGAAGGAGAGTGCATCTACATACCCTTGTAGATTGCTAAGCGAAAGCGTTCAAGAGAACGGGGTTGAAGTATTCGTACTCGTCGTGATCCAAATCACCGGAGATCCTAGTGCCGAACGGACAGCACCTCTGCGTTCAACACACGTACAACCCGGTGACATCTCCCATGCCTTGATTCAGCAAGGAGAGAGGGAGAGGTTAAGGAAGACTCCATCCAGCAGCACAACGGCGTGGTGGTGGTGGAGGAGCGTGGCAATCCTGCAGGGCTTCGCCAAGCACCGTGGGAGAGGAGGAGGACTTGGGAGAGGGGAAGGGTTGCGCCAGAACTTGGGGTGAAGCTCCCATGCGCCTTCCCACTATATATAGGGGTGGAGGGGGCTGGTTTCTTGCCCTCCAAGTCCATTGGGGCGTTGGCAAAGGTGGGAGGAAAGAAATCCCATCATTTCCTTCCCCATCGATTGTTATCCCCCTTTTAGGGATCTTGATCTTATCCCTTGGGATATGCTCTTATTCCTTCTAAGGGGGATCTTGGTGCGCTTTACCAGGGGTGTGGGGCCTTGCCCCACTACCCACGTTCATGTGGGTCCCCCAATGAAGGTGGGCCCCACTCCGGAACCTTCTAGAACCTTCCCGGTACAATCTGAAAAATCGAACATTTTCCGGTGGCCAAAATAGGACTTCCCATATATAAATCTTTACCTCCGGACCATTCCGGAACTCCTCGTGACGTCCGGGATCTCATCCGGACTCGAACAACATTCGATAACCACATACAAACTTCCTTTATAACCCTAAGCGCCATCGAACCTTAAGTGTGTAGACCCTACGGGTTCGGGAACCATCTTGGAACATGACCAGGGCGTTCTCCGGTCAATAACCAACAGCGGGATCTGGATACCCATGTTGGCTCCCACATGTTCCACGATGATCTCATCGGATGAACCACGATGTCAAGGACTCAATCGATCCGTATACAATTCCCTTTGTCTAACGGTATTGTACTTGCCCGAGATTCGATCGTCGGTATACCGATACCTTGTTCAATCTCGTTACTGGCAAGTCTCTTTACTCGTTCCATAACACATCATCCCGTGATCAACCCCGTGATATACCGAGTGGGCCCAGAGATACCTCTCCGTTTACACAGAGTGACAAATCCTAGTCTCGATTCATGCCAACCCAACAGACACTTTCGGAGATACCTGTAGTGCACCTTTATAGCCACCCGATTCGTTGTGACGTTTGGTACACCCAAAGCATTCCTACGGTATCCGGGAGTTGCGCAATCTCATGGTCTAAGGAAAAGATACTTGACATTAGAAAAGCTTTAGCATACGAACTACGATCTTTGTGCTAGGCTTAGGATTGGGTCTTGTCCATCACATCATTCTCCTAATGATGTGATCCCGTTATCAACGACATCCAATGTCCATGGTCGTGAAACCGTAACCATCTGTTGATCAACGAGCTAGTCAACTAGAGGCTTACTAGGGACATGGTGTTGTCTATGTACCCACACATGTATCTGAGTTTCCTACCAATACAATTATAGCACGGGTAATAAACGATTATCATGAACAAGGAAATATAATAATAATAACTAATTTATTATTGCCTCTAGGGCATATTTCCAACACATAGTTTTCGTAGCAATATTTAAGTATGTCAAAATTTTCAGATTCGTAGAGAGTAGTAGCATACTTTTCAATCAAATAAGCAACTTCATAAGCACCCTTAAAAGCAACAAATTCTTCAGTTTGTTCGATATCATAGTAATATAAACACCCTTTGCATAAGAAGATAAGATTTCATTATCATTAAACTCACATAGGTAACAAGTAAAATCATGAATTTCACAAAGATTCCAAGCATAACACAACAATTTGTTTATTTGACTCCATAAGAGTTTCCCTTTTTCAGACAAACGGTGACGCACAAAATGAGCATGTTCATCTAAAGATTTCCCATCAAATAGGCTATTTGGGGTTTCAGCACGAGCGCATAAGGATCAAAGATGATCCAAGTAGAACACTTTAAGTGGATCCATATCAATAGATTTTTAACAAGCCAAGATGCAAGCAAATAGAAGGCACATGGAAACACAAACAAAAAGACATACGGGAAGAAGGCGAAGAAAGGGCGAATAAAGCGGCAAGGGTGAAGTGGGGGAGAGGAAAACGAGAGGCAAATGGCAAATAATGTAATGCGAGAGATAAGGAATTGTGATGGGTACTTGGTATTTTGACTTTTGCGTAGACCTCCCCGGCAGCGGCGCCAGAAATCTTCCTGCTACCTCTTGAGCACTGCGTTGGATTTCCTTGAAGAGGAAAGGGTGATGCAGCAGAGTAGAGTAAGTATTTCCCTCAGTTTTTGAGAACCAAGGTATCAATCCAGTAGGAGGCTACGCGCGAGTCCCTCATACCTACACAAAACAAATAGCTCAACGCAACCAACGCGATTAGGGGTTGTCAAGCCCTTCGCGGTCACTTATGGGAGTGAGATCTGATAGAGATGATAGATAATATTTTTGGTATTTTTGATATAGAGATGCAAAGTAAAAAGTAAAAGGCAAAGCAATAATAAAGTGATAGAGATTGATATGATGAGAATAGACCCGGGGGCCATAGATTTCACTAGTGGCTTCTCTCAAGAGCATAAGTATTCTACGGTGGGTGAACAAATTACTGTTGAGCAATTGACAGAATTGAGCATAGTTATGAGAGTATCTAGGTATGATCATGTATATAGGCATCACGTCCGAGACAAGTAGACCGACTCACCTTTGCATCTACTACTATTACTCCACTCATCGACCGCTATCCAAAGTATGCATCTAGAGTATTAAGTTCAAGAAAAGCAGAGTAACGCCTGTAAGCAAGATGACATGATGTAGAGGAATAAATTCATGCAATATGATAAATACCCCATCTTGTTATCCTCGATGGCAACAATACAATACGTGCCTTGCTGTCCCCTCATCCTTTGGAAAGGACACCGCAAGATTGAACCCAAAGCTAAGCACTTCTCCCATTGCAAGAAAAACCAATCTAGTAGGCCAAACCAAACTGATAATTCAAGAGACTTGCAAAGATAACCAATCATACATAAAAGAATTCAGAAGATTCAAATATTGTTCATAGATAATCTTGATCATAAACCCACAATTCATCGGTCTCAACAAACACACCGCAAAAAGAAGATTACATCGAATAGATCTCCACAAGAGAGGGGGAGAACATTGTATTGAGATCCAAAAAGAGATAAGAAGCCATCTAGCTACTAACTATGGTCCCGAAGGTCTGAGGTAAACTACTCACACTTCATCGAGGGGCTATGGTGATGATGTAGAAGCCCTCTGTGGTGGATTCCCCTTCCGTGAACTCGGAACATGCCCCGAGATGGGATCTCGGTAGTGCAGAAGGTTGCGGCGGTGGAATTAGGTTTTGGCTCCGTGCACTGATCGTTTGGGAGTGCGTAGGTATATATAGGAGGAAGAATGCGTCGGTGGAGCTTGAGGGGCCCACGAGGTAGGGCGCGCCCTAGGGGGGGCGCCCTCCACCCTCGTGACCGCCTCGTGGCTTTCTTGACGGAGGGTCCAAGTCTCCTGGATCTTATTTGCTGAGCAAATCACATTCCCGAAGGTTTCATTCTGTTTGGACTCCGTTTGATATTCCGTTTCTTCGAAACACTGAAATAGGCAAAAAAACATCAATTCTGGGCTCGGCCTCCGGTTAATAGGATAGTCCCAAAAGTAATATAAAAGTGGAAAATAAAGCCCAATATAGTCCAAAACAGTAGATAATATAGCATGGAGCAATCAAAAATTATAGATACGTTGGAGACGTATCAGGCTCTTAGGATCTTCTTGATGATGAATCTATCGGTCATTTCTTCACTTCCTAAGCCGGCAATCTCATTTGTGATGAGAGCAATCCTAGAGTACATTTCAGCGACACCTTCACCATCCTTCATTTTGAACTTGTCAAGTTGACTTTGAAGCACATCTAATTTGGATTCCTTGACGGAGTCGGTACCCTCATGCATATCAATCAAAGTATCCCAAATTTCCTTTGCATTCTCAAGACGGTTGATTTTGTTGAATTCTTCGGGGCACAATCCGTTGAAGAGGATATCGCAAGCTTGAGCGTTGTATTGCAACATCTTCAACTCTTCCGCGGTAGCTTCACGGTCGGTTCTCTCCCATCAAAGAATTCACCTTGCAAACCAATACACACAATAGCCCAAACGGCGGGTTTATATCCAAGAATATGTATTTTCATCTTATGCTTCCAACTAGCAAAATTAGTACCATCAAAGTAAGGACCTCTACGGTGGTAATTTCCCTCGCTAGACGCCATACTCTCCTAGGTTGTGAAACCAAGGCTATGATCACCAAAACCTATGGAAATCAAGGCAAATAGAGACCAAAGCTCTGATACCACTTGTAGGATCGAAAGTATGTCTAGACGGGGGTGATTAGACTACTTGACCAAATAAAAAGCTATCCTTTTCCCAATTTTAAGTCTTGGCAGATTTTAGCAACTTAGCACAAGTCAAGCAATCAACCTACACATGCAATTCTAAGAGTATAGCAGCGGAATGTAAAACATTGCACATGAAGGTAAAGGGAGGAGTTTGGAGGGAGCAAATGCAATGTAGACGCGGAGATTTTTTTCCGTGGTTTCGATAGGTGGTGCTATCATACATCCATGTTGATGGAGACTTCAACCCACGAAGGGTAATGGTTGCGCGAGTCCACGGAGGGCTCCACCCATGAAGGGTCCATGAAGAAGCAACCTTGTCTATCCCACCATGGCCATCGCCCACGAAGGACTTGCCTCACTAGGGTAGATCTTCACGAAGTAGGCGATCTCCTTCCTGTACAAACTCCTTGGTTCAACTCCACAATCTTGACGGAGGCTCCCAAGTGACACCTAACCAATCTAGGATACACCACTCTCCAAAAGGTAATAGATGGTGTGTTGATGATGAACTCCTTGCTCTTGTGCTTCAAATGATAGTCTCCCCAACACTCAACTCTCTCTCTCACAGATTTGGATTTGGTGGAAAGATGATTTGAGTGGAAAGCAACTTGGATAAGGCTAGAGATCAAGATTCATGTGGTTGGAATGGAATATCTTGACCTCAACACATGAGTAGGTGGTTCTCTCTCTCAGAAAATGTATGTCGGAAGTGTAGGTACGTTCTGATAGCTCTCTCCACGAATGAAGAGTGGGTGGAGGGGTATATACAGCCTCCACACAAAATCTAACCGTTACACACAATTCACCAAACTCGGTGGGACCGAATCAGAAAACTCGGTCAGACCGATTCAGTTCAAAATGTGAACGTTAGGATTTTCGGTGGGACCGACATGTCAACTCGGTGGGACCAATTTCATTAGGGTTAGGGCATAACGTAATCTCTGTGAGACCGATTACTCAAACTCGGTGGGACCGACTTTGGTAATAAGCTAACCAGAGAGTTGGTCAGACAAACTCGGTGGGACCGATTCGCTCATTTCGGTGAGACTGAAATGTTATGAAGGGGAAATAGAGATTTGCATTGCGAACTCGGTGGAACCAATCGCTCATCTCGGTTAGACCAAAACGTTATGAAGGGAAACAGAGAGTTTGCAATCCCATCTCGGTGAGACCGAGTTGACTAGGGTTTCTGGAAGTGGCTATGTCAAATGAACTCGGTGGCGCCGGATAGATCAAATCGGTAGGGCTGAGTTTGACTTTTGGTTTGGGACATATGTGGATATGAGAAAGTGGTTGAGGGTTTTTGGAGCATATCACTAAGCATTTTGAGCAAGCAAGCCATTAAGCAACACGTCATCCCCTTTTAATAGTATTGGCTTTTCCTATGGACTCAATGTGATCTTGGATCACTAAAATGAAAATGTAGAGTCTTGAGCTTGAGCCAATATGTGTCCTTAGCATTTTGAGGGGTCCACGTTCCTAATCCATGCCATGCCAATCGCTGAACTTTCTGAAATGATCATCTTTGAATAGCATTAGTTCAATGAGCTATATGTTGTTAGTAATTACCAAAACCACCCAGGGATAGTTGCACTTTCAACCTCTAGATGTGGTACGGGTACATTTATGATCCAATTTACAATTGCATGTTCTAGAGATATTATTACCAGTAATAACCCCTTCCAGATTGGAGACTCGGTTCTGAGGATTAGTAGGCATGATCGCAACTTAAATTATCATAGCATTATGTTCACCCATGATGTCTGGATTATGCTTATGAATTACCCCTGGAATTCTAGGAAGTTGGGGTGGTGAGACGCATTGTTTTCCCTTTTGGGCGCTTCTTGATGTGGAACAAGGGCCATAGGGATAAGACGGGGACTGTGGTTAAGATTAGAGTAATCAATGTTGGCAGTCTGTCTATTAGTATTGTGGTTTTGCGGAACATTGATGATGTTGGATACGAAAATTCATGGACTTGCCTCACATACATCTCTTCCCGTGAGCTTATCGAACAACAGGGGGGGTGAAGATCCACTGCCACCTGACGACAGTAACCCACATCAACTGTCCCATGTGCATGGCGGTTTTTGGCATGATGAGGTGTTGGAAAACATTCCTATTGAACAGGTTGTTGTTGGCACGCATAATGAGCACTTGGGTGCTCTATATGAAGATGTTGATGCTGTTGAGGAGCATGTTGAACCTGTTATACCAAATGTTGCAGATCATGTGCAACCTATTGCTGCAGCTCAATAACCTATTGTTGGAATGGACAATGATGGGGAAATGAATGGTTTTTCTCTTGATTTCATCCCTGGTCCATCTGCACGAGAAATGGAGAACTCTGCTCCCATTGTCAACAACCATGTTTTTGTTGCCAATAACACTGATATGAACTATGAAGTCAACACTGAGTCTGGTACTGCTCCCATTGGCAACACTAATGAACCTGTTGTTGATCTCATGTTTGAAAATCTTGCTGCACTTCAGGACTGATTGGCAACCTTGTTACTAATTCTCAAGAGATCATACCCAAGCTAGGTGGTTCCAAGACAATTAATATTAAATGTAACCTAATTGACATGGAAAGTACAAGCAGGCTGGAGGGGATGTTATCTTCAGATACTTATTGTCTAGGATTAACCTGGTGCCACTAGTTCAACTAGTCTTGTTGTGATCACTGAGAACTCCTTTGTAGAAATCTGCAAGCCAAGGAATGGATCTAACAAGAGGAAGAAACACACTATTGTGGATGAATCACTCTATAGGAGGAGTGGTAGAATTACCCAGATCAACATGGGCTTCAAAGACAAGGAGTCTTCTATGGCTGCTACTGAAAAGGTCAAAGTTCAGAAAGTGCAAACTCAGACTGCTCTAAAGAACACCACTGGATCCAAGAAGAAACATTATGTTGTTGTTAACTTTGGCCCCAAGTTTGATGCCATTATTGTTAGCAAGAAAGCCCCGCCACCTCCTTCCCTTTCCCTGGAGACCCTGCAGGCTATTGGCACTGGGCCTTGTAAGATGGCACCTCATGAAGTGTCATCTTCAATACTTAACTACGACAGCTCTCATGATTAGCTCCTCCGTCAACTTCTAGGTTTTGGACTGCTCCCATATAAGCAGACCTCATATCCTAGTTTTATTTATTATGTTTCATGTTATGGATTTTATTCAGTACTGTTGGTGCCTGTGTGCACATCTGAACTTCATATTCTGTAATAAATTATAATGTTGGTGCTTGTGGGCACATCATGTGTGCTATCTGCATTCCACTTTCAGTTATGTCTGTTATGAGGACTCCACTATCATCATAAACTTCATATACTGTCTGGCATATATGCATGATGTAGTCCTTATCCAATGCAGTTACTATATTCCAGTAATTATCTTCATCCGGTATGAATATATCTCATGTTATGCTAATTCAGGCAATCAACTCTCCTCAACAATGATAATGAATAGAAGCTAGAATACTTAATTGGAATGTCAGAGGCATCAATTCCTCTGACAGATGGACTGACATTAGACTTTAAGTGGATAAAAGTACATGTTGCATACTTATCATATAGGAAACCAAAAGGGAGTTACTTGATCAATCATATATTAGAAATTTCCACCCCAAAAGATTCAATCAATTCATCTATGTACCATCACAAGGGAGCTCTAGTGGTACAATTACTATTTGGAATGGTAATATATTGAAAGACAAGTTGATATCCAATGATTACTACCAAATCACCATTGAATTTACTTTCAATTTGGATAATTCTACTTGGTATCTCACCAATGTTTATGGCCCTAACTCTACTAAAGGCAAGTTGGAAGTCACTAATTGGCCGATGAACTTAGATACTTCCACCATGGAGCAGTGGCTAATTGTAGGTGATTTAAACCTCATCAGAAGCCCAAATGACAGAAACATAGCTGGTGGGGACAATAACAACATGATGACGATGTTCAACAACATCATTGTAAATCATGACTTGGTTGAAATTCCTCTCGGAAGTACACCAGAAATTCCCCCTACTGGAAAAACTAGACTAGATTTTTAACAATTCTAATTGTACCACTAGATACCCAAATACCATGATTGTTAGGATTGCAAAAAATTCTTCTGGTCATGTACCTATTAAGGTCCAAATAGAAATTCATATACCTAAATGCCAAATATTTAGATTTGAGGAATTCTGGGCTGAATTTGAAGCTTTTATTGACATTGTTGATAACTATTAGAAGAATTGCACTTATTATGTGGACTGTGCAAAAAATATAGTGGTAAAATTCAAATCCATCAGAAAAGGTTTGAAATCATGGAGTAAGTAACTATCTCATCTCAACAAAACAATTGAAATTTTTGTTTCTATGTCAAGCTCCTAGATGGACTAGAGGACCAAAGGCTCTTAATTATTCAGGAAAATAACTTCAAGAAAGTGCTTATTACACAAATAAACTCTTAGAAACCAAGAGGAAGTACTAGAGAATTAAAGTCGACATTAGATGGGCTATCTAGTTGATGAAAATACTAAATTCTTTCATGCCATTGGCACACATGTCTTCAGAAATAACTATATCTCCTTCATTTTATGTTCTGACAATGTCACTGTCCATGACCATGAAAAGCTACAATCCTATGTCAATCATTAAGAGGGATTAGAATGACTGATGACACTTCTATGAACTTTGACACCAATAATGTTGACCTGGAGGATCTAGAAATACCTTTCACACACGAGGGAGTTGATGAAATAATCAAAATTATGCCAAATGACAAATCCCCTTGACCTGATGGATTTAATAGCATATTCTTGAAGAAATGCTGGCACATTATCAAGGACAACTTTTATAAATTCATACAGGATTTCTATGATATAATAGTGGATCTCACACCTACCAACTCTTCAAATATTGCCTTAATCCCTAAAAAAGATAATCTTGAGACCCCTAATAATTTTAGGTCGAGCTCATTGGTGAGTACGCCCGTTAAAATACTTACCAAGATACTAGCTAACAAAGTTCAAATTTTATCATTCCTTTGGTTAGCAAAAATCAACATGGATTTATCAAAACCAAAACCATTTAGGATTGCCTTGCCTGGGCATTTGAATACATCCATATGTGCCATAGATCTAGAAAGGCGATTATTATATTCAAAATTGATTTTGAGAAGGCATTTGATAAGGTGGACCACAATGCCATATTGTTTATGTTAAAACACCTTGGATCAGGTGGATCAAAATGATTCTTACAACCACATCAGTGTCTGCCATCCTCAATGGCATACCTGGCAAGATTACCAAATGCAAAAGAGGTGTTAGACAGGGTGACCCACTGTCCTTCCTGCTAAATTGTTACAAGTTCTTATTAATAAAGCTTGGCATGAGGGCCACATATCCACCCCATTAAATTTCAAGGTAACACGACATATCATTTCATTCAATATGTTGATGACACACTCATCATCTTGCGTGCTGAACCTCAACAACTATCACACTTAATGCATGTTCTGAACATATTCTCTGAATTTACTGGACTTAAAGTGAACTACAATAAATCCTCCCTTGTACCTATCAATTTATTTGATGATAGAGTAATGCAGTTGGCTGACATCCTTGGATGTAATAAGAAAGAAAGTATGCCCTTCACATACCTTGGCCTCCCCATGGGATCAACTAGGCCTAGGGTGGATGATTTGATGCCTATGGTATCCAGGTTAGATAAAAGACTATTTGTTATTGCTTCGATGATGTCATATGCTGGCAGATTAGTTCATCTTAAAGATGTGGTTTTTTCACTACCCATATTTGCTATGTGCTACATTAGAGTACCATTTAGCATTTTAGATCATTTCAAAAATTCTGGAAGATGCTTCTTATGGTATGGAAATGGAATAACAAGCATGGTAAATGCCTGGTGAAATGGGATAATGTATGTATGCCCAAAATGGCTGGTCGACTTGGTGTATTGAACCTTAGAACTCAATACAGAGCCCTACTGATGAAATACTTACACAAATTCTTCAATCATCAAGATATGTCATGGGTGCAGATGATATGGAATACATATTACAAAAACGGCGAAGTACCTAGCTTCCCCACCAAAGTAGGTTCATTCTGGTGGAGGGGCTACTGCTCTATTCTGAATGATTTCAAAGACATGACTGTTTGTAAAGTGGCATGTGGCGGTACTATCAAAATATGGTATGATAAATGGGATGATGATATACTTCTTAGTAAGTTCCTCCAGCTATTCTCATTTGCTAAAGATAAAGACCTTACTATTGCCTCCGCCCGTATATAGGCAACAATGATTTTTATGATATGTTCCATATACCCATGTCTGCCATTACAGTGCAGCAAAGTATTACTCTGATGGATATGCTCACAGTACAAGTTGAAACCCACAACAGTGACACATGGCAATTCAAATGGTCCTCAAGTAAATACTCTACAAAAAGAATATATACTGAATTGATCGGTAACCCTCCTGATGCCCCCATGCCATTTTAGTGCATTTGGAGGTCTTGTTGCTTGGCAAAACAAAAATTCTTCTTCTGGCTATTGCTGCTTGACAGGTTAAACACTAGGGACCTGTTGGCCAGTTTCTATTTGGAACCCATCAAATATGTTCTATGTGATGATGAACCAAATGAACACCTTATGCACCCGTTCTTTCCATGTGACTTCAGTCAACATTTTTGGTTGGCCCTAGGTATTGAATGGAATACTGATCTGAACAAACAATATGGTGGTGGAAGCAAAGGAGAGAGCAAACATACTACCATTCAAAAAGTGCATGATTGCTATATACTGGAGCTTATGGAAGCACATAAACAACATTATACTTGATCATAAATCCAAGAGCTTGGAATACTGTATATGTTGCATCGAAGTTCATTTTGAGCTTATCATAAAGAAGGCAAAACCTAGTTTGAAAGGATGCAATACTGGTTAGATTACTTGTGAATGTAACTCTGGAATAGCCAACTCTTGTAAGACTACCCACAGTGAGAGTAACATAGATGGTAACATCATACTTATCTAGGCAAAATAGATGATGTGGCATGTAATTAATGAAGAAAGAGAGGCATGTGGTATACTGTAACATCACACATATCAAGAAAAGATGAATCTACAACCTAATAAATGAAGTGATGCATGACACAACACATATATTACTACCCACTGTGGAGGTAGTAACATAGACTAGTAACATATGCATGTTACTACTCTAAGTTACTCCCCACTGTGACTAGTCTAAATCAATAGTATAAGGCCCCACCCTATTAATGAAAAAGAGTCACAGTAGGGATTTTTTTCCTACTGTTTTTGCTCAAATAATTATTTATTAAATATAAATAGCATAAAAGAATGGAAATTATTACCTAACGAGAAAGTTTAAATTTTCAAAAAATCAGGCTCCATGGATCTCGCTGACCAAAACACCCCACTCAGTGAAGGCTAGCAATTGGAAGTGGAGTTTCTTATCTCGAGCTCAAATGCTTCTGGATGAACTGTAAATTAAAAAATAACAGAATTTTGTTGTGGCAAACTTTAAAGAATGTTTGTAGTACAAGCAAAAATTCATCATGAAATCATATCGGTGCAAGGTGTTACTTTCAAACGCATTTTGCATGCACTTGAAATATTTCTTAAAGTTTGCCAAAAAAATCAAAATTATTTGGAGTATATATATATATGGTAGTGGAGCCAGAGCTGATCAAGTGATCAACGAATGGCTAGAATAGCCGAGTAGGAGTACTTGCCTCTGTTCTTTTTCTTCACATATACCGAAAGAAAAGAGAATAAAAACAGCGGTCGGCAGCAGCAGGTGCACAGCCAAAGTCACTCCACTTACTCCACAACGCTCGAAGTCCCCGTTCCGTTTCCGTTGCAGCGGCCCCCTCCTTGTGTTTTTGCCTTCTTCCCGGGTCGCCACCGCCGCCTTTATTACCAGTCTGCCACACGCCCCGACCTCGCCGACAACCTCTCTCTTGGCAATGGAGAGGCAGAGGGGTGGTTCCTCCCCCAGCCGCCCCGCGAGCCCCAAGAGCCTCCTCCTCATCTCCTTCGCTTCCTCCTCCCTCCTCTTCTCCTTCCTCTTCTCCCTCTTCGCCCTCCGCTTCGGCCGCCCCCTCCACCTCCCCTTCGCCGCCTCCATCGGCGCCAACGGCTCCGCCACCGCGGTCCCGCCGGTTCACGGCGGCGGTGGTGGTGCAGGGCTGGAGGTCGAAGCGGAGGCGTTTATTGGCGGCGGAGGCGGGGCCTTGGGGGAAGATTCGGCCGTGGAGGGAGACCGCCGCGGGCGTGCTGGCGGTTTGTCCGTGGGCTCGGCAATAAAGGTTGATGAAGCCGGCCATGGAGGTGGGATTTTTGAAACCCCCGCGGGTGGTGCGGTTTCGGAGAGCCCTGAGGTTGCGGAAGCTGGAGGCTATTCTCTCCGAGGTTTGGATTCGACAGTGGAGGAGAAAGGAGTTGTTCAAGGTGAGAAGCTGGCGAAAGATTCAGTTTCAGAGAAACCCAACTCCGCCGAAGTCGAGAACCTTAGCAAAGCTGATGTTGTCTCGACAAGGTCAAATTTAGTCAATGCTTCTGCTTCCGGTGGAGCAGCTGCGTCAGTGGAGAAATTGGATAGAGCCAAGTCGACCCAAGCTGTGAATTTTTCCATGGAAGCTTCAGGTCCTGCATTGGGGACAAAAGGCGACGGTGACCATCCAGGAGAAAAGGCCGATTCCTCTGTACAAGGGGCTTATGCCTCGCAACAGGTGGGCCAATGGAAAATCTCAAACCATTCAGCCGCAAAGAGCAACTCAGGAGAAGCTCCAGCCAATCCAAAAAACAAGCAAGATGCTAAAGTGATTCAGGAAGCAGTTCAGAGAAAAACGGATTTGGCGAGAAGCAGCATAGCGCCGTGCGATGTTTACGATGGGAGGTGGGTGTTCGATGAGAGCTATCCACTCTACGCAAGCAATTCGTGCCCATTCGTAGACCAAGGGTTCAGCTGTGAAGCAAATGGAAGAACCGAACAAAAGTATACCAAGTGGAGGTGGCAGCCAAGGCATTGCAATATCCCTAGGTGCTGCATTGTTACATTTCCCCAGTTCAATGGTTGTTAAGACTTTGGGTTGGAAATTTTGCATTTTACTACCTTAGGCTTGGTATGAGCAATTTGGCATCTGCTAACTTTGCTTGCTGTGAAAATTCAGGTTTGATGCTAGGAAAATGCTTGAGATGCTGCGTGGAAAGCGGCTGGTGTTCGCAGGGGACTCCCTTAACAGGAACCAGTGGGAGTCCATGATGTGCTTGCTGAGAGAAGCAGTGTCAGACCCCGCAAGGATTCATGAAACCCGTGGCATAAGATTACCAAGGAGAGAGGGGATTACAATTTCAAGTTCCTGGTTCGTATGTCATGAATCTTCTGTGGAAGTAGTCCATTCAGTGTCTAAGGTACTGTGTAGGCATCATATGGGCATGGTTTCTGCAGGACTACAACTGCACTGTGGAGTACCATGTCACCCATTTCTTAGTGCATGAAGGCAAGTCAAGAATCGGCCAAAAGCGTGCAAGGACACTGCGGATCGATACCATCGATCGAAGCTCGTCGAGATGGAAGGGGGCAAATGTGCTTGTGTTTAATACTGCCCATTGGTGGTCTCATCATAAAACAAAAGCTGGGTGAGCGCTGATGAACTCAGAAAAGAATTAACCGCTGTTTTTACATTTTAGTTAGTTTGCATGACAGGCATTTTATCTGGTTACGGTTGTTTAGATTTATACAAATTTGAACTAAAGGCACGCCACTTATTTTGGGACGGAGGGAGTATGTTTCTGCAAAGGCGTGCAAACCAACATAATTTATGGGATCTAAATATTGCATTTGCTTGCAGATTGAATTACTATCAAGAAGGGGATACTGTCCATCCCCACCTCGATGCCTCCACAGCTTTCCATCGAGCACTAACCACATGGGCATCATGGGTCGACCGCTACATCGATCCGCGCAAAACGCAAGTGTTCTTCCGAAGCTCGTCCCCATCACACTTCAGGTTTGCTCCCTCTGATCTGAGCTTTTCAATTCCAATACGGGAAACTTCGATTTATTTGCTGCAATTCCCAATAAGCAAAACATGGTCAGCAATAACAACTTACCACTGGTTGCAGCGGCGGGGAGTGGAATTCTGGGGGGCACTGCAGAGAGAGCACAATGCCTCTTAATGACACTCGTGCAAGGCCGGTGCCCGAGAGAAATGCGATCTTGGAACAAGTAGCGAAGCAAATGAAGACTCCTGTAACAATTCTGAACATTACCAATCTATCTGGGCTCAGGATAGATGGCCACCCCTCTATGTATGGGAGTAAGGCAGGAGATTTAACAGCATCCAGCACCCAGGACTGCAGCCACTGGTGCCTTCCTGGAGTGCCTGATACATGGAATGAGCTGTTGTTATACCATTTAGTATCCTCACATGAGAACGGTTTTACAAGTTAATGACTGGCTTGCCATCTTAAAATGTCCTCTTGTCCCAGCTAATATTGTGTACAGCAATTATTTGAGTATATATTTTCTCTCTGGATGTAAATTTTATGATTGTTTTTTCCTTCTATTTCATCTCTTCCCAGCTGGTTATGTGTCAAGCAAGTTGTGATATGGATTCTGAAACATTTGCCAACATTTTGCACAATACTACTAAGAGAGTTTAAGACGCGAATAAAATTCATCTTTTACTTGCCTACCAAAAGATAAGACTTATATAGCATAAATTTTTATTGCCATCTTGGTCCACTTCAACATGTAGATGTTCAGGCAACTCCAGTTTGAAAACCATGTACAAGTTCTCAAGAGTACAGGCAAGTATGTTCACACACAATTATGTTATCATTCAGACTATCAATAAAAGCTTATTTGTCAGTCATCCACAAGGTTGGCACTTGGGACTTTATTTCTTAAGGAATACACATTCTTTTTATCAGGCCAACAATCGGTCTGCCTTGTATAATGAACTGGGATAGAAGTTTGTTGTATGGCAATAGTTTACAGCAGCTTCTATCATCGGAGCTGCTCTTCAGCTATCAAGCAACTTTGTGTGCTCGACGATGAGAACCAGACGCTTCATCCTTCTTTGCTCCTTCTGGTCTCCTAGCCCAGGCTGGGGCTTGGTCCGGTCCATACCGGTAATCATAGAAGAGTTCGGCACTAGCTTCAATATGCTCCCTTGCATAGATACCAACCCGATGGTCACCGGCCACCATCATCACCTGGATAGGATCGTAAGATGAAATGAGATTACGGCAAGACAAAGCATGAAGCTGCATTGTATTACAATTTACAATAGATTACGGTGAAGACAAAGCATGAAGCGGCATTGTATTACAATGCTTACCTTTGCATAGCAGTTGGGGCTGGAGGAGTGATTTGCGAACTTCAATTTATCCCCCTTCCGATATGCATCCAATACAAACTGTGAAGCAATCAATCAAATTAAAGGTTACCACTTTGATTTCAACCATCTGTTATTTTTTCAATATGTCTGTATGCACATGCACCGCACGTGATGCAGGGATACCTGATCATTTAAATCAAAGAGGAATGAAGAGTTTGCCCGGTCATAAATTTTGCCGCGTTTGTCTGCTTCTTTGTGAGAAATCAATTCACCAGTGTACTCTCCAAGATAGTCATTCTTATGCACAGGGTTCTGGTATTGCAAGAAACAAAAATAAAATTAGCCAAAAGAAGAAAGGGAAAGCTATCACACTAAAACAAGCTTCTGTGATCTGACCTTAATGAACGCACCCCATCCTGCAACGTCCGATTTTCCAAGCAAAATCTGAATTATGATCAACAATTAGCATGAAACAGGTAGCGTACAATGATGTGAAGAGGACAAAACTACAGGAGTATGTTATCACCCTTTGTTGTTGTTTTAGGAGGAGCTTCATGTTTCCGCACTGGTAACCATCACCTCTTTCTGGTGGTTCGCCTAGTGAACCATCTCCACAGCTGAAGAGAATGAACATCATGTGAAGTTTGGCAAACTAAAACACGCCATAAATCTGAATAAAGCTAAACATGTGCATGATACGTAGCTAAAAACAAATCATTTAACCCTATCAAACACTTATGTCAACATCTACAAGGAGATCTTATTTTATAAGTGCTGATTACCTCACCCAGCAGTTTCTGCAAACATCCGGATCACATTCTCGACTGGCAGCAAAACATGGGCATTGCCTGCTTCTGCACTGACTTTTTGCACAATGACAGCCTCTAAATCTGTTTTTGCAGCTTTTTGAACACCTAAATATGATAATTAACAAATGAAGCCAGGGTCAAGTTCTTTCTTTGCATTTGCTTACACTAATGAAGCCATGGTCAAGTTTTTTCTTTGCATTTGCTTACACTAATATGATGATAAAAGAGAACTGTAGATGTCATTAGTCGTTATATGATCACTTTCACTTTGCGCGTCAAATACTCAATACACGCCCAATACTAAATGTTTTTTTCTAGAATGCATATCTCTTGTCTTTTCAAGGAAATACTGTGGATGCATAAAATATCTTAAGATATAAGGTGGGTAACGGATTTTTGCTCGATATAATGGGAACATACCCACAGTATTTCTCACAGCATGTCCCATTTTCCACACAGGGGCAATTTTTGTTGCACATTTCCTGGCACCCACACGGTGTATACTGTCTGTCACATTGCTTCCCATCACCAACTTTTTTCCTAATGGCTGGATGCCCTGCAGCCTTTGAAGGATATTTGTGCTTTCGAGTTCTGCCCTTGACGACAGACTTTTGTTCTCACAACCATGCCTTGCTCCTACAAATCCATGGACAAAAAATTATGATGCTGGCGTAACAATACCAGTGGAAAATAAAGTTAGTCTCTGCATGTTTTGACTTCTATATGTGCAGTAATACTGATCCTGGTTGCTTCATTTGTGAAGGCTGGGCTGGCTAATGATGGTAACCTGTAATAGGTGTGGTTCCTAATGGAAGGCTGAGACATGCACTCGTCCCATATCTTTCTGTCACTAAGTTAGCGATTTTATTGCATCTCTCCCTTTTTGCTCAATAATATTGCAAATGTTGCTCCTCGAAATGAAAACAGAAAACCCACAGGAGCAGTAGAGTATGTCCTTAATTCATGGGAAAATGACCTATTTGTAACCCCTAAACCACTCAGACTTTGCAAATCTACCATATTATGAACTCTGGCTGAACAGCAGTTATACAAACCATGTCTAAGATATTTCACTTTTGTGCTGAAAGAACACCTAACTTCATCGGAAGAAACAGAACCTCAAAATCAGGAGCATCATGCCATGTAATAAATACTAACTGAAGTATGTAATTCTTTCTGCAGCAGCAGCAGTGACTGCATTGAGAACAATATGACTGCCAGCATTTAGTTTGTTTTAACATTCCTAATCTGAGTACATACGAAATAGTGAAATAGAGCAGGAGACTACCAACGTGATTCAATACATACCATGTAGTTTTGTTCAGTTTCTGTGAAATCGCCCGAAATGGATTTACTCATGTTTGCTGCACCATTGTTGTACATGTAGCTAGCCACTTCCATGCAGGTTTTCAGGCCACATAATAGGTTTCTGACTATTAGACAGCTGTGGGATTAATCAGGAAAGCAACAGTTCAATTAATCAGGGAAGTCTGTTTCCACAAAACCTAGGGGGAGATAACACTTGAAATTGCACCTTATATATGTAAATTTACCTATTTTTCCCAAATATCTCTATTCCCTTCAGATATAAATCCCTCTCTAGGGTACTCCAATGAGAAAGAGGGTGCTCCCTGCTGGAACTGAACAAATTATTTGCTGAAGATTCTTTATTAGTATTTCTTGCTGCATCCTCAGCAGTACTAGTTGGGCTTCCACCGCAACTATCTTTATTAGAAGTTCTCTTATTGGGGTCATCTCGTTGATTGCCTCCAAATTCTCTGATATCTGGTCTTGTGTCACCAATCTCCGAAGTAGAATGGTTATTCAATATATGGCTTGCAAAAGGAATATCTGAAGCAAGCATCCTTGGCTTTTTATAAGGGAAATCATCACTAGACCTTGGTCCTTTTGAAACCTTGCGCTTCCCTAAACTTCTTAGAAGCATATCAGTGGATACATTTTCAGTTTCAGAAGCATCCCCAGAAGGCAGTGTAGTATGTTTTTCAGCACTTTCAAAAGATATTTTTGATCTGCTGGTTCCAACAGATATACTTGATTTAATGATTTCTTCCTCTCGGTTTGAATCTTCTGATTCAGATACCATATCAGTACCAACTTTGTGTAAGGTGGATCTTGACTCCATATTATGTGTTGCAGAAGAAGCATAATCATGTTTGCGTATGTCTTGAAATCCTTCTCTTCTCTGTGGACAAACTAATACCATAATTAGCCTCGGAGCACAGTAAACATGCTCAACTGAAAGGACGGATCTATAAAGTTATTAGTAGCAATTAAAAGACCAAATATTGTATAAAAAGTAATCCGGAGATTGCCAAAAAGTAACATCGGTCAAATTCACTGCCGTTGGCATCCACAGGTCGCGTTTCTCATTTCGCATTTTAGAAGAAGTGCTTGATCCAGTACTAAAAAAACTCCAGAACATTCAAAGATGCAGGACATGTTACAATGTGCACGCCTACAAAATTCCAATGCCAGGTCCAAACGTGCTGTGAAGTACTTAAAAGATAAATTCGCTCCATTCACTGTTCAAGTGTTCATATGTAATACAACTATCACTTGTCTTTTTGGTTCTCAATAACACAGTAGAATTTAAAATCAAAATTTTGCAGATGTGCATAACAGAGTGAATTGTAAAAATTAAGGTTTTTAGTATCTTTGGAATAGTGGATCGTGCCGTTTCTTCCAATATCTACAAGGAAACCCTCACCAAAACTCTAACAATGTTCCCCACCAATAGAAGTTCAGTAAAATACTCCCTCCGTTTTTATTTAGTTTGCATATTAGCTTTGGTCAAAGTCAAGCTTTACAAACTTTGACCAAGTTTATAAACAAAAATATTAAGATATACAATAAAAAATCAACAACATTAGATTTATTATTGAATGTACTTTCACATCGTATAGATTTATTATGATAAATGTCTATATTGTTTTCTATAAACTTAGTCAAACTTTATAAAGTTTGACTTCAGTCAACTCTAATATGCGGAGTAAATAAAAACGGAGGGAGTAGTTTCATAGATTTGCTACAAGGGCTGGTACGATTTAACTGAAAACCTAAAGAAAAATAAGTTAATGCCAATGAATATAATTGTAAAATCTGAGGTGAAGCATACTCTAAGGTAGCATTGGTCACCACATGGACTCTTGTTTCCGTCGAGCTCAAACCCACAGGGTTGCTTCTCACTCTGACAAGAATAAGAGTTAATACTTAGTAGCGCAGAGAAGTAATTTTATTAGAACATGAAATGAATTGTTACTCACTGGGAATACTAAGTTTTGAGAGCAGCCATGGAGACGGCAATCAAAGACCTGAATGAACATATATCATCAAATAAATCACACCCTGATGAACATAGTTGCACAAACCGACATTAAAAACAGGACTAGAAGTGGTAGATTGCCAGAAGTAGAATGTACCAAACATCTGCGGCAGAAGAGATTATCAAAAGAATCCAAAACTATATCCACAGTCTTGTCAAGAGGAAGTTGGCTCTCTATCTTATCAGAAAATTCAGAATGCTTCTCGTGTTTCTCAAAAAGAAATTCAGATCTACCCTGGAATTGTAATGAAATCAACAGAAACAATTGTAAGTCAAAAGACGTTTGCTATTTGTGGTGATATCACTTAATGAAGATCTTGCTACAAAGAATTTGTATTTTTCGTGGCACATCACCTCGATTTCTGAAGGAGATGCATCAATAAACTGACAGATAACATTTAAATCCTCTGGACTTAACCCGCGTTCCTGAGTAGCTTTCCTGCAGCAGATAGTCAAAAACTCAGAATCAGACAAGTTATACATAGTTTTTTTATGCAAGGTTGATTGTAAAGAGATGGGGATGGCATTGCCATGATAGCACATAACAGGAACATTGTGCAAAGTAGTCATTGTTTTTGCAGGATAATAATGATTAAGTTAACCAGATCTAATTAAGGAGTTCCTATTCTTATTCAAATATTTTTTCGAGAAAACACAAAAGTTTTGCGTCTTTGAAAAGGTATATTCTTATATGTGCACAAGCAATTTAATTCACATTGCTTGACTAAATGAGCACTTTTGTCACAGGTTATTGTGGCCTCGAGAAAGTGTACCCATGTACAGACAACTTGTCTCTATTTAACTAAGTGTCACCTAAATAGCAGTCGATTAAATATTTAGCCTTGGTTACACAAATGTTCACAAAGTATAATATAAGTAGATTCATATTAAAGCATCCAACAAAATAATGTGAAGTCGTATAAACTAAATAGAACTAAAGTTCAAAAAGCTTGTGGTTTGTTTCAAAAAGGAACTTGAGGTTTTCAGTAGCACTGAGGTTGTGAAGAGACCAACATTGCATCTCCAATACCATGATAAGTGAGAAAATGACAAAATTGGTGATGAAACAAAGTATTAAAGAATAGTCTACTACTAAGTCCTTCTAGAATCTGTGCCAGCCAGCAAGCATTTTCAAGTTTAACATTAATAGGTATAAAAAAAGCATCTCGATTGGCCACTATAGATTCTATTATTATACCATATTAGCTGATCTTCTCCTTCAGTGAAAACATGCTTCTCTTCCTCAGGTTGTGGAATTTCTTCATCACTTTCACTGCAGATTAGAGCCTCGTTGCCAGCTGAATCATAGTAAATTCTCCTCCTACCAGCAATTGATTGATCGTCGGCCATTCTTTGGTTTCTGCGCTGTGTTGTTCCAGAAAAAATAAATATCAAAGACAAAAGGAATGCAAGAATTGTCCTTATACCGACGTATGAGCCATTTAACAAAATCAAACTACTCAGAATAAATCCAGCTAATAAACTTATGCTAAGTAGCATGACGCATCAATCATGTCGATAGTCATATTTCTTGGAATGATCATGGATATACAGAATGCTTATGGATTTGCATATGTTCTTAAATTACGGAACTCAAATTTCCCCACTTCATCCCAGAGCAATATCCTTGATAACGCTATCTGAACGTATCATGCTCAAGTAATTATGGATTTATCAAATTCTTATGCAGCTCCCCAAGCTAAAAAAAAAACTTCTACCTATGGCTTGCATGACTAAGTTGTTCAAATGCCTGAACCCATGCACATTCGAGTATCCACGCATATATATCTCAAGTTAATTAACTCTATCATGAGTTCATGACTAAGTTGTTCATCTAAATGCATGCACATTGAAGTATCCTTTCATAAATCTCAAGTTAACTCTATATGGCATATGAACTAGTACTGTAGAACTGAAGAGCAACCTAATATTAAGTCATCAAACAGGTCAAATAGAGTAGCAACACTATACTTGTCCAGGAAGATCCACGTGGTGTAGGGAGGAATCTTATCAACCAGCGGCAGCTTCACAAGCTGCAAAACGATGGACTGTGCGCTGTCGCCGGAGCTGGAGAGCACGAGCGTCCCGTCGGCCGACAGGTTCTCCTCCTGCACGTGCACAACCTCCCTCTCCCCCGACCCTCTCGCCAGGTTCCACCCAACGATCCTGGACTGGCCCTCCGCGGCGAGCTGCGACAGCACGTTGCTGCTCTCCGAGCCCCTCGACGCCGCCTCGGCCAGGGCGGCCACATCGAACAGGCCGCAGGTGTGCTTCCGCAGCGCCCTCCTGTTTGCCTCCAGTTTCTCCTGCCAAAACACCACACAGGGCTCAATCACCGGACCAGATTGAGTGACCCGAAACTCACAATTCACAACGAATTCTGTAGATGCGGTCGGTGCTTTACCTTGATCGAGGCGAGGCGGGCCTGTTGGATTTGGCGCTTCAGCTGCGTCAGCTTCCCATGGAGCGCCATGAGTGAGGAGGTGCCCACGCCGAGCCCCTGATCCGGCCGCTGCGGAGCACGGGAAAAAAAAACAAGGGGACGGAAAAGGATCGAAACCGATCAGATTCGGGAGGGAGATCGAGGTGGGGAACCGGGCGGCTAGGGGAATCGGAGGCCGGCGAACGCTACCTTGGGGCCGTCCCGGTGGGAGGAGGAGTCGGAGGCCTTGGACGAGGACGACGCCATGGCGATGGCGCGAGCCGCCGCAGGCCCACACTCCTCCTGCTCCTCGACGCGAGGAGCCCTTCCTTCTCTGACCTTGTCGACGCGACGGCTCTGCACTATACTCCTAGCTAGCAGCATAGGCAGGCTAGGATCCTCTGCGGGAGGGTTAAAGTCTGACAGGTAGGTGGCCTGGCGTCAGTGGGGGCCTCTCGCTGCACGGGCTTCTGGATGGGCTCACGTCACGTGGCGGCGGGCGTTGTTGGGTAGCGAAGGATTGAGAGGGTCCAAGGGAGGTCGTGGCCGTCTGCACCGTGTTGTGCTGTGATCCCGCTGAGCGCCGACCACCGTCCACCGGTGTGGAACGCAATGGAAGCAATGGCGGAGAAAGATTTGCGAGAGACGTTAGGCTAGCCATAGTAACGATGGCCGTTATCATGCACTCGGCGCTAGCAGACACGCCGATGTACCAGACAAATTAAAGAAGAGAGAGTTTTAGAGTAACTTAGATAGATACCGTATTTTAATAAGTAGTATTACGCTGCTATGTGACAATAAATAAGCTCATTCATGACACTTTTTCATAATACTATACATGTAGTATATGATATTTCCTACTATGAGTAGCTTTAAGAATTCACCTGCGCACAGAACACAAACACACTTGTCCAAAAACACGGTAAAACGGTTGTCAATCTTTTTGTCTAGCTAGTTACGTGATTAAACACAAGTGATAGAGATATACTCCCTCCGTTTTTATTTACTTCGTATATTAGCTTTGATGAAGTCAAACTTTATAAAGTTTGACCAATTTTATAAAAACAATATCAAACGAATTATATGATGTGAAAATATATGAAATTATGAATCCAATGAAATTTATTTGGTGGTATATATATTAATATATTTTTCTATAAACCTGTTGAAAGTATGTAAAGTTTGAATTTAGACAAACCTAATATGCAGAGTAAATAAAAACAGAGGCAGTAAATAGTAACAAGGTAAAAAAGGCAAAATAGTAATAGCAATTGTGTAGAAGAATTCAGTAATGCAGAATAAACCCAGGATAGACTCGGGCATGAACAACTCGGCCCAAAAGCCCGACATCCGGGCTGGGCTCGGGTTTAGCTTTTCCGCCCGAAGCCCGGCTCGAAAGCCCGAATAGGTCATAAATCAATATTTGATGACAAATATAGGTATAATATATACTCCCTCCATCCCATAATATAAGAGCGTGTAAAAAACGCTCTTATATTATGGGACTGATAGAGTATTTTAAATACCCTAAAAACATTATTTTAATAAAAATAGACACTGTTGATGTGTTCAAGACCGGGCTCGGGCTTTAAAAATCTCGGTCCGAACTAAGCCGGCCCGATGAATGCCCAGGTTTAACCCGGGGGGGGGCATAGTTCACTAGTGGAATCTCTATCGAAAACAATCAAATGGCATGGTAAACAAATTACAGTTGGGCAACCGACCAAATTGCAATATTTATGAATATGATCATTCATGGTAATCTCATTTAGGCATTACGTCTATAATAAGTAGACCATTAATCCAACTACATCTACTAGTAATACTCCACCCCATAACCGATATCCAGCATGCATCTCAAGATATTAAGTTTGCAGGAAACAAAGTATCACAATAAGCAAGATGACATAATGTAAATGAGAAGTCAATCAATATACACAAACCCCGTTGTTTTATTCTTAGTGGCGACGATACAATACGTGCCTTACCCCTTTTTGTCACTGGGTTAGATCACCGCTAGACCATTTTGTCACTGGTTTAGATCACCGCTAGATTGAACCCACGACGAAGCATCACTCCCTCTAAAAAAACACATCGAACTTGCCCAAAAAAGATAGACATATCGTAGAGTATGCAAAGCTATTTTATTGTACAACAAGGAAATCTCAAAGGATTCAACTGATTTCAATGAACAATCTGATCATAAAGTGACAAATTCATCATGTCTCAACAAACACACCACTTTATTACATCGAAGTGATCCTAATCATGTCACGCAAACATAATATTGAAGATCCAAGAGAGAGAGAGAGATAGATAGATAGATAGAGAGAGAGAGAGAGAGAGAGAGAACCATCTAGCTACTACTATGGACCCTAAGGTCCTAATGAAACTACTCACATATGATCATGGAGGCAACGAGGTTGATGAAGAAGGCTCCGGCAATGGCTTCCCCCTCCAGCAGAAGTCTAGAACAGGCCTCCAGATAGGATCTTCGTGAAATAAGTGAATGAAATATGCCCTAGAGGCAATAATAAAGTTGTTATTTATATTTCCTTATATCATGATAAATCTTTATTATTCATGCTAGAATTGTATTAACCGGAAACTTAGTACATGTGTGAATATATAGACAAACAGAGTGTCACTAGTATGCCTCTACTTGACTAGCTCATTAATAAAAGATGGTTAAGTTTCCTAGCCATGAACAAAGAGTTGTCATTTGATCAACGGGATCACATCATTAGAGAATGATGTGATTGACTTGACCCATCCGTTAGCTTAGCACGATGATCATTTAGTTTGTTGCTATTGCTTTCTTCATAACTTATACATGTTCCTGTGACTATGAGATTATGCAACTCCCGAATACCAGAGGAACACTTAGTGTGCTATCAAATGTCACAATGTAACTAGGTGACTATAAACAATAGGTGTCTCCGATGGTGTTTGTTGAGTTGGCATAGATCGAGATTAGGATTTGTCACTCCGAGTATCGAAGAGATATCTCTGGGCCCTCTCGGTAATGCACATCACTATAAGACTTGCAAGCATTGTGACTAATGAGTTAGTTACGGGATGATACATTACGGAACGAATAAAGAGACTTGCCGGTGACGAGATTGAACTAGGTATGATGATACCGACGATCAAATCTCGGGCAAGTAACATACCGATGACAGAGGGAACAACGTATGTTGTTATGCGGTTTGACCAATAAAGATCTTCGTAGAATATGGAAGAACCAATATGAGCATCCGGGTTCCGCTATTGGTTATATACCGAAGATGAGTCTTGGTCATGTCTACATAGTTCTCGAACCCGTAGGGTCCGCACGCTTAACGTTCGGTGACGATCGGTATTATGAGTTTATGTGTTTTGATGTACTGAAGGTTGTTCGGAGTCCCGGATATGATCAAGGACATGACGAGGAGTCTCGAAATGGTCGATACATAAAGATCGATATATTGGATGACTATGTCTGGACATCGGAATGGTTCCGGGTGAGTTCGGGCATATGCTTAGAATCTGGGGGTTACGGAACCCCCCGGGGAGTATATGGGCCCTAATGGGCTTTAGTTGAGAGAGAGAGGGGCGGCCAGGGCAGGCCGCGCGCCCCTCCCCCTCTGGTCCGAATTGGATGTGACGCCCGGATAATTAAGCTACAGTGAACCTCTACTAATGATGCCATGTCACCACTGTTACTGTCACTAAACTCACTTTGTTTCAAATCCCATTCGAATTCAAAATTCAAAATCAAGTCAAACGGTAAAAGATTTCAAATATTAAAACTAAAATGTTCGGATTGTGCCAAATGATGCATAGGTAATTATGGTGAAGAAAACACACTTCTGTAAAGTATTCAATTGCATTTTAATAAGTAAAACAACGGCAAAACTATTATTTAAATGCTCTTAAAATAATAAACAAATACAAACTATTGTATTTAATGTGTCAAAATATTTGTGGCAGAGGCATAATTACATATACTAAATTAGGTACAACTTTTGTATTTTACTAAAACTAAAATAAATAGAAACTATGATAAAACAGAAAAGAAATAAAATAAGTAAAAGGAAAAGGTATAGCAAAAGGCAAAACAAACAATAAATAAAAGGCCCTGTTTCCCCACAGGCCTTAGCCTGAGGCTGACCTGTGCAGCCGACCCACCTACTCCCACCTCCCTTTCCTCCTGCTCACGCGCAGGCGTGGCACACATCCATGGCGCCCTGGCCATGGATGGCCTCCACGTCGCCCCTCCTTGGCCTATAAATACGCCCAACCGAAACCCTAGCATGTGCTCGTCCGATCCCCTCTCGATCCCCCTTCGCCCCTCTCCTCCTTGTCTCGATGTCGAGCTCGGGCTCGATGCGGCGACTGCGTTCGTCGTTGTCATTACCGCGGCCATCGTCATCACCCTTGCGCGGGAAGACGTCTACGAGATCCGCAGCTGTCGCCTTCGTCTTCCCCGTGCACCGAATCGAGCCAAGGCGGCCCGTACACCCGCCATCGCCGACGTCTTCACCGCGTACATCGCCGTCCTTTGTCGTCGTTTGCCGCTACTCCAGTCCGTCCCCGGCCACCCCAACCACGTCCCCGACTTCACTGTGAGCTCCTCCTCCTTTTCCCCCATCTTGCCCCCTCGATTCGTCGCCGTAGGCTGCCACCACCATCGCGCCCATAGCTTATTTTTCGCATACACGCACCCGAGGTCCTTGCCGCTGCGCTTGCTGTTGCTCATGCCGCAGCTGCTTAAGTGCTAATGCTACTCTGCTTTGCCGCTTGTTGCCGGCTCCGTTGCCATCGCCGCCGGGCCCAGACGTCAAGATTCGCCGCCGCCGCCCGCTTGTCAGGTCAGGCGCCGCCGCGCTTTGCCCGCGCCGCTATCAAGGCGCCCACACTCATCGTGCCCTTCCGCCCTCTGCTCTTCCCGCATGCGCGCGACCATTGACGAGCCCACGCCGCACCCTACTCGCTGCCGCCACTTGTTGTTTGCCGCCCACACTCGCTTCGCCGCTTCTCCTCGCTCGTGTCCGCCGCCCTTCAAGGCTGCTGCCGCCGGTGGCTCGGCCCGCCGCCTCGGGCCTGGCCCACGCAGCCCCACGCCGAGGTTCCTGGCCACGGGCCGAGCGCCATGACTGCCCGCAGCGGGGCGCTTTGTGCTACTCACCGAGGCCATGGCCGACCCTTGTTTGGGTTAGATGCTAACCCCCACTAACATCTAGGCCCCACCCCACTAACTAAAGAAGTTAACTAAATTAAATTACCTCCAGTGTATGACGTGTGGGCCCTTTCATTTAATTAAATAGTTAAAATAAGTCTAGTATAAATCTGTGACACTGACAGGAGGGTCCCATGAGGCCCAGTTGACTGGTCAAACTGCTGACTAGGCAACCCCAGTCAATGACACGTGGGTCCCGGTTGACTCTGTTGACCAGTCAACTGGTCAACAATTAACTTGCTGACTCATCACTCCCCTGGCCCACGGTCATGCACTCTGGCTAGAGTAACACTAGGTGACAGAAGAATATTCTGTTTTAATTCGAATTAAAATAAATTAAGAAAATGTTTAAATCTTTGAAAAATCGTAGAAAATAACCCGTAGCTCGGATGAAAATGTTTTCTATATGAAAGTTGCTCAGAACGAAGAGATGCATCCGAATACGCAGTCCGTTCGTCTGCCGCACGTCCCTAGCATAGTGAACATGCAACAACCCCCCCGGTTCATCTGTCCGAAAACACGAAACATCGAGAATATTTCCTGGATGTTTCCCCCCCTTCGCCGGTATCGCCTATCCCGACGTTAGGTCACCCCTAGCACAACGTATTGCCGCGTCTTGCTTTGTGTTACATTTGATTGCTCTGTTATTTATCGTGTTCCCCCTCCGTTACTTCTTTCCTAGAGAACTCAAGGGCTACTGGCTTGATGTCCGTGTGTTCGACTGCATTGAAGATGACCCCTCCTTCTTTCCAGAGCAACCAGGCAAGCCCCCCCCTTTGATCACCAGATATCGCCTATTCCTTCTCTCTACTACTTGCATTAGAGTAGTGTAGCATGTTACTATTTTCGGTTAATCCTATTCTGCTGCATAGTCTGTCATTGTTGCTACAATTGTTACCCTTACTTGCAATCCTAAATGCTTAGTATAGGATGCTAGTATTCCATCAGTGGCCCTACACTCTTGTCCGTCTGCCATGCTATACTACTGGGCCGTGATCACTTCGGGAGGTGATCACGGGCATATGCTATATACTTTATCTTTGTTACATTACTTATGATAATCTGTTAGGAGATGGAAATTTGAAGGGGCAGGTGGCTCCATCCCGGTAGAGGTGGGCCTGGGTTCCCGACGGCCCCCGACTGTTACTTTGTGGCGGAGCGACAGGGCAGGTTGAGACCACCTAGGAGAGAGGTGGGCCTGGCCCTGGTTGGCGTTCGCGGTTACTTCAAAATAACACGCTTAACGAGATCTTGGTATTTGATCTGAGTCTGGCCACTGGCCTATACGCACTAACCAACTATGCGGGAACAGTTATGGGTACTCGGCGTCGTGGTATCAGCCGAAGCCTTCTTGACGTCAGTGACTAAGCGGCACACACCGGATTGGAACATAAGCCTACGCTTGTATTAAGGGGGCTAGGTCTGCTTCCGGCCGCGTTCGCAACATGCAGGTGTGCAATGGGCGATGGGCCCATACCCCTGCGCGCATAGGATTTAGACCGGCGTGCTGACCTCTCTGTTGTGCCCAGGTGGGGCTGCAATGTGTTGATCTTCCGAGGCCGGGGATGACCTTGGAAAGTGTGTTCGGCCAAATGGGATCGAGCGTGTTGGGTTATGTGGTGCACCCCTGCAGGGAAGTTTATCTATTCAAATAGCCGTGTCCCTCGGTAAAAGGACGACCCGGAGTTGTACCTTGACCTTATGACAACTAGAACCGGATACTTAATAAACACACCCTTCCAAGTGCCAAATATAATCCGGTGGTCGCTCTCTAACAGGGCGACGAGGAGGGGATCGCCGGGTAGGATTATGCTATACGATGATACTTGGTGAACTTACCATCTACTCTCTTCTACATGCTGCAAGATGGAGGTTGCCAGAAGCGTAGTCTTCGACATGACTAGCTATCCCCCTCTTATTCTGGCATTCTGCAGTTCAGTCCACCGATATGGCCCTTTACACATATACCCATGCATATGTAGTGTAGCTCCTTGCTTGCGAGTACTTTGGATGAGTAATCACGGTTGCTCTTCTCCCTCTTTTCCCCCTTTCCCTTCTACCTGGTTGTCGCAACCAGATGCTGGAGCCCATGAGTCGACACCATCGTCCGATTTACGACTCCTACTACATCGGAGGTGCCTAGTACTACGTGCGGGCGGCGATGACGACCGGGAGTAGTTTAGGAGGATCCAGTGCAGGAGGCCTACGCCTCTTCGATCTGTATCCCAGTTTGTGCTAGCCATCTTATGGCATCTTGTTTAACTTATGTCTGTACTCAGATATTGTTGCTTCCGCTGACTCATCTATGATCGAGCACTTGTATTCGAGCCCTCGAGGCCCATGGCTTGTATTATGATGCTTGTATGACTTATTTTATTTTTAGAGTTGTGTTGTGATTGTTGGGGAACGTAGTAATTTAAAAACATTTCCTACGCACACGCAAGATCATGGTGATGCATAGCAACGAGAGGGGAGAGTGTTGTCCACGTACCCTCGTAGACCGAAAGCGGAAGCGTTATAACAACGCGGTTGATGTAGTCATACGTCTTCACGGCCCGGCCGATCAAGTACCGAAACTACGGCACCTCCGAGTTTTAGCACACGTTCAGCTCGGTGACGTTCCCCGGACTCCGATCCAGCAAAGTGTCGGGGAAGAGTTCCGTCAGCACGACGGCATGGTGACGATCTTGATGTTCTACCATCGTAGGGCTTCACCTAAGCACCGCTACAATAATATCGAGGACTATGGTGGAGGGGGGCACCACACACGGCTAAGAGATCTCAAGGATCAATTGTTGTCTATGGGGTGCCCCCCTGCCCCCGTATATAAAGGAGCAAGGGGAGGAGGCGGCCGGCCAGGGAGAGGCGCGCCAAGGGGGGAGTCCTACTCCCACCGGGAGTAGGACTCCTCCTTTCCTAGTAGGAGTCGGAGAGAAGGAAGGGGACCGGAGCAGGGAAGGAAGGAGGGGGCGCAGCCCCTCCCCCTAGTCCAATTCGGACTAGGCCTTGGGGGGGCGCGCGGCCTGCCCTAGGCAGCCCCTCTCTCTTTCCCGTATGGCTCAATAAGGCCCATACACTCCCCGGCGAATTCCCATAACTCTCCGGTACTCCAAAAAATACCCGAATCACTCGGAACCTTTCCGAAGTATGAATATAGTCGTCCAATATATCGATCTTTACGTCTCGACCATTTCGAGACTCCTCGTCATGTCCCCGATCTCATCCGGGACTCCAAACTCCTTCCGTACATCAAAACTCATAAACTCATAATAAAACTGTCATCGAAACCTTAAGCGTGCGGACCCTACGGGTTCGAGAACTATGTAGACATGACCGAAACACGTTTCCGGTCAATAACCAATAGCGGAACCTGAATGCTCATATTGGCTCCTACATATTCTACGCAGATCTTTATCGGTCAAAGCGCATAACAACATATGTTGTTCCCTTTGTCATCGGTATGTTACTTGCCCGAGATTCGATCGTCGGTATCCAATACCTAGTTCAATCTCGTTACCGGCAAGTCTCTTTACTCGTTACATTATGCATCTTTCCGTTACTAACTCATTAGCTACATTGCTTGCAAGGCTTATAGTGATGTGCATTCTTGAGAGGGCCAGAGATACCTCTTAGACAATCGGAGTGACAAATCCTAATCTCAAATAAGCCAACCCAACATGTACCTTTGGAGACACCAGAGAGCTCCTTTATAATCACCCGATTTCGTTATGACGTTTGGTAGCACACAAAGTGTTCCTCCGGTAAATGGGAGTTGCATAATCTCATAGTTATAGGAACATGTATAAGTCATGAAGAAAGCAATAGAAACATACTAAACGATCAAGTGCTAAGCTAACGGAATGGGTCATGTCAATCACATCATTCTACTAATGATGTGACCCCGTTAATCAAATGACAACTCATGTCTATGGTTAGGAAACATAACCATCTTTGATTAATGAGCTAGTCTAGTAGAGGCATACTAGTGACAATATGTTTGTCTATGTATTCACACATGTATCATGTTTCCGGTTAATACAATTCTAGCATGAATAATAAACATTTATCATGATATAAGGAAATAAAAATAAATTTATTATTGCCTCTAGGGCATATTTCCTTCAGTCTCCCACTTGCACTAGAGTCAATAATCTAGTTCACATCACCATGTGATTTAACACTAATGTTCACATCTGCATGTGATTAACACCCATAGTTCACATCGTCATGTGACTAACACCCAAAAGGTTTACTAGAGTCAATATCTAGTTCACATTTCTATGTGATTAACACCCAAAGAGTACTTAGGTGTGATCATGTTTTGCTCGTGAGAGAAGCTTAGTCAATGGGTCTGTTACATTCAGAGCCATATGTATTTTGCAAATATTCTATGTCTACAATGCTATGCACGGAGCTACTCTAGCTAATTGCTCCCACTTTCAATATGTATCCAGATTGAGACTTAGAGTCATCTGGATTGGTGTGAAAGCTTGCACCGATGTAACTCTTTATGACGGGCTCTTTTATCACCTCCATAATCGAAAAACATTTCCTTAGTCCTTACTGAGGATATTCTTGACCAATGTCCAGTAATCTACTCCTAGATCACTATTGTACTCCCTTGCCAAATTCAGAGCAAGGTATACAATAGGTGCAGTACATAGCATAGCATACTTTATAGAACCTATGACTGAGGTATAGGGAATGACTTTCATTCTCTTTTCCATTTTCTGCCGTGGTCGGGATTTGAGTCTTACTCAATTTCACACCTTTGCAACACAGGCAAGAACTCTTTCTTTGACTGTTCCATTTTGAACTATTTCAAAATCTTGACAAGGTATGTACTTATTGAAAAACTTATCAAGCCGCCTTGATCTATCTCAATAGATCTTGATGCTCAATATGTAAGTAGCTTTACTGAGGTCTTTCTTTTAAAGAACTCCTTTCAAATACTCCTTTATGCTTTTCAGAAAAATTCTACATCATTTTCGATCAACAATATGTTACTCACATATATTTATCAGAAAGGCGGTAGTGCTCCCACTCACTTTATTGTAAATACAGGCTACACCGCAAGTCTGTATAAAACTATATGCTTTGATCAACTTATCAAAGCGTATATTCCAACTATGAGATGCTTGCACCAGTCCATAGATGGATCATTGGAGCTTGCACATTTTGTTAGCACCTTTAGGATTGACAAAACCTTACGGTTGCATCATATACACCTCTTCTTTAAGAAAACCATTAAGGAATGCAGTTTTGACATCCATTTGCTAGATTTCATAAAATGTGGCAATTGCTAACATGATTCGGACAGACTTAAGCATCGCTACAGTTGAGAAAATTTCATTGTACTCAACACCTTGAACTTGTCGAAAACCTTTTTGTGACAAGTCGAGCTTTGTAGATAGTAACACTACTATCGTCATTCTGTCTTCCTCTTGAAGATCCATTTATACAATATGGCTTGCCGATCATTGGGCAACTCCACCAAAGTCCACACGTTGTTCTCATACATGGATCCCATCTCAGATTTCATGGCCTTAAGCCATTTCGCGGAATCTGGGCTCATCATTGCTTCCTCATAGTTCATAGGTTCATCATGGTCTAGTAACATGACTTCCGTAGCAGGATTACCGTACCACTCACAGTGCGGACTGTACTTTGGAAGACCTCACGAGGTTTTGTAGTAACTTAATCTAAAGTTTCATGATCATCATCATTAGCTTCCTCACTAATTGGTGCAGGAATCATCGGAACTGATTTACGTGATGAACTACTTTCCAATTCGGGAGAAGGTACAAATTACCTTATCAAGCTCTACTTTCCTCCCACTCACTTCTTTCGAGAGAAACTCCTTCTCTAGAAAGGATCCATTCTTAGCAATGAATGTTTTGCCGTCGGATCTGTGATAGAAGGTGTACCCAACAGTTTCCTTTGGGTATTCTATGAAGACGCACTTCTCCGATTTGGGTTCGAGCTTATCAGGTTGAAAACCTTTTTCACATAAGCATCGCAACCCCAAACTTTAAGAAACGACAACTTTGGTTTCTTGCCAAACCACAGTTAATAAGGCGTCGTCTCAACGGATTTTGATGGTGCCCTATTTAAAGTGAATGAAGCTGTCTCTAATACATAACCCCAAAACGATGTGGTAAATCGGTAAGATACATCATAGATTGCGCCATATCCAATAAAGTGCGGTTATGACGTTCAGACACACCATTATGCTGTGGTGTTCCATGTGGCGTGAGCTGTGAAACTATTCCACATTGTTTTAAATGAAGGCCAAACTCGTAACTCAAATATTCTCCTCTACGATCAGATTGTAGAAACTTTATTTTCTTGTTACGATGATTCTCCACTTCAATTCTGAAATTCTTTGAACTTTTCAAATGTTTCAGACTTGTGCTTCATTAAGTAGATATACTCATATATGCTTAACTCATTTGTGAAGGTCAGAAAATAATGATACTCGCCACGAGCATCAGCACTCATTGGACCACATACATCGGTATGTATTATTTCCAACAAGTCAGTAGCTCGTTCAATTGTTCTGGAGAACGGAGTTTTAGTCATCTTGCCAAAAAGGCACGGTTCACAAGCAACAAATGATTCATAACCAAGTGATTCCGAAAATCCATCTTTATGGAGTTTCTTCATGCGCTTTACACCGATATGACCCAAACGGCGGTGCCACAAATAAGTTGCACTATCATTATTAACTTTGCATCTTTTGGCATCAACATTATGAATATGTGTATCACTATGATCAAGATTCAATAAACCATCACCATTGGGTGTATGACCATAGAAGGTTTTATTCATGTAAACAAAATAACAATTTATTCTCTATCTTAGATGAATAATCATATACGCAATAAACATGATCTTATCATATTTATGCTCAACGCAAACACCAAATAACATTTATTTAGGTTTAACACTAATCTCGAAAATATAGGGAGTGTGTGATGACGATCATATCAATCTTGGAACTACTTCCAACACTCATCATCACTTCCCCTTCAACTAGTCTTTGTTTATTCTATAACTCCTGTTTCGAGTTACTAATCTTAGCAACCGAACAAGTATCAAATATTCAGGGGCTACTATAAACACTAGTAAGGCACACATCAATAACCTGTATATCAAATATACCCTTGTTCACTTTGCCATCCTTCTTATCCACCAAATATTCAGGGCATTTCCGTTTCCAGTGACCATTTACTTTGCAGTGTAAGCACTCAGTTTCAGGCTTTGGTCTAGCTTTGGGCTTCTTCGCGGGGGTGACAACTTGCTTGTCATTCTACTTGAAGTTCCCCTTCTTTCCCTTTGCCCTTCTCTTGAAACTAGTGGTCTTGTCAATCATCAACACTTGATGCTCTTTCTTGATTTCTACCTTCGTCGATTTCAACATCACGGAGAGCTCGGGAATCGTTTTCGTCATCCCTTGCATACTATAATTCATCACAAAGTTCTAGTAACTTGGTGATGGTGACTAGAGAACTCTGTCAATCACTATCTTATCTAGAAGATTAACTCCCACTTGATTCAAGCGATTGTAGTACCCAGACAATCTGAGCACATGCTCACTAGTTGAGTGATTCTCCTCCCTCTTTTAGCTATAGAACTTGTTGGAGACTTCATATCTCTCAACTTGGGTATTTGCTTGAAATATTAACTTCAATTCTTGGAACATCTCATATGGTCCATGACGTTGAAAACGTCTTCGAAGTCCCGATTCTAAGCCGTTAAGCATGGTGCACTAAACTATCAAGTAGTCATCATATTGAGCTAGCCAAACATTCATAACGTCTGCATCTGCTCCTGCAATAGGTCTGTCACCTAGCGGTGCATTAAGGACATAATTCTTCTGTGCAGCCATGAAGATAAACCTCAGATCATGGATCCAATCCACATCATTGCTACTAACATCTTTCAACACAATTTTCTCTAGGAACATATCAAAATAAACATATGAAAGCAACAACGCGAGCTATTGATCTACAACATAATTTGCAAAATACTACCAGGACTAAGTTCATGATAAATTTAAGTTCAATTAATCATATTACTTAAGAACTCCCACTTAGACAGACATCTCTCTAGTCATCCAAGTGATCACGTGATCCAAATCAACTAAACCATGTCCGATCATCACGTGAGATGGAGTAGTTTTCAATGGTGAACATCACTATGTTGATCATATCTACTATATGATTCACGCTTGACCTTTCGGTCTCCGTGTTCCGAGGCCATATCTGTATATGCTAGGCTCGTCAAGTTTAACCTGAGTATTCCGCGTGTGCAACTGTTTTGCACCCGTTGTATTTGAACGTAGAGCCTATCACACCCGATCATCACGTGGTGTCTCAGCACGAAGAACTTTCACAACGGTGCATACTCAGGGAGAACACTTCTTGATAATTAGTGAGAGATCATCTTAAAATGCTACCGTCAATCAAAGCAAGATAAGATGCATAAAGGATAAACATCACATGCAATCAATATAAGTGATATGATATGGCCATCATCATCTTGTGCTTGTGATCTCCATCTCCGCAATCACCGTCGTGATCACCATCGTCACCGGCGCGACACCTTGATCTCCATCGTAGCATCGTTGTCGTCTCGCCAATCTTATGCTTCTACGACTATCGCTACCACTTAGTGATAAAGTAAAGCATTACAGGGTGATTGCATTGCATACAATAAAGCGACAACCATATGGCTCCTGCCAGTTGCCGATAACTTCGGTTACAAAACATGATCAGCTGATACAATAAAATATAGCATCACGTCTTGACCATATCACATCTCAACATGCCCTGCAAAAACAAGTTAGACGTCCTCTACTTTGTTGTTGCAAATTTTACGTGGCTGCTACGGGCTGAGCAAGAACCGTACTTACCTACGCATCAAAACCACAACGATAGTTCATCAAGTTAGTGTTGTTTTAACCATCGCAAGGACCGGGCGTAGCCACACTCGGTTCAACTAAAGTTGGAGAAACTGACACCCGCTAGCCACCTCTGTGCAAAGCACGTAGGGAGAACCGGTCTCGCGTAAGCGTACGCGTAATGTCGGTCCGAGCCGCTTCATCCGACAATACCGCCGAACCAAAGTATGACATGCTGGTAAACAGTATGACTTGTATCGCCCACAACTCACTTGTGTTCTACTCGTGCATATAACATCTACGCATAAAACCATGCTCGGATGCCACTGTTGGGGAACGTAGTAATTTTAAAAAAATTCCTACGCACACGCAAGATCATGGTGATGCATAGCAATGAGAGGGGAGAGTGTTGTCCATGTACCCTCGTAGACCGAAAGCGGGAGCGTTATAACAACGTGGTTGATGTAGTCGTACGTCTTCACGGCCCGACCGATCAAGTACCGAAACTACGACACCTCCAAGTTTTAGCACACGTTCAGCTCGATGACGTTCCCTGGACTCCGATCCAGCAAAGTGTCGGGGAAGAGTTCCGTCAGCACGATGTCATGGTGACGATCTTGATGTTCTACCATCGCAGGGCTTCGCCTAAGCACCGCTACAATAATATCGAGGACTATGGTGAAGGGGGGCACCACACACGGCTAAGAGATCTCAAGGATCAATTGTTGTCTATGGGGTGTCCCCCTGCCCCCATATATAAAGGAGCAAGGGGAGGAGGCGGCCGGCCAGGGAGAGGCGCGCCAAGGGGGGAGTCCTACTCCCAACGGGAGTAGGACTCCTCCTTTCCTAGTAGGAGTAGGAGAAAAGGAAGGGGAGGGGAGAAGGGAAGGAAGGAGGCGCAGCCTCCCCTAGTCCAGTCGGACTAGGCCTTGGGCAGCTGCCTGCCCTAGGCAGCCCCTCTCTCTTTCCCCCATGGCTCAATAAGGCCCATATACTCCCCGGCGAATTCCCGTAACTCTCCGGTACTCCAAAAAATACCCGAATCACTCGGAACCTTTCCGAAGTCTGAATATAGTCGTCCAATATATCGATCTTTACGTCTCGACCATTTCGAGACTCCTCGTCATGTCCCCGATCTCATCCGGGACTCCGAACTCCTTCGGTACATCAAAACTCATAAACTCATAATAAAATTGTCATCGAAACCTTAAGCGTGCGGACCCTTTGGGTTCGAGAACTATGTAGACATGACCGAAACACGTTTCCGATCAATAACCAATAGCGGAACCTGGATGCTCATATTGGCTCATACATATTCTACGCAGATCTTTATCGGTCAAACCGCATAACAACATACGTTGTTTCCTTTGTCATCGGTATGTTACTTGCCCGAGATTTGATCGTCGGTATCCAATACCTAGTTCAATCTCGTTACCGGCAAGTCTCTTTACTCATTACGTAATGCATCATTCCGTAACTAACTCATTAGCTACATTGCTTGCAAGGCTTATAGTGATGTGCATTACCGAGAGTGCGAGAGATACCTCTCCGACAATCGGAGTGACAAATCCTAATCTCGAAATCGCCAACCCAACATGTACCTTTGGAGACACCTGTAGAGAGCACCTTTATAATCACCCAGTTATGTTGTGACGTTTGGTAGCACACAAAGTGTTCCTCCGGTAAACGGGAGTTGCATAATCTCATAGTTATAGGAACATGTATAAGTCATGAAGAAAGCAATAGCAACATACTAAACGATCAAGTGCTAAGCTAACAGAATGGGTCATGTCAATCACATCATTCTACTAATGATGTGATCCCGTTAATCAAATGACAATTCATGTCTATGGTTAGGAAACATAACCATCTTTGATTAATGAGCTAGTCTAGTAGAGGCATACTAGTGACAATATGTTTGTCTATGTATTCACACATGTATCATGTTTCCGGTTAATACAATTCTAGCTTGAATAATAAACATTTATCATGATATAAGGAAATAAATAATAACTTTATTATTGCCTCTAGGGCATATTTCCTTCAGTGATATCTTCCCGTGAGTCCCCGATCTTGATCGAACACGTTTGCGTGTATGATTAGTGTACGATTGAATCGGGGGCGTCACAAGTTGGTATTAGAGCCGACTACCTGTAGGAATCCCCCTTCCACACTCCTTGGCCGAAGTCGAGTCTAGACATTGCAAAACTTTTTACTAACATGGCTGTGTGTCTTACGGGCCCACGTCCCCATTGGGTGGTATTACGATCTTTTATTTCTCGTCTATACTCTGGGACTCTAATCTCTCTTCTATTCGGGTTTAAATGAATTTACTAACTCTGACTCTAGGTTCTCATGACTACTTCCTCCCGGAGAGCCCCTTATCACAGATGATCGCCGGCTGCACCAGAAGATTTTGAAGTTATTCTCCGATATTCTTTCGAGACTTGTGCCCGTTGCTTTTGCAATTCCCTACCACCAAAATATCCCTATGGATGAATACATACACTTGTCATTCATACAATCATTTCCTGTTGGTCTTGTTATTACAAGATACCCCGAAATTCTCTGTGTTGTTCTGAGAATCCCTTGTGCCACTGCCTTGTAGTTCCTTGCCGCAGAAATACCCCTACGGATAATTCCTTCGAGTATCTGTTCATCCCAGCTGATTCATGTGTTTCACAAAAGTCTTCGAAACTTTCGAAAATCCTGAGCAGCCTATTGGTTTTGAAATTCTTGCTTGCTTGCATTATGGTTAATCCCATAAGTCTCGTAATCTTATTGGTATCCCTTGTCGTTATCATTTTGAGTCCTTTGATTCAGTATGTTGCGAATGCTCGCAATCCTCAATCAGATCCTAGAATTCATCCTTTCGGCTTAGACGTCATTTTAAACATGAGCTGGATCTCGGCCAATTAAATTGCCATTGATTGTTCCCCTAAGCCTACTCGACTTATCCATCCTTAATCAGAGCCTTTGCTTCTGATCCCTTGATTTGGAAATCACAATTCCTTTGCATTTGAGCTTTGAATTAGTTAGTTGTTTCTATAATCCAATGCCTTTGCATTGTTTCTTCCTCTGGTTGAGTACCGATGCTTACATCAGATCCCTTGAGGACCATCGGATCCTTGTTGGATTTTATCCGACAATGTCCTTCATATTCAATCACTTTGGAAGTTCTTTCCCTGGTACATAATGCCATTGGTAAATCCTATTCCTTGATTTGGCCAACCATGCTCTGCTTTCGAGCTGGTGATATTTACTCTTGAAGCTTGTGGTATATGTTTCTAGGATGCCCCGATGGGTTGAACCTATTCCTTCTCTAAAACCGTGTGAACCCGAAAGTTTTCACAAGTCATACTCTTCTGGTGCTTCGCCAGATAAAATTTCAACACTGCAACTTCTTCGAAGACGAGAAGTGAATGAAAGGTTATGCATTAAAGAAGTGGGAGTCGACCTTGAACTTAGTGTTCATGCCCATGGACCCGATGTGGAACTTATTATGGAAGCTTCTTGCAAAACTTTAAATCAGTTGGATAATTCTTTCGGTGTCTTTGAATTGGATCCCTTGCAACTATGGTTTCGACCATATTGATATTCCTTGATTCCTTTTCTCGGACAAGTTAAAGTACTTTTCTTTTGCAGATCAATACACTTGTCAACCCTCTATGTTGATCTACCTCCGAGTATTACCCTCTGGTATCTCGATAATATCACCGAACCATGTTGCTTATTATGAGCCTTCATCAAGTATTATTCCTCACCGATTCCAATGTTTCCTGGTTCCGAGTTGTTAGTCACTCGAGGACACCGATAACTAAATCGGGTCCGCACCACGATTAAACAACTCTTAGTAATCTCCTTTACTCACGAGTTTGTACTCGAGCATGTCGATCCTAGCCTAGTCGGCTATCATCATAGTGCTAATTTTCACTATGCTACCTGGTCCTTATTCCCGGAGCATAATTTTTTTTGACGATGAGCTAAACTTACGATGATCTCCCTCATCATATCATTTCGCCTTGAACATCAAGCTTGATTTCAAGTTTGTTTCGTACCCTTGGTTCCAATAACCTTTCGCTGCATCATTCCTTTGACTTGATGTCATCGCCGACCGATTACATCTTCATGAAACCTGCTGACAAATGTGTCGCGATCATCATCAACATTCTAAGCATTTCCAGGATATTAATCGAATTCATGATGAGAGTATCATCCTTGCCCCCTCGATGATTGCGTTAACATCGACAACATTCTTGCATTTCCTCAACACAAAACTTGTTCGTGTTTTGTGTTATACCTTGAGATCCTTGCTATCCAGCATTTGCTCCTCTTTAACTTGGAGTATTGCCATTTTTAATGTCAAGAATGTCATGAGAATTTCACCACCTCTTAAGAATTCTTGATACAGGTGATACTTGTTGCCATATCCATTCATTCCTTGGTCCCCGTGTTGTTTCTAACAGGAAAATCGACAATTGAACTATGTTGTGCGACTTCAAAACTTCAAGCAACCCTATTACTTTGAAGTTAATGGCCGATATTTCACTTTTAGACCATTGGTTATTGAATCACCATTCTAACATTGATCATCCTACCTAAGCCCATATTTCGGGTGCACCTTTCAACCAATGTTTAACTGTGTATGTTTTCCTTGAGCATACCTCATTATATCATTTGATCTGACAAATGTTATCTCCTTGTTCACATAGTTGTGGAAATCCATCTTTTGTTAATCTCGATGAATTGTCGTTGATTCCATCAGCCACCTCCTCATCCTCTCGTTGGTTTACTGATGAACTCTTGTTTCGGAACTCGCTTCCATAGTTCAATTCCCGAGAATCTTACAATGTCACCTCGACAATTTGTGTTGCACCTTTCTTCTCAGGCATCCTGAGTCTAAGGCATCCTGACACCAATCAGATCTGAATCTCAGTCAGATATGATGGTTGGAACATACACTACTGGAAACATGGAATTTGCCATCAGTCAGCTCTTTGCCGTCTGCCAGCGGATGGCAAAGAACGTCTTTGCCATCTGCTTACAAAAAATAGACGACAAAGAACTGACAGATTGCAAATAACCTGGTTGCCATCAGCCCGATTCTTTGCCATCCGCCACCGATGGCAAAGAATCTTGCCATCCGGCGAGATGGCAAAGAGGTGAGTAGGGTCGATCTTTGGAACGACCTATCAACCCATTTCTTTGCCATCCGCCAAATAGATGGCAAAGAATCTTTCCATCTCTGGCGGGCAGATGGCAAAGAAGTGGGTGGGGCCCAGTGGATGACGGTGTCAGAACGGCCCAAGATAGCCCACCTCTTTGCCATCCGCCACTACCGGGCCGATGGCAAGATATGGGCCTTTGCCATCCGCTGGCTGATGGCAAAGAAGTCGGACTATCTCCTCCCCTCTCTTCTTCTAAAAAAAATCTCCTTCCCTTTCTCCTAGCCCGGCCCCACCCCTCTCTCTCTCTCCCAGCCTGGCCCCGCCCCTCTCTCTCTCCCCACCTCACCCACCCACCACCGTTGTCTAAAAAAAAACCCACCCACCACCGCACCGCCCCAGCGCTGCTCGGACGACGCGCCAAAGACCGCTGCCCGCCACCGCCCAAAGACCGCCACCGCAGCCCTCTCCCGCCCTCCCGCCACCGCAGCCGCTCTGCGCTCGCCCTCCACCGTTTCCAGCCACGGCGCCGCCTCCTCATGGCGCTCCTCGATGCGCCGTCGCCAGCTGTGGCCTCCTTAGCCCGCCGCCGTCGACCGCAGCCTCCTTAGCCCGCCGCCGTCGGCCGAAGCATCCTCGACGCGCCGCACCGCCGCGCCATGGCTGCAACCTCCGTCTTATCCCTAGCCTGGTAAGTCACCATCTCCCCCAAATCCTGCTCGACCCTCCGGCCTCCTTGGTTCATCAATGCCGCATCTCCACCTCCGGAAGCCATCTCCAACGTCTTGGTTGCCCCTGTGTTACAGAAGCTCTTGCACACCGTCGACGAAGCAAGGACCGAGCCGTGGCTCGAGATGTCGCCGGCGTCCTGATCCGTGGCTCAGATCAGTGGCTTTCCGGTAGCGGTGGTGGTTGATGCAGTACATGCCGTAAGTGGGCCGCCTGCTGCTAGGGCAGTGAACTTGGATTAGGCCTTCTTCCCAGGCGGCTGTAAGGTGGGGAAATCTCATCGCGGCGAAGGCGATCATGCGGTCTCCAAGTGAGCTCACGGGTACTCCGTGACCATGGAGTTCTGATGCAACCGATAAACAGGTTAGATTCTACTCGACGAACAATTGTTTTGCATGGATTGGATCCCTTTTTGTGGACGGCTGTGATTACGCCGCCTCATATCTTGTTACGGATTAAGTAGAATACTACTAGAGGAGGTGAATGATAACAACGACGATGGAGCCCGTGCAGATGTTGAGATGCGATCAGCAGCTTCTATTGCGACGGCCGAACTGCCGTGAAGAAGCATTGTTGAGGGTGGAAGTGCGAGATAAGGCTCGTGTTCGGAGTCTATATATAGAGCAATTCGACCCAAAGACACGGGGCGGACACAAAGATACGGCATATTTGCGAGTAATTGCATGTTTATTTAGGGATTCAGATCGAAAATCACCAAAGATCATGTATATGTAATATAGCATGAAGCTATGACGAGACGTCTGAGATGACATGTTCATTTCAGAGGCGATTTGGTAAAATGCATATAATTAGAAACAATATCAAGGTAATATGGTATCAACCATGATTAATCTTGATCTAAATTAGTCTTTGTTGGGAAAGTAGACAGAAATATGCATATGGGAGAGAACCATTTGCCTTATATGATGCGATCATGATTCAGGTTTCAAGACAAAGTTGAGAGAAATAGGTCATTTTTTTTCATACAATGTCTAGCAGAGTGCGTGTGGGTGCTGCTGCTCTAGGCAGGGCTCCTTGCGCAGGCAGGGTCACGGCTTCGGAGAAGACCGTGCGACACAAGCGCACAATTTGCCTTGAACGTGGGGATGTGCCAAAACAGCCACGTAAACCGGCTAGATGCAAGAACTGTGGCGTTGAAGGGCATCGACGGAACAACTGTCAGAAGCCAGCAGAACTTAGGCTGAAATAATTATCTAGGACATTTACTTATAAGTCAGCAAAATACTACTTTCAGATAATCGTAACATGCATTTTTTCCTGCCTCAGTATTGTATGATCTGTAATCTGCTCATCGTGATTAGTTGGTTTCAGTATATCTATGAGATGTATGTGTTTTTCCTGTCGTGGTTGTAAGATTCCCTTATCTGAATTTTTATACGAAACTATTGCTATGATGCTTGCTTCGCAGCTTGCTTAATATTGTGTCTGCGAATCACGTTTAATAGAAAGCGTATGTACGAAATAATTCTGGTACCTTATCTCGGTTACAGTTCTGTTAGAATAGCACATAATGAACAATTATGCCAAGGCTGACTTGATTTGCAAAAACTGTTCTGTGCATACCTGTCATTTTGTTTATTGAAGCAGGGACATGACTAAATGCATGTGGCAACTGTTCTCAGGTGCTGGAGCCTCATGGGCGGGAGATATGGCGTGAATGTGTACAAATGGGCGATGGGGTCTGGCTCATGGAGTAGCTCACAGCCATTCGGACTTGAGAGGGCCAAGATGGGAGTTTCAAAGTTTCCTGACTGCATCTTCGTTGACCGTGAATCAAGAATGCTCCAAGGCTGCAATGGTTCGATTCAGTACGCTTGCTCTGTATGCGAATCTTGAATACTCTTCTTCCTGACTATGTAAATCTGATAGTAGGCCAATGCAGGCAAACGGAGATTCAAAAGCGTCAGTTAACCAGGGAGATGATCGTGTGCCTGTGAGTAGCGAGAACTCTGTGGTTTCCTCGCTCTCTCTCCAGGTGTTTGAGCAAACTAGTCATTGATAGCTACTAATATTGTAGCCATTGTGCTAATCCAATGTGATTTTTTTCATGTTAGCGCCGGTGGCGAAGTTGGAGAGGCAGAGGAAGGAGGTGAACCGAATGGTGCTGCTCATGAGTTGCAAGCGAATGAAGATGCAGAAGAGGGGTACGGCGAGCACGAATCGATGACTAAACGGCCCAATCCGTCCTCGTCCGTCTGATCCGCATCGCAGCTAACTGACGGACTTATCTAATCCGTGGGCCACATGCTATTTCGGGAAAAAAGAACGAGGAGCACATATCTGTTGCTATATAGTCTGCGGCATAGATCCCGAGATGAATAAATGGTACTGATTCCGAGCTCCTGTGAGCTCGGGCTCACATAGGCATTTTCTTGAATCTACTTATTCTCGGTGCAGTGGATGTGGAAAAATTGTGAAGGTACATTTCTGCTTCAGAGGCATATTTTTGTCTATTTGTTCTTCCAAGTTCAGGTTTTATGGTATTATTGTCATATGAGGTGAAGTTGATATCCATTACGATACTCAGTTACATCACTGTCATAAGAGGTGAATTAATATCTTTGCTTTAAACAAGTTGATATCCGCCTCGTCCTCCCCGGCGAGCTTGCCTAGCATGCCGTCTCCGAGGGCACCAAGGCCGTCACGAATTTCACCAGCTAGATAAGCCGTGTATGTTTATCGATAGTTAGCTGTTGGATTGTGCCTGATGTTGTCTTTTCAATGGAACAACACAGACATGTAATTTCCGGTCTGAAGAAAGACATGTTGATGCTTGGATGTTGGATGTGTTCTGATGGTTTGATTGATGTTTGCTGAATGCTTGTTGATGCCATTGGTTGTGAGAACTGAATTCTGCGCCGAGCTGTTCCTTCGGAGTGAAATGGCAGAGTTGCCTCGAGGTATCTAAGGTAAGCTTTCTTGGACTGAACCTTTCATGGAAGATACATCAGTTCAATCCAATCTCTTGTGACATTTTGCCCCACTTCATGAAAACTAAGATTGTTGTTCTTGCTCCTGTGAACATCTACTTGATAATATAATATGTCATGAACCTAGTGTCACTATCATTTAGCACTCCCTCATTTTGTTGTAGTACGGCTAACAAATCAAATCAAATCTGCCAAGGTTTTTGGTGGTGCCGAGTTATTACATATGATGTAACTGCCTAGTCTACATGTTTGAATCTGTCTAGAAAAATCTGCAATTCTGTCTAAAGCGTGTGTCTGAATTTGGCCGGTCAAGAATGTACTTGGCTCCTTTACCTTACCTAATGAAATGGAATAGTGTACGAATGGTAGCTTTCTCTTGGTTTGGACTGTGGATTCATTCACCTTACTCGTTGATCCCATCTTTCTTGATTGCAGATGCCATGCTAAGCAATAGCTGCCTCCCTACAAATACAATGCAAAACAGTACTACTCATACAATTGTCTTGCCCCATAACTTATTTGTGCCTCAAGCTCCCGGCAAAAACTCGCACTATTTTATTTTTTAGACGAACAAAACTCCAAAGTAGTAATTAAGTTGTTAATTCTCCTACTGCTCGCAGCTCCAATAACCAAAACAACAAACATTTCACGAGCCTTAGACAGATATGCACATATTTTGCAATTTATGCATTCAAGACATTTCCGGCAATCTTACCTGCTTCATTGTTATTCGTGTGGCTTGTAAGGCTGGATCAAGCAAATACTTAAATACCAACATAGTTCATCTCATGGTTGTGTGCCTTGAGGCGAACCTACACATACACACAATCCCATTTGCAGTATTTATAACAACTCAAATTTATCTCTCCCGAACTCCTATATTTATTTTAAATCTGGGACTATTTCGTTCCACTCCTATATATAATACATAGGCATCAAAGGCGGTTTCTTTGTTGGCGAAGTGTGGCGATGTTTTCATGTATTTGTATGGGTGTTGTGGCTTACATAGTTGCAGTGGTTTTTTCATATTGTAGCTCACTCTGCTGCATCTGCTCAAGATTATCTGTTGGCTATTACTTTATTTTACTTTATTTTGTTTTCTAAAGATATGTTTGGCTCTTTGTATAACTTGCGTGACCTGATTCTATGTTTCACACGTACGTATAGTCTGCAAGAAAGCTAGCTGACTCCTTTCTCCTTTTTCTTTTTGTGGGTAAGTAACTCTTTTTTTCCTGAAACTGAACGGTAGCTAAACTGATAACTGAACGGTAGCTAAACATTTTAGTTGCATCATAATAATCTTCTTCTTCTAGTCTTCTTCTTCTAACTTTCTTCTTTCCCATTTTACAGATTTGCTTAAGCTCACTAAGCTTGGGTTGATGGAGTGCTTGTATTTAGTTTTGTTTTGACCTTGTGAAACTTGCTACCTATGGATGAAACTGTAATATTGATGAAACTATGTATATGTATGGATGAAACTTGCTACTATTGGTAACATGTGTTGGATACATATGTGTTCATGACTATTGGTAATATGTGTTGAATATGCTATATTGGTCATATAAATATATTTGTGTTTGATTTCTGTGAAAATGAATTGATATAAGAAAAACAAAATTAAATGGGGCAATATAGTCACTTTGCCATCAGCTGGCAGATGGAAAAGAGGCCACGTGTCATCTACGTGTAAAATTTGGGCTGGCCTATTTGGGCTCTTTGCCATCTGCCAGCAGATGGCAAAGCTCTTTGCCATCTGCTGGCAGACGGCAAAGCATGCAGCCTTTGCCATCTGCTGGCAGATGGCAAAGTATTCTGTTAGCCTTCTAACGGGGCTAACCCCGTTAAGAGGCTTTGCCATCTGCCAGCAGATGGCAAAGCCACGTGCTCTTTGCGATCGACCAGCCAGACGACAAAGAAGCCTTTACCGACAGGGTTTCAGACAAACTGTTTGCCATCTGCTGGCAGATGGCAAAGCCTTTGCCATCCGCCGACCATGCCTTTGCCATCTGCCATGGTCAAAGAAGCCTTTACCGGCAGGGTTTCAGACAAACTGTTTGCCATCTGCATGGCAGATGGCAAAGTGCCAGATTCTAGTAGTGATATTTTCAAGAGTTATAACATTGGTCCCTATATGCCCCGGTAAGGTGATGTCATGCCTAGCACACCTGACCAGAGGACCTAGTGTTATAGTTTCCCTTTTAACAAGGTTAATCATTTTTCCATGAGGAAATTGAATGCCTTGTTTAATAAGTTTATCCTAATGGATCCTTTGTGTATCCAAAGTCTGATCTTTGCTTGAAGACCATGCCAATGCTATCCCGAAGCATGTCTGTGGTACTCCGATTTTCAATAAGAGCATTTGAAGCAAAATGCTAAATTCTCTTTATCAATTATTCAAACACTGTTGTTTGGGTAATGTCATGAAATTCCTCTTCCCTTACCGAAATGGTTTTCTACTTTCTATCCTATCATGGATATCATGCTCTGCTTAGCCTTGGGAAGGATATACCCCTGAAATATGTGTTTAAACACATTTTCCTTTCCATTGTTCTATTTAATCTGATGATCACCTTTTCCTTTCCATTATTTTGTTTAATCTTTCTTGTGATCTATATGACCTAAGCAGTAATAATTCACTGCTTATGTAAACACCTTGGTGTACTACTCTGTCAATAAGACCCTGTTACTATTGTTGATAACATTCCGGTAGCCACCGATGGATGAGAACCTTGCCTATTGGTCCGCCTCGTTCAACGAGCAGGAAAATGTTCTCTTCATCCCTCGCCCTTGGTACCAACGTCGTTGCCAACATAAATGGCAGGCTATCCTCTGACATACCTTACTATCGTGACCGCACAAGATGTCAGCACCCTTTCTACTTTTAACCCACATGGTGGGCCCATAACCCACAGTTCCACAGGATCGAAACCTGACTCTCCTGTACACCCTGTTGTCAAAGTTATTCCTCGCGCTTGACTTTGTATGTAATTCACGGGCCACCTGCCTGTTGATCTATTCTGGTATCAGATGCAATGCTTATTCACATTGCTCTAAACCCCTTCAACACTTCGTTTCAGGCATCAAAAAATTGCCTGCCCCACTCGAAACTTCCCATGATACCTCCTTACTTTGCTCTCGATATTTTCTTAAGTTTCATTTCGAGAGTTACTTCTGCCACCTTCCTCGATGTTATCGACCAGATAGTCGACCTTGCAGAGGTCCGTTCTCTCGGAATACCCCATTTATTCTTTCGTAAGTACGATGGAGTTCCCAAAGAAAGGGCGATAACTTCATCATGATGCATTGATGCATAGGAATGAAGACATCAACACTATGGATCGACCTCTTCAAGAAGAGCAACCAAGGCCGATAAGATTCGTTAGAATTTCGTAACCAGACCTTTCCCCCTTATCCCACCTCTTAAATCTCGGGACGAGATTTTTTGTAGTGGAGGAGAATTGTGATGCCCGGATAATTAAGCTACAGTGAACCCCTACTAATGATGCCATGTCACCATTGTTACTGTCACTAAACTCACTTTGATTCAAATCGCATTCGAGTTCAAAATTCAAAATCAAGTCGAACGGTAAAAGATTTCAAATATTAAAACTAAAATGTTCGGATTGTGCCAAATAATGCATAGGTAATTATGGTGAAGAAACCACACTTCTGTAAAGTATTCAATTGCATTTTAATATGTAAAACAACGGCAAAACTATTATTTAAATGCTCTTAAAATAATAAACAAATACAAACTAATGTATTTAACGTGTCAAAATATTTGTGGCAGAGGCATAATTACATATACTAAATTAGGTACAACTTTTGTATTTTACTAAAACTAAAATAAATAGAAACTATGATAAAACAGAAAAGAAATAAAATAAGTAAAAGGAAAAGGTATAGCAAAAGGCAAAACAAACAATAAATAAAAGGCCCCTGTTTCCCCCTGGGCCTTAGCCCACAGGGGCTGACCCAGGCAGGCCGACCCACCTACTCCCGCCTCCACTTTCCTCTGTTCACAGAACAGAGGCGTGGCACACATCCATGGCGCCCTGGCCATGGATGGCCTCCACGTCGCCCCTCCTTGGCATATAAATACGCCCAACCGAAACCCTAGCATGTGCTCGTCCGATCCCCTCTCGATCCCCCTTCGCCCCTCTCCTCCTTGGCTCGAAATCGAGCTCGGGCTCGATGCGGCGACTGCGTTCGCCGTTGTCATTACCGCGGCCACCGTCATCGCCCTCGCGTGGGAAGACGTCTACGAGATCTGCAACTGTCGTCTTCTTCTTCCCCATGCACCAAATCGAGCCAAGGCGGCCCGTACGCCCGCCATCACCGACGTCTTCACCGCGTACATCGCCGTCCTCTGCCGTCATTTGCCGCTACTCCAGTCCGTCCCCGGCCACCCCGACCACGTCCCCGACTTCACTGTGAGCTCCTCCTCCTTTTCCCCTATCTTGCCCCCTCAATTCGTCGCTGTAGGCCGCCACCACCATCGCGCCCGTAGCTTATTTTGCACCCGAGGTCCTTGCCGCTGCGCTTGCTGTTGCTCATGCCACTGCAACTCTTGTGCTAATGCTGCTCTGCTTTGCTGCTTGTTGCCGGCTCCATTACTGCCACTGCCAGACGGGCCCCGCATGCCTGCATCTGCCGGCGCCGGCCCGCTCGCCGCTGTGCCCAGGCTGTGCCGTCGCTGCACCCTTGCCCGCGTCCGCGCCCGTTACCACGCTGCGTCGCACACTCACCGTGCCCCTTCCGCCCTCTGCTCTTCCCGCATGCGCCTGCGACCCGCTGGACGAGCCCACGCTCGGGCCCCTTCTCGTTGCCGCTCGCCACTGCTGTTTGCTGCCCGCACCCGCGTCCGCCGCTTCTCCCTCAGGTTCTGCCGCTTTCGCCCACCGCTGGCCCGTTGCCGGTGGCATGGCTCCGCCGCGTCCTGGGCCCGTCCACGCAACCCCACGCCGAGGTTCCCGCGGCCGGCCTGCCGAGCGCCATGGCCGCCGCGCGGGGGCGCACGTGTGCTTACCTGCTGAGGCCATGGCCGACCCTTGTTTGGCTTAGATGCTAACCCCCACTAACATCTAGGCCCCGCCCCACTAACTAAATAAGTTAACTAAATTAAATTACCTCCTGTGTATGACGTGTGGGCCCTTTCATTTAACTACATAGTTAAAATAAGTCTATTATAAATATGTGACACTGATAGGAGGGTCCCATGAGGCCTAGTTGACTGGTCAAACTGCTGACTGGGCAACCCCAGTCAATGACACGTGGGTCCCGGTTGACTCTTTTGACCAGTCAACTGGTCAACAATTGGCTTGCTGACTCAACACTCCCCTGGCCCACTGTCATGCACTCTGGCTAGAGTAACACTAGGTGACAGAAGAATATTCTGTTTTAATTCGAATTAAAATAAATTAAGAAAATGTTTAAATCTTTGAAAAATCGTAGAAAAAAATTCGTAACTCGGATGAAAATGTTTTCTACATGAAAGTTGCTCAAAACGAAGAGACGCATCCGAATACGCAGTCCGTTTGTCTGCTGCACGTCCCTATCGTAGCAAACATGCAACAACCCCCCCGTTCATCTGTCCGAAAACACGAAACATCGGGAATATTTCCTGGATGCCCCCCCCCTTCGCTGGTATCGCCTATCCCTACGTTGGGTCACCCCTAGCACAACGTATTGCCGCGTCTTGCTTTGTGTTACATTTGATTGCTCTGTTATTTATTGTGTTCCCCCTCCGTTACTTCTTTCCGGTAGACTCCGAGACTGCTGCTGATGTCCGTGTGTTCGACTGCATTGAAGATGACCCCTCCTTCTTTCCAGAGCAACCAGGCAAGCCCCCCCCTTTGATCACCAGATATCGCCTATTCCTTCTCTCTACTGCTTGCATTAGAGTAGTGTAGCATGTTACTGCTTTCGGTTAATCCTATTCTGCTGCATAGCTTGTCATTTTTGCTACAGTTGTTACCCTTACCTGCAATCCTAAATGCTTAGTATAGGATGCTAGTATTCTATCAGTGGCCCTACACTCTTGTCCGTCTGCCATGTTATACTGCTGGGCCGTCACTTCGGGAGGTGATCACGAGCATATGTTATATACTTTATACTGTTACATTACTTATGATATCTTTGTCGGAGATCGGGAAGGGGCGGTGGCTCCATCCCGGTAGAGGTGGGCCTGGGTTCCCGGCCCCCGATCGTTACTTTGTGGCGGAGCGACAGGCAGGTTGAGACCACCTAGGAGAGAGGTGGGCCTGGCCTCGGTCGGCGTCATGCGGTTACTTCAAAATAACACGCTTAACGAGATCTTGGTATTTGATGCGAGTTCCGCCACCGGCCTATATGCACTAACCAACCACGCGGGAACAGCTTATGGGCACTCGACGCCGTGGTATCACCAAGCCTTCTTGATGTCGGCGATCGAGCGCGCGCTACCGGATTGGACCGTAAGCCTGCGCTTGTATTAAGGGGGCTAGGTCTGCTTCCGGCAGCGTTCGCAACGTGCAGGTGTGCAATGGGCGATTGGCCCAGACCCCTGCGTGCATAGGATTTAGACCGGTGTGCTGACCTCTTTGTTGTGCCTAGGTGGGGCTGCGACGTGTTGATCTTCTGAGCCGGGCATGACCCTGGAAAGTGTGTCCGGCCAAATGGGATCGAGCGTGTTGGGTTATGTGGTGCACCCCTGCAGGGAAGTTTATCTATTCGAATAGCCGTGTCCCTCGGTAAAAGGACGACCCGGAGTTGTACCTTGACCTTATGACAACTAGAACCGAATACTTAATAAAACACACCCTTCCAAGTGCCAAATATAACCCGGTGATCGCTCTCTAATAGGGCGACGAGGAGGGGATCGCCGGGTAGGATTATGCTATACGATGATACTTGGTGAACTTACCATCTACTCTCTTCTAAATGCTGCAAGATGGAGGCTGCCAGAAGCGTAGTCTTTGACAGGACTAGCTATCCCCCTCTTATTCTGGCAGTCTGCAGTTCAGTCCATCGATATGGACCTTTACACATATACCCATGCATATGTAGTGTAGCTCCTTGCTTGCGAGTACTTTGGATGAGTACTCACGGTTGCTCTTCTCCCTCTTTTCCCCTTTTCCCTTCTACCTGGTTGTTGCAACCAGATGCTGGAGCCCAGGAGCCAGATGCCACCGTCGATGACGACTCGTACTACATCGTAGGTGCCTACTACTACGTGCAGGCCGCTGACGATGACCAGGAGTAGTTTAGGAGGATCCCAGGCAGGAGGCCTGCGCCTCTTTTGATCTGTATCCCAGTTTGTGCTAGCCATCTTATGGCATCTTTTTTAACTTATGTTTGTACTCAGATATTGTTGCTTCCGCTGACTCGTCTATGATCGAGCACTTGTATTCGAGCCCTCGAGGCCCCTGGCTTGTATTATGATCCTTGTATGACTTATTTTATTTTTAGAGTTGTGTTGTGATATCTTCCCGTGAGTCCACGATCTTGATCGGTACGTTTGCATGTATGATTAGTGTGCGATTGAATCGGGGCGTCACATTGACTAGGAGGCGGCGCCTCTTTCCTTCCTCCCTCTCTCCCCCTTCCTTCTCTCCTAGTCCAACTAGGGAAGGGGGGAATCCTACTCCCGGTGGGAGTAGGACTCCTCCAAGGCACGCCATAGAGGGCCGGCCCTCCCCCTCCTTCACTCCTTTATATACGGGGGAGGGGGCAACCCATAGACACAAGTTGATCTCTTAGCCGTGTGCGGTGCCCCCCTCCACAGATTTCCACCTCGGTCATATCGTCGCAGTGCTTAGGCGAAGCCCTGCGCCGGTAACTTCATCATCACTGTCATCACGCCGTCGTGCTGACGAAGCTCTCCCTCGACACTCAGCTGGATCAAGAGTTTGTGGGACGTCCCCGAGCCGAACATGTGCAGATTGATGCCATACTTTTGATACTAGGATCAGTCGGATCATGGAGACGTACGACTACATCAACCGCGTTTTCATAACGCTTCCACTTACGGTCTACGAGGGTACGTGGACTACACTCTCCCCTCTCGTTGCTATGCATCACCATGATAGATCTTGCGTGTGCGTAGGAATTTTTTTGAAATTACTGCATTCCCCGACAGTGGCATCCGAGCCAGGTCTATGCGTAGATGTTATATGCATGAGTAGAACACAAAGAGTTGTGGGTGATAATAGTCATACTGCTTACCGGAATGTCATACTTTGATTCGGCGGTATTGTTGGATGAAGCGGCCCAGACCGACATTACGCGTACGCTTACGCGAGGCTGGTTCTACCGACGTGCTTCGCACACAGGTGGTTGGCGGGTGTCAGTTTCTCCAACTTTAGTTGAATCGAGTGTGACTACGCCCGGTCCTTGTTGAAGATTAAAACAGTATACTTGACGAAAAATCATTGTGGTTTTGATTCGTAGGTAAGAACGGTTCTTGCTCAGCCCGTAGCAGCCACGTAAAACTTGCAACAACAAAGTAGAGGACGTCTAACTTGTTTTTGCAGGGCATGTTGTGATGTGATATGGTCAAGACATGATGCTAAATTTTATTGTATGAGATGATCATGTTTTGTAAAAGAGTTATCGGCAACTGGCAGGAGCCATATAGTTTTCGCTTTATTGTATGAAATGCAATCGCCATGTAATTGCTTTACTTTATCACTAAGTGGTAGCGATAGTCGTGGAGGCAATAGTTGGCGAGACGACAACAATGCTTCGATGGAGAACAAGGTGTCAAGCCGGTGACGATGGTGATCATAACGGTGCTTTGGAGATGGAGATCAAAGGCACAAGATGATGATGGCCATATCATATCACTTATATTGATTGCATGTGATGTTTATCCTTTATGCATCTTATTTTGCTTAGATCGACGGTAGCATTATAAGATGATCTCTCACTAAATTTCAAGGTATAAGTGTTCTCCCTGAGTACGCATAGTTGCTACAGTTCATCGTGCCGAGACACCACGTGATGATCGGGTGTGATAAGCTCTACGTTCACATACAACGGGTGCAAGCCAGTTTTGCACATGTAGAATACTCGGGTTAAACTTGACGAGCCTAGCATATGCAGATATGGCCTCGGACACTGAGACCGAAAGGTCGAGCGTGAATCATATAGTAGATATGATCAACATAGTGATGTTCACCATTGAAAACTACTCCATCTCACATGATGATCGGACATGGTTTAGTTGATATGGATCACGTGATCACTTAGATGATTAGAGGGATGTCTATCTAAGTGGGAGTTCTTAAGTAATATGATTAATTCAACTTTAGTTTATCATGAACTTAGTACCTGATAGTATTTTGTATGTCTATGTTGTTGTAGATAGATGGCCCGTGCTGTTGTTCCGTTGAATTTTAATGCGTTCCTAGAGAAAGCTAAGTTGAAAGATGATGGTAGCAATTACACGGACTGGGTCCGTAACCCGAGGATTATCCTCATTTCTGCACAGAAGAATTATGTCCTTGATGCACCGCTAGGTGACGGACCTATTGCAGGAGCAGATGCACACGTTATGAACGTTTGATAAAGCTCGGTATGATGACTACTTAATAGTTTAGTGCACCGTGATTTACGGCTTAGAACCGGTACTTCAGGAATGTTTTGAACGTCACGAAGCATATAAGATGTTCTAAGAGTTGAAATTGGTATTTCATACTCATGCCCGTGTCGAGAGGTATGAGACCTCTAACAGCACTTTGCCTACAAGTTGGAGGAGAATAGCTCAACTAGTGAGCATGTGCTCAGATTGTCTGAGTACTACAATTGCTTGAATCAAGTGGGAGTTAATCTTCCAGATAAGATAGTAATTGACAAAGCTCTCTAGTCACTATCACCAAGTTACTAGAACTTAGTGATGAACTATAATATGCAAGGGATGACAAAAGTAATCCCCAAGCTCTTCGCGATGCTGAAATCGGCGAAGGTACAAATCAAGAAATAACATCAAGTGTTGATGGTTAACAAGATCACTAGTTTCAAAGAAAAGGGAAAAGGGAAAGAAAGAGGAACTTCAAAGAAGAATAGCAAGCAAGTTGCTGCTCCCATGAAGAAGCCCAAAGCTAGACCCAAGCACAGGAACCGAGTGCTTCTGCAAAGGAAATGGTCCTTGGAAGTGGAACTGCCCTAGATACTTGGCGGATAAGAAGGATGGCAAAGTGAACAAAAGTATATTTGATATACATGTTATTGATGTGTACTTTACTAGTGTTTATAGCAACCCCTCAGTATTTGATACTGGTTCAGTTGCTAAGAGTACTAACTCGAAACAGGAGTTGCAAAATAAACAGAGACTAGTTAAGGGCGAGGTGATGATGTGAAGTGGAAGTGATTCCAAGGTTGATAATATCACCATTGCACACTTCCTTTACCTTCAGGATTAGTGTTGAACCTAAAATAAATGTTATTTGGTGTTTACGTTGAGCATAATATGATTGGATCATGTTTATTGCAATACGGTTATTCATTTAAGTCAAAGAATAATTGTTATTACATTTACATGAATAAAACCTTCGAGGTCATACACCCAAGGTGAATGGTTTGTTGAATCTCGATCGTAGTGATACACATATTCATAATATTGATGCCAAAAGATGCAAAGTTGATAATGATAGTGCAACATATTTGTGGCACTGCCGTTTAGGTCATATTGGTGTAAAGCGCATGAAGAAACTCCATGTTGATGGAATTTTGAAATCACTTGATGCTTGCGAACCATGCCTCATGGGCAAGATGACTAAGACTCCGTTCTCTGGAACAATGGAGCGAGCAAATGACTTATTGGAAATAATACATACTGATGTATGCAATCCGATGAGTGTTGAGGCTCGCGGCGAGTATCGTTATTTTCTGACCTTCAAAGATGATTTGAGCAGATATGGATATATCTACTTGACGAAACATAAGTCTAAAACATTTGAAAAGTTCAAAGAATTTCAGAGTGAAGTGGAAAATCATCGTAACAAGAAAATAATTTTCTACGATCTGATCACGGAAACGAATATTTGAGTTACGAGTTTGGTCTTCATTGAAACAATGTGGAATAGTTTCGCAACTCACGCCACCTGGAACACCACAGCGTAATGGTGTATCCGAACGTCATAACCGTACTTTATTAGATATATGGTGCAATCTATGATGTCTCTTACCGAATTAGCACTATCGTTTTGGGGTTATGCATTAGAAACAACTGCATTCAAGTTAAATAGGGCACCATCTAAAAATCCGTTGAGACGACACCGTATGAACTGTGGTTTAGCAAGCTGTTGTTTCTTAAAATTTGGGGTTGCGATGCTTATTGAAAAAGTTTCAACGTGATAAGCTCAAAACCCAAATCGGAGAAGTGCGTCTTCATAGGATACCCAAAAGAAAACTGTTGGGTACACATTCTTTCACAGATCGGAAGGCAAGATCTTTGTTGCTAAAAGTGGATCCTTTCTAGAGAAGGAGTTTCTCTCAAAAGAAGTGAGTGGGAGGAAAGTAGAACTTGATGAGGTAAATGTACCAGCTCCCTTATTGGAAAGTAGTTCATCACATAAATCAGTTCCAGTCATTCTTACACCAATTAGTGAGGAAGCTAATGATGATGATCATGAAACTTCAGATCAAGTTACTACCGAACCTCGTAGGTCAACCAGAGTAAGATCCGCACCAGAATGGTACAGTAATCCTATTCTAGATGTCATGTTACTTGACCATGACAAACCTATGAACTATGAGGAAGCAATGATGAGCCCAGATTCTGCAAAATGGCTTGAGGCCATAAAATCTGAGATAGAATCCATGTATGAGAACAAAGTGCGGACTTTGGTGGACTCGCCCGTTGATAGGCAAGCCATGGAGAATAAATGGATCTTCAAGAGGAAGACGGACGCTGATAGTAGTGTTACTATCTACAAATCTCGAATTGTCACAAAAAGTTTTCGACAAGTTCAAGGTGTTGACTATGATGAGATTTTCTCACTCTTAGCGATGCTTAAGTCTGTCCGAATCATGTTAGCAATTGCCACATTTTATGAAATCTGGGAAATGGATGTCAAGACTGCATTCCTTAATGGATTTCTTAAAGAAGAGTTGTATATGATACAAAAAGAAGGTTTTGTCAATCCTAAAGGTGCTAACAAAGTGTGCAAGCTCCAGTGATCCATCTATGGACTGGTGCAAGCATCTCGGAGTTGGAATATACGCTTTGATAGTGTGATCAAAGCATATGGTTTTATACAGACTTTTTGAGAAGCCTGTATTTACAAGAAAGTGAGTGGGAGCACTACAACATTTCTGATAAGTATATGTTAATGACATATTGTTGATCGGAAATAGTGTAAAAAATTTCAGGAAAGCATAAAGGAGTGTTTGAAATGAGTTTTTCAAAGAAAGACCTTGGTGAAGCTTCTTACATATTGAGCATCAAGATCTGTAGAGATAGAACAAGACACTTGACCCATCCGTTAATCAAAGATGGTTAAGTTTCCTAGCCATGGACAAAGAGTTGTCATTTGATCAACGGGTCACATCATTAGAGAACGATGTGATTGACTTGACCCATCTGTTAGCTTAGCACGATGATCGTTTAGTTTGTTGCTATTGCTTTCTTCATAACTTATACATGTTCCTATGACTATGAGATTATGCAACTCCCGAATACCAGAGGAACACTTAGTGTGCTATCAAACGTCACAACGTAACTGGGTGACTATAAAGATGCTCTACAGGTGTCTCCAATGGTGTTTGTTGAGTTGGCATAGATCGAGATTAGGATTTGTCACTCCGAGTATCGGAAAGGTATCTTTGGGCCCTCTCGGTAATGCACATCACTATAAGCCTTGCAAGCATTGTGACTAATGAGTTAGTTACGGGATGATACATTATGGAACAAGTAAAGAGACTTGCCGGTAACGAGATTGAACTAGGTATGATGATATCGACAATCGAATCTTGCCATCTTGGGCAAGTAAGATACCGATGACAAAGGGAACAACGTATGTTGTTATGCAGTTTGACCGATAAAGATCTTCATAGAATATGTAGGAACCAATATGAGCATCCAAGTTCCGCTATTGGTTATTGACCGGAGATGAGTCTCGGTCATGTCTACATAGTTCTCGAACCCGTAGGGTCTGCACGCTTAACATTCACTGACGATCGGTATTATGAGTTTATGTGTTCTGATGTACCGAAGGTTGTTCAGAGTCCCGAATATGATCAAGGACATGACGAGGAATCTCGAAATGGTTGAGACATAAAGATTGATATATTGTATGACTATGTTTGGACATCGGAATGGTTCCGGGTGAGTTCGTGCATATGCCGGAGTACCGGGGGGGGGGGGGGGTTATCGGAACCCCCCGGGGAGTATATGGGCCCTAATGGGCTTTAGTGGAGAGAGAGGGGCGGCCAGGGCAGGCCGCCCCTCCCCCTCTGGTCCGAATTGGACTAGGAAGGGGGGAGGCGGCGCCCCCCTTTCCTTCCTCCCTCTCTCCCCTTCCTTCTCTCCTAGTCCAACTAGGGAAGGGGGGAATCCTACGCCCGGTGGGAGTAGGACTCCTCCAGGGCGCGCCATAGAGGGCCGGCCCTCCCCCCTCCTCTACTCCTTTATATACGGGGGAGGGGGCACCCCATAGACACAAGTTGATCTCTTAGCCGTGTGCGGTGCCCCCCTTCACAGATTTCCACCTCGGTCATATCGTCGCAGTGCTTAGGCGAAGCCCTGCGCCAGTAACTTCATCATCACCATCATCACGCCGTCGTGCTAACGAAGCTCTCCATCGACACTCAGCTGGATCGAGAGTTCGTGGGACGTCACCGAGCCAAACGTGTGCAGATCGCGGAGTTGCCGTACTTTCGGTACTAGGATCGGTCAAATCGTGAAGACGTACGACTAGATCAACCACTTTGTCATAACGCTTCTACTTACAGTCTACGAGGGTACATGGACTACATTCTGCCCTATCATTGCTACGCATCACCATGATCGATCTTGTGTGTGCGTAGTAATTTTTTTGAAATTACTGCGTTCCCCAACAATAAAACTTGCAATGGCGTTCACAAAATATGACGAAGGGTTTCACTATTTATACAGATTGTGGCGGTGAAGGGAGGCAAAGAAGGTTCACGTGGCTCAACATGCCCTGTCGGCGCGCCCTAGGGCTAGGGCACACCATGTGATGGCTCGAGAATTTATGATTATTTACAAGGAGTTTTCATTTGGTTTTCACTAGATTTTGTTATTTATTGCTTATTTCTAAAGCTAATCCAGGAGAGAGAATATGTTTTTCCATTGTTTCGAAGGAAATAGTATATATGAAAGGAAACCAAAACGAATTACTGCAAATCAAGCCAAATGGAGCAACTTCCATGTTGGTAGTTTTGTCACTTGATGCATGAGAGCGCAAAACAACCTTTCATACGAGCGTGGGGGCTCGCATGGCCGGTCGTATGAAGTGTCAGGGGAACCCTCTCACCTATGCAATACACTTTCGTAGAGGGAGGACACATATTGGAGAGACCTAACCGCCCCGCCGCCACCACATCCAAAACAGAGGGAGAAGAGATCCGAAGAAGAGGAACCACCGGAGGTCCTTCTAGTTTTGTTCCTCCATCTCCATACTCATATTCATTTCACCTTCACCATTGTAAGATGAATTTTGAGTTGTAAGATCAGGGTCTAAACTCTATTCATACACACGTGGAGATTGAGACTTGTTTAATCATTCATCTTATTGTGGATCTTCATGGTATTATCGATATGATTTTCTTGGGTTTACTATCTGAGATGATTGGCTATTCTATTTTAATTTGTGAGTAATTTCCCCTAGGAGTGGGAGATGTAGGTGAGTGGTAAGATTCATCTGTGCCTATTCTATATGTTATCATTCATGTTTGTAGTCTTATGATTTGTCTAGAAGTTGTTATTCTGTGGTGAACTATATGTGTGTTGTCCAATTTAAGGGCCCATGCTGTCGGCGTTCTGGGAACGGGGGTACCCAGACTTGCCTGCCTGCGGTCTGCGGCGTGGCTCAAGGGGTGGCCCAGTATGACCCATCTTCATCAGCACAAGCTCAAGACCCTCGCGAGGGGTCAAGCCTCGCGGGGCGGACGACAGGAAGCTTCCTTGGGCACGACCTCGCCAGGCTGGCTCGCGAGGAGGCGGAGAGATCAAGGCGGGGTACCTCACGAGGTGCCCACGACGCAAGCCCTGACGACCAAGGGCGCCAGGCGGGCGCCAGCCCGTGTAGTGTCCTCATTTACTCTTTGGTGCAAAGGGGGCAAGCGCAGGCGAGAGCATCAAGCAAAGGCACCTGTTTCGGTGCAACAAGACCAAGACCGTCGCAACGGCAGGAAGGAGGTCATCATGGAGCCCAAGCCGGCGTCACCACCAGAGCCTTTGACAGGTGAGGACCAACTTTAGACAGGATAAGTGTACTAGATGTTCCCCTTCAAAATGGCCAATTGTTGGCGCCCTTCCCGCTCAATATTTGGGAAGAGGCCCAGGGCCCTTGCCTATAAGTAGAGCTAGCCACCACAGTAGTAGAGGGGGATGAGAAGAGGGGAGAGGATCCAGACATCTCACCTCATCTTAGCTTGATCCAATCCGATCGAGAGCCTAGCCACAAGAACACCTCACCCTCGCGAGGCTGTTCTTCCTTGTATTGTTGATCATCAGCCCAAGAGGCAATCCACCACACCAAACACTGGAGTAGGGTGTTACTCCACAATGGTGGCCCGAACCAGTATAAACCTTGTGTCTCTTGTGTTGTTCCTTTGGTAGTTTAGATCCTAGCGAGGCGACGAGGCGCAGGTAGGTAGGGGGTGAGATCTCCATGTGCACCCCAGAGTTCGAACCTAGAGGGTCTGCCGGAACCCGAAATCCGACACATGCAGCATGATCTCTATTACAGTATATGTGGATTGCACTAGCCCTTTCCATCAATTCGGGACTTCTGGTTGCATTGACTAGTGCATGAAGCTTAACATGTATCAGAGCTAAGGTCTTGAGTTCAAGTCCTGACTTTTGCAATTTAATAAAAATTGCTGGTAGCCCCCCTTTGTGTCCACGTGGTGGCCTATTGAGTCATACATGAGTTCTGCGCGTCGTCGCTCTCTACCGGTTGCACGTTTTGACTTGTCTTCACCGTCACATGTGAGAGGGGGTGTTATAGTATATGTTGATTGCACTAGCCCTTTCCATCAGTTCAGACTTTTGGTTGCGTTGGCTAGTGCATGTAGCTTAAAAATCTCAAGCCCTACACAGGTAACACATATTGTTTAGGAAATTTGTGACCTCTAACATGACAGGTGGAGACATCTGCGAGGACCGAAGACAATATGAGCTAACGATGAACCATTGAGCTTAATGCATGGTCTGGTTTAACGACCTTGATTTTTGTATAATCCCATGATGAGGAGTTCCATAACCCTGGGGTGATCCACTTACTGAACAAGCAAAACAAATACTAAAGTGGTGATACAAGGTAACTGGTATTACTGTTGCACTGGCACACTTGATGTACACCATGATCTCAAGTCTCTTCACGCCTAACTCTTCATTATAGGAAAAACACTTTTACTTTCAGTTTTATTTGTGTTCTTTGCTCTCAGACCATTATTACTCTCGCTGCAACCAACTCATCATATTCACCGTTCTGGTTTATTTTGCCTCTTGAACACTAACGGCTTCTGCAGAATCACAAGCAGTTACTTCACATAAGAACTATGAAAATTTGTGTGACACAGAAACATTACTCTACTCCGCTCTTTGTTGGGATGATTACTATTGGGATACTTACACAAAAGCGCTACACTACCATGTATGTATTTGATACGTCTCCAACATATCTATAATTTTTTATTGATACATGCTAATATATTACCCCGTTCATCCGGGAAAGGCTGTCACCGACGACAATTTATGAAACCCCCCTTTGATTTAATCCGACAAAGGACGCAGCCCGCACTGCGTCCCCCCATCCTCCTGCTACTTGTGAGCTGCGTTGGGATTTCCCCAAAGTGGACAGGATGATGAAGTACCGTAGATATAATTATTTCCCTTAGTTATAAAACCAAGGTTATCAATCCAATAGGATAAAAGCAACACTATGTAAACATCACCTACACACAAACAACAAATACTTGCAACCCAACGCGTAGAGGGGTTGTCAATCCCTCAATGATTATGAGCAAGATTAAATTGTATAGGTTTTGATGGATAGATCTAACTAAAGTAAAACATAAAATAAATAAAATAAAATTGCAGAAAGATATTTTTTGTTTTAATATATGATATAAAATAGACCTGGGGGGCATAGTTTTTGAAAGAGCATGGTGCCCCATGTGTGGTTTTGGTAATTGATGACATTCTCTATGGACTAATGGTTGCCTTGAGTTATATCCGTAGGATTTTTCCATAGGCATTTCTTGAAGTCCATTTGTTGGTTTGAAGGAGTTTATGTGTTGACCAAGGTTCTATTCAAGGAATTATCCAAAGATTGATCATAGAGAAGAAATGATACAAGGTTGATCAAGACTAAGTCAAAGAGTGAATCAAGTTGATCGACACACAAAGCGTACAAGATGTACCGAGAGGGATCAAATGATCCCATGGTATAGGATGTTTCCATGGGCTTGTGTCAAGAGGAAGATCTCATACGACCCATGGAGGATGACATCAAGTGGTGATTGTCATCAAGATTGCGGTGTGCAAATTCAAGTGGAGCATAACGAAGAGATCTTGCTTGAAGCTTGCTGATACGTCTCCGGTGTATCTATAATTTATGAAGTATTCATGTCATATTTACACAAATTTTATATGATTTGATTGGAACTAACCTAGACTGACGTTGTTTTCGGCAAAACTACTGTGGTGTCTTTTTTTGTGCAGAAATAAAAGTTCTCGGAATGGGCTGAAAAATTTATGGTGAATTTTTTATGGACCAAAAGAGAACCTGGAAGCAAAAGAGTTGGACCAGAAGAGTCCCGAGGCGACGACAAGGTAGGGGCGCCCCCCCCGGAGGGTGCTCTTACCTTGTCGCTGCCTCGTGGACCCCCCTTGATGTGAGACCGATGCCAAAAGTTCTAATAAATACCGAAACCCCCAGAAATAAACCTAGATCGGAAGTTTCACAGCCGCAAGCCTCTGTAGCCACGAAAATCAATCTAGGCCCTCTCCGGCACCCTGCCGGAGGGGGCCATCATCACCGGAGGCCATGGAGGAGGAAGACGGAAGGGGCCATCATCCCCATGGAGGCCATGCACCAGAGGGAGAACCTCTCCCCATCTAGGGGGAGGCCATGGAGGAGGAAGCACAAGGGGGAGACTCTCTCCCCCTCTCTCTCGGTGGCGCCAGAGTGCCATCGGGGGAACCATCGCCGCGGCGATCGTCTTAATCAACACCATCTTCATCAACACCACCATCTTCATCACCTTCCTCATCTCTTTTCGGTGGTCCACTCTCCCGCATCCCGCAGTAATCACCTAATTGAACATGGTGCTTTATGCCACATATTATGATCCAATGATGTGTTGCCATCCTATGATGTTTTGAGTAGATTTCCTTTGTATTTTGGGTTGATTGATGATCTAGATTGGTTTGAGTTGTATGTTTTTTGGTGCTGTCCTATGGTGCCTTCTGTGCCGCGCACACGTGAAGGATTCCCGCTGTATGGTGTTGCAATACGTTCATGATTCGCTTATAGTGGGTTGTGTGGCACCCCGGCTCAGAGAAACCGGAACGCCTCGTATTCCAGCCCAGAGATCGAGGAGAAGTCTCTGGAATACGGCACTGCTTGGCATAGAACAAATTAGCTCTTATTATGAGAATAATAATTACATGGGTCTGATGTTACAATGATCACATCAGCATGGCGACACTATGCCTGCGATACTACACTTGCTCTAAGCTAGCAGCGGAACAACTCGTAGCAGCGGAATAACGACGAAGGTGGTGAACTCCACGCCGCAGGGACTCTGGCTCGGACACGATCTAGCTCGCACGAACGGAAACCATGAAAAGCAATCAAGCAATCACGACATCACCTGCAATCTGGCATGACACGCCAAGTCAGTACATTGAATGTACTTGCAAGCTCACAACAACCATAAACATCAAGGCAAGACAATAACATAGCATTAACAGGTTAATTAATTAACAACTACCATGATGAAGCAACTACTAAGCATGAGATGAAACTAATACAATGCTGATAAATCACCATCTCAGATCTCCATAACCATATGTCTCTTGGCTAACCAGCCAAGCAATATACCATCTCGATCAACTCATGATCAAAAGCACACGGTGATCTTTCCGGAGATCACTACCATGACCAACACTTGGTCTCAAACTATGATCTTTCTGGCGATCACAACCATGACCAACACTTGGTCTCCAACATCATCATCAACATCCTGCCAAACTGTTACTGCTCACAATATATCATCATATAAATCACCTATAAGTCATTCCGTCATGTGAGTGTTGATTGAACGATGTGACCTAGTACGAACCCATGCCCATGACCGAGGACGCGGCTATCGATAGATTAAACACACACACTCTGCAGAGGTAGCACACTTTACCCACACCATGGAACCCATGGCCTCGCACTCCCATTCGGGTGGACCAACGGCGTTCCGACAAAACCGATCTACTGCCATGACACTCTCCCGGCCACTCCGACCCACTCCCAACTGGGCTAGTCCTGGGTGGCCCCGTGTCTACCAAAGACACAACGACCACCGTCGTGGCCAAAACGTCTTATACGGCCATTTTGCATCATGCTTTTATATCGATATTTATTGCATTATGGGCTGTTATTACACATTATGTCACAATACTTATGCCTATTCTTTCTTATTTTACAAGGTTTACATAAGGAGGGAGAATGCTTAAATTTGGAATTACAATGGAAAAGGAGCAAATATTAGAGACCTATTCTGCACAACTCCAAAAGTACTGAAACTCCACGAAAGTCATTTTTGGAAATAATAAAAAATATTGAGCGGAAGAAGTTCATCAGAGGGGGGCCCACCTAGCCACGAGGGTGGGGGCGCGCCCCCCTGTCTCGTGCCCCCCCTGTTGGCTCTCCGATGGCCATCTTCTACTATATGAGGTCTTTCGGCGAGGAAAAATCATAACCAACCTTCGGGACGAGACTCACCGCCACGAGGCTGAACCTTAGCGGAAGCAATCTAGGGCTCGGCAGAGCTGCTCGGGGACACTTCCCTCTGGGAGGGAAATCATCACCATCGTCATCACCAACGCCTCCTCTCATCGGGAGAGGCCAATCTTCATCAACATCTTCACCAAAGACCATCTCATCTCAAAACCCTAGTTCATCTCTTGTATCCAATTCTTGTCTCTAAGTCCGGATTGGTACTAGTAGGTTGCTAGTAGTGTTGATTACTCCTTGTAGTTGATGCTAGTTGGTTTATTTGGTGGTAGATCATATGTTCAGATCCTTTATGCATATTAATACCCCTCGATTATGAACATGAATATGCTTTGTGAGTAGTTACGTTTGTTCACGAGGACATGGGAGAAGTCTTGCTATTAGTAGTCATGTGAATTTGGTATTAGATTCGATATTTTGATGAGATGTATGTTGTCTAGCCTCTAGTGGTGTTATGTGAACGTCGACTACATAACACTTCACCATTATTTGGGCCTAGAGGAAGGCATTGGGAAGTAATAAGTAGATGGTGGGTTGCTAGAGTGATGTAAGCTTAAACCCTAGTTTATGCGTTGCCGTAAGGGCTGATTTGGACCCATATGTTTCATGCTATGGTTAGGTTTACCTTAATACTTTTGTTGTAGTTGCGGATGCTTGCAATAGAGGTTAATCATAAGTGGGATGCTTGTTCAAGTAAGAACAGCACCCAAGCACCGGTCCACCCACATATCAAATTATCAAAGTACCGAACGCGAATCATATGAACGTGATGAAAACCAGCTTGACGATATTCCCATGTGTCCTCGGGAGCGCTTTTCCTTATATAAGAGTTTGTCTAGGCTTGTCCTTTGCTACAAAAAGGATTGGGACACCTTGCTGCACTTTATTTACTTTTGTTACTTGTTGCTCGTTACAAATTATCTTATCACAAAACTATCTGTTACCACTTATTTCAAGATTACTTGCAGAGAATACCTTGCTGAAAACCGCTTATCATTTCCTTCTGCTCCTCGTTGGGTTCGACACTCTTACTTATCGAAAGGACTACGATAGATCCCCTATACTTGTGGGTCATCAACGTCCCTCACGGGGACCGGATCCATAACAATAACAACGGACACACAAGGTTATGTCTGCTTACCGGGCCAGGGTAAGCATGCCCATAACCTTCCCTAGTTGGAGGCACCAACGAGAGGCACGGCAATAGACTGCATTAGGGCCTTCCCATAAAAGGAAAATGTGGTTGCACTGGAAAAAGCCCAGTTCGGTGGCACCTGACCAACTTAATGACGGAAGTTAACCCCAAAATATAGTAGTAATGACTGATACTCCGATATCATCTATCAACCTATAAACCAAGTCATAGCAATATCCAACAAATAATCCAAGCATAATCTCATCATCTCAAAATACTCCAAGGGTAGCACAACACTACTGTCATGATGAATCCGAAAACAATAATCCTACTACTCCAATAACAAGAATAAAGCTATTCGGCTAAGATCCACATGTAAACATCATCTCCAAAAATAATACTCCAAGCAACAGAACATCAACTAGCATCATGAAAATAATCATACTAACCACTAATAGTCCAAAGGCAGCATGATATCCAAAGTAATACTCCAAAATAATAATAACAAATACCATCATGGAAATAAACATAATAGCCACTAAGAATCCAAAGGCACATGTCATCCACGTAATCATCGAAATATTAATCCTAGAACTCCAAGCAATATCATGGCAATATCTAGATCAAACAATACTCTGAGAAATGCCATGAAAAAAAAATACATAGCTAACACAATATTTTAAACAAGTTCTAATAAAGAAACAATGTCACTGCATTGCAATAATGCAAATGGAGGGTGTGGCTTGCCTGGGGTGGAAGAAATCACCGGGAGAAAATGCGAGAAGCTCGCGGAACGAATCATCGAAAAACGTTCATTGTCCGAGGGGGCTGATTAAGGGCAGGGGCAAAATGGTCATTTTAAGAATGTCAAAACATGGTGAAAATGACACCAACAGAACGGGCTCAACTAAATAAAGAAGTGGGCTTTGGAATCACCAGATTTGGAGTGGGAGTAAAAAGATATAAGGGTTTTTCTACCAGGGACCTCTTTGTAAAGAAAAACTTCACAATTTGGGCCTGGACAGTAAAACAGAAAGCGCAATGAGCGAAATACGCTTACACTGAACTAAAAATGTAATCTGCGCTGAAGAAGAAACAAAACGCGCTTTCGGTGGAGGAAAACGTATTCGCCAGAATATGCTTTCACTTATCCTCCTCAGCAGTTTGGGTCAACGCGGGTACTTACAAGCGGGGCCCGCCACTTATCCACGTGGATAGGGCGGGGTCAGCGCCGGAGTGGCTGCCAGGTGGGGTCGGGGAAAGGAGGGGGCCTGCCTGGCCTCGTCTCCTTCCCTTACCTCCCGCCGCATGGCTGAAGGCAGAGGACCGCGGGCCGCCGGCGCCTGCTCCGGCGACTGAGACGTCTCGGCGAGGCCCAAAGACACTGCGAGATCGTGAAGACGAGCTGCTCCCGCCTGGAGCAGAATCAGGCGCCGGGGAGGGGTGGAGCACGAGATAGCCGCAGTGGCAGAGAGCAACAGCGGCGACAAAGGTTGGGGGCGCGCAGCCTGGGGTACTCCGGCTAGAGGGTGGAGTGGCGGAGAGGTTCACCGGAGCATGGGGAAGACTCTGGTGGCTACAGAAAGGAGGGGGAGGGCTCGACTCGCTCGGATTTAGGCCCGAGGGGACGGCGGCCATGGCGGGGAGGGGAGGGCAGGAGAGCTCCTCGAGCTCAAACGATGGGCTGGGGAGGCGTAGTGGAGCGAGTGGAGGCTGGTGAGGTGCTCGGGAGGGCTCGGGGATGGCTATTTATAGCCGGGCGAGGGACATGGGCTCGGGTGCCGCCGGGCACGTCCGGCCGAGGCTCTGGCCACGGCCAGCGAGCACGGGAGGGTGCGGGAACACGACGAGCTATTGATTCAGAGCTCACGGAGGGGTAGACGACGCCGGGGAGCAGAGGAAGAAGCCGAGCACCATTAAGACATGTCGGGGCACTATGCTCCCGTGGACGAGCGTCGGCGAGGATCGTTGAGGAAGCTGCCGGAGGGGGAGAGGGGTCCAGGGGGATGGCATCGATGCAGGCTAGCTGTTGGACACGCTTAACTTGGCCAAGGCAGCATTTAGAGGAGGAGGGGCCGAAGCACAAACAGCCACTGGGCGCGGCCACTTTACACAGAGCGCGTGCACAGTGATGCCATTAACGTGGTCACCGCGTGCACTGGCATGTAGCAGGGGAGATGGGCTTGAGCATGTTGTCTAGTGGTAAGTTCATCTAGTGTAGGTTTCAACTCCGGTGGTAGCTCGGTTAAAACTGATCTGGTTAACTGGTAAGAACCCTCTGAAGTTTACTGCAGTAAACTTGGGTGAGCACTAGTGATCAACAGGAAGGGTTTTGGATCCAATGGAGTTGTCTGCGAGGTTGAGGTAAAGAAGGACTTTCATCCTGGTAACTATGAGAAGATTTGGATCAAGGTTTAACATAGTTACTTTGCAACTGACCCAAATGGTCCAGAAACTTGATCAGGAAGGTGCACTCACATGGAGTGTCAAATTGAGCTCAAATTGGGCAAGGCAGAGTCATCTGATCCTATGAAGATGCTCAAAAAGTCTCATACCAATTGGCCAAGCCAAACTGGTACTTGCTTCACAAACATCTCCTCTAGGCAGAAACTTGCAAAAATTCTAGAGGCATGATGGCTTGATGAACCATGCCTAAAATGGGTGGAGGTAGGTTATATGGATAATAGAAGGCCTAGAAAAATTGGCAGCCATAATGGAGCAAGAAAAAATATACTTGCTTCACAAACTAAAATTTTGAGCAGAATCAAAGAATTGAAGATGAGCTCACATGGAGGCTTTAAATGAGCTCTACTTTGGTGGAGGGCTATGATATGATGATATAAGCGATCATGCAAAATGGCAACTCATTTGGATATGCCTAGCTAGCACCTCCTTCACAAAGCTTCTTTCTGGATAGAAACTTTGGAAAATCATAATTAAATAATTACTAGGCAAATGAGGTTTCATTTTGTCATGTGGCAATGATATGGACAGGAAAATGTGTCCAAGGAGTTTTAGGTCAATTGGGAAAAGGAAAATAGCACTTGCTTCACAATGTGCCATTTATGGTAGAATAGGGAATGAATTATTTGAGCAAGATGATAAACATGAAAAATGAACTATTTTTCCATATTTGAGAAATATATGACCCAAACAATTTATGAGAATTATTTGGGAATTTTAGGATTGATGGAAATAAAGGTTGCTTCACAACCTAGGGCAGACATGGTTATTCCTCTAATAGAAAAAGGAATATTCCCTAGAAAAAGATTTTAGGGTTTGGTCAAGTAGTGAAGTGACAAGATCTTGGCAGGGTTTGAGAAGGATGAGCCACTTGGGAAGGAAAAAGAGGATGATTTCCCAGGTGACAAGGCCACAGAACCACTCCAAAAAGAAAAACAGTGCAAAAACCAATAAATCAAAATGAAAAAGAAAAGGGCCAAAATCCAGGCTGTTACAACTCTTACCCCCTTAAAGAAATCTCGTCCTCGATATTTAGTTGCTCTGGGAACAAGTATGACTTGAGGATACCGTTTCCAACTCGGGCATCCTTTTTCCTTTATTTATTGTTCCCCCAAGAATTTCAGATGATCAATTTACCTTGCTCTAGGGTGGCTTTTCCCAAATTTTGATGGGTCTTTGCTCATATACCAAATCATTTTGCTGACGTTGATTTTCTCATATCTGCGGTGATGTCCAACGGATCTGATCATAAATTTCCTTTTGGTCATGAAAACCTTTTATTTCTGTCATGGGGTTCTTTGCAAGCCTTCCAGGTTCAATAAATGCTTAGAATTAATCATGGCCATCTTCTGACGGGATCTGACTGCTCATAGGTGCACTGATTTATCTTGATTTATTTCCTTTGGCTCGAGCATGTGGCATACACCAGAAATTTGACCGCCTTCTGTCGTGAGCAATATAATGGTGCATGGAGTTATAGCTATGCCCGACAGGGGGGCTGACGGACAAATGCTTTTCCTGACAGACTGACCGTGTACTTGATTCCGTCGGCGAGTATACCGGGTCTGAGCTGATTATTCGGCTTTTGACTTTCTCATTTTGTCGGTATACCCATTTTTGGTAATACACTGTGATATGTTTTAACTCTGCCGTTGAGGTCAAACTGTTGAGTTTGCAAAGGAATGTTGGATCTGACAGAACAGACTTCGATATTCCACACTAACCATGTCAAGCGAGTCAGCGGGATATGCAAATCCTTGTAAACATAGTAGGCCACTGAAGGTGTATGTCTTTGTGGATCCATATGGAATTATGGCTTCCAACTGATTTGGGTATCCGGACCCTGATGGTCGTGCAAAATACATCATACCTTTGTTGTCAGTCTCACCCTTTAATGGTCATGATTCTCTTTGTTAGGATACCTTACTAAAATAACTTGGCCACACATGTCCTTGATTCTTCGTATGACCATGACTGTGGCTAGTGCAATATTGTTGGCATTATTCCTTCTGCTTATTTTCTGACCTGTGTACGCACATATATGATACTCGGGGTTTGTAGCTGTGCATAGCTCATTGCTAAGGCCAATCGTACAAGAAGGTGACAAGAGTTCATGAGATCCCCTTGTAGGTGCGGAATATTGGCCTTGGTGGCTGTCGGTGTCAAAACCGGCGGATCTCGGGTAGGGGGTCCCGAACTGTGCGTCTAGGCGGATGGTAACAGGAGACAAGGGACACGATGTTTTTACCCAGGTTCGGGCCCTCTCGATGGAGGTAATACCCTACTCTCGCTTGATTAATATTGATGATATGGGTAGTACAAGAGTAGATCTACCACGAGATCAAGGAGGCTAAACCCTAGAAGCTAGCCTATGGTATGATTGTTGTTAGATCCTACGGACTAAAACCCTCGGTTTATATAGACACCGGATAGGTTAGGGTTACACATAGTCGGTTACAATGGTAGGAGATCTACATATCTGTATCGCCAAGCTTGCCTTCCACGCCAAGGAAAGTCCCATCCGGACACGGGGCGAAGTCTTCAATCTTGTATCTTCATAGTCGAGTCCGCCAACGGTGATAGTTCGGCTATCCGGACACCCCTAATCCGAGACTCCTCAAGTAGCCCCGAACCAGGCTTCAATGACAATGAGTCCGTGGCGTTGATTGTCTTCGGCATTGCGAGGCGGGTTCTTCTCCAAATTCCATATACTTGTCGAATAGTGTCCGGCACGATAAATCTGCGCTCCTTGGCTTCTACGCCCAATAATGGCCGTCTTCCACCTGTTTGAATGAATGCGAAAAGCCAGAGTATTTTTACACTTACCCCCCTGGCTGCGCAAATGAGCTGCCTATAAGAGGGGCGAGTGTCGGGGAGGCTGATCGTACCCACGAACACCTATGGGGCCGGCGGACCAGGCCCCTTGTGGTTCGGAGGGGGCGGAATTCGCACGAAGAGCGGATCGAGGCATGGCACACGAGCAGTTTACCCAGCTTCGGAGCTCTCCGGAGAGATAAACTCTCTGCTGCTTGTTTGATGTATTGTGTTCTTGCTAGGGAGCAATGCAAGCTACAAAACCTAGCGTGAGTGTATCTGGTCTCGAGTGAGTCGGATGAACCGAACCAACCGAACCCCCTCTATGTTGCGCATGGGCCTCCTTTTATATGCTCAAGGGGTCTCCGACAGGTGGCAACATAGAGGAGGGTACAAATGTAAAAACAGGAGTTGATACACCTACTCGAGCGATTATGCGATGCAAAATACCTAACTCGATGGCAAGGGACAAAAGCAATAAATGCCCGTCGGTGTCGCCCAAGCGATTACTGTGAGAGGCGGTCAGTGCGCCTCCGCCGCCACGATGGCAAGCGATGTCAGCGCCGCTTATCGCTGCTCTCCGCTGGCTGCCTGACCTCTCGACACGCACGCATGGAGGCGGTCCCATGGCGACACGTGTTGGATGAGCTGGAGCGGAGATGGAGAGAAGTTGCATGCCGTGACAAGCGCCTTTGCCGTGGCCGAATCCTTGTCGCGCCGGAGGCTTGTCGGCGCTCGAGCCTTCGGCAAGCTCCTCTTGCCGGGCCTTGTCTTCTGCATGCCTCGAGTGGCCTTCCCGACAAGCTCCTCTTGCCGGGGCCTTGTTTTCTTAATCGAATACTTTGTTCTTGAATGGCTCCAAAGGAGCCACGGAGGATCTTGGAGGTGATGAGGCAAACCTTGCCGCGGGGTGCTGCAACTGTCCGTGCACGAGTACGGAATACTAGGGTGCCCCTACTCTAGTACACCGACAGGAGCCCCCGGGCTGGGCCGTACATGGTCTTGGCGCTTGTCGGGCCAGGCCCAAAGCGTCTGCGGACACACGCGGCCTCGATCACGTCGCCTTCGCCCGGACCCACCACGATCCCCACTAGCAGCACGCACCGAACATGGCGTCGTCACGAGAGATCGTGGGCGTGATCGTGGGGTTTCTTTTATTAGTATAAGCGGAGCGTCCGCCCCTTCCCCTCTTTATAAAGCGGAGAAAGCAGAGGCAGGGTCGCCCACTCCTGCCATTGCTTGTCTTGTCAAGAAAACCACCGCCGCTCCCTCCTTCTTCTCCGGTGTGAAGAGAGCGGCGCCCGCCCCTTCGCCACAAGCACGCTCACCGCCGTCGGCCTCCTCCGCCCCCTCGCCATGGCTCCGAAAGCCGACAAGGAGAAGGCGTCAAGTCGGCCGAGGCGCAGCGGCTCATGGCCGCGCAAGGAGCGGGCCATCTTCCCCCGCAGCTCGGCGCAAGGGAGCTGCGGACGTCTTCTACCTCTTCCGGTCGACGGAGGCGTGCGCATCCACGCATGAGGGTACTCCCGCCTCCGCCGCTGATTTGGCCCCAACAGGTACCTTTTTCGCCCTTTTTCTTCTATTGCGGGCTTTGCCCGCCCTTTTCGAGTTCTTCTGCGACATCATGAACACGTTTAGCCTCCGCCTCCTTGATTTCACCCCAACCCGTCTTGACCATGGCGGTTTTGGCGCATTTGTGCGAAAACTTTGTTTGAGTCCACCCGAGCGTGGCACTCTTCCGCCATTTCTTTGTTCCCAGCGTCGAGAGAGGAGAGCCACTTGCCGGAGGGATAGCACAGGTCTCTAGGATCGGCAAGAAAGAGGCCTACCTAGAGGAGAGTTCCGCAACAAGTGGGAGGAGTGGAGAGCCAACTGGTCTTTGGGTCAGAGGAGAACCCGCAGCCCTTCACCGCCGGCGCCAAACCCCAATAGTGCTTGGCAGAGATTGGAGTAACTTGGCGCCGGAGGATGCGGTCAAGATAGTTTGTGACCGAATTTTGCGCCTCGGGCTTGCCGGGTTGACCAAGTAGGCGTAGATTGGCGAGATTTCCTTCGCCGCCACATCGCTCCCTTGCAGAAAGGAGGAGGCCTGCAGGGAGTTCCAAAATGCGGCAGACATCATGCGAGGCTGCGCCTGGCTCGAATCGAACTTCACCGTCTTGGAGCTGGACGCGATCTTGCTCGAGCTGTTCAAGAATGACCCCGACCACCACGAGTGGTTTAGGTTGCCGCGGGGTCGCCCCATTGTGCAACAACTCGGCGCTCGACCGCATCCGCGCCATGATGCCAGCATCGACTCCCACGGGATCGCCCCAACCTGGCAGGAGCCCCCGACGAGGTCGTGCAGCAATTCTTCGACGATTTGCAAGAAGTGCCGATCCGCTCCGACGAAAGCGTAAAGGCTCACCCGCGACACCACCGACGAGGAGATGGCGCGGATTGCCACCAGGTGGAGGAGGCGGCAGACCGCCGCTACCGGAGCCTTCGGGTTCACCGTGGAGGAGGCGGACGCGCGAAGGCGGCAAGCCTTGCCGAGCGAGGGAGGTCGTCGGCGAGGACGAGCTTGTCGAGCCCGAGGCCGGGTCGAGTGGACCCGCCGAGTGCGCTTTCCCCACCGCCAAGCGACTTGCCGCCACGAGCCCCTGCTCGCCAAGAGGCGTCTCCGCAAGGCCGAGACGAGTAAGCAGATCGCCCACAAGAAGCGGCAGCGACGCTGACGGCTTCTACCGCGGGCAAGCGAGGTTGCCGTGAGCGCCTCACCGCTAACTGCGGCAATCGGGCGGGATCTTCTCGTGCCACCGCCGACGCCCGCCATGGCCAAGAGAGCCCACTCCCCGCCTCGCCGCACGGGAGGCGAGCCGGAGTTTGACTTCTCCGCTCAGCCCGAGGAGGAGGGCGAAGAGTAAGCTCTTGAGATTTGTGCTTGTATTTCTTCAATTTTATTGCTTCATCTTGAATCTGATTTGCTTCTGCTACGGACTCTTTCCTTTTCGGGACGCCGCCCAGAGAGCATCGAAGAGGGCCAAGATTCCGACGGTCGTCGTTGAGGACGATTCTCCGTGGCGGCAGGGGACGCTGGCGTCCGAGACCGCCTTTGCCGGACCAGCAACCCTTCCTCAGAGCAGCCCAGACAGCCCCCCAGAGTAAGTGTGCAGTTTTCTCCTTACTATTAGGTGTGCAGGGGTGCCCTTCTTCGTTGATATCTGAATGTGTGCTTGTGTAGGAGCAGAGCAGCCTCATCGAGGGCTCGGAAGCCGCCCGAGATCTGTCTGCTGCCACTCACGCCGCCAAGGGAGGAACCTCCCGGCAAGGGGCGCCCTCAGGCAAGGGAGGCCACCCGGCAAGGGAGGCTACCCGGCAAGGGACAGCGCCAATGACCCTCCAAAGTGGTCGAGGCCATGGCTGCGGATCCCGCAGGTGTAACTCCCTTACACGAAAATTTCCCTTGGGCTTGCTTTCTTTTGTTTCTCTTTTTGAACATTTGCTTGATCGCTCTTTCTTCGTCTGACGCAGAGCCAATGGAGGTCGAGGCCGGGCGAGGAGGAAGGGCAAGGCAACACCGACGAGGCCGCCGAGGAAGAAGAGGTCGTTGTCGTGGAAGAAGAGGTTGCCGCCGACGAGCCTGCTGGCGAGGAGGCCACCGAGACGCCGCGCAGAGGCCTGCGAGGGTCGGGCGATCAGATCGACGACCGAGGTCGCAGGAGCGGCAAGCGCCACACCGACAGCCGACTTCTGTTGCCAGCCAAGGGCGTTCGAGGAGCCCGGCCCGTGCCTACCGAAGGCCGCGAAGGCGTCTTCATCAAGCTCCCCAGGAACCGAGCCTGTGGCGCCGGTCGAGGGAGAGACCTTCGACGGCGAGCTACTCGCCTCCATTGGCTGACGCTGTGGACGCGCCAAGCAAAGCAGCGGCGGCAAGTCCGAGGAGGAGCAGTTGCTGAAGAATCTGCTGTCGCTCTACCGCGCCCGGCAGGCCAAGTTGGAGACCCGGGAAGCACTTGTCGCGAGGGCAGGAGCGGACAGGGAGAAGCGCGCAGAAGAGCTCCGGAGCGCCAACCAAGAAGCCCTCTGCGACGTAGCGAAGCGCTGGGGTATCTTTGGAAGAGCGCACGGCCTTCATCCTTGAGAAGGCGCGGTGAGGAGGAGCAATGACTAGCTGCCGAGAAGCTCTCCGCAGGAAAGCGAGTTGGCGCAGGCGAAAGGTCAACCTGGACAGCCACGAGGAAGACCTTGCCGCGAGGAGTCACTGGCGGGCGCTTCAGAAGCGAAGGATCCGCCGCAGCCGCCGAGGCCGCCAAGGATGAGTTGAAGGTGAAGGTGGCACAACCGGAGGCCAGCCTCAAGAAGAGCGGGCGAAGAGCTTGCCACGCCAGCGTGAATGCGAGAAGGACGCCTACACTCTTGGCGAGTTGCAGAGTCGTCTCGCTGATAGAGGCAAGGAGCTCGACGACGCCAAGGATTCCAAGGCGGATCTTGAGCTGAAGCTGACCACTCTGACGCAGACGTTGGACAGCGCCAGAGAGCGGGAGGTGGGCTTGTTGGAGGCGATCAAGGCCAAGGAGGAGCTCTTTGGCGAATGCTGCCTCCATCCAGAGCACCTTGAGGGAGAGCGTGGAGCCTTGGGTGAGGGTCTTGTGGACACCGCCGCCGACATCCACAACGAGTGATGGAGCCGGGATGGCGGACCTTGCATACTCTCCGACGAGCATCTCCAACCCAGCGCCAAACTCAGCTTATTCTTCAAAGGCGTGGTGGCGGGTCTCCAGCTGACTCCGAGAAGAGGTCCCAAGCGGTGGCCAAGGAATCGCGCCCAGATCTGCGAGGCAGAGCCCTCGAGAAAGTGTTGATAAAGGTGGCCTTCCGCAATCCAGGCCTCAACCTTAACGGCGTCCTCAGATCCTTGCCGCCCGACGCCAACGTGGAGGAGCTCAAAGCCCTTGTCGCACCCATTGTGGACAAGGTGAACAAGATCAAGCGGATTGAGGGCGACCGCGTAGACTAGGCCGCCAACTTTATCTTTCCTTGTCATTCTTGATCATGTTTAGAACACTTTGTTAGATCGGCGACAAGTTATTTTGTAATATACTCTATCTTAGGTGATCAATGCAACGTTATTTCCTCTACTTGATTCCTTCCTTTATGCGTTTACGCCTTACGCATTTGGGGGACTTGTCGGTGCAGGCACTTTTGTCATGGCGTTGAGTCGAACATCGGCTGACTTCTTTGGCGATGCCGCCTCCGACAAGCAACCTTGTCGCGACTAACCGCATGACTCACTTAAGTTGTTGAGCGGACTCGAAACAAAGTAAGGGCGCGACTAGCCGGGCGAGTTGGTTCCTCTGCGCACGTGTTTTCCATACAAAGTACTATCGTTCGAGGAAGATAACTTAAAATTTAAAATTGATTGCTCAAACTTTGGCAACTTAGCTTTTACATCTCTTGCTTCCGATGGTAAGCTTAAACTTCCTCGAGCGGTGCACGGCTCCATAGTATTATCTCCTCCTTTCCCCACGGTTAACTTGTGCGTGAGGGAGCCTTCTTTTCTTTGAGAAAAGAGAAAGAAGAGGAAATAAAGTTATGGAGCCTAGCGGCTCGATTCTGCTTCGGGTGTGGTTCTTGCACAAAGTGTTAGCCAAAACATGCAATAAAATTATGAAAGCATGAATTTGACAGGTTATGCGCAACACATGAGCTTTCTTGATGCACGGGTCTGCGCTACCGGCTTTGTACAAAGGATTACATGCAACAGCGGCAAGACTTGTACAAAAGGTGGTTGCTTGAGCGGGTTCAAACAACCGCGCCCTATGGGTAAAACTTACGAAGATGCTCAATGTTCCAGGAGTTGCTCACCGGAATGCCATCTTCGGTCTCAAAGCCAGACGGCGCCGAGCCTAGTGACTCGTTTCACCCGATATGGGCCTTCCCACTTTGGCGTCAACTTGTTTGAATTCTTGGCGGACTGAACGCGCCAAGAACAAGGTCGCCTTCCTCGAGACTTCTGGCACTAACTCTGCGGCTATGGTAGCGACGCAAAGCTTGCTGGTAGCGAGCGGCTTGCACAGCGGCCTGAAGACGATCCTCCTCAAGGAGCAGCGCGTCATCTTGTCGCAGCTGCTCTTGCTCGAGCTCATCATAAGCAAGCAGTCGAGGCGATCCGTATACGAGTTCCGTGGGGAGAACTGCCTCTGCTCCATAACAAAGGGTGTCTGGCCGGTGGCTCGATTTGGCGTCGTCCTGATCGACCAAAGAACCACCGGCAGCTCCTCAATCCAGTTTCTTCCGCACTTGTGCAGCCTGTCGAAAGTTCTGGTCTTGAGCCCGCGCAGCACTTCAAAGATTTGCCCTCTCGCTTGACCGTTGCTTCTCGGGTGAGCCACGGAAGCAAAGCGGACCTTGGCGCCAAGATCTTGGGTGTCTTGCATGAAGGTGCGACTTCGTGAATTGTGTGCCATTGTCGGTGATGATCCTGTTAGGGATTCCAAACGGCAAACAATCGACTGAAGAACTTGATTCTTGTTGTCTTTGTCACCTTCCTCATCGCTTCCACTTCCGCCACTTTGTGAACTTGTCGATGGTGACGTACAAGTACTCAAAGCCCCGACAGCTCGGGGAAGGGGCCGAGGATGCCGAGCCCCTGCAATCAAAAATGGCGGGGATAAAGGGATCGTCTGGAGAGCTTGAGCTGGTGTATCTGCTTGGAATGGAACATGCACGCTTCACACTTGGTTACTTGTGCAGTTGCATCTGGAGGGCTGTCGGCGGAAGAAACCTTCTTAGGGAAAGCTTTGCGGCAAGTGCTCTTGCGCCAATGTGGTGACCACATATGCCTCCGTGTATCTCGCCAACAGCTTACATCCATCTTCCCCGGAATACACTTCAATTTCACACCGTTGAGTCTTCTTACATGCAGTATGTTGTCGACAAACTGGTACATACTTATTTGCCGGGCTACTCTTTCCGCTTCTTCTTGCCCTTGAGAAGTTCTCTGTCTCAAGGAAATGGACAATCTCTGCGCCCATCTTTGGAGCTTGTGGCTCGACAACAAGGATTAAAGGCACATCTGCTGCTTGGGGAACATCAGCTTCCACGTCAAGGACACGAGGCCTGTCAGACTTGATGCTCCCCGACAAGCTTGCTTGGAGCAAGACTTGTCGGGAGCGTCTGCTTCAACGAAACAAACCCTAGGGCTTGTCGGAGCGGGCATCGCCCCTCAAAGACTGCTGGTGTTGATCTTGGGGACCTTTGCAATGACGGCCGGGAAGCTCTATCGGAAAGTAGTCACCAGAGGTCAACTTCCTCTTCTTGCTTTGTCCAGTTGATGGTGTTACGGTTGGCTATCGAGTCGGCTTGAGCACGAAAATCCTGGTTCCACAGTGTAACTTAAGTGCGGCGCACTTTGACGAGCCGTCGGCAATATCATTACGAGCTCTTGGAACATGTTCCATTTGCAGGCCGTCAAAGTGCTCTTCTAGCTTCCTCACTTCATCGACGTAGGCTTCCATCAACGGACTCTGGTAATCTTTGTTCACTTGGCGGACGACAAGTCGTGAGTCACCACGACAATAAGCTTCTTGATCCCAAGGTCCATTGCGATCTGAGACCGCAAGCAAACCTTCATACTCTGCGGTATTGTTTGTCGCTTGCTCCTTGGGAAAGTGCATCCGGACTACGTACTTGAGGTGCTCTCCGGTGGGTGCGATAAGACGCCTTGGCAAGACCGCGCCTTGCAGCAGAAGGCACCATCAAAAGTACATCGCCCACTCTTTGCTTGCTTCTTTGAGGGAATGCTCGTCTCCTAATCTCTTCATCTGGCGTTGGTGTCCATTACGCTATAAATTACGCCAATGCTCTGCTTTTGGATAGTTGACGATGCTTTCAAACTTAAGTCCAAAGCAGCGGTTCCAACGCCCACTCGACAATCCTGCCCGTTGCTTACGGATTCTGCGGTATCCTCTTCAAAGGGAAAGCGGTGACAACTGTGATCTCATGTGCTTGGAAGTAATGGCGCGAGCTTTCACCGAGGCCATGAGGAGGCCGAAAAGCAATTTCTGCACACCGGATGTTGGGGAGGCTGATCGCACCCACGAACACCTATGGGGTCATGGACGGGCCCCTTGTGGTTCGGAGGGGGCGGAGATCGCCTGAAGAGCGGATCGAGGCGTGGCACACGGCAGTTTACCAACCGAGCTCTCCTGAGAGATAAAAACTCCTCTGCTGCTTGTTTGATGTATTGTGTTCTTGCTAGGGAGCAATGCAAGCTACAAAACCTAAGCGTGAGTGTATCTGGTCTCGAGTGAGTCGAATGAACAGAACCAACGAACCCCTCGCTATGCATGGGCCTCCTTTTATATGCTCAAGGGGTCTCCGACGGTGGCAACATAGAGGAGGGTACAAATGTAAAAACAGGAGTTGATACACCTACCGTAACAAAGGTATGCAAATTGCAAAATACCTAACTCGACGGCAAGGGACAAAAGCAATAAATGCCCGTCGATGTCGCCCAAACAATGCAACAGAGACCGTCAGTGCGCCTCACTTCGCCACGATGGCAAGCGTGTCGGTACCGCTTATCGCTGCTCTCCGCTGGCTGCACTGACCTCTCGACGCCAGCGCATGGAGCGGTCCCATGGCGACACGTAGCTGGATGAGCTGGAGCGGAGATGGAGAAGAGTTGCATGCCTTGACAAGCGCCTTGCAGCGGCCGAATCCTGTCGCGCCCGGAGGCTTGTCGGCGCTCGAGCCTTCCCGGCAAGCTCCTCTTGCCGGGGCCTTGTCTTCTGCATGCCTCGAGTGGCCTTCCCGACAAGCTCCTCTTGCCGGGGCCTTGTTTTCTTAATCGAATACTTTGTTCTTGAATGGCTCCAAAGGAGCCACGGAGGATCTTGGAGGTGATGAGGCAAACCTTGCTTTGCGAGGTCGCTGTTGTCGCGTCTGCAATCACGGGATACTAGGGTACCCTACTCTAGTACACCCGACAGAGCCCCGAACTGGGCCGTACGCGATCTTGAGCATTTGTCGGGCCAGGCCCAAATCGTCTGCGGACACACGTGGCCTCGATCACGTCGCAACTCGCCCGGACCCACCACGATCCCCACTAACGCACGCCGCCGGACGTGGCGTCGGCGAAGATCGTGGGGCGGCGGTCGTGGGGGGTTTCTTTATTAGTATAAGCGGAACGTCCGCCCCCTTCCCCTCTTTATAAGCGGAGGAAACAGAGGCAGGCCGCCCACTCCTGCCATTGCTGTCTTGTCAAGAAAACCACCGCCGCTCCCTCCTTCTTCTCCGGTGTGAAGAGAGCAGCGCCCCGCCCCCTTTCGCCACAAGCACGCTCACCGCCGTCGGCCTCCTCCGCCCCCCTCGCCATGGCTCCGAAAGCCGACAAGGAGAAGGGCGCGAAAGTCGGCCGAGGCGCAGCTCATGGCGCTGCGCAAGGAGCGGGCCATCTTCCCCTGCAGCTCGGCGCGCAAGGGAGCCGCGGACGTCTTCTACCTCTTCCGGTCGACGGAGACGCGTGCGCATCCGCGCACGAGGGTACTCCCGCCTCGCCGCTGATTTGGCCCCAACAGGTACCCCTTTTTCGCCCTTTTTCTTCTATTGCGGGCTTTGCCCTTTTCCGAGTTCTTCTGCGACATCATGAACACGTTTAGCCTCCGCCTCCTTGATTTCACCCCCAACGCCGTCTTGACCATGGCAGTTTTTGCGCATTTGTGTGAAAACTTTGTCGGAGTCCACCCGAACGTGGCACTCTTCCGCCACGAACACCTATGGGGCCGGTGGACCAGGCCCCTTGTGGTTCGGAGGGGGGCGGAGATCGCACGAAGAGCGGATCGAGGCGTGGCACACGAGCAGTTTACCCAGCTTCGGAGCTCTCCGGAGAGATAAAAACTCCTACTGCTGCTTGTTTGATGTATTGTGTTCTTGCTAGGGAGCAATGCAAGCTACAAAACCTAGCGTGAGTGTATCTGGTCTCGAGTGAGTCGAATGAACCGAACCAACCGAACCCCTCTACGTTATGCGCATGGGCCTCCTTTTATATGCTCAAGGGGTCTCCGGCGGTGGCAACATAGAGGAGGGTACAAATGTAAAACAGGAGTTGATACACCTACTCGAGCGATTATGTACGGTGCAAAATACCTAACTCGACGGCAAGGGACAAAAGCAATAAATGCCTTGATGTCGCCCAAACAAAGGCAACAGAGACCGTCAGTGCGCCTCCGCTCACCACGATGGCAAGCGTGTCGGCGCCGCTTATCGCTGCTCTCCGTGGCTGCCTGACCTCTCGACACGCAGCGCATGGAGCGGTCCCATGGCGACACGTCGCTGGATGAGCTGGAGCGGAGATGGAGAGAAGATTGCATGCCGCAAAGCGCCTTTGCAGCGGCGAATCCTTGTCGCGCGGGAGGCTTGTCGGCGCCTGAGCCTTCGGCAAGCTCCTCTTGCCGGGGCCTTGTCTTCTGCATGCCTCGAGTGGCCTTCCCGACAAGCTCCTCTTGCCGGGGCCTTGTTTTCTTAATCGAATACTTTGTTCTTGAATGGCTCCAAAGGAGCCACGGAGGATCTTGGCGGTGACGAGGCAAACCTTGCAGCTGGAAGCGAATCGTCTGCGTGCACGAGTACGGGATACTAGGGTACCCCTACTCTAGTACACCGACAGCAAGGATCTAGATCTGAGTCACACCATCCCTCCTTCGCGAGCTTTCATCGGAGCGCCTTTGACCAAAGCCCATTCCATCATGGGCCGACGTGGCTCCTCCTCTCGCGCTCCCAGCCCTTTCACTGAAATTGGGAGAGATGCTCGATCCTGCATAGCGAGCTAGTTATACTCCAAACCAAGGGATTTCTTCCCCCGGCCTTCATGGTCCCGGTTCGAGCCGGACTTGCCACCTACAAGGGCGGAAAGCAAGCAGAGAGTGTCCCCGATCCCTCTAAAGGAGAGCGGGTATGCTTCATCTCTTATCTAGTAAGAGGACTCAGATTTCAAATCCATCCGTTTCTCCGGGGGCTCTTGGAGTTCTACGGCCTCCAGTTGCACCACCTTACTCCTGCCTCCATCTTGCACATCGCGGGCTTCGTGGCCCTTTGTGAACTGTTCTTGGGCGTCGAGGCTCATTTCGGGCTGTGGAAGAGATTATTCTGCCTAGTACCCCGTTCTTATGAGGGGTCAATATATCAAGTGGGCGGAGCCGAGCTATGGCGCATCGCCGGGACCGGATACCTATCCGAACCCCGAAGAAGGCGTCCAAGACCGGCCTTGAATGGTTTTACATGGAGGGCGTCCCGCTGCGGATCCTGTTCGGATCGGCCTTCCTGAAGTTTAGCAATGCTCCTCTGAAGAAGAGCCTAAGCTGGGCGCCCTCGGAGTTCTTGAGGGAAAATGACCAGGATGTCCTCTACTTGATGAGCGAATAAGATTCTCGGATCATGCGGATTGACCATGATTGAGTCATGACAATCTGCATTATGAGGAGTGCGGCCGCTCCAATATAGGGGCCACCCCATGTGGGACTTCAACGGGGAGGACGATGCCACCCGCCATGGCCGCAAAGGGCGGGATCGGTCACCGAACTGGTGAAGATCTTATGCCGCCATGTATAAAGGGGAGGAGGAGGATTTCCTCCGCGTCAATCCACTGAAGGAGTTTTCTTTGAATAATCCTCGAAGCTGGGTAAGCAAACATCTTTGTGGCCTGTCCGATCCATGTTCCCTTGATTAAATATCTCATTTCATGGTTTACTTTGAGGAAGCTGCGCCGGATTATGGAGAAGATACACAGCCCGCCCCCACAACCCGAGGATCCGGAACGGTCCCTCGATCCGGCTTCCGAAGAGGATCCGGATATAAAGGTGGAGTTGATCGACGGGGTGTTCTACCAACTTAGCATCGACAATGCTTTGGTTGCCATTACGGTCGATTACCGGAATACTTCCGGCCTCACAAGTAATGGCGAGACCGAGATCCCAAACCACGATAATGACCCATCCATGCTTATTTTTGATCACCGTATACCAATGGTGTTTCGCAGGGGTACCTTGAGGCGGGGAAGCCGAGCCAGCGGCTGGCCAACAAGGGCGTCGGCCCGCAGACTAAAAAGAAGTGCGGTCCGGATCGAAACTCCGCCAAGAACGGTATGGCGTGTCACCATACTCCGTGATTGATTCCTGGAAGGCGTACTAACGCTGGTGCTCTTTTCAGAAAAAGAGCGCTCACGGACCGAGTCCGGAGAGGTTGCCAATTGAACCTTCACCGGCGGGCTTCAAAGCCGGGTCCGGAGGTCGAGGCGAAGACGAGGCGTGCGTCGGATGCTCCTCCGACAGAGGATGCCGACAAATTGTCCGCCACCAACTCCGAGGTGGAGAGCGCCATGAATCACGAGCACCCATTGGGCGGGTTCTTCGTGGCGTGTTTCTCCCAAGAGGCCTTGAGTGCCTTTAATTCGGGAGATGCGCACCTCCGTGCAGCTCAAGATGGTCTAGCGAGCCACGGAGGCAGTATGTAAAGGACATACGGGTAAGGAGATTTGTGATTATATATGCAGTAGCCCCGAGACTTAAAATAGGTAGAATAACTGATTTAAGGATCATTTGTTATCTGAGGATCTTCTGAGAAAAGAATACCCGACTGTCCTAGGAGCTTGAAGAGTGCAAGGCCCAACTTGAGGCCGCACTAGCCGCTCTGGGGGAGCCACAGAGACCCCTCTGCTAATATACACTTCAAAAGATAAATAGTTTATGAAGTGCGGCGGTGTGTAAATCGACAAAAATATTGCAGATGGCGCCGGACTAGATCCGGACAAGCAACAGCTCTTGCGCCAGCTAAAGGCCGGCGAGAGCGTGCTTACGAGGGTGCGGCAGGAGAAAAATAACCTCCAAGATGCCAACACCAAACTGGGTGAGGAACTAAAGGATGTTCGTGCCCAGTTGGCTGACTCCGTAAAGGAGAATCGGCGGCTTCGTCGCGGCATTTTCAGTAAGTGCTTGAGCGAACTTTGAAAGAGTTCGACGAGGAAGGCAACTAACATAAACATGTATGTAGGTTTGCTCACAGGTCGTCTGAGGAGGAGATGCCAGTTCTTCGGGTGATCTTCTTCCCGAATTGCGTCAGCTGCATGAACGAGTCCGGCAGGTGATGAGAGGCATCGGCCAGGCCTTGTGGCCATCTATCTCCCTGCCCGAAGGTATTGGGGAGCTGGCAGAGCGGCTTCAAGGAGCACGGCGGCGCTTCCAACTATGGAAGATATCGGCCTGCCGTCAAGGCGCCAGCGAGGCCTGGGCCATGGTAAAGACACGGTACATGAAGGCTGATCCAAACCACATGGCCAAGGTCGGACCTGTGGGGCCTGATGGGATGGATATCCCTGTAAGCTTAGTGTACGACCAAGTAGAATTGGCCGCCAAGTATTCCCAGCAAGATTGTAAATTAGATAGCCTATCAGATGGCATTGAGGAGGAATACAATGAGTCGAGTTGACTATGTAAAAATATGACATGAAAAAAATGTCTTCTAGTCGGATTGTAGATCGTTTGTCATAGCGGACTTTTCGCTTCGACCTCAGGACCCAATAGTCCGGAGTGTGTCCGAATACCTTCGTGGTTATATAAGAACCGGGGTATGCATGGAGACAAGGTGTAGGGGTCATTATTGCTGTATCAGACAAGTGCCCAACTAGTTATGTTATATTACATGGGTAGTAAGAAACATCTTCCGGGAGAATAGTTAAGTTAAGGGTTCCTTTATTTGGGATGCATGCCCTAAAGTGCATGTCAAAGCTGCTATGAAAGCGTAAAATCATCTGGGGCAGATGGGTAAATAGTTAAAAATCATCTTTCAGTTCACCGACGAATATTCCCTTAAGAACGCTAGCTGTCGGCTTCACCCAGTCTGAGGTACACATCCGGCTGACCCGGCAGTAACAATTGCAGAGGTGCTCCCTTTCCCACCTAGCCGAACAATCGGGAACGTAGGGGTAAGCACAGGAGCCAGGCAACCCAGCTTGGCCAAAACTTTAAGTCATATAGATGCATATAATGGTGAATAAAAGGTACATGCGGAAGTTTAACGCATGTGTTGGGCATGAAGCCCATATAAATAAGCTTCTGTTAAAGAAGCCCCGTGTATAATGGTAGCGGACCGGTAGCGTCAAGTATTGTGTGAAAAAAGTGCAAACGAGCCTCTAGAGGCTTCAAGAAGAAGGAGGAGGAAGGAGAGAAATAAAAGACAACAAAAATAGAAAATGTGGACGGAGGAAGGAGACGGACTTGGAGTCCGGCGCTTAGGCGTAGAATCTTCGTAGACGGGCTGCGTTCCATGGGTTCGGCTTGAGTCGGTTATCCGATGCGTTTTGCAGACGATATGCTCCACCGGTCAGGACCTGGCCGATGATGAAGGGACCTTCCCATTTGGGCTTGAGTTTGTCCTTTTTCTTGTTTGGCAGGCATAGAACTAGTTCGCCAACGTTATAAGCTTTGGCCCGTACTTCCCTGCTTTGATATCTTGAGCCTCTTTGTTGATAGAATGCGGAACGAGCTTTTGCCACGTCGCGCTCCTCCTCTAATGCGTCCAAACTGTCCTGCCGATCGAGCTCGGCTTCTCTTTATTCATACATGCGCACGCGAGGTGAGTCATGAATTATGTCGCAGGGCAGGACTGCCTCTACACCGTACACCATAAAAATGGTGTGAATCCGATAGTACGATTCGGCGTGGTCCGCAGCCCCAGTCTGAGTCGAGCTCCTCAACCCGGTCGTGTTAGATTCCTTGAGGGACCGCACTAGTCTGGGTTTAATGCCGCTCATGATTAGACCATTTGCTTTCGTTCGACTTGGCCGTTGGTTTGAGGGTGATAGGCGAGGCGTGTCGAGCTTGATGCCCATGTTTTTGCACCATAATTTGACCTCATCGGCCGTGAAGTTGGTGTCGTTATCGGTGATGATCTTGTGGGGACACCATAACGGTGCACTACCTGATATGAAGTCTATCATGGTCCGGATTCGGCCATTTTAACGAGCTTGGCCTCTATCCATTTGGTGAATTTATCCACCTTGACCAATAGGTATTTTTTGCTTATGGGTTCCTCCTTTAAGGGTCCAACCATGTCAAGCCCCTGCATCGCCGAACGGCCGGGTGATGGGTATAGTTTTGAGGCGGTGGGTGGCATGTAGCTTTAGTTAGCAAAAAGCTGGCAACCGACGCATCGTTGGACTAAATCCCGCCAAGATTCCGCCTCGGCCGTCGGCCAATAAAATCCTATACGGAAGGCCTTGCCTACAAGGGCCCGGGCTGCGGCGTGGGTGCCCACCCAGTCCGGTATGAATTTCAGCCAGGAGGTTTCGCCCTTCCTCTTCGGAGATACACCTTTGAAGGACTCCGGTAGTGCTTTTCTTATAAAGCTCTCCCTCATGGACTTTGTAGGCTTTAGAACGCCGTACTATGCATGAGCCTCATTTTGGTCTTCGGGAGTTCTGCCTAGTTAGATAGGCTAGGAATGGTTCCGGCCCACAGGCGATAACCGCCATTATTTCGTGGCGGAGGGTGTTATCTCGGGGCGAGCCTCCGGTTGTGTCAGTGTTCGGCGTCAAAAGGCGGTTGGGTCCAGATTGTTATGCGGACTCCCTTCCCATAATGCGGATGGCTTGAACAGCCGTTCTAGAAAGATATTGGGTGGGGCGGCATCGCGTTTTGCAATCGATGCGTGCCAATATATCCGCCGCTGGTTGTTATCCGGGCTATATGATGAAATTCGAGCCCTTGAACCGTCTTGACATTTTTAGGACCACATTGCGATGCTGCCATTTTCGGATCTTTGGCATCAAAGTCTCCGTTTATTTGAGATATTGCGAGGTTCAAATCCCCGCGCACCTCTAGGCGTTGAATGCCCATGGAGACTGCCATCCGGAGGCCGTGCAGAAGGGCCTCGTATTCGGCTGCATTGTTGGAGTCCGTATACATTATCTGAAGGACGTATTGGACTGTGTCCTCGGTTGGGGACGTCAGGACGACGCCAGCCCCCAGGCCGGCCAACATTTTGGAGCCGTCAAAGTGCATGATCCAATTGGAGTATGCGCCGTACTCTTTAGGGAGTTCGGCTTCAGTCCATTCGGCCACGAAGTCGACCAAAACCTGCGACTTAATAGCTTGTCGTGGCTTATAAGTTATGTCGAATGGAAGGAGCTCTATGGCCCATTTAGCAATCCGGCCCGTCGCGTCGCGGTTGTTTATAATGTCGTTAAGAGGTACTTCGGAGGCTACCGTTATCGAACACTCTTGAAAGTAGTGTCGCAGCTTCCGGATGCCATGAACACCGCGTATGCTATCTTTTGATAGTGTGGGTACCGGACTTGCATGGAGTTAGGACGGTGGACAAATAGTAAACCGGTTTTGAAGAGGGAACGGTGTCCGTCCGCTTCTCGTTCGACAACGAGCACCGCGGCGACAACTTGATGTGTTGCGGCGATATATAATAGCATTGGTTCGCCCACGTTGGGCGTGGCCAGGACCGGATTTGTTGCCAAAATGGCCTTTATTTCTTCGAGTCCGGTCGTGGCGGCATCCGTCCACTCGAAGTGTTCGGTGCGCCGGAGGAGGCGGTAAAGGGGTAACGCCTTTTCTCCCAAACGGGAAATAAAGCGGCTTAGAGCCGCTACGCATCCAGTCAATTTTTGTAGTTGTTTGAGGTCTTTTGGAATATCCAATTGTGACAGAGCTCGGATCTTGGCTGGGTTTGCTTCAATTCCTCTACCGGACACAAAGAAGCCGGGGAGCTTTCCTACCGGAACGCCAAGACGCATTTGTCCGGATTGAGCTTGATGTCATATTTTTGAAGATTGTCGAATGTGAGACTCAAGTCGTCTACTAGAGTTTCGACGTGCTTGGTTTTAACGACCACGTCATCTACATATGCTTCCACTGTTTTCCCGATCTGGTTTACGGACATATACGAATCATCTTGTTGATATGTTCTTGCGCGGCGTTTTTGAGCCCAAAGGGCATTGTGTTGAAGCGAGCGGGCCGTATGGAGTGATGAATGTTGTTGCAGCTTTGGTCTGGCTCCGCCATCTTGATTTGGTGGTAGCCGGAGTACGCGTCGAGGAAGCACAATGAGTCGTGGTCCTGTCAGAAGCGTCAATAATTTGATCAATTCGAGGGAGGAAGGGATCCTTTGGGCAAGCCTTATTAAGGTCTTTAAAATCAACACATAGGCGCCAGGATTTATCCTTCTTTGGTACCATCACCAGGTTTGCTAGCCAGTCCGGATGTTTTATATCTCACGATGAATCCGGCTTCCAAAAGTTTAGCTAGCTCCTCTCCCATGGCCTGTCTCTTGGGTTCGGAAAAAGTCTTAGAAAGAGCCTGTTTGGTGGCTTGAATCCTTTTAGGATATTTAGGCTGTGCTCGGCCAGCCAACGTGGGATTCTGGCATGTCCGAAGGGTGCCGTGCAAAGATGTCCCGATTTTCTCGTAGAAATTCTCGTAGTGTGGCGTCTACATCGGGGTTTAATTGTGCCCCAATGGAGGCCGTCTTTGCGGTGGTCCGTTGGGTGGACTTGGAATTTGACTATTTCATCCGCTGGTTTAAAAGAGGTGGACTTGGATCTTTTATCAAGTATCACATCGTCCCTCTTCACCGTGGGCGCATCACGGTGAGTTCCTCGGCCGCTAGGGCTTGGATAGTGCCTCGAGGGCTAGTGCGGCTGTCTTGTTTTCGGTAGCGGAGTGCTATGTTCGGATCACTAGCGAGAGTGATGATTCCGTTAGGTCCGGGCATTTTAAGCTTCATGTACCCATAATGGGGTATAGCTTGAAAAATTGTGAATGCCTCTCGTCCTAATAAAGCATGATATCCATTTGTTGAGCGGGGCCACTTGAAATGTGACCTCCTCGACCTGTAATTGTCCGTGAGCGAACACTACGTCTAGTGTGATTTTTCCTGCAAAGCATGCTTCCGGCTAGGGATTATTCCTCTAAAGGTTGTGCTGCTTCGCTCAATGCGGTTCCAGTCTATTTCCATTTTTCGGAGGGTTTCCTTATAGACGAGGTTTAGTTCGCTGCCGCCATCCATGAGTACCTTAGTAAGACGAAAGCCGTCCACTATCGGAATGAGGACCAATGCGGCTGGTGCTCGGGCTGTTCGGAATTTAGGTTAAACTTGGCATTAAAGGTAATAGCCGTGTCACTCCATGGATTGATTGTTGCTACTTGGTAGACTTCGCAAGGTTATGGAGGCGTTCGTTTCGCATATTATTTGATGCGAAAGTCTCAAGCTATTAACACCGTACTAGTGTTGCTGGGCTGGGATTCTGAAGCTAGAAGCTCTTCGCCACTTTTGGCCACCTGCCGTAGTATCCAACATGCTCGAAGGCTATGAGTTGGAGTGGCACCCTCTGTACCGTGAATTTTGCAGGGTCCGTTTAGCCAACCCTCCATTACGGTTCCGTACCCTTTAGGGTTTTTTGGTTTTTTGGTGTTTAACCCAGGTGCTTGGTAATGATGCACCCTTTTATTTCGGACTAGGGATGTATTCGGGGCCGGATTATCCCAAAATTTACTTTCGGTTTTCCAAGCACTCTCCATCGCATACGATTACTTTGTACTATGGTCACCAAGCCGGCAAAGCGTGTAATTTCGCGAGGACTTATGGCGTTTAGGATTCCCTTGTCCGTGCAATTTTTGCAGAAAATTGGGATTGCGTCCTCCTCTCGGTAGTCCTTTATCCTGTCCAAAACCAGGAGGAATCTGGCCCAGTAATGATGTATTGTTTCAGCGGGCTCTTGCCGAATTCAGGATAGATCGCTGATGTTTAGGTGGGCGGTGGGCTGGATCCTAACCCCATCCAATTTAAGACTCGGGGTCGGAAGTTTCCAAACTCGGAAGTTTGGATTTTTGAGTGTTATCCAATGAATCCAACCCGCTGCCTGACTTTAAGTTCATGGCTTGATCGACATCCGTCCCTCTGCGGGAATCCGGCATGGAGGGATCAGGAATCCGGACGTAGCTAGTCCTTAAGATAGAAGAAGAATCGCCGCATTGCTCCTCTATCACAGCAACATGATGGGTAGCCTGGGGAGAGTTGATCTCTCTTAGATCGGTTTTAGGCCCGATCCGGTCGTAGTCTGTGGCGACTCCCAGGGTGGCGATGCGATCCAAGAGCTCGTTTACGGAGGAGAGCTCGATCGGATCTAACTGTTCGGCAAGTTCCGAATTAACATGGAGATTGGTTTCGATGACTCGAGAGGTCATCGTCGGCGCGGTGGCCGAACTAGCGGTCACGAGAAAACCACCTAGCCAAAGAGTCTGACCAGTGGCCAAGGCTTCTTTGGCGATAGTATCGTCTTTAAAGACGAGATGAGGCATCCTACCTGATGGCGACAGCACAGAGGAACTCTCAATGAAAGCACCAATGTCGGTGTCAAAACCGGCGGATCTCGGGTAGGGGGTCCCAAGCGTGCGTCTAGGCGGATGGTAACAGGAGACAAGGGACACGATGTTTTACCCATGTTGGGCCCTCTCGATGGAGGTAATACCCTACTCTGCTTGATTAATATTGATGATATGGGTAGTACAAGAGTAGATCTACCACGAGATCAAGGAGGCTAAACCCTAGAAGCTAGCCTATGGTATGATTGTTGTTCGTCCTACGGACTAAAACCCTCTGGTTTATATAGACACCGGATAGGTTAGGGTTACACAGAGCCGGTTACAATGGTAGGAGATCTACATATCCGTATCGCCAAGCTTGCCTTCCACGCCAAGGAAAGTCCCATCCGGACACGGGATGAAGTCTTCAATCTTGTATCTTCATAGTCCAGGAGTCCGGCCAACGGTGATAGTTCGGCTATCCGGACACCCCCTAACCCGGGACTCCCTCAATGGCCATTGTCAACACTATGGATTCTGTGACGTCATCCCCAGATCTTGCCGATCCTTGTAATTCATGAGATGTATCTCTGCTTATCTTCATTTGCATGACTTATGAGGTTGTTGGGTCCGTACCTTTCTTAGGTATATCTGCAGGATCAGTGCGGTATCCCGTATGAGTGACCGATCTGACCTGGGATACATGCGTACCATATGTATAATAATCATATGCAACTGAATACCCTGTTATTGCGGCAGGCGTATGTTTTGACTGAATTGTTCCTCTAACAAAATTATTGCAAATATGATCCTTGAGATGTACTGCCCTATACTGCCAACTCATCATATAATCTCTGAGGATGGTGCATAGTGTGGTACTGACGTGGACTGGGTGGCTTACGAGGGAAGCCATCCAAGTAGCTTGCTGAGGAGAACTCTTAGATTCTGCTCGAGGCTTTTGTCTTGGTAGCGTGCAGAAGAAATCTCGATAGCTTACACCCGAAGCTTGGTCGGATTATTGTGCTGGAGAAACTTGAGTTCCGTACTTGAGAAGCTTCTCCTCGGGTTTGCTTGTTGAGAAAAAATCATTTCCGTCTGTGAGAAGCTTTTACTGAGGTATCTTGTTGAGAAAGACCGGGTACCGTGAGCCGGAAATTGTTCATATATCATGCTGAGGAAAAATTGAGGAGCCTTGCCTCATAAATTTCTTCTGATAGCGTGTAGAATAATGTTGGGTTTCCTATATCCAAAACTTCATACTGATATCCATGCACACGTCCATAATATTTTGCGGCTGATTATTTGTATGAGAAAATTTGTTTGACTGTCTTCCTTGAGCATATCACCTCCTGACTTTCTCTTGGAGTATAACATATTTCAAGTATCATTTATTGCTGAGCCAAAACTTTGCCTATGATCCATACCTTTGACTGAAAAATATACCGTTGGTCTTGCATCTGACTTGTCTTTCTGCTGGCTGGATCATTACTGCTGTAGAATTGATGCGGATAATCAATCCAAGAAACAATTGGTATCCTGAGCAGATATTCCTTATATCATGCGGTTGACTGAGAAGGTCATAATGTTTAGCTGAGCTTCTTCCAAATATTCGAAATACTTATTACTTCTTCGAGTCGGTCGGTTGATGAGCAACACTTTATAGGGGAAAATAATGTAACACCAGGGCCCAAAAAGAAAGAAGCAAAAGAAAACTCAACTAAACAAAAACACACAACAACAATCAATTCACACACAATCAATGTCGCATTTTACTGCTAGGAACAAAATATGCATGCCTACTTAAGCACACAAATCTCGCGGGATCTCCAGTTCTACGATCTAGCATGCTGTGACGGTGTGCACGAGGACGAATAAATTTGTGGAAGAATTGGTGTAAACAGTGCTACAACAAGTGCTAGCTTAGCCAGGTAGCAGCCTGGACTAGCTCGGAGGTGAGGATGCATTCGACAATCATGTAGCAGGACACGAAGGTCACAACCACATTATTATCAAGCAGAGGGAAATAGGATAGCGGAGAAAAACTGAGGCTGCTGACATTGCCCTTTCTTGATAACTACGATCGTTAAGGGTTGTCAAAATGACAAGAAGAAGGACGATCCGTGATAGAAGCATGTCTACCACCGGAACAAAAAGTGGGGCTGAAGGAAATAATTCGGCGCGATACCTGAGCACCATTTTTGCAAACAGTGTCAGGATCACTTGGCATCACTCTGCTGGGACAGAAATGACGCCAAACACCGAAGAATGAGCAAGAAAAGAAAACTGGAGAAATGCAAAGGCTGAGCTATAGTGGATCCGGACCGATGCCATCTACACTCACCAGATTAAACCGTTAGTATCAAATAGTAAGGCTATATGCATGCTATGCAACAAAAAAATGCAACAACCAAATGCAATAAACACGCCGGACTCTATACTACCGATTTCTACCGGTTTCTACCGCTTCATACGACTAGGGCGTCCTCTGACCAGGACACGCTCTGATACCAAGCCTGTGGTACCCCGGCTCAGAGAAACTGGAACACCCTGTATTCCAGCCCAGAGATCGAGAAGTCTCTGGAATACGGCACTTCTTGGCATAGAACAAATTAGCTCTTATTACAAGAATAATAATTACACGGGTCTGATGTTACAATGATCACATCGGCATGGCGACAATACGCATGCGATACTACACATGCTCTATGCTAGCAGTGAAACAACTCGTAGCAGCGGAAAACTTCTAGCAGCGGAATAACGACGAAGGTGGTGAACTCCACTCTTGAGGACTCTGGTACAGGACATGATCTAGCTCGCATTTAACGGAAACCACGACAAGCAATCAAGCAATCACGGCATCACCCTGCAATCTGGCATGACACGCCAGGTCAGTACATTGAATGTACTTGCAAGCTCGCAACAACCATAAACATCAAGGAAAAATAATAACATAGCATTAGCAGGTTAATTAATTAACAACTACCATGATGAAGCAACTACTAAGCATGAGATGAAACTAATACAATGCTGATAAATCACCATCTCAGATCTCCATAACCATATCTCTCTTGGCTAACCGGCCAAGCAATATACCATCTCGATCAACTCATGATCAAAACCACACGGTGATCTTTCCGGCGATCACTACCATGACCAACACTTGGTCTCAAACTGTGATCTTTCCGGCGATCACAACCATGACCAACACTTGGTCTCCAACATCATCATCAACATCCTGCCAAATCATATCGCTCACAATATATCATCATATAAATCACCTATAAGTCATTCCGTCATGTGAGTGTTGATCGAACGGTGTGACCTAGTATGAACCCATGCCCATGACCGAGGACGCGACTATCGATAGATTAAACACACACACTCTGCATAGGTAGCACACTTTACCCACACCACGGAACCCATGGCCTCGCACTCCCATTCGGGTGGACCAACGGCGTTCCGACAAAACAGATCTACTGCCATGACACTCTCCCGGCCACTCCGACCCACTTCCAACTGGGCTAGTCCTGGGTGGCCCCGTGTCTACCAAAGACACAACGACCACTGTCGTGGCCAAAACGTCCCTCACGGGGACCGGATCCATAACAATAACAACGGGCACACAAGGTTATATATGCTTACCGGGCCAGGGTAAGCATGCCCATAACCTTCCCTAGTTGGAGGCACTGACGAGAAGCACAACAATAGACCGCATTAGGGCCTTCCCATAAAAGGCAAATGTGGTTGCACTGGAAAAAGCCCGGTTCTGTGGCACCTGACCAACTTAATGACGGAATTTAACCCCAAAATATAGTAGTAATGACCGATACTCCGATATCATCTATCAACCTATAATCCAAGTCATAGCAATATCCAACAAATAATCCAAGCATAATCTCATCATCTCAAAATACTCCAAGGGTAGCACAACACTACTGTCATGATGAATCCGAAAACAATAATCCTACTACTCCAATAACAAGAATAAAGCTATTCGGCTAAGATCCACATGTAAACATCATCTCCAAAAATAATACTCCAAGCAATAGAACATCAACTAGCATCGTGAAAATAATGATACTAACCACTAATAGTCCAAAGGCAGCATGATATCCAAAGTAATACTCCAAAATAAAAATAACAGATACCATCATGGAAATAAACATAATAGCCACTAAGAATCTAAAGGCACATGTCATACACATAATCATCAAAATATTAATCCTAGAACTCCAAGCAATATCATGGCAATATCAAGATCAAACAATACTCCGAGAAATGCCATGAACAAAACATACATAGCTAACACAATATTTTAAACAAGTTTTAATAAAGAAACCATGTCACTGCATTGCAATAATGCAAATGGAGGGTGTGGCTTGCCTGGGGTGGAAGAAATCACCGGGAGAAAATGCAAGAAGCTCGCAGAACAAATCACCGAAAAAAGTTCATTCTCGGAGGGGGCTGATTAAGGGCAGGAGCAAAAATGGTCATTTTCAGAATGTCAAAACATGGTGAAAATGATACCAACAGAACGGGCTCGACGAAACAAAGAAGTGGGCTTTGAAATCACCTGATTTAGAGTTGGGAGTAAAAAGATATAAGGTTTTTTTTGCCAGGGACCTCTTTGTAAAGAAAAACTTCACAATGTGGGCTTGGACAGAAAAACAGAAAGTGCAATGAGTGAAATACGCTTTCACTGAACTGAAAACGTAATCTGGGCTAAAGAAGAAACAGAATGCGCTTTCGGTGGAGGAAAACGTATTCGCCAGAATACGCTTTCACTTATCCACCTCAGTAGTTCGGGTCAACGAGGGACTTACAGGCGGTGGCCCGCCACTTATCCACGCGGATATGGCGGGGTCGGCGGAGTGGCTGCCAGTGGGGTCGGGAAAAGGAGGGGCCCGCTTTGGCGTCTCCTTCCCTTACCTCCCTTTCGCATGAAGGCGAAGAGGACGTCTGCCGCCTGCTCCGGCGACTGGGACGTCTCCCATGAGGCCCAAAGACACCGGCGAGATCGGGAAGACGAGATGCTCCCTTTGGAGCGAAGCACGCCACGGGAGGGTGGAGCACGAGATAGCCATGATGGCAAAGAGCAACTACAGCAAAGGTTGGGGGCGCGTAGCCTGGGGTACTCCGGTAAGAGGGTGGAGTGGCGGAGAGGTTCACCGGAGCATGGGGAAGACTCTGGTGGCTACAGAAAGGAGGGGAGGGCTCGAATCGCTCGGATTTAGGCTGGAGGGGGCGGCGGCCATGGAGGGGAGGCGAGGGCAGGAGAGCTCCTTGAGCTCAAACGAGGGGCTAGGGAGGCGTAGTGGAGCGAGTGGAGGCTGGTGAGGTGCTCGGGAGGGCTCGGGGATGGCTATTTATAGCCAGGCGAGGGAGATGGGCTCGGGTGCCGCCAGGCACGTCTGGCCGAGGCTCTGGCGACGGCCAGCGAGCACGGGAGGGCGCGGGAACACGACGAGCTATTGATTCATAGCTCACGAAGGGGTAGACGACACCGGGGAGCAGAGGAAGAAACCGAGCACCATTAAGACATGTCGGGGCACTGTGCTCCCGTGGACGAGCGTCATTGAGGAAGCTGCCGGAGGGGGAGAGGGGTCCAGGGGGACGGCGACGATGCAGGCTAGCTGTTGGACACGCTCACGCCAAGAAGACGACGAGAGGAGGAGGAGGCGGAAGCACAAACAGCCACTGGCGCGGCCACTTCACACAGCGCGTGCAGTGATGCCATTAACGCGGTCACCGCGTGCACCGGCATGTAACGGGAGATGGGCTTGAGCATATTGTCTAGTGGTAAGTTCATCCAGTGTAGGTTTCAACTCCGGTGGTAGCTCGGTTAAAAGTGATCTGGTTAACTGGTAAGAACCCTCTGAAGTTTACTGCAGTAAACTTTGGTGAGCACTAGTGATCAACATGAAGAGTTTTGGATCCAATGGAGTTGTCTGCGAGGTTGAGGTAAAGAAGGACTTTCATCCTGGTAACTATGAGAAGATTTGGATCAAGCTTTAACATAGTTGCTTTGCAACTGACCCAAATGGTCAAGAAACTTGATCAGGAAGGTGCACTCACATGGAGAGTCAAATTGAGCTCAAATTGGGCAAGGCAGAGTAATCTGATCCTATGAAGATGCTCAAATAGTCTCATACCAATTGGCCAAGCCAAACTAGTACTTGCTTCACAAACATATCCTCTGGACAGAAACTTGCAAAAATTCTAGAGGCATAATGGCTTGATGAACCATGCTCAAAATGGGTGGAGGTAGGTTATATGTATAATAGAAGGCCTAGAAAAATTGGCAGCCATAATGGAGCAAGAAAAAATATACTTGCTTCACAAACTAAAATTTTGGGCAAAATCAAAGAATTGAAGATGAGCTCACATGGAGGCATTAAATGAGATCTAGTTTGGTGGAGGGCTATAATATGATGATATGAGGGATCATTCAAAATGGCAACTCATTTGGAAATGCCTAGCTTGCACCTCCTTCACAAAGCTTCTTTCTGGATAAAAATTTTGGAAAATAATAATTAAATAATTACTAAGCAAATGAGGTTGCATTTTGGCATGTGGCAATGATATGGACAGGAAAAGGTGTCCAAGGAGTTTGAGGTCAATTGGGAAAAGGAAAATAGCACTTGCTTCACAATGTGCCATTTAGGGCAGAATAGGGAATGAATTATTTGAGCAAGATGATAAACATGACAAATGAAATATTTTTTCCATATTTGCGAAATATATGATCTAAACAATCTATGAGAATTATTTGGGAATTGTAGGAGTGATGGAAATAAAGGTTGCTGCACAACCTAGGGCAGACAGGGTTATTCCTTTAATAGAAAAAGGAATATTCCCTAGAAAAAGATTTTAGGGTTTGGTCAAGCAGTGAAGTGACAAGATCTTGGCAGGGTTTTGAGAAGGATGAGCCACTTGGGAAGGAAAAAGAGGATGATTTCCTAGGTGACAAGGCCACAGAACCACTCCAAAAAGAAAAACAGAGCAAAAACCAATAAATAAAAAAGAAAAAGAAAAGGGCCAAAATCCAGGCTGTTACAACTCTTACCCCCTTAAAGAAATCTCGTCCTCAAGATTTAGTTGCTCTGGGAACAAATATGACTTGAGGATACCGTTTCCAACTTGGGCATCCTTTTTCCTTTATTTATTGTTCCCCCAAGAATTTCAGATGATCAACTTACCTTGCTCTGGGGTGGCTTTTCCCAAATTTTGATGGGTCTTTGCTCATATACCAAATCCTTTGTGCCGACATTGATTTTCTCATATCTGCGGTGGTGTCCGACGGATCTGATCATAAATTTCCTTTTGGTCATGAAAACCTTTTTATTTTTGTCATGGGGTTGCTGCAAGCCTTCTGGATTCAATAAATTCTTAGAATTAATCATGGCCATCTTCTGAAGGGATCTGACTGCTCATAGGTGCACTGATTTATCTTGATTTATTTACTTTGGCTCGAGCATGTGGCATACACCAGAAATTTGACTGCCTTCTGTCGTGAGCAATATAACGGTGCATGGAGTTATAGCTATGCCATACCTCAAATATTTATATCTTGAAACTTTGCCTCGGCTGTACGACGGACAAATGCTTTTCCCCGATGCATCGACCGTGTACTTGATTCCGTCGGCGAGTATACCGGGTCTGAGCTGATTATTCGGCTTTTGACTTTCTCATTTTGTCGGTATACCCATTTTTGGTAATACGTTGTGATATGTTTTAACTCTGCCGTTGAGGTCAAACTGTTGAGGTTGCAAAGGAATCTTGGATCTGACAGAACAGACTTGGATATTCCACACTAACCATGTCAAGCGGGTCAGCGGGATATGCAAATCCTTGTAAACAGAGTAGGCCACTGAAGGTGTATGTCTTTGTGGATCCATATGGAATTATGGCCTCAAACTGATTTGGGTATCCGGACCCTGATGGTCGTGCAAAATACATCATACCTTTGTTGTCAGTCTCACTCTTTAACGGTCATGATTCTCTTTGTCAGGATACCTTACTGAAATAACTTGGCCACACATGTCCTTGATTCTTCGTATGACCATGGTGTGGCTAGTGCAATATTGTTGGCATTATTCATACGCTTATTTTACGACTGTGTTCGCACATATATGACATATACTCGGGGTTTGTAGCTGTACGGAGCTCATTGCTGAGGCCAATCATACAAGAAGGTGACAAGAGTTCATGAGATCCCCTTGTAGGTGCGGAATATTGGCCTTGGTGGCCATTGTCAACACTGTGGATTTTGTGATGTCATCCCCAGATCTTGTCGATCCTTGTAATTCATGTGATGTAACTCTGCCTATCTTCATTTGCATGACTTATGAGGTTGTTGGGACCGTACCTTTCTTAGGTATATCTGCTGGACCAGTGTCTTATCCCGTATGAGTGACCGATCTGACCTGGGATACATGCGTACCATATGTATAATAATCATATGCAACTGAATACCCTATTATTGCGGCAAGCATATGTTTTGACTGAATTGTTCCTCAAACAAAATTATTGCAAATCTGATCCTTGAGATGTACTGCCCTATACTACCAACTCATCATATAATCTCTGAGGATGGTGCATAGTGTGGTACTGAGGCGGACTGGGTGGCTTACGAGGGAAGCCATCCAAGTAGCTTGTTGAGGAGAACTCTTAGATTCTGCTCGAGGCTTTTGTCTGGGTAGCGTGCAGAAGAAATCTCGATAGCCTACACCCGAAGCTTGGTCGGATTATTGTGCTGGAGAAACTTGAGTTCCGTACTTGAGAAGCTTCTCCTCGGGTTTGCTTGTTGAGAAAAATTCATTTCCGTCTGTCATAAGCTTTTACCAAGGTATCTTGTTGAGAAAGACCGGGTACCGTGGGACGGAAATTGTTCACATATCATGTTGAGGAAAAATTGAGGAGCCTTGCCTCATAAATTTCTTCCGATAGCGTGTAGAATAATGCTGGGTTTCCTATATCCAAAACTTCATACTGATATCCATGCACACGTCCATAATATTTTGCGGCTGATTATTTGTATGAGAAAATTTGTTTATTTGTCTTCCTTGAGCATATCACCTCGACTTTCTCTTGGAGTATAACATATTTCAAGTATCATTTATTCTTGAGCCAAAACTTTGCCTATGATCCATACCTTTGGTGAAAAAATATACCATTGGTCTTGCATCGACTTGTCTTTCTCTTTGGTGGATCATTACTGCTGTAGAATTGATGTGGATAATCAATCCAAGACACAATTGGTATTCTGAGCAGATATTCCTTATATCATGCGGTTGACTGAGAAGGCCATAATGTTTAGTTGAGCTTCTTCCAAATATTCAAAATACTTATTACTTGTTCGAGTCCGGTGTCAGTTGATAAGAAACTCTTTATAGGGGGAAAATAATGTAACACCGGGGCCCAAAAAGAAAGAAGCAAAAGAAAGCTCAACTAAACAAAAACACACAACAACAATCAATTCACACACAATCAATGTCGCATTTTACTGCTAGTCACGCAATATGCATGCCTACTTAAGCACACACAAATCTCAAGGGATCTCGGTTCTACGATCTAGCATGCCGTGACGGTGTGCACGAGAACGAATAAATGTGTGGAAGAATTGGTGTAAACAGCGCTACACCAAGTGCTAGCTTAGCCAGGTAGCAGCCTGGACTAGCTCGGAGGTGGGATGCATTCGGCAATCATGTAGCGGGACACGAAGGTCGCAACCACATTATTATCAAGCGGACGAAAAAAGATCCGTACTCGTCCAAGAAATAGGATATGAGGAAAAACCGAGGTCACGACATTGCCCTTTCTTGATAACTACGATCATTAAGGGTTGTCAAAATGACAAGAAGCAGGACGATCCGTGATAGAAGCATGTCTACCACAGAAACAAAAAGTGGGGCTGAAGGAAATAATTTGGCACGATACCTGAGTACCATTTTTGCAAATAGTGTCAGGATCACTTGGCATCACTCTGCTGGGACAGAAATGACGCCAAACACCGAAGAATGAGCAAGAAAAGAAAACTGGAGAAATGCAAAGGCTGAGCTGTAGTGGATCCGGACCGATGCCATCTACACTCACCAGATTAAACCGTTAGTATCAAATAGTAAGGCTATATGCATGCTATGCAACAAACAAATGCAGCAACCAAATGCAATAAACACGCCGGACTCTATACTACCGATTACTACCGGTTTCTACCGCTCGCGCTGACTAGGGCGTCCTACAGCCATACCTGCTCTGATACCAAGCCTGTGGCACCCGGCTCGAGAAACGGAACGCCCGTATTCGGCCCCGTAGATCGAGGAGAAGTCTACGGAATACGACATCGCATAGAACAAATTATCTCTTATTACAAGAATAATAATTATACTGGTGCGATGTTACAATGATCACATCGACATGGCGACACTCACGCCACGATACTACACTTTCTCTATGCTAGCCGGAACAACTCATGACAAATGAAAACTTCTAGCGGCGGAATAACGATTTAAGGTGGTGAACTCCACTCGGCGGGGACTCTGGTGGGACATGATCTAGCTTCGCATTTAACGGAAACCACGACAAGCAATCAAGCAATCACGGCATCACCTGCAATCTGGCATGACATGCCAGGTCAGTACATTGAATGTACTTGCAAGCTCACAACAACCATAAACATCAAGGCAAGACAATGACATAGCATTAACAGGTTAATTAATTAACAAATACCATGATGAAGCAACTACTAAGCATGATATGAAACTAATACAATGCTGATAAATCACCATCTCAGATCTCCATAACCATATCTCTCTTGGCTAACCGGCCAAGCAATATACTATCTCGATCAACTCATGATCAAAACCACACAGTGATCTTTCCGGCGATCACTACCATGACCAACACTTGGTCTCAAACTGTGATATTTCCGGCGATCACAACCATGACCAACACTTGGTCTCCAACATCATCATCAACATCCTGCCAAACTATTACTGCTCACAATATATCATCATATAAATCACCTATAAGTCATTCCGTCATGTGAGTGTTGATCGAACGGTGTGACCTAGTACGAACCCATGCCCATGACCGAGGACGCGGCTATCGATAGATTAAACACACACACTCTGCAGAGGTAGCACACTTTACCCACACCATGGAACCCATGGCCTCGCACTCCCATTCGGGTGGACCAACGGCGTTCCGACAAAACCGATCTACTGCCATGACACTCTCCCGGCCACTCCGACCCACTCCCAACTGGGCTAGTCCTGGGTGGCCCCATGTCTACCAAAGACACAACGACCACCGTCGTGGCCAAAACGTCCCTCACGGGGACCGGATCCATAACAATAACAACGAGCACACAAGGTTATGTCTGCTTACCGGGCCAGGGTAAGCATGCCCATAACCTTCCCTAGTTGGAGGCACCGACGAGAAGCACAACAATAGACCGCATTAGGGCCTTCCCATAAAAGGCAAATGTGGTTGACCTTTGGAAAAAGCCGGTTAAATTGGCACCGACCAACTTAATGACGGTATTTAACCCCAAAATATAGTAGTAATGATCGATACTCGATATCATCTATCAACCTATAATCCAAGTCATAGCAATATCCAACAAATAATCCAAGCATAATCTCATCATCTCAAAATACTCCAAGGGTAGCACAACACTATTGTCATGATGAATCCGAAAACAATAATCCTACTACTCCAATAACAAGAATAAAGCTATTCGGCTAAGATCCACATGTAAACATCATCTCCGAAAATAATACTCCAAGCAAATGTAACATCAACTAGCATCATGAAAATAATCATACTAACCACTAATAGTCCAAAGGCAAAGATGATATCCAAAGTAATACTCCAAAATAATAATAACAGATACCATCATGGAAATAAACATAATAGCCACTAAGAATCCAAAGGCACATGTCATCCACATAATCATCAAAATATTAATCATAGAACTCCAAGCAATATCATGGCAATATCAAGATCAAACAATACTCCGAGAAATGTCATGAACAAAACATACATAGATAACACAATATTTTAAACAAGTTTTAATAAAGAAACCATGTCACTACATTGCAATCATGCAAACGGAGGGTGTGGCTTGCCCGGGGTGGAAGAAATCACCGGGAGAAAATGCGAGAAGCTCGCAGAACGAATCACCGAAAAACGTTCATTCTCGCAGGGGGCTGATTAAGGGCAGGGGCAAAAATGGTCATTTTCAGAATGTCAAAACATGGTGAAAAAGAATACCAACAGAACGGGCTCGACGAAACAAAGAAGTGGGCTTTGGAATCACCTGATTTGGAGTTGGGACTAAAAAGATATAAGGGTTTTTCTACCAGGGACCTCTTTGTAAAGAAAAACTTCACAATCTGGGCTTGGACAGAAAAACAGAAAGCGCAATGAGCGAAATACGCTTTCACTGAACTGAAAACGTAATCTGGGCTGAAGAAGAAACAGAATGCGCTTTCGGTGGAGGAAAACGTATTCGCCAGAATACGCTTTCACTTATCCACCTCAGCAGTTCGGGTCAACGCGGGGACTTACAGGCAGGGCCCGCCACTTATCCACGCGGATATGGCGGGGTCAGCGCCGGAGTGGCTGCCAGGTGGGGTCGGGGAAAGGAGGGGGCCCGCCTGGCCTCGTCTCCTTCCCTTACCTCCCGCTCGCCCGCGAAGGCAGAGGACGGCCGCGGCTGCCGGCGCCCGTTCCGGCGACCTGGGACGTCTCCGGCGAGGCCCAGCACACCGGCGAGATCGGGAAGACGAGCTGCTCCCGCCTGGAGCAGAAGCAGGCGCCGGGGAGGGGTGGAGCACGAGATAGCCGCGGTGGCAGAGAGCAACGGCGGCGGCAAAGGTTGGGGGCGCGCAGCCTGGGGTACTCCGGTGAGAGGGTGGAGTGGCAGAGAGGTTCGCCGGAGCATGGGGAAGACTCTGGTGGCTACAAAAAGGTGGGGGAGGGCTCGACTCGCTCAGATTAAGGCCAGAGGGGGCGGCGGCCATGGCGGGGAGGGGAGGGCAGGAGAGCTCCACGAGCTCAAACGAGGGGCTGGGGAGTGGTAGTGGAGCGAGTGGAGGCTGGTGATGTGCTCGGGAGGGCTCGGGGATGGCTATTTATAGCCGGGCGAGGGAGATGGGCTCGAGTGCAGCTGGGCACGTCCGGCCGTGGCTCTGGCAACGGCCAGCAAGCACGGGAGGGCGCGGGAACACGACGAGCTATTGATTCATAGCTCACGGAGGGGTAGACGAAGCCGGGGAGCAGAGGAAGAAGCCGAGCACCATTAAGACATGTCGGGGCACCGTGCTCCCGTGGACGAGCGTCGGTGAGGAAGCTGCCGGAGGGGGAGAGGGGTCCAGGGGGACGGCGACGATGCAGGCTAGCTGTTGGACACGCTCACGCGCGCGAAGACGACGAGAGGAGGAGGGGCCGAAGCACAAACAGCCACTGGGCGCGGCCACTGCACACAGAGCGCGTGCACAGTGATGCCATTAACGCGGTCACCGCGTGCACTGGCATGTAACGGGGAAGATGGGCTTGAGCATGTTGTCTAGTGGTAAGTTCATCCAGTGTAGGTTTCAACTCCGGTGGTAGCTCGGTTAAAAGTGATCTGGTTAACTGGTAAGAACCCTCTTAAGTTTACTGCAGTAAACTTTGGTGAGCACTAGTGATCAACAGGAAGGGTTTTGGATCCAATGGAGTTGTCTGCGAGGTTGAGGTAAAGAAGGACTTTCATCCTGGTAACTATGAGAAGATTTGGATCAAGGTTTTACATAGTTGCTTTGCAACTGACCCAAATGGTCCAGAAACTTGATCAGGAAGGTGCACTCACATGGAGTGTCAAACTGAGCTCAAATTGGGCAAGGCAGAGTCATCTGATCCTATGAAGATGCTCAAAAAGTCTCATACCAATTGGCCAAGCCAAACTAGTACTTGCTTCACAAACATCTCCTCTGGACAGAAACTTGCAAAAATTCTAGAGGCATAATGGCTTGATGAACCATGCCCAAAATGGGTGGAGGTAGGTTATATGGATAATAGAAGGCCTAGAAAAATTGGCAGCCATAATGGAGCAAGAAAAAATATACTTGCTTCACAAACTGAAATTTTGGGCAGAATCAAAGAATTGAAGATGAGCTCACATGGAGGCATTAAATGATCTCTACTTTGGTTTATGTCTATGATATGATGATATGAGGGATCATGCAAAATGGAAACTCATTTGGATATGCCTAGCTTGCACCTCCTTCACAAAGCTTCTTTCTGGATAGAAACTTTGGAAAATCATAATTAAATAATTACTAGGCAAATGAGGTTGAATTTTGGCATGTGGCAACTATATGTACAGGAAAAGGTGTCCAAGTAGTTTGAGGTCAATTGGGAAAATTAAAATAGCACTTGCTTCACAATGTGCCATTTAGGGCAGAATAGGGAATGAATTATTTGAGCAAGATGATAAACATGACAAGTGAAATATTTTGCCATATTTGAGAAATATATGACCCAAACAATTTATGAGAATTATTTGGGAATTTTAGGAGTGATGGAAATAAAGGTTGCATCACAACCTAGGGTAGACAGGGTTATTCCTTTAATAGAAAAAGGAATATTCCCTAGAAAAAGATTTTAGGGTTTGGTCAAGCAGTGAAGTGACAAGATCTTGGCAGGGTTTTGAGAAGGATGAGCCACTTGGGAAGGAAAAGGAGGATGATTTCCCAGGTGACAAGGCCACAGAACCACTCCAAAAAGAAAAACAGAGCAAAAACCAATAGATAAAAAAGGGGCAAAATCCAGGCTGTTACAGGTTGCTTGAGTGAAAGACGCATAAACCCGAGTAAGGGGGTTGTTGTGTATGGGATAAAGGGGACTTGATACTTTAATGCTATGGTTGGGTTTTACCTTAATGATCTTTAGTAGTTGCGGATGCTTGCTAGAGTTCCAATCATAAGCGCATATGATCCAAGAAGGGAAAGTATGTTAGCTTATGCCTCTCCCTCATATGAAATTGCAATGACGACTATGATCTTGTTAACAATTTCCTAGGATAATTCCGCACACCGACCCATCATTATTCCACACTTGCTAGTTATAATATATAGTAATATATTCTAGCTTTATATTAACAACACCTATTTTTGTATTTTAGTTCTCCGATTTCATACAAGCCTATCTTCTTCATACCCACGATGTACTTTTATTCCTCGTTTCTAGATGGAAGCAAATGTTCGGTGTATGTAAGTCGTATCAGTGGCAGATAGGACTTGAGAGAATATTGATCTTACCTTTAGCTCCTTGTGGGTTCGACACTCCATACTTATCACCTCCACCTTTGAAAATTGCTACGATGATTCCTTGCACTTGGGGATTATCAAGCTCTTTTCTGGCGCTGTTGCCTGGGAGCAATAGCGTGGGGTTGATATTCTCGTGTGTGCTTGTTTGCTTTCTTCACTAAGTAGATTTTGTTTTCTTTAGTTGTGGGTGAAACAAAAAATAAAAGAATGCAAAATACAAAAAAAAATACTTGCCTCTTATGCCTAAATACTTTTTCAAAAAGAGAAGTGATTGGAAAGTTATGCATTGGAGAAGTGAGGGTCGACCTTGAACACTTGCGTTCATGCTCATGGAAACAATGTAGAATTTTTCATGGAAGTTTCTCAAAAATAATTATCCCCTTGTATATATCCATTGTATTATAAAAGTAATGTGCCAAGTTTTGGTTTTAGGATGGTTAGATTGCTTGTTTGGTGTGTGCAGCAGAAAAAACAGAAACTTTTGCTATAGTAATTGAATTTACATTTTTTACTGGAGCATGATAAAATCTTAAAAAATTTACACAGTACTGCTATGCTAATTGTTTATTTTTTCCTATTTTTTGTATTTTTGGAGTGACATAAGTGTACGAAGTTTCCATATTACTATAGACGGCCCTGTTTTTGACAAATTTTGTTTTCTATGTATTCGCTTATTTTGATGAATCTATGGGTTGTATCAAGGGGTATGAACCATGGTAAAGTTGGAATACAGTAGATATAATGCTAATATGAAATTTGAATGAGTTTACAATAGTACCTAAAGGTAGTGATTTGCTTTATTATACTAACGGATCTCACAAGGGTTTTGTTAAGTTCTGTGGATGAAGTGTTCAAAGATCGAGGAGTTATCAATATGAGAAGAATAAGGAGAGACAAGAGTTCAAGCTTGGGGATGCCCAAGGCACCCCAAGTAAATATTTCAAGGATAATCAAGCATCTAAGCTTGGGGATGCCCCGGTTGGCATCCCATCTTTCTTCTTCAACAATTATCGGTATATCTCGGTTTTTGTTTTGTTCACATGATATGCGTCTTTTGTGTTTATTTATTTTTTCTTTTCCTTTATGCACCATGCTATTATGAGATAGTCCTTGATTTATAGAGTGCTTCATGCGCTTTGATACGTCTCCAATGTATCTATAATTTTTTATTATTCCATGCTATTATATTATCTATTTTGGATGTTTTATATGTATTAATATGTTGTTTTATATGATTTTTGGGACTAACCTATTAACCTAGAGCCCAGTGTCGGTTTCTGGTTTTTCCTTGTTTTAGAGTTTCGCAGAAAGGAATACCAAGCGGAGTCCAAACGGAATAAAACTTTCGCGATGATTTTTCTTCGACCAGAAGACGCCCAGGAGACTTGGAGTGCAAGTCAGAAGAGCCACGAGGCGGCCACAAGGATGGAGGGCGCGCCTAGGGGGGTAGGGCGCGCCCCCGACCTTGTGGGCCCCTCGGTGACCCCCTGACCTAGATCTTCCTCATATATATTCTCAAATATCCCAAAAACTTCCAGGGGAGCCACGACACCACTTTTCCACCGCCGCAACCTTCTATACCCGTGAGATCCCATCTAGGAGCCTTTTCCGGCATCCTGTCGGAGGGGGATTCGATCATGGAGGGCTTCTACATCACCACCATTGCCTCTCCGATGAAGCGTGAGTAGTTTACCACAGACCTACGGGTCCATAGCTAGTAGTTAGATGTCTTCTTCTCTCTCTTTGATTCTCAATACAAAGTTCTCCTTGATGTTCTTGGAGATTTATTCGATGTAATACTCTTTTGCGGTGAGTTTGTCGAGATCCAATGAATTGTGTATTTATGACCAGCTTATCTATGAATATTATTTGAATCTTCTCTGAATTCTTATATGCATGATTTGATATCTTTGAAAGTCTCTTCGAACTATCGATTTGGTTTTGCCAACTAGATTGGCTTTTCTTGCAATGGGAGAAGTGCTTAGCTTTGGGTTCAATCTTGCGGTGTCCTTTCGATTCTGATGAGGCGGTAAGGCACGTATTGTATTGTTGCCATCGAGGATAACAAGATGGTTTTTTCATCATATTGCTTGAGTTTATCCCGCTACATCGTGTCATATTACTTAATGAAATTAATACTCTAGATGCAGGCAGGAGTCGGTCGATGTGTGGAGTAATAGTAGTAGATGCAGAATCGTTTCGGCCTACTTGACACGGACGCGATGCCTATATTCATGATCATTTCCTTAGATATCGTCATAACTTTGCGATTTTCTATCAATTGCTCGACAGTAATTTGTTCACCCACCATAATAATTCCTATCTTGAGAGAAGCCTCTAGTGAAACCTATGGACCCGGGTCTATTTTCCATCATATAAGTTTCCGATCTACAATTTTAGTTTCCTATTTGCTTTCTTTGCAATCTTTTACGTTCCGTTCCATAAACCAAAAATACCAAAAATATTACTTTGCCGTTTATCCATCTATATCAGATCTCACTTGCAAATAACCATGAAGGGATTGACAACCCCTTTATCGTGTTGGGTGCAAGTTGGTGTTTGTTTGTGCAGGTATTCGGTGGCTTGTTGCATTATCTCCTACTGGATTGATACCTTGGTTCTCAAGAGCTGAGGGAAATACTTACTCTACTTTGCTGCATCACCCTTTCCTCTTCAAGGGAAAAACCAACACAACCTCAAGAGGTAGCATGCTTCACTTAAATCTTTTGAGTATGGCTTTATAGAATGCTCTTTGTGCTTCACTTAAATCTTTTGAGTATGGCTTTATAGAATGCCTTTGTGCTTCACTTAAATCTTTCGAGTATGGCTTTATAGAATGCTTCGTATGCTTCACTTATATATTTTGAGCTTGGATATTGGTCAGTCTATATTAATTGTAGAATGCTCTATGAACTTCACTTATATCTTTTGGAGTATGAATAAAATTATCATTGAAATTGGGCTTGGAAGAGTATCATTAAAATATCATGCCTAGCTAAAAAGGCATTAAAGAAAAGCGCTTGTTGGGAGAACAACCCAATATTTAACCCTACTGTTTTTGTGTGTTCTCATGATTATGCTACTGTAGTAATCATGTTTTATAGCTTTTGTTTCAATAAAGTGCCAAGTAATACCTTTGGGATGATCTATGGTGATAGTTGATTTGATCTTGCTGAAAAACAGAAACTTTTATGCTCATTGTCAGAATTTTTAAAAATCACAAAAGCGTGCTTTTGATCTGAATTTTTTACACAAGATTGATGTACAAATTGCCTTGGTTGTGCTAATGTTTCAGGATTTTTGGAGTAGCACAAGTTTTATTTCTGTTTAGATCACTACAAACTGTTCTGTTTCTGGCAGATTCTGTTTTCAATGCATAGTTTGCTTGTTTTCTTGTTTCTATGGCTTATATTGCTCAATATAAATTTTAGAAGTGATATGGTACAGTAGGAATTGTGTGAGAACAATTATGAACCTCATGTTGACAGTACCAAAGTGAATGATTTGCTCTTTATCATACTACCATCTCACGAAGTTTTGTTAAGTTTTGTGTGATTGAAGTTTTCAAGTTTTGGGTGAGATATCGATACGAAGAGAATAAGGAGTGGAAAGACCCTAAGCTTGGGGATTCCCAAGGCACCCCAAGGTAATATTCAAGGAAGAATCAAGCGCCTAAGCATGGGGATGCCCTAGAAGGCATCCCCTCTTTCATCTCCAAAACCATCGGTATACCTTACTCGAAGCTATATTTTTATTCGTCACACGATATGTGTTTTGCTTGGAGCGTATTTTCATTTTACTGACTGTTTGAATAAAATCATTGGATCTGAAATCTTGAATGATAGAGAGTCCTCCCATGGCTATTTAACTATTTGACTACTCATTGATCTTCACTTATATCTTTCTGGAGTAGTTTTGTCATTTACTCTCGTGCTTCACTTATATTCTATGAGTAAATGGTTGAATGAATTGAATATCATAAATATGAAATTATATATGCTTCATATGCTTATCCCATGGGGAGTAATGAATTCGCATATAAGAAGTATAGGTGGTAAAATTTATTGAAAGTTAGCAAACACAACATTGGTCACTTGAACAATTCATGAAAGAATATTGAAGGAAGAGAGATTTCACATATAAATATACTATCTTGAACATATTATATGATTGTGAGGCCCATTAATTATTTTCAAACATGAGCAAATTAGTTAAAGTTGGAAAAGGAAGACAACGTAATGAGTTATGTTTGGGTATATTTGCATATAGAAGTTAGACTGTTATGGATCCTCTAACATGTGGTGCTTGCTTAGGATCTTTTGCTAGCCAAACTTTGTACTAAGTAGAGATATTGCTTGTGCATACAAAACCCTTAAACCCTGTTTCATACCATAAGTGTCCACCCTATCTACCTATGGATTGAATAAGGTCCTTCAAGTAAGTTGTCATCGGTGCAAAAAGCAAAAAAAATTGCTCCTCAATATGTATGATCTTTTATTGTAAGGGAAAATAAGCGTTGTACGAACTTGTGATGGTAAAGAAATAAAAGCGACGGACTGCATAATAAAGGTTGCTATCACAAAGGGAAATACAACGTGACGTTCCTTTGCATTAAGGGTTTGCACATCCAAAATTAAAAAGCGCATGACAACCTCTGCTTCCCTCTGCGAAGAGTCAATAGTATTCCTTCTTATTTCAACCTCAATTATTCTTTAGTTGGCAAGCATCATGCGGTGGGGAAATATCCAAGCATATATGGCCATTCAAAAATATTTGATCATGAATTATTATTGTTGACAATTATCTATATAATAAATAAGTTGGGAGGCGAAACATTAAGCCCCTATCTTTCTCTGTGTTGACGGATACTATTTGTTCTAAAAATATGCTTTGAGTGTTAGCAATCATGGAAGACTATATGATAGTTGAGTATGTGGAATTTTCTAAATCAAAGCTCTTACATAGACCCTTCCTGAAAATAAGATGAATTGCAATTGTTTGGTGACTGAAAGCCTAGTTTGTTAGTTCTCAAGAAAATTTATGGTCTATACTTTAACATGTGAATAGCTTGCTACTTGATCATGAGAAGTTTTATGAGATGAGCTACTGTTTATGATAAAGGATAATGCTATAAAAAGTGTTTGGAACTAACATTGATCAAATTTATGCACTATGCTAGCATTCACACTTCATAAATTATTTCTTTTATCATTTACCTACTCGAGGACGAGCAGGAATTAAGCTTGGGGATGCTGATATGTCTCCAACGTATCTAAAATTTATGAAGTATTCATGCCATGTTTACAACAATTTTATATGGTTTTGGTATGATTTGATTAGGACTAACCTAGACTAGCGCTGTTTTTAGCAGAACTACCGTGGTGTCGTTTTTTTGTGCAGAAATAAAAGTTCTCGGAATGGGCTGAAAATTTATGGTGATTTTTTTGGACCAAGAGAGAACCTCAAAGCACAAGAGTTGGACCAAAAGAGTCCCGAGGCGACGACAAGGTAGGCGGGCGTGCCCTACCCCCCGGGAGGGTGTTCCTACCTTGTCGCTGCCTCATGGACCCCCTTGACGTGAGACCGACGCCAAAAATTCCTATAAATACCAAAACCCCTAGAAATAAACCTAGATCAGAAGTTTCACCGCCGCAAGCCTCTGTAGCCACGGAAAATCAATCTAGGCCCTCTCCGGCACCCTCCCGGAGGGGGCCATCATCACTGGAGGCCATGGAGGAGGAAGCCTGAAGGGGGCCATCATCACCGTCGAGGCCATGGACCAGAGGGATAACCTCTCCCCATCTAGGGGGAGGCCATGGAGGAGGAATGATACGTCTCCAACGTATCTATAATTTTTGATTGCTCCATGCTATATTATCTACTGTTTTGGACCATATTGGGCTTTATTTTCCACTTTTATATTACTATGGGACTAACCTATTAACCGGAGGCCCAACCCAGAATTGTTGTTTTTTGCCTATTTCAGTGTTTCGAAGAAACGGAATATCAAACGGAGTCCAAACGGAATGAAACCTTCGGGAACGTGATTTTGTCACCGAATATGATCCAGGAGACTTGAACCCCTTGTCAAGAAAGAAGGGAGGCGACCACGAGGGTGGAGGGCACGCGCCCCCTGCCTCGTGGGCCCCCCTTTGCTCCACCGACGTACTCCTTCCTCCTATATATACCTCACGCACTTCAAACGATCGACACGAGCCAAAAACCTAATTCCATCGCCGCAACCTTCTGTACCCACGAGATCCCATCTTTGGCCTGTTACGGAGCTCCACCGGAAAGGGAATCCACCACGGAGGGCTTCTACATCATCACCATAGCCCCTCCGATGAAGTGTGAGTAGTTTACCTTAGACCTTCGGGTCCATAGTTAGTATCTAGATGGATTCTTCTCTCTTTTTGGATCTCAATACAATGTTCTCCCCCTCTCTCGTGGAGATCTATTCGATGTAATCTTCTTTTTGCGGTGTGTTTGTTGAGACCGATGAATTGTGGGTTTATGATCAAGATTATCTATGAACAATATTTGAATCTTCTCTGAATTATTTTATGTATGATTGGTTATCTTTGCAAGTCTCTTGAATTATCGGTTTGGTTTGGCCTACTAGATTGGTTTTTCTTGCAATGAGAGAAGTGCTTAGCTTTGGGTTCAATCTTGCGGTGTCCTTTCCCGGTGATGAGGGGCAACAAGGCACGTATTGTATTGTTGCCATTGAGGATAACAAGATGTTTTTTATCATATTGCATGAATTTATCCCTCTACATCATGTCATCTTGCTTAAGGCGTTACTCTGTTTTCTTGAACTTAATACTCTAGATGCATGCTGGATAGCGGTCGATGAGTGGAGTAATAGTAGTAGATGCGGGCAGGAGTCGGTCTACTCTTCTCGGACGTGATGCCTATATACATGATCATACCTAGATACTCTCATAACTATGCTCAATTCTGTCAATTGCTCAACAGTAATTTGTTCACCCACCGTAGAATACTTATGCTCTTGAGAGAAGCCACTAGTGAAATCTATGGCCCCCGGGTCTATTCTCATCATATCAATCTTCCATCACTTTATTATTGCTTTGTTTTTACTTTGCCCTTTTATTTTACTTTGCATCTTTATACCAAAAATATTATTTATCATCTCTATCAGATCTCACTCTCGTAAGTGACCGTGAAGGGATTGACAACCCCTAATCGCGTTGGTTGCGTTGAGCTATTTGTTTTGTTAGGTACGAGGGACTTGCGTGTAGCCTCCTACTGGATTGATACCTTGGTTCTCAAAAACTGAGGGAAATACTTACTCTACTCTGCTGCATCACCCTTTCCTCTTCAAGGAAATCCAACGCAGTGCTCAAGAGGTAGCAAGGAAGCAAAAGGGGGAGATTCTCTCCCCCTCTCTCCCGGTGGCGCCTGAGTGCTACCGGGGGAACCATCGCTGCGGTGATCGTCTTCATCAACATCACCATCTTCATCACCTTCCTCATCTCTTTTTGACGGTCCACTCTCCCGCACCCCGCTATAATCACCTACTTGAACATGGTGCTTTATGCCACATATTACAATCCAATGATGTGTTGCCATCCTATGATGTGTTGCCGTCCTATGATGTTTTGAGTATCTTTTGGGTTGATTGATGATCTAGATTGGTTTGAGTTGTATGTTTTTTTGGTGCTGTCCTATGGTGCATTCCGTGCCGCACACACGTGAAGGATTCACGCTGTAAGGTGTTGCAATACATTCATGATTCGCTTATAGTGGGTTGCTTGAGTGACAGAAGCATAAACCCGAGTAAGGGTGTTGTTGCGTATGGGATAAAGGGGACTTGATACTTTAATGCTATGGTTGAGTTTTACCTTAATGACCTTTAGTAGTTGCGGATGCTTGCTAGAGTTCCAATCATAAGTGTATATGATCCAAGAAGAGAAAGTATGTTAGCTTATGCCTCTCCCTCATATGAAATTGCAATGACGACTACCGATCTTGTTAACAATTGCCTAGGATAATTTCGCACACCGATCCATCATTATTCCACACTTGCTATCTATAATATATAGTAATATATTCTAACTTCGTATTAACATCACCTATTTTTATATTTTAGTTCTCCGGTTTCATACAAGCCTATCTTATTCATACCCACAACGTAATTTTATTCCTCATTTCTAGATGGAAACAAACATTCAGTGTACATAGAGTCGTATCAGTGGCAGATAGGACTTGAGAGAATATTGATCTTACCTTTAGCTCCTTGTGGGTTCGACACTCCATACTTATCACTTCCACCTCTGGAAATTGCTATGATGATTCCTTGCACTTGGGGATTATCACTTGCCGTCCATTGTGATCACAATGTACTTGTGAATATGTGCCAAAGAGTGGCTCACCCATAGTGGAGTAGGGGGGAGAAATCTACTAGTCTTCATCGAGCTAGCGCAATCAAGAAAGGTGGTACATCTTGATTAGGTCAAGATCTTCATCATCTAGCTCAAATGTATTTTGTGCAAGGCAAATGTTTGTCCTTGATAGGTTTACTATTTTACCGGTCTCATGGTGTTCGTTGGGAGACCTGATTATAGGATCGATAGCCGTACTATCAAGGGGGGCTCTTGTGTGAGTAGCTTATTCGTACTGTTCGTAGAGAGCTCAAACCATTGCATCTTTGGCATCATATTTCTTGGTTATTTTTTGGCTTTTCTCTTTGTGAGATTTTAGAGCTTGTGGTTATCTTCGTGACAAGCTCTAGTCCATCAAAAACCAATTTGCTATGCATCTTCTTTTGCATTTTCGGTGTTGGAATTTTTACTGGTCTTATTTCAGGAAGGATTCGCACCATTTTATTTTGGGTATTTCCTAAATTTTTATTTTTTGATATTTCTATCAATATTGTGTTATCCCTTGTCTTTAGCTTTCTAACAAACTTGATTTCGTCCAATTCAGAGTTCATTTGCAGAAGTTATGGCTGTTTCAGTTTTGCCGGTTCCCGCATCTCTCTGCCTATTGCGGGTGCCCATGGTCCTTGACCCCTGGGTGCCCGGGGTAACCCGAGACCCTCCATAGACACATCTCTGACAGGTCTGGGTTCCCAGGGTCTCAGACTCCCGAGGCCCTGGGGTCACCCGGGCCGCTCCCGACCTCCTCTGATCACCCCGGGTGCCCGGGCTCCTCCGCACCTCCTCTCAGCACCCTCTGGGTGCCCAGGGTTGAGACCCCCGGGTGCCAGGCCCCATTGCCCTTTTGCTTTCCTTGTATGTCCGGGTGCCCGGGGTTTTACCCTCGGGTGCCCGGACCCCTTTTGTCTGGGTGCCCAGGGTGGCGGTTGTGTGCAACAGCCATATTTTTCTTGGGGGTATTTATACCCCCTTCGTAAGTGCATCTAGTGCCATCCCTAGTTGGTTTTGGAGTATTGACGACAAACATGGTTGAGGGACTAATGTGTTTGTGATAATTGCAGGATAACACAGGTAGAAGTCTGATACGTCTCCAACATATCTATAATTTATGAAGTATTCATACTGTTATTTTATCATTCTTGGATGTTTTACAATTATTTTATAGCAACTTTATATCATTTTTTGGGATAAACCTATTTACCCAATGCCCAGTACCATTTGTTGTTTTTTGCTTGTTTTCTACATCGCAGGAAATTAATATGAAACGGAGTCCAAACACCGCGAAACTTTTTGGAGATTTTTTATGGACCAGAAGACATCCATTGAGCCAGAAAAGACTGGGGTGCCACGAGGGGCACAACCCACCAGTGGCATGCCTGGCCCCCAGCGCGCCAGTGGGTTGTGCCCACCTCGGTGGCCTCCCGCACCCCCTCTTTTCCCTATAAATTCACAAATATTCCAAAACCCTTCGGGGTTACCCTAGATCAGAAGTTCCGCCGCCGCAAGGCTCTGTAGCCACCGAAAACCATCTAGACCCTTTCCGGCACCCTGCCGGAGGGGGGAATCATCTCCGGTGGCCATCTACATCATCCCGGCAGCCACCACGATGAGGAGGGAGTAGTCCACCCTCGGGGATGAGGGTTCGTACCAGTAGATATTTGTTTAATCTCTCTCTCTCTCTCTCTCTCTCTCGTGTTCTTGAGATGTCACGATCTCGATGTATCGCGGGCTTTGTTAATATAGTCGGATCATATGGTGTCCCCCCCTCTATCTTGTTGTGATGAATTGAATTTTTCCCTTTGAGATTTCGTTGTTATCGGATTGAATACTTTTATGGATTTGAGAACACTTGATATATGTCTTGCAATTGAATACTTGTGGTGACAATGGGGTATCGTATTGATTCACTTGATATATGTTTTGGCACTCAACTCGCGGATTCCCGAGGTGACATTGGGGTAATCTATGCATAGGGGTTGATGCACGTTCTTGTCTTTGTTTCTCCGGTAGAAATCTTGGGGCACTCTTTGAGGTTCTTTGTGTTGGATTGAATATTATGAATATGAATTTGCTTTGGTGTTATTTTAGTATGAACTCTAGGATAGATCGAACGGAAGGAATAGCTTTGTGTTATTTTAGTACAGACTCTTGAATAGATCAAACGGAAAGAATAGCTTTGAGGTGGTTTCGTACCCTACAAACAATTTATTCTTATGTTCTCCGCTAGATAGGAACTTTGGAGTGATTCTTCATCGCACTTTGAGGGATTGTTATATGATCCAATTATTATCATTGTTGAGAGATTGCACTAGCGAAAGTATGAACCCTAGGCCTCATTTTCAAGCATTGCAATACCGTTTTTATGCCCGTTTACTATTTGCTACCTTGCTGTTTTCATTTATTCAAATTACAAAAATATATTTCTACCATCCATATTACACTTTATCACCATCTCTTCGCTGAACTAGTGCACCTATACAATTTGCCATTGTATTGGGTGTGTTGAGGGACACAAGAGATTTCTTGTATTTGGTTGCAGGGTCGTTTGAGAGAGACCATCTTCATCCTAGACCTCTCACAGATTGATAAACCTTAGGTCATCCACTTGAGGAAAATTGCTACTGTCCTACAAAACTCCGCGCTTGGAGGCCCAACACGTGTCTACACGAATAAATTTGCATAGTAGACATCAAGCTCTTTTCTCGCGCCGTTGCTAGGGAGGTGACTGCGTGAAGGTATATCTTTAGATCTTGCAATCGAATCTTTTAGTTTCTTGTTTTATCACTAGTTTGGTTTATAAAAGAAAAATACATAAAAAATGGAATTGAGGTTGCATCATATTATTGATCATGTTTATAATATCTTTCTTGAAAATGATGGTTCGAAAATTGTGCTCAATTGTTAGAAGAAGAAGTCAATAAAATGTTTGGCACATAATAATTGAATGATGAGCATGATTGCAATGTTGTTAGTATGAATTCTTTGAATATCCATGATGCTAATGATATGCAAAACCATAAGCTTGGGAATGCTATGTTTGATGAATATGATGTTTTTAGTCCCCCAAGTTTTGATGAGAAAATTTATTATGATGAAAGCATGCCTCCTATTTATGATGATTATACTGATGAGAGTGGATTTGGAGAGGTCATGACTTTATTTAATGATTATTCCACTATGTTGGAAGAAGTCACAATTGATTATGACAACAAAGTTCCCATATATGATGATTATGGTGATGACATGTATGCTATAAAGAATAATGATAACCATGAAACTTTTCATCATGATTTTAATTTTCAATCCCATGATAGTTATTTTGTTGAGTTTGCTCCCACTACTATTCATGAGAATAAATTTGCTTATGTGGAGAGTAATAAAATATCTATTCTTGTGGATCATGAAAATAATGCTTTATGTGATAGTTATATTGTTTAATTCATTCATGATGCTACTGAAAATTATTATGAGAGTGGAACATATGCATCTACATATCTCAATAATATCAAGTTTCCTCACTATGTGTTGAAGTTTTCGAAGTTATGGATGTTTTGCCTTCCTATGCTAGTTGATTCTTGCTCATATAAATTGTTTGCTCACAAAATCCCCATACATAGGAAGTGGTTTAGACTTAAATGTTCTTGCCATGTGCTTCATGATGCTCTTGTTATGTTTCAATCCTTATCTTTTATGCGAGCATCATTGAACTCATCATGCGTAGCTAAAAGGCATTAAAGAAAAGAGCTTGTTGGGAGACAACCCAACACTTTTACTTACTGTTTTTGTGTGTTCACTTCATTATGCTACTATATTGATCATGTTTTATTGCTTTTGTTTCAATAAAATGCCAAGTAAAGCCTTTGGGATCATGTTGGGTGATAGTTGATTTGATCTTGCTGAAAAACAGAAACTTTTGCACTCACGAAAATAATTCTCATTTTTAACAGAAGAGTGATTTTGAGGTGATTCTTTTTGCATAAGTTTAATATACAAATTTCTCACGTGGTCCTAATTTTTTCATAATTTTTGGAGTAGCAGAAATATGGTTGGAGTACAGATTACTACAGACTGTTCTGTTTTTGACATATTCTGTTTTCAATGCATAGTTTGCTTGTTTTCTAGTTTCTATGGCTTATATTGCTCAATATAAATTGTGGAAATGATATGATACAGTAGGAATTGTGTGTAAACAATTATGAATCTTGTATTTGATAGTACCAAAGTGAAATGGTTTGCTCTTTATCATACTAACCTATCTCACAAAGTTCCGTTAAGTTTTGTGTGATTGAAGTTTTCAAGTTTTGGGTGAGATGTCGGTATGAGGAGAATAAGGAGTGACAATACACTATGCTTGGGCATTCCCAAGACACCCCAAGGTAATATTCAAGTAAGATCCAAGCAACTAAGCTTGGGGATGCCCCGGAAGGCATCCTCTCTCCCGTCTCCAATAATATCGGTAACCTCACTTGGAGCTATGTTTTCATTCGTCACATGATATGAGTTTTGCTTGGAGTGTCAATTTATTTTGTTAGGATTTTCTTTATTTTATTTATAATAATGTTTTGCATCTTTTATTTCAATAAAAATGTCAAGTATAGCCTTTTCCATGCTTATTTTACAAGTCTACATGTTGCTATTTCAAAACAGAAAGTTTACCGTTGTTGCAAAAATTCCCTAGAAAAGTAATAATATGATAAAATGTTGAAACTTTTCTAAAAATAAGCTCTGATAAATTTCTACAGTGTGGTAAAATTTTCATAAATTTTGGAGTTGAATAAGTATTGATACTCTTGGATTCTTTACAGACTGTACTGTTTTGGCAGATTGCTGTTATGTTTGCATTGTTTGCATATGTTTGCTTGTTTAATGATTCTATTTGAGGATGGGAGTATTAAATATGTAGAGGCATTTAGTATGCAATGTTGAATAATAATTTTAGTGATTTTCTACAGTAGAGAATGATAGGGTTTTTGCATTGGTTTATATTAACTTATCTCACGAGTTCTTGTTGAGTTTTGTGTGGATGAAGCTTTTGAGATTTAGGAAAACCGTGATATGAGAAGAATTAATGAGACACAAAAGCTCAATCTTGGGGATGCCCAAGGCATCCCAAAATAATATTTCGAGAAGTCTCAAGCATCTAAGCTTGGGGATGCCCCAGTAGGCATCCCACCTTTTTTCTTCAACAATTATCGGTTAGTATCGGTTGAGCCTAAGTTTTTGCTTGTTTACATGATGTGTGCTATCCTTGGAATGTCATTTTATTTTGTTTTGCTTGTTGTTTTAATAAAGTACTTAGATCTGAAAGTTTTTAAATAAAATAGAGTCCTCAAATAGTTTCCAGGGAAGCTAAGTACGCGCATTCACATCTCGTCAACGAAGCTATTTTCTGTGGAATTTCTCTAGTGCTTCACTTGTATCTTTTTGGGCACGGTGTGCTTTAGTATTTTTGAAGAAATTCTCTCTTTCTTCACTTAAGTTAATTTGAGATAAAGAAACATTATGCTCATGATCTTCACTTATATCTTTTTGGAGTAGCTTGTCATTTACTCTTGTGCTTCACTTATATCCTATGAGTAAATTGTTGAATAAATTGAATGTCATGAAGTTGAAATCATATCATGCCTAGTGGTAGCTTCACATTGGGTTTAGAAAGTGAATCTTTTGAGGCTTGAAAATCAAAATATTGGTCATACAAGCAATTCACGAATAATTAGTATAAGGAAGAGAACTTTCACATGCAAATATACTATATTGGAAATCTTTTGTGATTGTGAGTAGGGCTGGACCAAAAGCTCGTAGCTCGCGAGCTTAATGAGCGCTCGATAGTTCGGCTTGTTAAGCTCGTAGCTTGCTTCTTAATGAACAAAGCCAATCATTCATTTGAGCTCGTTAAGCTTAACGAGCTTAACGAGCGAGCTAACGAGTTTCACGAGTAGCTCGTTAAGCTCGTTTGTAACAACACAACATATATTTTCATATTACGTGACAAACTTTTTGTAGCACCTCAGCCCATCTATTTAATCTACTCGACATATGAGGTAACATACTACTTCATTTCTTTTTGTAGTCACAATATTTTTATCTTGAAAACCATACCTACACATTCATCATGTATATCGTAACACATTATAATCTGTTAATGAGCGATCACGAGCTTAACGAGCTTCAAACGAGCCGAGCCGAGCAGGATTTTCTGCTCGTTAAACTTAACGAGCTTAACGAGCCAAGCCTTAACGAGCACGAGCTTAATGAGTACGAGCTTAACGAGCCGAGCTGCTCGTTAGTCCAGCCCTAATTGTGAGGCCCCATCAAAATATTATATGGCAAAAAATTTGACGTTGGACAAGGAAGACAACGTAATGGTTTATGTTTGTTCATATTCACATAGAAGTTATAGTGTCATAGATCCTTCAACATGTGGTGCTTGCCCCCATCCTTGCTAGCCAAAAATTCCGCACCAAGTAGAGATACAACTTGTGCATCCAAAAACCATTAAACCCAAATCTTATTTTCAAGAGTCCACCATACCTAGCTAGGGACTGAATAAGATCCTTCAAGTAAGTTGTCATCGGTGCAATAAGGCAATAAAAATTGCTTCTAAAAGTGTTAGATCATTTAGTGTAAGAGAAAATTGAGCGTTGTACGAACTTGTGATGGCAAAGAATAAAAGCGATGCATCGCATAATAATGGTTGCTATCATAAGGGCAATATAACGTGACGTTCTTTTGCACTAAGGGGTTGAGCATACAAACAAATAAGCGCATGGCAACCTCTCGCTTCCCTGCGAAGGGCATATCTTTCACTTTTCTCAGATTTACTTCTATTCAAAGAGTCAAAGTTTTCTCTCTATTCCTTTTTATTTTCTCTTTGGCAAGCATCATGTGGTGAGGAAAGATCTAGGCACATATGTCGATTGAATATGGGTAGCATGAGTTATTATTGTTGACATCACCCTTGAGGTGAATACGTTGGGAGGCAAAACAATAAGCCCCTATGTTTCTATGTGTCCGGTTGAAACATTTTGCTCATGTGTATGCGGTGAGTGTTAGCAATCATAGAAGACTATAAGATGGTTGAGTATGTGGAGCTCTTACTTAAACTCCGTTGAATAAGTTGAGTTGCAATTGCTTGGTGACTAAGAACATAGGTTGTTGAGCTTCAAGAGAATTCATTTTTTAAACATTAACATGTGAATTGGTTGCTACTATAACATGAGAAATTTTATGAGAAAGAATTGCAGTTATGATGCTAGGAAAAGTGATTGAAATTATCATTGATCAAACTTATGCACTTTGCTAGCATTCATACTTCATAAATTATTTCTTTTATCATTTACCTACTCGAGGACGAGTAGGAATTAAGCTTGGGGATCTTGATACGTCTCCAATGTATGTATAATTTATGATGTATTCATGCTGTTATTTTATCATTCTTGGATGTTTTACAATCATTTTATAGCAATTTTATATCATTTTTTGGGACTAACCTATTGACCCAGTGCCCAGTGCTAGTTGTTGTTTTTTGATTGTTTTTACATCGCAGGAAATCAATACCAAACGGAGTCCAAACACCGCAAAACTTTTTGGAGATTTTTTATGGACCAGAAGACATCCATTTGGCCAGAGCAGCACCTGGGGGGGTTCCCTGAGGGGGCACAACCCACGAGGGCGCGCCTGTGCCTCCCGCATCCCCACTTTACCTTATAAATCCACAAATATTCCAACACCCTTTGGGGTTACCCTAAATCAGAAGTTCCGCCGCCAGAGGGGGGAATCATCTCAGGTGGCCATCTTCATCATCCCGACGGCCACTATGATGAGGAGGGGGTAGTCCACCCTCGGGGCTGAGGGTTTGTACCAGTAACTATGTGTTTAATCTCTCTCTCTCTCTCTCTCTCTCTCGTGTTCTTGATATGTCACGATCTTGATGTATCGCGGGCTTTGTTAATATAGTCGGATCATATGGTGTTTCCCCCCCTCTATCTTGTTGTGATGAATTGAGTTTTTCCCTTTGAGATTTCGTTGTTATCGGATTGAATACTTTTATGGATTTGAGAACACTTGATATATGTCTTGCAATTGAATACTCGTGGTGACAATGGGGTATCGTATTGATTCACTTGATATATGTTTTGGCACTCAACTCGCGGATTCCCGAGGTGACATTGGGGTAATCTATGCATAGGGGTTGATGCACGCTCTTGTCTTTGTTTCTTCGGTAGAAATCTTGGGGCACTCTTTGAGGTTCTTTGTGTTGGATTGAATATTATGAATATGAATTTGCTTTGGTGTTATTTTAGTACGAACTCTAGGATAGATCGAACGGAAAGAATAGCTTTGTGTTATTTTAGTACGCACTCTTGAATAGATCAAACGGAAAGAATAGCTTTGAGGTGGTTTCGTACCCTACAAACAACTTATTCTTATGTTCTCCGCTAGACAGGAACTTTGGAGTGATTCTTCATCGCACTTTGAGGGATTGTTATATGATCCAATTATATTAGCATTGTTGAGAGATTGCACTAGCGAAAGTATGGACCCTAGGCCTCATTTTCAAGCATTCCAATGCCGTTTTTATGTCCGTTTACTATTTGCTACCTTGCTGTTTTTATTTATTCAGATTATAGAAATATAATTCTACCATCCATATTACACTTTATCACCATCTCTTCGCCGAACTAGTGCACCTATACAATTAGCCATTGTATTGGGTGTGTCGTGGACACAAGAGATTTCTTGTATTTGGTTGCAGGGTTGTTTGAGAGAGACCATCTTCATCCTACACCTCTCATGGATTGATAAACCTTAGGTCATCCACTTGTGGGAAAATTGCTATTGTCCTACAAAACTCTGCGCTTGGAGGCCCAACACGTGTCTACGAGAATAAAGTTGCATAGTAGACCTCAAAGTCCCTCATTGATTCGGTTTACCTACCAGAGATGACCCCTAAATATGTATGAAGACATTAAAGACAATGGTCATTCATGAAGACATTCACGTTGAACATAATGATGTGTGAAGACATTCACTTGAAGACTATGGAGTGCGAAGACATAGTTTCTTCCGTAGTTTCTTTTTCTTCTTTATTGAGTCATAGGAACCACCGAACTGTTAATGGGGTCCAAGTGAACAAAGTTAGATGACTGATGCGATCCTCAACCAAAATCCTATGTCTTTGAGCGAAGACAATGAGAGCAAATCTTATCCAGAGTTGGATAAGTCAGCTTTGCTTGTGGCCCAAGTCAAGCTAACCCATGTGTTTGAAATCCGACAGTTGGACACGTGTCGGTTCCTTAGTGACCCAGGGTCACTTCGGACATATCATGTCAGGTTGCCTCCTGGCTATAAATAGGCCACCCCCCTACACCATAAATTGGTGGCTGCTCAGATTTAGTGCACGACTTTTGTTGTTTGAGAGCAACCCACATCCGAAGCCTTTGAGAGAGAGATCCTTGCAAGGACAAAGCCCAAAACACCCATAGCCAAAGAGTGTTAGGCATCACCAAAGTCTTTTTATCCGCGTGACCTAAAGACTTGTTACACTTGAGGACTGTGCATTGATGGCCCACAAGTATAGGGGATCAATCATAGTCCTTTTGATAAGTAAGAGTATCGAACCCAATGAGGATCAGAAGGAAATGGCAAGTGGTTTTCAGCAAGGTAATGTCTGCAAGCTCTGAAATTGTAAGTAACGGATAATTTGGTAGTAGGATAATTTGTAACGAGCACGCAATGGTAGCGACAAATTATATGCAGCAAGATAGCCCAATCCTTTTGTGGAAAAGGACAGGCCAAAACAGTTTCTTATAATAAGAAAAGTGTTCTTGAGGGCACACGGGAATTTCATCTAGTCACTTTCACCATGTTGGCTTGATTTGTGTTCACTACTTTGATAATTTGATATGTGGGTGGATCGATGCTTAGGTGCTTGATACGTCCATTTTGCATCATGTTTTCCTATGTGTTGGGGGATATAACTATTTGTGTAAGCCGCCCAGGAGGGGCCGGGTTACGCAAAGAAGACTCATCGGGAAGAAGCCCAAGGCCAAGCCTGAAGATGGCGGTTCAATAGAGGGGCTAAGGCCCACAGGCGGCTTAAAGCCCATGGTGATAAACCGCCATAATGGCATGACTTGTATCATAAGGTAGATTTAGCTAGTCACCGAGCCGGACACTGTTTATGAGCCGGCCGGGACTCTGTAAGCCGCAGGGCGTCAACCCGTGTATATAAGGGGACGACCACGCCGCTTAGGGCAAAAAACAACTCATTGAGAGCCGGGCATAGCGTATCTCGCTCCCTGGTCATTGAAACATCAAGCAATACCAACCCAACTAGACGTAGGCCTTACCTTCACCGTAAGGGGACGAACTAGTATAAACCTCTCGTGTCCTTTGTCCCGCTTAACCCCTTTAAGCTTCCTAGTTGCAATGGCTCCACGACTAAGTCCTTGCAAGAGGACATCTGCCGTGACAAACCCACGACAGTTGGCGCCCACCGTGGGGCCAGCGCACGGTGGATTTGAGTTCTTGAAGGGCAACTTCGAAGGGCTCAAGGGATACGCAGTGGGCCGGATGACCAAGAGTCGTCGTGGCAAGATCTACATCAACGACGAAGGCTGGGGCCCCGACGCTGACTCAATTGAGTACGGGTACTGGGTCCCCTTCGGCGGAATCCATGTCTTCATCGGCCGGATTGGTGAGCCGGGCCCTGAGCCGGACAACTGCATCAACCTCGTCGAGACGGCTCAGCGCGCGAGACCCGCCCGAGTTCAACCCATCATGAAGCGTGCCTTCGTGGGTTGCATCCACGGAGAGGAACTTTCTAAAGGATCTGAAGATGGTGGTGAGAGGGTCGTCCTCTCTGACGGTGACTCATCCGCCGGTTCAACAGATTCGCTGTATCAAGTGCAAGAGGGCATGCTTGGGGGCCGTTCCGACAGCTCTAGTATTCCGGACTCCTATGAGCCGCCAAGCTGGGCAGGAGTCTTCATGGCTGGTACTCAACCCGGTCAAAACTCAACGGCTGCAACAGCAATAACGTCCGGGACAGGAGCGGCCGGGGCAGGAGGCCCTGTTCGCCCACCGGCTCAGGTGCTGATGGATCTCATGGATAAGCTGACGGCCCTGTTAACCGCCACGATTATTCTTGCAAATCAAGATGAGCATAACGCGGAGGTGGCAAAGGTGCGTGAGGAGATAGCTCGGGCCAAGGAGGCCTTGGCAGCTAAGGACACCAGGTTAGCTACAGAACGGGCGGCTTTGGATGCACGGGCACAACAACTCCAGTGAGAGGCTTTCCAGCTTAATATGAGCCTGAACGCATCTAATGAGGTGATGAGAAGGAGGCACCAGAAAACTCAATCCCGTTCGCCTCCGGTTTACGACCCTCGGAACCTTTTCGCTACACCCAGTGCCGGTCCTAGCAACCCGCCCGAAGCAAATCAGTTTATGACAGCCGGAGCGGGAGGACCAGCTCAGCCTCGAGAGATGGCACCTCCTCATGGGAGTATGGCCCCGCCCCGCTATGTACCAATACCACCGGGTCATTTTTCCAACCCCATGGAGAACTTAATCGCAGCATCGGCGCATTTGGCGGCTCTCCCAAAGGTGGATGTGATGATCCGACAGCGGTGGAGACCGAAGGATCGTAGACCTCGCCCGCATAAAGACTAGCTCACAAGAGACTTATTCTTACAGCCGGGACAAGATTCATTCAACTCCTCCGCCTTGGTTAGCTCCGGCTCGTCCAAACCGGAGTCCGAGTTATAGCAGGCACATGGATTCAGAAGCTTTGTCAAGCAACGCCGAGCGCCGTAACCAGCCTGGCGGTTATAACCCGGTGCAGGACCGAATACGTTAGGAGGACGAGCGAGCGGCTCAGCTGGCGGCTCAACAAACGGCTCATCAAGACATTCCGGATTATCCGACGACTTTCGTTGAGGCAGGAGTGGCTACCAGAACCGGCGGTGTTCCTTGTTTAGTACCGGCTCTACGTAATGTACGTTTACCCAAGGACTTCAAAGGACCTCGGAAGGTGCCGAATTACACGGCCGACTTATAGCCCGGAGCGTGGATAGAAAGTTATGAGATGGCCATGGAGCTGTTGGAGGTCGGCCGATGCAAAGAATGGCTAAGTACTTCACCATGATGTTAGATGGAACGGCCCGGTCTTGGTTAAAGGGCTTGCCACCCAATTCCATTAGTTCATGGGCAGAGCTAAAAGCCCGGTTCATCCAGAACTTCAAAGACACTTGCAAGCAATCTATGTCGATTGTGGACTTGACAAATTGTAAGCAGGAGGAGGGTGAATCCACAACTCATTGGGTACGCCGGGTCAAGGAGATAATACATTCGTCTGACAAGATGGATGCCGGCTCTGCAGTCCTCATGTTGGAGAAGAACTGCCGCTTTGAGCCGCTGAGACAGAAACTGGGGCGCCTTAAGCGTGATTGCAATGATATGGGTACGCTGATGGCAGCTTTAGTCAAATACGCCGATTCTGATAGTACCAAGGATCCTGCGTCTGATGAGGAAAAGACAGGGAAGGGAAAGAAGAACGGCAATGGAAAGGGTCAGCAGCATAACCCGATGAATCAAGGAGGCAATGAGCGTAAGGCTGAGGGTAACCCGGAGTTTGTAGCCGACGCCAATGCATGTGGTAACAATCGAGACGTAAGGGCAAACCGCCTCGGTCTCGGCGGGTCGTGCCCATCTCTTGAGCAGTTACTCAATGAGCCTTGCCCGAGGCACGGCACCCGGGAACGACCCGCCACCCACTTATGGAAAGATTGCGCGATCATGAAGGCCTTTAAAAATTCCAACACGTTTGATGGCAATCACGGCTCGGGCGGCGGCTCAGGAGCCGGCGGCTTTCATGGCCCGGGCGATGGTTCAAGTTCCGGCTTTCAGGGACATCAAGGCGGTTATAATCAACAGCAGTCTGGTCAAGGGGGACAACAGCAGCAGCAGTCGGGTTATCAAAGCCACCCGAAGCAGCTGAATAGTGGGCAGTATCACGTATTCACCACTAACTTGTGCAAACGTGACCAGAAGGTTCATAAGAGGGCCGTGAATTCTGTTGAGCCGACGGTTCCCCGTTATTTGAGGTGGTCAGAACAGCCCATTGTATGGAGCAGGAAAGATCACCCCCTCCGGGTTGATAATCCGGGTTAGTTGGCCTTGGTGGTAGCACCTCAGGTTGGTGGATATAAATTCACTAAGGTACTCATGGATGGAGGTAGCAGCATCAATATCCTCTATTATGAGACCTTTCGCCGCATGGGGTTGACTGATAAGGACTTGAGGACGTCCAACACTGTCTTTCATGGAGTGGTGCCTGGTAAGTCGGCTTACCCAGTTGGCAAGATTGAACTGGAAGTGGCCTTTGGAGATGAGTATGATTCTAGAGCTGAGAAATTAACTTTTGAGGTGGTCAAAATCAAGAGTCCATATCATGCTCTGTTTGGTCGGCCGGCTTATGCCAAGTTCATGGCACGGCTGTGTTATGTTTATCTGCAGCTTAAGATGCCGGGTCACAAGGGCACCATCACCGTGCATGGAAGTCGAAAGGTAGCCCTAGAATGTGAGGAGGGCGGCGCGGCTTATGCTGAGTCTGTTTGTGCAGCAGAGGAGCTGAAGTTTTATCAAGACAATGTTGACCCGGCAGATATGACCTCTCTAAAGAAGCCAACCACCGAGCATAACCCGTCGATGAAGTTTAAGTCGGCTGATGAAACCAAGCTTGCTGATTTCACTCCAGGCGATTCGCCTGCCAGATTCAATATCGCGCCAATTTGGATCCTAAATAGGAAAGCACGCCATCGAGTTCATCCGTGAGAACCGGACATCTTTGCATGGAAACCTTCCGACATGCCGGGTGTACCTAGAGAACTTCGCTGAGCACACTCTCAATATTGATCCGACGTATAAGCCGGTCAGGCTTTTCTTGACGGTTCAACGAAGAGAGACGGAAAGCTATTGGAGAGGAAGTCGACGGCTCTTAGCGGCTGGGTTTATTGTGGAAGTTTTTCACCCAGTGGTTGGCTAACCCGTGCTTGTGCTCAAGAAGAACGGCACTGGCGGATGTGTGTGGATTACACGGACTTAAATAAGGCTTGTCCGGCTGATCCCTTTGCTCTCCCGTATTGATCAAATCATTGATGCTACAGCCGGGTTGCAGCGCTTGAGCTTTTTGGATGCTTACTCTGGTTATCATCAGATCAAAATGGCATTTAAGGACCAGGAGAAGACGGCTTTCATTACTCCGTTTGGAGCCTTCTGCTATGTATCTATGCCATTTGGGCTCAAGAGTGCTCAGGCGACTTATCAGCGATGTGTACAGAACTATCTCCATGATCAGATTGGGCGCAATGTTCACGCTTATGTGGATGACATCGTGGTGAAGTCCAGAGAGAAGGAAACCTTGATATTTGATTTGAAAGAGACCTTTGATAATCTCCGGGTTTATAAGATGATGCTTAACCCGGCAAAGTGTGTATTTGGTGTACCTACAGGCAAGCTCTTGGGTTTCCTGGTCCCAAACAGAGGCATTGAAGCTAATCCGGAGAAGATCAAGGCAATTACCTCTTTGGCTAAACCGGCGTGCATCAATGATGTTCAGCGACTGGTGGGTCATGTTGCTGCTTTAAGCCGGTTCATAAGTCGGTTAGGTGAGAAGGCCCTACCACTGTATCAGATGATGAAGAAAGCGGACACTTTTGTCTGGAGTAATGTTGCTAATGCTGCCTTTGAAGATTTAAAGAGGCAGTTGTCTGAGCCGCTGGTCCTTGCGGCTCCCATTGATAAAGAGCCGTTGCTGTTATATGTGGCTTCTAACTCACGAGCTTCAGTGTTGCCATCGTGGTGGAGCGTAAGGAGGCTGGCAAGGAGCATCCGGTTCAACGGCTGGTTTACTACATCAGTGAGGTGCTCATTGAGTCTAAGCAAAGGTATCCGCATTGGCGTAAAACTTGTTTACGGAGTGTTTATGGCAAGCCGGAAGCTGAAGCAGTATTTCCAAGGTCATCCTATAACTGTGGTAAGTTCTGCCCCCTTGGGAGACATCATCCAGAACAGGGAAGCCACAGGACGAGTCGCCAAGTGGGCCATTGAGCTTGGGCCTCATGGTTTGAAGTACATGCCATGTACCGTTATTAAATCTCAAGCCTTGGTGGATTTTATCAATGATTGGACAGAGTTGCAGGCACCTGAGGAGAAGCCAGATAACACATATTGGACTATTCACTTTGATGGGTCCAGGCAGTTGGAAGGCTCGGGGGCTGGAGTTGTTTTGACTTCCCCCCGAGGTGAAATTTTTTTTTATGTGCTCCAGCTTATGTTTCCTTGTACTAACAATGCAGCTGAGTACGAGGCTTTACTTCATGGTCTCAGGATGGCCAAGGAGATGAGTTTGAGCCGGGTACGGTGTTTGGGTGACTCAGATCTTGTGGCTCTACAGGCGTCAGGCAAGTGGGATTCTAAGGATCCCCTTATGGCGGCTTACCTCGTGAAGTTGATGCTGTGGCTGGACATTTCAAAGGTTATCAAGTGAAGCACATTGATCGAAGGAAGAATGAGGCGGCTGCTGCTTTAAGCCGGCTGGGATCCCAGCGTAAGCCGGTGCCGCCTAACACCTTTCTCGATGTTTTGCATAATCCTTCTATCAAGGTACCTACAGAGGAAGAACTAGCAGTGCCAGACCCAGAGGCACACCTGGTGGCCGCTCTTCACGTCATCCCGGATTGGACAGTGCCATATTTGGCCTATATGACCCGGGGAGAGTTGCCTGAGGATGAGACCTTGGCGAGACAAATCATCAGGCGGTCCAAATCTATGACGATTGTTCATGGCGAGTTACATCACCGTAGTGTCACTGGAGCGTTTCAACGTTGTGTGTCGCCTGCGGAGGGTCAGGAGATACTTCGTGAGATCCATGAAGGAGATTGTGGTCATCATGTCGGCTCAAAATCTCTTGTGGCCAAGGCTTTCCATCATGGTTTCTATTGGCTGACGGCTCATGCTGACGCGGAGGATCTGGTCAGCAAATGTGATGGATGTCAAAAATTCTCACGACGAGCTCATGTGCCGGCTCAAGAGCTGAGGATGATTCCAATTACTTGGCCGTTCGCCCCGGGAGCTTGACATGGTTGGTCCTTTCAAGAGGTCTAAGGATAAAAAGACACACCTCCTGGTGGCAGTGGATAAGTTTGCAAAGTGGGTTGAGCCAGAGCCGGTCAGTAAGTGTGATGCAGCCACGACGGTTCAGTTCATGAAAAAGGTGATCTTTCATTTTGGTTTTCCACACAGCATCATAACTGATAATGGCACTCATCTCTCCAAGGGTGCCATGGAAGAGTTCTGTCAACGAGAACATATCCGTCTTGATGTTTCGGCTGTTGCTCATCCTCAATCCAATGGTCAAGCAGAAAGAGCTAATCAGGAGATCCTGAAGGGTATCAAACCCGGCTCTTGGTCCCCTTATAGCGGACCCGGGTTGTTGGGTGGAGGAGTTACCTCTGCATCGTGGAGCATCAACACTACGCCTAACAGGTGTCTATGTGTTACACACCTTTCTTCATGGTGTACGGAGCGGAGGCAGTCCCGCCAAGTGACATCCAAAGACGACTCACCCCTGTGTGACGGCTTACGTTGAGGCTGATAACGAAAAAGCTCGCCAGATGCGCTTGACTTGTTGGATGAGGAGCGAGACTTGGCGATAGCCCGCCGGTGATTTACCAAGAAGACTCGCGCCGCTATCACACCGGGCCGGTTAGAAGCGTAACCTTTCGTGAAGGCGATCTAGTGCTCTGGCTCCTCCAGATCACCGATATGCACAAGCTGTCCCTCCTTGGGAAGGACCCTTTGTGGTCGCTAAGAATCAACAACGGGTCATACTACCTCATAGATGTCCGAGAGCACAAAGACTCACGTAAGTCGGAGGAGGAGACCCGCCGGCCGTGGAATATCTCTCATCTTCGGCCTTATTATACCTGAGCCACCGGCTCTCAATATGTATATATTTTTAAGATCTATATATTATATAAAGCAATAAAGCAGGACCTCTGTCCTTTTCACCCTCAAAGGTTTATATGTCTTTTCTATCAGGTGGTGGAAACAACCAAAAGGGAGCGGATCATATCTGAATCCGGCTTTCCCTTTGGTCCTATCTGAATCTAGCCATGATCACTTGGGGGCTTCCTGTTCAAACATAGGTCGAATTCGAACCAAAGAGAACATAGCTGTCGATACCCGCTTCATCGGCATACTGGCAAACCCACTTGGGGGCTTCTTGATCATATTTGAATCATAGCTTAACCCCTTTGGGTCTGACGTGGATCGTATTCGAATCAGCGTCATTAAACAACTCTTATGGTCACTTGGGGGCTTCCTGTTTAAACATAGGTCGTATTCGAACCAAAGAGAACATAACTGTCGATACCCACTTGATCGGCATCGCCAAAGCCACTGGGGGCTATATGATCGTATCTGAATCTTAGCTTAACCCCTTTGGAACGGTTTACTGATCGTATTCGAATAAGAAGCCTTTGAATATTGTTTATTGTCTATTATACTTTATAAAGCATGATTACTTGACTATCTTGAGATCTTCTTGAAAGCACTATGAGATGGTTTTTTCCGGCTTAATATTGATCACCTCAGATTGTTAAGTGCCAGGTGAATTCTAACTTTCAGGAGTTAAAATTAACCGCATGAGTGGGGTCATGTAAGCCGGCGAGATTACCAAAAGGATCACAGGACAAGGCAAGCAATTTTTTGTTTAAAGCAAATAGAAGATCAATATAAGCTGGAAGGATATAGTCTTGGCGGCTTAAGAAAGTATTGAGCGCCATAAACATGCACGAAGGCATGGCGAAAATCGAGAGTTTTTTCTACCCTATTACAAGACTCCCCGAGTCTGAATAATGAAGCATTGTTTTCACAAAGACATAAACATTTGACGCCTGGCGGTTCACTCCATTGGTTGGCTTGAAGAATCCGGGTTATCCTTCTCCGCCTCTCCGTCGGCTGCCTTGTCCTGGAAGGTGGACGATGCCCAGTCAATGCCACTCAAAGCTCCAAACTCAGCTTCGTCATCTATTAAACCGGCTGGGTCGACCTCAGGGGCAAAGGTATGCTTACGGATTGGAGGGATCAGGCTGACGTCGTCATAAAAAGGCGTTGGGATTCTCCGATTCTCGCTGTCATAACCCGACATATATTTGGTAAGATCAAGATTATCATTCCCAATAAGAGTAGCCACAGTATGATAACTTTGACACAGGCGGTGAAATCCTGGTCATCAAATACGGTCCCATCCTCTTTCAGACTCGGGTATCCAAGGGGGAGGTCGGCCGGGTCTAGTTCTGGAATCCATGCTTTAGCCCGGCTCAACACTGCTATGGCCCCGGCTCTTGCGGACGCCCGCCTTAGTTCTTGGATCCGTTGAGGTAACACAGCAAACCGCTTCAGCACGTCTTGCAGGAGGTGAGGAACGTCGTTTGATAAAGCTACAACGGCCAAGGCACGTTGTGACCCGGTGTAGAGCTGTTCCACTAGAGTATAAACCGCTTTCAGCTTGATCAACATATTCTGCTTGAGGTTTGTGCTCCTGGGGCCTGCATTATTAAACACTAGTAAATGGCACATGCTTTGCACGTGTAGCTTTATGAATGTAGACCAACATCACCAAGTGAACTTTGCAACTCAAAATAAGTAAAATACTCCCTCTGTCGCATATTAGTTATCACTACAACGGATGTATCAACAACAACTAATATAGGACAAAGGGAATAAATACTTACTCGCTCCAATCCGAATTAATTGACGTGACTTCTATGCAATGTCTTACTTACATTGTATAGAGGTTGCGTCAGTTAATTCGTATTGGATGGAGTATATTCTTTTTAAGACCGGATAGAGGGCTTCCTGAGGTTGGCCTTCAACATAGCAAACCATCAATGTATGAACACCCAAGGATTTTTTTTTTGAGTTTCCTGAAATTCATAGTTTGACACACTTGTCTTCAAACAAAAAGAAAAAACAGAGGAAAAATATGTGCTCTTTGTGTTTGGTACGTGTACATATATCATCTACTTCAAAGCTCAAGCTTTGTCCTTCTTATCAGATTTTACAGAACAGCATAAAAAATATACTCTAATGTGTAACAACATATTTACAAATTGCAACATAAAAGTTTCAGTTTTGATTAGGCTAAACTTCTTCGCAAAACAGATTTCCCTAGACAGCTGACATTCCCCAATTTTCAGAGACATTTCCTTCAAAAACCATTTGCTACTGCACCATTGTAGACATGATCAGCTCTTGACATTCTTCTAGAATAGGCATCCGCAAGGACTTGGTGCTTTGCAAACCTGCCCAGTAATTACATTTGTAAGGGAAAAAAAATATTATACCACAAGGATGCACTTGGACAAAAAAATGCAAGAGGAACAGAGACAATTCTATGCTTGCAGGTAGCACCTTAAGTTACATACACACGCACAAGATTGCATGTTTCTAATGTCATGGAATCAAGCATGGATGCACATGTGTAATTTTTATGCTTGTAAACATAAAGAAACTTGCAGTATTAGAAGTAACAATGACTAATACACCAATACCTGTATGTAAATTACATCAAGACATCTTTGTAGACGATATTTTTGGTGCTTTTTCCCGATGGATCAATTTCCTTATTTGGCTTTGCAAGTATTCTTGTTGTTTGTCTTGACATCCCTCTTGATAAAGCAACATAGAGTTGACCATGAGAGAACACCGGCTCTAGAAGATAGATGCCAACATTTGGAATAGTTTGACCTTGAGCTTTGTTGATTGTCATTGCAAAGCTGAGTCGAATTGGAAATTGCTTTCTTTTAAACTTGAAGGGTAGTACATCATCTTCTGAAGGATATAGAGGAATTCGTGGAAGGAATACTCTTTTCCCAGCATGTTGCCTGCCAATTATTTCTGCATCAATAGCGTTCTCTTGAAATGCTCTGATAATAAGTCTTGTTCCATTGCACAATCCGTTAAAAGGATCTAGATTCCGAAGTAAAATCACAGGACAATTAATCTTCAGTCGAAGGACATGTGGAGGCAGGCCATTAGGTGTGAGTGAGTTTAGAAATTCAGGTGGGTAGTAGTTATGTGGATCATCCACTGCTGAATCAAAACTATAGTAGATTTGTTCTTCCCCAGGAAACCGATCAATAAGCTTCTCGTTTAGTTCATCAACATATTCATTCTTGGTGGAGAGAATGGCGCGAGTACTAATATAAGATGGTGATATTCCATTCTGGCCAAGTGAAGGAAATATATCATTAATTAACTTACTGACAGAGTGTTTTGGATCTATGTATGGTACAACAATTTCATCTGGTAGGCGCACATAATCTTGGCCGATTGATTCTTCTGTACCATCACCAATTCTTAACAGAAAATCTGAGAACCATGGATCAGATTGTGCTCTCATATTACGCCATAGTTTTATTTGTTTTATACACCGCCAAAGATACGATTTCTTTAGTGTAGCATCTGTAATTTGTGCTCTTGTGCCTCGCCTCACTACAGGGAGAACTTGTCTAAAATCTCCTCCTAACACTATGACCTTTCCTCCAAATGGAGATAGAACACCAGTAATATCTTGCAAGGATCTATCAAGTGCCTCCACAGCTTGACGTTTTGTCATGGCTACTTCGTCCCAAATTATCAAGGACGCTCTCCGAAGCAACTCTGCAGTCCCACTCTGTTTACTGAAGCTGCACAAACTGTCATCATGAATATTTACTGGTATTTTAAATCTCGAATGTGCTGTCCTACCGCCCGGCATGATGGACGCTGCAATTCCAGATGTTGCAGTTGCAATTGCTATTAGCCCCATGGAACGCACTTTAGCGAGTAAAGCTTTATAGAGATGCGTCTTTCCTGTACCTCCTGGACCATCAATAAAGAATACCTTACTCTTCTTCTGTAGGACGTGATGCATTATCTCATCAAAGGCAAGTCTTTGCTCACAATTTAGTGTTGCATAAAGGTCCAGATGCTCTGGATCAATATTAATAGACATCTCTTCTATTACTTCTCTACAATTAGAGCCAACCAACTCAGTGCCATCTAGCATTTCTGGAAGATCAAAGCAACTGATGTCCTTCCCCATTGAATATAGGATATCACTAATATCTCTAAGTACCATCTGCTCTATAGATTCTTTATCAGTTGCGCTGCCCTGCTGAAAATCATCAGCCATGGCCTCAAAATGCTTTTCCCATAATTCACGGACATTTTTTACCTCATAGAAAACCAATATTGTAGCAAAAAGCCTTCTAAAGGCAGAAGGCATTGCAAATGTCGCAGCCTCGCTCAGACAATCAGAAATACTACAATCAGCCTCAATCAGACCCCTTCTTTCTGCGGCCTCTCTAAAAGTGGCAAAAACAAAACCATCGACAGTCCGTAAATCCTCAAAAGATGTAGCCCCTCTCACATGATTTAGCAGTATCCTCAAGTAATAGCGTTCTCCTTCAGCTGGGTGTGCAGCGACAAGTCTCCCTACTTGTATTCTCTGTTTGCGACGTTTCCAGCTCTTGGTACTATTATTCCATACAAAAAATTCTGGAAATTCCTTGTATAAGAAATTCCTGGCATAACTATCAATAGAGTTCATTCTGAAGTATTCAGTTAGCATTGTTCTCGAAGACGATCCTTTGCAGACCACATCCTCTAATTTTTCTGAATCTTTATAGTGAACAAGGTGCATATTTGGCAGATGGACTTGTAGCTGTATAACTGATGGATACATCTCACTAAGGTTGAAAGAGTAAATCCTCCAAATTGCTTCCGGAGGTGAAATAAACCTTGCATCTCTATACTCACGAATTTCATTAATAACTGCATCATCTTCTGCGGCTTCGATGACAATGGAGGCCCGATCATGACCTTTGTAGATGTATTTGAATAAATATTTCACAGCCTTGATGCTAGAGCAAACTTCAATATTTATATGGCAATTGTATCGAATAAGTAAATAGGGATTGTATGGGACAACCCGTCTATTATCCAAAACTGCACCCCTGATGCGCACCCGACGGCCGTCATTCCTGCGCCTATAAATTGGATAAGAGTCCTCTCCTTGTTGTGTAGTCTCTGCGAAATGTCGAGGATAATGATACCGACAACTTCCATTTTCCATGCAAGGATTATTTATGTTGAGAACTCCACATGGGCCGTGCATCATGTGCTTAATAACTAAATCATGCAGCATAGGATATTTATCATTATCAGGAATTTCAGCTGATATTATCTCATCATATTGGTCCGGATTAGTTATCTTGTAGTTTGATTTCAGAATTATTAGAAAATGTGCATGTGGTAGACCTCTTTTCTGAAATTCAATTACGTGCACATGTGCAGCAACTTCACCAAAGAATTTCTTCTTAAACAAAAGATCCTTTAAATCCTCCAATTTTGCCTTGAAGACTCGTGCTACCAAGTCTGGCCTGTCTTGTGGTGATTGACCTTCTGCTAGTTCTCTAGTTATCTCTTCCCAATGTGGGTTGCAAGTCATTGTAAGGAATATGTCTGGTTTCCCAAACCGTTGGACCAAAGCCATTGCATCCAGATATCTTCGACGCATATCTCTTGGTCCTCCGATAAATGATGGGGGAAGCACAATGCGCCTACCTGTCATGCACCCACGTGTTTCACCGGCAACAATGCTATCGACCAATCCTTGATACAGATCTGCTCTGATGAGAACCTGAGTTGATGGCTTTGACAAGAATGCCAATCTTATTGATTCAATCTTAATGTACATATCAACTATATATTGTTGAGTCAATCGCCTTCCAAAGAGTAAGATGTTAAACTTCCCAGGTCTAATTTGCATCTTGAAACAATAATATTCTCTTGGTGAGATGCAAGAACCAGAACTATTCTCTAGCATTCCTACAGAATCCAAAATAATATATGATTATTAAATAGTTCTAGAAACTAAAACTTTGATCATGTAACCAATTAATGTATGATGGAAACTTACCTTCTATATCAAAATCATTTGCTTGATTGTCTATTATTTTCCTAGCATGTCGACTTAATCTGGGCAGATCCAAGTTCCATCCGACCTCTCCGTTTGGGAAAAACAACGGATATGATAGTGGATCATAGCAACCATGATATGCTTTTATATATTGTGGACGGTCTGATACACCATAAATCATGATACTTCTATCAAAATGACCTCGAGGATCGCTTCCCTCGACCCAAATTGCTGCCACCTGTGATGCTGTCGGAGCATTATATACTCTCTGGTCTAAAGCAATATTTGTGTTGAGCTCAATCCTATACTCGCAAAGGTTTGGAATGGAGCTGAGACTTCTAAAGGTATGGGCATAAGGATTAGATGAGAGTATGCCCAACAATTTTCTGATGAGATATTTATCAAGGTTAGGTGAATGACGAAATCTTTGCTGTAAATCTGCATCAGTGTCATAAAAGTACAGTTGTAGATGCTTGGGCCCATCATCCTTTGGCACTAATTGGTCAATTCGATGATAAATTTGACCTTGTGCGCGGAATGTGTAAACTCTAGATCTGTTATTGCAAAAACGTTGATCCAAGACAACACCAAGAGATGTAAAGGAGAAGTGAGAATTGAAGTAACGTATGTTATCCCGGAAATACTTCGCATCTGGATCTTGGCTGCTGTACAGTCGACGTAATTCATCAGGGACTGGTGGAGTTACTATTTTAACTTTTCCACCCATGCAACAAAACGTTGGTTTCTCATACTGGAACCTTTTTGCATTGCAATGCCTACAGTCAGGAACTGGATCTAGAAGATGACAATCAGTGGGTAAATTTTGAATATGATCATATGGATCTGCCTGAATGCAACTTTGGGCATTATTATTTTCTAAATATGACTGAAATTCAAAACCTGCATTTTTTATTAGGCTAGATTAGAAATACAAATCATATTTAAAAGTAATATTGTCGATTAAGTACAGTAATACTTACCATGCCCACTAAACATACGAATTTCTTCATCAGGGTCATCATTATATCCAAGCATTTCTCCTGTTTCCCCAATGTTATCTGTTGATTGGCGAATCATCATATACGTCACACAATGTTTTATATGGACCAATATAATAGATAAATGCTAGTTGGTACTGAGGTTACCTTGAATGGCAGGAAAAGAATCGTTTGGCAGGTAGACGAGATCTTCATCTTGACGGCTGGTATGACCTTGTAGTTGCACATGAGTATATCCAACTGTATTTTGTAAATTACTACTAATTGCCCCATCAGATGTATCTTGTGCATGGCTGCAACTTGCGTCTTGAGACTTTCTTCTTCTTTTATACTCACGGCCTCTTTGTAAATATGCTTCTTTTTGTTCAGGTGCCAATTGGGAATACCAGCTAGTGCCGTGTCGCCGCTTACATCCACTGTTAGTTTTTTGCGCATCAATTACAACTTGGCCTTCCGAAGCAATAGGAGATACAGAAATTCCAGATGGACTGATCTTCAGCCGAGTACCCTTTTTTGGGTGGCACATGTTTGGCTGAACAAGGACGCTTTGGTCAGATGCAGACACATCATAACTATCGATTGTTGTCACTGTTTTTGACATTACAACAAACAAATTAGTCTGTAATATTAGTAAACAGAAATGTATTAGTACTGAATTAATATATTTTTATCAACCTCGTTTCCTTTTTGTCAGACACCTATTTTGATGGACCCCTGAACTGTGTGTCATAGAACCTGAAAATGGAAGGCTTTCTTGTTCTTGTAACATAGTCACGGCTACTTCTTTCCGTGGCACACAAATTGCAGACTAATGTCACCACCTAATCATGTATAGTGAAGATGATTATTTTACTTATCATCACACAACAAAGTACCTTCTGGCGTCGTAGAAGATTCAGTTGGCAAGTGTGTGTTATCATTGGTACTCATACTGGTCTCCCCTCTTATGGGTTGCACAGTCTTACTAATTGCACTGTCACCTCGCTTGATTTGTTTGTACTCACGATTCCTTTTCAAATAAGCTTCTCTCTGTTGTGGCGTCATCTGCATATACCTAACCCGATCACGGTAACGTTTGCATTGAGAAGGATCCGTTGGTACAGCACCGGTTTGTTCAGTTAGGTGACGATATTGATCTACAATCATCAGCTTAATGAGACACACACAAGAAAAGATTGGTACTGAACTGGAATTTACATTTCAGGGCATGCAGAGAGAGAGAGAGAGAGAGAGAGAGAGAGAGAATGTTCTTTAGCCAACAATCATTTTTTCATGGGTAAACAGAAAATATGAATTCATTATCGCAGTTGATGTCCGTCAGTAATGAGTGTCAATCATATTTCTATCAAAATAAATATTTTAAATGTGAACAACGAAATGGCCCAAATAAAATAACAGAGTCATAAAAAATCAAGAAAAATAATCAAATCATCTTTCGTGACACACTTATCTCAAAACATAGTAGCTTTTGTAGTCTACGTACAGAATCTGCAACTTACACTGGCTTAGTCAAAAACGCAAACACCTTGCACGCAAAGAAATAGCCAAGAACATCAACAAGGTATAACCAGCTAATTCTAATGACAGGAAGCAATCTGACATAAAGGAATTCTCCAAACTCATAACCATCAACAGAAAAAGAAAAACGGGAATGTAGAGAAGGAGCAACTCACCTGTGCTTTCCTCCCGTGCTGTTGGCCGTCCGCACAGAGAATGTGTATTGTACATGGCGGCTTGCCGGTGTACGGCGCGGCTGGAGAGAGCGAAGAGACGAAGACGCGCGAATCTGAATGAACGGAGACGGGGCGCAAGAGTGGCACACTTCAGAACAACCAAGCCCTGCGATCTCAATAGCATGGTCGTCAAAGAGTTGAGGTACTCTGCAAGCAGATGGAAATGGAATTTTAGCAAGATGTGAGCGGGGAGATACAGGCAATGGGAGACAACGGGGATGCTAGCCCGGTATGAAGCTTTTTGTTTTTTCCTTTTGAAATCGGGATGAAGCTTGAATGTATGCAGTCTTTTCCGTTCCAGCAGCGCGCGCGGGGGCTCTGTTTCAATTAAATTATTCCAAACGTCGTGGGCTGTGGAGCTACCGGGAAGGTGCGAGTAGCTTCCAAACGCGCGAGCGCGCGGGAGACAGCGCGGGAAGGGAGTGGTGACGAATCCAACTGATTGCAGCCGTTCGATTCAGTGAAGCTAAGGGCTGATGAAGGGTGGATAAGGGGATATGTGGTGAAATCAACGGCTAGAAGTGAGTTTGTGTTACTTGTCGGGAATCAAGAGTGGAGTGTAAATCCAATTTCAAAACTGATGCATTATAGTAGTAGAGACATAAGGTAAACCGAAGGTAATAATTGAAGTAATCATTGAAAGAAGGTTTGCAATATTTTAAGTTTGTATGAGTAACTTACCAAAGATTGCCGAGATCATTTGAGATATCTGGCGTTTTAAGCCGGACAGCTCAGTTGTGGCTTCTGCAAGCGATGCCTCTGCCGTTCCGGCCCGGTCACCAGTGAAGCCTTTTCATTAGCCCAGATTTTCTTCTCCGCCTCAAAATTCTTCTTCAACTTCTCTTGTTCAGAGACGCTGAATTCAAATTTGGAGTTGGCCTTTTGAATTTCAAGTTCTTGAGCCGCCAGCCGGCTCTTCAGGTCAGCGATCTCCGACTCAAATTGACTTATGATGGCCTGCATTGGTGCCAAGTTATAGTCAGAATCATGGTAAGATAACGTTAAGTCCCAAGTACTTTGTAAGCAAAGATACTTGACACTTGGGGGCTAATGTATGCTGAAGAATCTTAAACTTACAATGCCGGTCCATGGAAATTAAGTCCCAAGCACTTTGCAAGCAAAGGTACTTGACACTTGGGGGCTAATGTGTATCGCAAGTTCAAGGTATCATGTTACAACCGGGTTAAATATCTTCTTTTTAAATCAGATAAAGCAGTGCTAAGCAGGTTTCTAAGTCTACAACATATTCATTCATAAGCAATAGACTTGGGGGCTGATACAGTAAGTATGATTAAGAAAAGTAGCATAAGTTATACCTCAGATTTGTGTTATATTTGCTTCACCATGTTAATCTCCAGGTCACGGCTGCTATGTACTTGATTGATATAGCCAGAGATTATATCTCCAATGCTCAAATGAGTATAGTCAGCAATGTCTAGCTTGGCCTTTCGGCGTTCCAGAAACTCCTCCTTGGCAGAGCACTTGGCAAGGACAGTGGGCTGTCCCGGCTCAGCAAACCGAGTCTTCAGAATCTCAACTTCCGGATCAATTATCTTGGCCGGGCTAGGAGCTTCCGGGTTATCAGAGCTGTTGAGAGTATCTTCGGCGGGTGGATCAGAGGATGGTGCTGGATTATCATGGGCTGGTTCAGGCGGCGGCTGATGGGTAGAATCGTTAGAGCGTACTGCTCCAAGCTCTTCGCTCGCTGACCGGGTCTTGGGACGGCTTACTCTTTTTTGCCCTCTCATCGGGCTTCACTTGCATGTGGATAAAGGCGTATGATGAGTACACAAGCATGAGTAAGGTAAGGCATAAGATAAACAAAATTACAATACCTGTAAGAAGTTTTGAAGGCCGGCAAGTTAGATTGCATAGACTCACGGAGGAAGGAGAGGTATCCGATAATTGGAGTCGATGAATTGAGAGGTTGACGAATTAAACCCGCCAAAGGAAAAGCGAACGAATCGGAGATAACCTCGATCCGACGCTTCTGGTTCCGTCGGGTAAGCGGAGGAGAGCTCTACATCCTTGTTGGTCCGGGTTCGCCTCCGCTTTCAAATTGTTGTTGCTTCAAAAGAAATTGAGGATCTTGGTAAGCCAAAGGATGTGAAAATCTTACTTTCCGGTTACTCTTGAATTTTCCGACGCTGCAGGGCTCGGAGTCGGAGGAGATTATAGTTACCTCTTCCTCGACGGCTTGGTTGTTCCCCGTATCTTCCTGAAAAGATTTAATGTCATCAAGGTGATGATAAAGAGTCAAGGGAGTTAAAAAGTTACCTCTTCTTCATCATCATCAGTGTCGTCAAGTTTAAACATATCTGAAGCGCTTGGCTTCCTCTTCTTCGAAGTTCCAGTCTTGGCGGCTTTCCTTTCGGCTCTTTTTGCCGCCTCGCTTGTTTGGCCGCCTCATGGTTATACTTGACCTTCCAGAAGTTATCATCGGCCTGTGAAAAATGATAAGGGGTTATGAGTAAAAGTAAGGTATAACACAGTAAGGAGTAATTATTGAGGTTGATGACTTACTGCAGGGGCCGGGTTCTTCTTGCAAAAAGGAAGTAAGCCAAAGGCATTACTAGTCACCATGCCCTCTTTCAGCAACGTTTGGGTTGTAGCCTCCACCACATCATCTGGTAAGTCGTCGAGACTATGACGCAGTGGGTCATTCTTCTCGCCTGAGTAAGTGCACATTAAGCCGGGGCAGCGGCTTAACGGAATTACTCGCCAGACGACCCAGACTCGGACCAAGTCAATGCCATCTAAGCCATTTCCCAAAAGATCTTTGATCTTACTAATGGTGGGAGCGAGTGGCAGACATTCAACAAAGGTCGCTTTATCCGGCAAATGGGTGATTGGATTCAAGGCGCAAGGCGCGGAAACCGGGCGAGGATTTTCGCCACCAAGAAGTATCCTCGCAGTAGAACCATGTCTGATTCCAATCCTTTGAATGACTCGGCAGTTCAGCATAAGGAAAAAGGCAATCTCTCCGCCGCTGAATCGAGATGCCACCAAGTTCCAGACTAGGCCCGTTGGCGCGTTCGTTCTGCTGGTTTAAGTAAAACAATTCTCTGAATAAAAGTAAGTTGGGTTCTTCCCCAAGGTACACCTCGCAGAAGACTTGGAAGTTGCAAATATTTGACACGGAATTGGGCCCGATGTCTTGAGGTCTGAGACCGAAGAAATGTAAAACATCCCTGAATAATTTTGAACCGGGGGAGCGAAGCCCCGGTTCATGTGATCAGTTGTGACGCCCCGATTCAATCAGACACTAATCATGCACGCAAACGTGTACGATCAAGATCAGGGACTCACGGGAAGATATCACAACACAACTCTAAAACATAATTAGTCATACAAGCATCATAATACAAGCCAGGGGCCTCGAGGGCTCGAATACAAGTGCTCGATCATAGACGAAGCCGGAAGCAACAATATCTCGAGTACATACATAAGTTAAACAAGTTGCCATAAGATGGCTAGCATAAACCGGGATCTGAGATCGAAGAGGCGCAGGCCTCCTGCTGGATCCTCCTAACTACTCCTCGGTCGCCGTCCGCTGGCTGCACCTAGTATTAGGCGCCTCCAGTGTAGTAGTCGCCATTGACGGTGGCGTCGCTCTGGGCTCCATCGTTCCGGGTCGCAGCAACCGGGTAAAGAAAGGGGAAAAGGGGAACAAGGCAACCGTGAGTACTCATCCAAAGTACTGCAAGCAAGGAGCTACACTACATATGCATGGATATATGTGTAAAGGGCCATATCAGTGGACCGAATCGCAGAAAGCCGTAACAAGAGGGGATAACTAATCTCGCCGAAGACTACGCTCGGCAGCCTCCGTCTTGCAAAAGATGTAGAAGAGAGTAGACTGAAGTCCTCCATGTAGCATCGCCTAGCATAATCCTACCCGGCGATCCCCTCCTCATTGCCCTGTTAGAGAGCGATCACCGTGTTATCTCTGGCAGTTGGAAGGGTGTGTTTTATTAAGTATCCAGTTCTAGTTGTCATAAGGTCAAGGTACAACTCCAAGTCGTCCCCTGCATCAAGATCACGGCTATTCGAATAGATTAACTTTCCTGCAGGGGTGCACCACATAACCCAACACGCTTGATCCCATTTGGCTGGACACACTTTTCTGGGTCATGCCCGGCCGCGGAAGATCAACACGTCGCAGCCCCATCTAGGCACAACAGAGAGGTCAGCACGCCGGTCTAAACCTAAGCGCACAGGGGTCTGGGCCCATCGCCCATAGCACACCTGCACGTTTCGAGGGCGGCCGGAAGCAGAACTAGCCCCCTTAATACAAGAGCAGGCTTACGTTCCAATCCGCGCTGGGCTTCGGGCCGACGCCACGGTGCTGCCGGTGATACCACGACGCCGAAAGTGCCCATAACTTTCCCACATAGTTGGTTAGTGCGTATAGACCAAATGGCCGACTCGGATCAAATACCAAGATCTCGTTAAGTGTGTTATATCCGCGAACGCCGACCAGGGGCCAGCCCACCTCTCTCCTAGGTGGTCTCAACCTGCCTGTCGCCTCCGCCATAAAGTAACAAATGGGGCCGTCAGAACCTGTGCCCACCTCTACCGGGATGGAGCCACCGTCCTTTCAAATTTCATCTCCTAACAAAGATTGCTGTAATGTAATAGTGTAAAGTATATAGTATATGCCCGTGATCACCTCCCAAGTGATCACAGCCAAAGAGTATAGCATGGCAGACGGACAAGAGTGTAGGGCCCTTGATGGAACACTAGCATCCTATACTAAGCGGTAGGATAAAGGTAAAGGTAACAATAGTAGTAGCAAGGACAAAGCTATGCAAAGAAGATAGGATTAACTGAAAGCAGTAACATGATACACTACTCTAATGCAAGCAGTATAGAGAAGAATAGGCGATATCTGGTGATCAAGGGGGGGGGGGGCTTGCCTGGTTGCTCTGGCAAGAGAGAGAGGGGTCGTCAACACCGTAGTCGAACGGGGCGGCAGCAGCGTCGGTCTCGGTGTCTAGCGGAAGAAGAGGGGGAAGAAACAATAAATACATAGCAAGCAAGTGCATAACGGGACAACAAGCAGAGCTAGATGTGTTCTAACGCGGTATGAGGTGATACCGGTGAAGGGGGGAAACATCCGGGAAAGCATCCCCGGTGTTCTGTGTTTTCGGGCAGATGAGCCGGAGGGGAAAAGTTGCAGGTCCACTATGCTAGGGATGCGTGGCGATTTAACGGGCTGCGATCCGGATTCGCCTCGCTGCTCGAGCAATTTTCCTGTAGAAAGTTTTTCCATCTGAGCTACAGTTTATTTTATATTAATTTTTGAAGTTTTTAAATCATTTTTAGGATTAATTTAAATATTTTAATTCAACATTATCCAGAACAGTGTTGGATGATGTTAGCATGACGTATGTATGATGTCAGCAGTCAACCATACAGTTGACCTGGTCAACCTAACAGGTGGGACCTGCATGTCATACTCTGATTATTCTAATTAGGGTTTAACTAATCTAATTATTGTTTAATTAATTTAACACTAGTTAATTATGTTAATTAAACATAATTAATTAATTAAGTTAAGTTAATTAATTAATTAATATATTGATTTTATTATTTTTTTAATTCTTTTTTTATTAAACTGCTTCGGGGTGTGGGCCCTGCTCAATGACACAGGGACCAAACGGGCGGCCAAGAAGTGGCGCCGGCAAGGGCTAACGGGCGGAGCCCCGGGGACGTGCGGGCGACGGCGAACTGGTGCGGGTGCTCGCACCCGACGCCATGAGAGGCGAGGGCGAGCGCGCCTGGGGGCCGTGGAGGGTGCGGGCCGACCACCGCAGGGCGGGTCGGCAGCCGGGCGAGGTGGTTGCGGTGAGTGGCAGGTGGCTGGAGCCCGAGGCGATGGGGAGCAGCCACAGGGCGGGTGAGCACGGGCGACGCAAGCCGGAGTGCGCCGGTGACGGCCGAGCCACGGTGGATGCACGCTCGGGCGACGCAGGGGCACGACCAGGGGGTGCGGTCGGCACGAGGGGCGACGGGCATGACCGGACAGAGAGGCGCGCGGCCAGGGCGCGGCCCGACCGCGGTGAGTGGGCGTGCGCGCGGTAGAGAAGGCCGAGGCGTCGCGAATCTCGCCAGCGACAGAGGGAAAGAGGGAGAGGAGGGATCCTCACGGCGGGGAGTAGGGACCGTGGCAGCGGTGCGCGAGGAGGGAGACGGAGACGACGCGTGAGGGGTAGCAGTGCGGTGAGGAAGAGGAGGCAGGCCGGGCGATGGCGTCCCGGCGAGGTAGCTCGGCGACGGTGCCGTGGGCGAGGAGGATTCGAGGTAGAAGCGGTCCGACGAGGGGGGGGGGTAGTCGAGGCGGAGGGCGACGGTGGCGGCTCCGATGAGGTGGCGAGGTGACGAGCGGCGGGATTGGCGATGGGGACGGGGCGCCGGCGTCGTGGGGGGCGGGCGTCGGCCCGATCCCGATCCGCACAGGATCGGGGAAGGGGAGAGCGAGTGGGGGTGTGGGTGGTTAGAGTTTGCGGGGTGAGGGATACAGGTGTGGCCGGTGGGCCTGGTGGGTTGGCCTGGGGTTGATATTTCTTTGGCCGGAGCCTGTGAGTTCTTTTCTTTTTTTTGTTTTGTTAGTTTTCTTTTCTGGTTTTGTGTTTTCTTTGCTTTTTATTTATACTTTTCTATTATTTTAGCTGTCAAGTGATTTTTGTTAATTATGAAACTTTGCACATAATTCCTAGCCAACACTATAAGGTTGCGCGAAAAGTTTGAGGCCAATTGGAACTGTTTTAATTTATAGTTGAATTAAAATGCTCTTATTTAATCTTGTTGTTCCACTAAATGAATTCCAGGGGCAATTTGGGAAACCAAATGAGGTTGGTTCCAACATGTTCATTACTTAGTGAATATTTGCCACTCATCAAACATTTTTATTTGATAATTTAAAGAAATAATGATTTGGCTTGTTATTTGAATTTGAATTTGACCTCGGTTTGAAACAAGTGAGGTTTAGCAGAAGTTTAATTATGATGACGTGGCATGGTTAGCAAGGGTTTACTGTAGCTTAACTACCCGGGCGTCACAATTCTCCTCCACTACAAGAAATCTCGTCCCAAGATTTAAGCAAGGGAGTAGGGGGGGAGGTGCTGGTAGCAAGAAACCTAACGAGTCTTCTTGGTCTTGGTTGTCCTTTCGAAGAGGTTGATCCCTTTCTTTGTTGTCTTCATTTCTCTGCTTCAAATCACCATGATCAACTCATCATCCTTTCTCCGGGATCTCCATCGTACTTACGTAAAATGATAAGGGGTAACTCGATGTAGCGACCCGACCTCAGACGGTCAAGCCTCTGTGTTGTTGTGCCATCCTCGGATCAAGATATCCGGCACACACAAGACATCAATGTATATATCAAAGTGCAATCACATGTATAATTAACGAAACTGATATATACCTCATAAGTCACAGTGAAACAATTAGTCGGGTGTGGAGTCCCATCAACACCATCGGCAAAGTTGAGTGTAGACCGTAACCCTGCACTGCATTCTTACTGCTTGGAAGAAAAATATCCGCAACATGATACGTTGCAGCCGTAGGTCAAGACATTGAATGTACCGCAAGATCACAACATGAATAAACAGATGGTAAAACTATACTATATGCAATTTGGCTTTGTGGCTCAGATTCGAGTTTTGTTTATGTAAAAGCTGATTTTATTTTCCCTACATCAAAGGAATAAATGAAGTCTGTACTATGGAGTCTTCTATCATGACATGGTTCAGCCAACCGATGTCTCATAGCCCAAAATCATCATATGTTGCCCACAATTAAGTTATCAATCCGGTGTTGAGAGTTCCGAGATAGATCCAAGTCCAGATGCTCAAATTGTCCGTAACTGGGGACACGGCTAATCGATTAGGTTTTAACCCTCTGCAGAGGTTTGTACACTTTACCCGCAAGATTCGATCCTCTCTTTACGTTCTCGCACTTTAGGGTGTTTGAGAACAAGATGACCAAACATGGTCTTCAAGAGTTCCTCGACCACCGTCCGGTACTCATCCAATCCTACCGTAGTTCTACATCTCGCTAGCACCGCCCCAGCCAGAGTCACAACTAAGGTCAACCAAGCCAGAGCCCATATTGACTTGCGGTTGCACAGGTAAGCTTCGGGCATGAAGTATTCTTCCGTCTCTTTGAGTCTGGGTGAAGCTTTCCGCAAGATGTCATGGCGCTTCTCCATGCATCCCGCCAACCACCGGTTTCTCCAGGTGCCCGTCAACCATCCTTCACCCAAAGAGTGTGTATTGAACTCTTGTCTCGAGTCTTGAAGTCTTGAGGCCTTGAAAATGCAGTCCTTGCAGATGCCATCATGGAGTTGTCGCCATTGACGTAGAGTCCTCCTTCTTCACACCACTCGTGCACTCATACCAAACCCCGCCTACTATAGCGTAGCATTAAAATAAAATATCGTCCCGGCTTGGTAACAGGGTGGTGGGTTCCTACCTCATGCATACTACTCAACTACAAGGATTCAATAACACTCGAGGGGTGGTTGCAAAGATGTCACTAAATGCAATAATATATAGGTATGTTAGCATGGTCAAAGTGAACTTGCGTTGCTGACGATATTCGAAAACTATGGACTCGTGGTATCAAGCTTCAGCACTCAGGAAATTCTACCGAGGCAAACAACAATCATAATAAGCATACAACATATGACCACTTAACATAATAGCATGCTAACATAACACACAAAGCACTTGAACCAAAACCCAAAGAAAAACTCAAAGAAATCCAACTCAAAGTTTTCCCATATCCAACAACAATCAAGAAATAGTTTTGCACTACAAAAATTTTCTTAACAGAACCTAAGCATGGGTTTTATGCTAACTTAACAGAAAAGAATGCATTATGCAACTAGGAGCAAAAAGAATCACTTTAAAATCTATTATAAAACTCCTATTAGGCCAAAAGCAAATTTTAGTAAGAAAAATAAAATAAAAGTTTTATTTAATTTAAATAAAAGTTCATGCTCTAAAGTGACAGAAACTAACCTAGAATAATCTATCACATATGAAAAATAAATTTATTTGCTAATTAAAACAATAGGAAAACAATAGCTAGTTAAATAATTAAGAATAACAAGATTCTGGTTAAAACTATTTTTTTATTAATCCTAAAATGCCCAAATAAATTCCTACGGTTAGGCAATGTCAAAACAAAGTTGTGACAAAAGAATCATTAAAAATAATATTCCTAACTCATTTTATAGCAGATTTACCATTCTGTCTAAATCTAAGATAAAGCAATTTTAAATAATTTTAACATGGCTAATTATATTTTCTACAGAAACTATAAGAAATTTGCAAACCAACAAAAAAAGAATCACTTAAAAATATTAAGTAGATTAAAATATATGAATTTTACAAAACTGAAACTATTCTGTTAAAACAGAAAACTAAAAATAAAACTAAAACGAAAACTGGGATAATGGGCATATATAACGCAGCGTAATATAACTAAACTACGCACGCGGAATAAAACCGAGTCGGCCCGGTCTAATCTAACCTAACTAAAACAAAACTAAACCGGAATAAAAACCGGTTTATTTAAAATAAACCTACCCCTTCGGGGCTAATCTAACGCGTTCGTTTTAGATCGGACGGTGGGGAAGATCTCCGGCTACTTACCGACGGCGGCGGTCGACGGCGGCTCGGGCGTCGATGGTTCCGGCGACTCCGGGGTCGGGGGCGTCGGCGGGGACCTCCATGGTCTGCGGCGCGGGCGAGGAGTCCGGGTGGGGTTGGGCGAGCTCGGGTGGCAGGGTGGGTCGGGACGGTGGCAATGGCGGCGCAAGGCGTTTCGGTCTCCGGCGAAGGCGCGCGAGAGGGAGGGTCGGGCGAGGGGGCGAGGGGGGGAACGGGGTCGAGGGGGGTTTATATAGGGGGGGGGCACCCGGCTTGGGCGAGGGCAACCGCGCGAGGGATCTCGGGGATCCGGATCTCGCGGGATCCGTGAAGCGCGGCACTGCTGGTGGCGGCGTGAGGGGGAAGACGACGGGTGGGGTCCAGTGTCGGCGGAGAGGAGGGAGGCGATCGGTCGGGCGACCGTGGCCTAGGGGTTCGGGCGCGGGCTGGGTCGGTCGGTCGGCTCGGTCGCTGGCTGGGCCGGGCCGGGCTCTGGCTCACTGGGTGGGCCGCCTCGGCCGGGTCAGGCATTAACTGGCCGGGCGCCCGGGGTTTCTTTTCTTTTTCCAATTTTTTGAATAATTAGGAGAGAGAAAATAATATGAATATAAATATTTTATATAGGACATATATATCAAAATGATCAAAAAGATTTCCTACAACTCGAACTATTTTTCGAGTTCAAATAAAATACACAAAAATTCAAATAAAACAAAGAGTGTTTCGCTCTAATAAAATCCAATAAAACTCATTTTAAAAATACCAAAATGACTTAAAATTTATTTTCTCCTAATTTTCCATTGAAGGGAATCATTTTACCCATATTTCCATTTATTTATTTTTAGGAGAAAAATAATTTTGAATAAAATCCAAATAATTCCAAATTTGAAGGGGAGTTTCAAAATACCTTCAAATGACTTTCAATTTGATTCTTCTTAACTTCCAACTCATATTTCATATAATAGAAGAAGTCATTTTATCTTCCCTCATGAAAATCATTGAGTTGCTTAAAGCTTTGAATTTGAAATATTCTCAAATGAAATTCAAATCTTTTCAAAACCCTTTTCATTTCAAATGGAAGAAGTCATTTCATCTTCACTCTAGGGTTTTGGTGTTGGAATGGAATTGAATTCATTGAGATCCAAAAAGGGCAAAGGGGATAGTTTTGGGAAAGTCATTTTATTCCCTCTCATCCAACTCTCAAAAGTTTCAAATTCCACTCAATTTCACTCAATCAATCAAACAAACAATCAGACAACAAGCATAGTTATTTATCTAATATAACATTCCAAAATTTAGAATTTTGGGATGTTACACTCGAAGGAACGGAACTCTGCCCGGTTGCTTATCCGGTAGATAACATTAGGGAAGGTGACGGAAAGTAACTCTCGAATAGATACTTAAGAAAATATCGAGAGTAAAGTAAGAAGGTACCATGAGAAGTTTCACACGGATAGGCAATCGTTCGATGGCTGAAACAACATGCGAAAAGGGGTCCAGAGCAATGAGATGGAGTATTGCGTCTGTTACCAAAATATATCACTGGGGACGGTGGCCCGTGAATTACTTACGAGCCCACGACGAGGAATAACTTTGGAAACAAGGGGTTGTACAGAGAGTCAGTTTCGATCCCGTGGAACTGTGGTTATGGGCCCACCATGTGGGTTAAAAGTAGGAAGGGTGATGACGTCTTGCACGATCATGTAAGTAAGGCCTGTCGAGGGTAGCTCGTCGCTTATGTTGGCAACAACGCTTGTACCAAGGGCGAGGGACGAAGAGAACCCTTTTCCTGCTCGTTGAACGAGGCGGACCATTAGGCAAAGTTCTCGTCCATCGGTGGATACCGGAATGTCATCAACAATAGTAACAGGGTCTTACTAACAGAGTTGTACACCGAGGTGTTTACATAAGCAGGGGAATATTGTTGCTTAGATCATATAGATCACAAGAAAGGTTAAACCAAACAATGGAAAGGAAAATATGATTATCAGATCAAACAGAACAATGGAAAGGAAAATGTGTCTAAACACATTATTCAAGGGTATATCCTTCCCAAGGACAAGCAGAGTATAATATCCATGACAGGATATAATGTAGAAAACTCTTTAGGTAGGGGAAGGAATTTTCATTACATTACCCATACAACGGTGTTTGGATAATTGAGCAGGAAACATTTAGCATTGGGCTGCAAATGTTCCTGTTTGAAAATCGGAGTACCATAGACATGCTTTAGGATAGCATTGACATGGTCTTCAAGCAAAAGGTCGACTGGATACACGAAGGATTCATTAGGAACAACTTATAGAATACGCCTTACCATTTCCTCATGGAAGAATAGATAACCTTGCTAAAAGGAAACTATAACAATAGGTCCTCCGGCCAGGTGTACTAGGCATGACACCACCTTACCGGGTCATATAAAGACCAATGTTATAACTCTTGGAAATATGTTCCAACCACCATATTTGACCGAGATTCAGATCTGATTGGTGTCAGGATACCTCAGACTCAGGATCCTGAGATAAAAAGGTGCGACACGAATTGAGGAGAAGTCGTCATAAGATTCATGAGTTCACCATTAAACCAAGGATAGGATGAGAGGGTGGCTGATGAACTAAACGACAATTCATCGAGATCTCCAAAAGATGGATTTCCGCAATCATGTGAACAAAGAGATAACATTTGTCAGATGAAATGATATAAGGGGATATGCTTGAGGAAAACATACCCAATTTAAACATTGGTTGAAAGGTGCACCAGAAATATGGGCTGGGTTGCACGACCAATGTCGTAATGGTGATTCAATAATCCATAGTCGTAGAATGAAACTATAGACCAATAATTTCAAAGCAAGAGGGTTGCTCGAAGTTTAGAATTTACACATCACAGACCATTTGTCGGTATTCCGGTTAGAAACATCATGGGGACCAAGAAAAGAATGTGATGTTAATAAGTATTCACTGGTATCAAGAATTCTTAAGGGTGGTGAATTTCTCACAACATTTAGGACATGAGAGATGTTAATGTTCCAAGGTAAAGAAGAACAATTACTGGATAGCAAGGAACTCAAGGTATAACACAAAACATGAACAAGTTTGTGTTGGAGGGAAAGAAATAATGTTGTCGATGATAACACAACTCATCGAGGGGCAAGGATGGTACTTGTCATCATGAATTTGATTGATATTCTGGAAGGAGTCAAAATGTGATGATCATGACAAATTTTGTCGAGAGGCTCCTCGAAGATGTAATAAACCGGCGATGACATCAAGTCAAAGGAATGATGAAGCGAAAGGTTAATGGAACCAAGGGTACGACACAAACTCAAAATCAAGTCTGCTCAAGGAGAAATGATATGACGAGGAAGATCACGAAAGATTAGCTTACCATCTAAATCATGCTCCGGAAAGAGGGGCCGTAGCACAGTTAAAAAGTTGCACGATAATGATATAGCCGATCAGGCTAGCAATGACTTGAAGGATTAATAAACTCATAAGCAATGAAGAATACTTAGAGTTATTGAATCGAAGTGCGGAATTGATTCACTTATTGGAGTCTTTGAGTGTTTATTAACTCAGAGCCCATGAACAATTGTAATCAGTGAGAATGTAGTACTTGATGAAGAACTCATAAGAAGTTATGCAGTTCCAAGATAATCTTGAGATACCAGGGGGGTAATACTCGACGAAAGATCAAAGTAAAGGTTGGAATGGTGTATTGATCCACAGAAGACAAGTACTTAAACTTGCCCGAGAAAAGGAATCAAAGAAGAACGATCATGGTCGGAACCACGGTTGCAAATGACCAAACATAGATACAAGATGAACTTATAACAAAGGGGGCGATTATTTTATGAGAAGCTTTCTTGATAAGATCTACATCGTGTCCATGGGCTTGAACGCAAAGTTCAAGGTCGACTGCCACTTCTCCAATGCATAACCTTTCATTCACTCCTCAAAATAAAAATGATTTCAGTGTCAAAACCTACCTGGTGAATTACCAGAGGAGTATGACCCGTGAAAACTTTCGAGTTCACACATATTATGGAAGGCATAGGTTCAACCCATCGGGGGATCATGGAAACATATCCCACAAGCTTCAATAGTAAATATCACCAGCTCGAAAGCAGAGCAAGGTTGGCCAAATCACGGAATATGATTTACCAAAGGCATTATGTATCAAGGAAAGAACTTCCAAAGTGATTGAATATGAATGACACTATCGGATAAAATCCAACAAAGGATCTGCCGGTCCACAACGGAGCTGATGTGAGCATCGACACACAACCAGAGGAAGTAACAATGCAAAGGCATTGGATTATAGAAACAACTGACTAATTCAGAGCTCAAATGCAAGGGAATTATGATTTTCAAATCAAGGGGTCAGAAGCAATGTTCTGATTAGGGATGGATAAGTTGAATAGCCTTAGGTATCAAAGGCAGTTATTTTTCTTAAGTTGCGGGAAGCAAGCAAAGCTGACAATCAGTGTTGTCTTCTTAAACCGGCCACATGAGCTACCGTGTGAAGCAGATTTAACAGATACAGTTTTTCGGGTAAGTATGGAACAAACAGGTTTCACAAGTTGCATCTATTATTTTGGATCAAATGGTCGTTTGGAAAGAAAAATTTCTAGACCTAAAACTAGTGCAGAGAAGTTCATACGTCAAGGAAGCCTCTGAACAAGCTTAAAAGGGATCTATTTGCATTCGAAATGAGTGCGAAGCAGCTACCGCAGCAATTTTATACTATCTTAAGATTAGAAAGAGGCGTTGGAGGTGGAATCTGTCAAGGGTTCGTGACGGACGGTGACGAACACCGATGAACTCGAAAATTCTAATGCAGATCTGAGGAACAGGGAGGAAGAAGCTTACAGATTCAGAGTTGCTGCGGAGATCCGTCGTGTTTTTTTGGTCAAGTCAGGTTGATGCAGCAGCCTGAGTTAGTGAAGACGAGGGAATCTGCAGCGGCAGCGGCGGCGAAGCTCGAGCAGCAGAGAGACAACGAGAGGAAGAAGACGAACGAAGGGGGAGAATGGAAAAAGGACCTAGGTCGTGCCTATTTATAAGGAAGGGCTGACTGAGACGGCGCGAGAAACGAGGAGATTAAACATCATTATCCAGCGGCCCTGACGCCTCGGTTTTCGGAATGGCCAAGAAAGCAAAGATCCGTTGGAGGATATGGCGGAGTAAAATATGAATTTAAGTAAAGATGACGTCACGGCGGTTAACACGGATCCAAAAGATGACGCGTCATGGCAGGTTAAAACCTTTGCACAAAAGTATAAGAAGGTTTATTTCTTAAGGTATTTTGAGATTGACATGAACCGGTTCAAATCAATCTGGGGCCTAATGTTGGGGATATAACTATTTGTGTAAGACGCCCAGGAGGGGCCGGGTTACGCAAAGAAGACTCATCAGGAAGAAGCCCAAGGCCAAGCCTGAAGATGGCGGTTCAATAGAGGGGCTGAGGCCCACAGGCGGCTTAAAGCCCATGGTGATAAACTGCCATAATGGCATGACTTGTATCATAAGGTATATTTAACTAGTCACCGAGCCGGACACTGTTTATGAGCCGGCTGGGACTCTGTAAGCCGCAGGGCGTCAACCCGTGTATATAAAGGGACGACCCGCCGGCGGCTTAGGGCAAAAAAAAAACAACTCATCGAGAGCCGGGCATAGCGTATCTCACTCCCTGGTCATCGAAACATCAAGCAATACCAACCCAACTAGACGTAGGCCTTACCTTCACCGTAAGGGGCCAAACTAGTATAAACCTCTCGTGTCCTTTGTCCCGCTTAACCCCTTTAAGCTTCCTAGTTGCAATGGCTCCACGACTAAGTCCTTGCAAGAGGACATCTTCCGTGACAAACCCACGACACTATGGTTATTTATGATGTTTTTATGCATAATAATGTTTTTTGGAGTAATTCTAATGCCTTTTTCTCTCATAATATGCAAGGTACACACAAAGAGGGAGAATTCCGGCAGCTGGTAATCTGGACCTACGTCAGGCTACCTATTATGCACAACTCCAAACAAGTTGAAACTTCACGGAGGATTTTGATGGAATATATGAAGAATATTGGAGCCAATAAGTACCAGAGGCGGCCCACTAGGTGGGCAAAACTCACCTGGGCGCGCCAGGGAGCCCAGGCGCGCCCTGGTGGGTTGTGCTCACCCAGGCCCACCTCCGGTGCCCATCTTATGGTATATAGGTCTTTTTGACCTAGAAAAAAATGAGGAGAGGACTTTCGGGACGGAGCGCCGCCGTCTCGAGGCGGAACTTGGGCAGGAGCACTTTTGCCCTCCGGCGGAGTGATTCCGTGGCCGAACTTCTCCCGGAGGGGAAATCATCGTCATCATCATCACCAACAACTCTCCCATCTTGGGGAGGGCAATCTCCACCAACATCTTCAACACCACCATCTCATCTCAAACCCTAGTTCATCTCTTGTGTTCAATCTTGTTACCGGAACTATAAATTGGTGCTTGTGGGTGACTAGTAGTGTTGATCAAATCTTGTAGTTGATTACTATATGGTTTATTTGGTGGAAGATTATATGTTCAGATCCAATATGCTATTTAATACCCCTCTGATCTTGAGCATGATTATCATTTTTGAGTAGTTACTTTTGTTCTTGAGGTCACGGGAGAAATCATGTTGCAAGTAATCATGTCAACTTGATATGTGTTCGATATTTGATAGTATGTATGTTGTGATTCCCTTAGTGGTGTCATGTGAACGTCGACTACATGACACTTCACCATATTTGGGCCTAAGGGAATACATTGTGGAGTAGTTATTAGATGATGGGTTGCGAGAGTGACAGAAGCTTAAACCCTAGTTTATGCACTATTCCGTAAGGGACTGATTGGATCCAAAAGTTTAATGCTATGGTTAGAATTCATTCTTAATACTTTTCTCGTAGTTGTGGATGCTTGCGAGAGGATTAATCATAAGTAGGAGGTTTTTTCAAGTAAGAACAACACCTAAGCACCGGTCCACCCACATATCAAATTATCAAAGTAGAGAACACGGATCGAATCAACATGATGAAAGTGACTAGATGAAATTCCCGTGTACCCTGAAGAACGCTTTGCTTACTATAAGAGACCGTTTCGGCCTGTCCTTTGCTTCAAAAGGATTGGGCTACCTTGCTGCACTTCTGCTACTACTATCGTTACTTGCTCGTTACAAATTATCTTGCTATCAAACTACTTTGTTACTTACAATTTCAGCACTTGCAGACATTACCTTGCTGAAAACCACTTGTCATTTCCTTCTGCTCCTCGTTGGGTTCGACACTATTACTTATCAAAAAGAGCTAAAATTGATCCCATATACTCGTGGGTCATCAAGGCTATTTATGGTGCCGTTTCCGGGGAGTGAAGCGCCTTTGGTAAGTGGAATTTGGTAAGGAAACATTTATATAGTGTGCTGAAATTTACCGTCACTTGTTACTATGGAAAACAATCCTTTGAGGGATTTGTTAGGGGTATCTTCAACTCAACCGGAACCACAATTAGCTACCCCTCAACCTAATGCAACTACTGAAAATATTGAATATGAAATTCCTTCAGGTATGATAGAACAACTGCTAGCTAATCCTTATGCAGGAGATGGAACAGAACATCCTGATATGCACTTGATATATGTGAAACAAATTTGTGGATTGTTTAAGCTTGCAGGTTTACCCGGCGATGAAGTTAATAAGAAGGTTTTCCCGTTATCTTTGAAGGGAAAAGCATTGGCATGGTATAGGCTATGCGATGATATTGGATCTTGGAATTCGAATCAATTGAAATTGTAGTTCGACCAAAAAAATTATCCTATGCATCTAGTTCATCGTGATCGGAATTACATATATAATTTTTGGACTCGTGAAGGATAAAGTATCGCTCTAGCTTGGGGGAGGCTTAAGTCAATGTTATATTCATGCCCCAATCATGAGCTCTCAAGAGAAATTATTATCCAGAATTTTTATGCTCGGCTTTCTCATAATGACTGATCCATGCTTGATACTTCTTGTGCTGGTTCTTTTATAAAGAAGACTATTGAATTCCATTGGGATCTTTTGGAAAGAATTAAACGCAACTCTGAAGATTGGGAACTCAAAGAAGGTAGAGAGTCAGGTATTAAGCTTAAGTATGATTGTGTTAAATCTTTTATAAATACCGATGCTTTTCAAAAGTTTAGCACTAAATATGGACTTGACTTTGAGATAGTAGCCTCCTTTTGTGAAACATTTTCTACTCATGTTGATCTCCCTAAAGACAAGTGGTTTAAATATCACCCACCTATTAAAGAAGAGAATAAAGAACCGGTGCCAATTAAGAAGAAACTATACTCTATAATGTTGATCCAGTTGTTCCTACTGCTTATATTGAGAAACCACCTTTCCCTGTTAGGATAAAGGAACATGCTAAAGTCTCAACTGTGGTTAACAAAAGTTATATTAGAACACCTAAACCTGATGAACAAATCAAAGTAGAACCTAGCGTTGCTATGGTTAAGGATCTCCTGGAAGAAAATATAGATGGGCATGTTATTCAAAGTAGAACCCAACGTTGCTATGGTTAAGGATCTCCTGGAAGAAAATATAGATGGGCATGTTATTTACTTCTGTAATGAAGCTACTAGAATTGTCAAACCCGATAAAACAGGCAATCGTAGACCTGTTGTTGGCATGCATGTTGTCTCAGTTAAAATAGGAGATCACTGTTACCATGGTTTATGTGACATAGGTGCTTGCGTGAGTGTCATTCCTTATTCCTTATATCAAGAAATTATGTATGACATAGCACCTGCAGAGATAGAAGACATAGATGTTACTATTAAACTTGCTAAGAGATACCATATCACCAATTGGGATTGTTAGAGATGTTGAAGTCTTGTGTGGGAAAATAAAATACCCTACTGATTTTCTTGTTCTTGGTTCCCCACAAGATGACTTTTGTCCAGTTATCTTTGGTAGACCTTTCTTGAACACCGTCAATGCTAAAATAGATTGTGAGAAACAAACTGTCGGTGTTAGTTTTGGTGATGAGTCTCGTGAATTCAAATTTTCCAAGTTTAGTAGAAAGCTTCATGAAAAAGAATTGCCTAGTAAGAATGAAATAATTGGTCTTGCTTCTATTGTTGTGCCTCCTACTGATCCACTAGAACAATATTTGCTAGACCATGAAAATGATTTACATATGCATGAAAGAAATGAAATAGATAATATTTTCTTTGAACAATGTCCTCTGTTCAAACACAGTTTGCCTATTGAAACACTAGGAGGTCCTCCTCCACCTAAAGGTGATCCTGTGTTTGAATTAAAATAATTACCAGACACTTTGAAATATGCTTATCTTGGTGAAAAGAAGATATATCCTGTTATTATTAGTGCTAACCTTTCAGAACATGAAGAAGAAAGATTATTGAAAGTTCTAAGGAAGCACCTAGTTGCTATTGGATATACTCTTGATGATTTAAAGGGCATTAGTCCCACTCTATGTCAAAGACAAGATTAATATGGAACCTGATGCTAAACCCGTTGTTGATCACCAATGCCAGTTAAATCCGAAAATGAAGGAAGTGGTAAGAACAGAAATGTTAAAACTTCCGGAAGCAGGTATAATCTATCCTATAGCTGATAGTAGAGGGGTAAGTCCTGTTCATTCTGTCCCTAAGAAAGGAGGTATTACTGTTGTTCCTAATGATAAAAATGAACTCATTCCACAAATAATTGTTACAGGCTATAGAATGGTAATTGATTTTAGAAAATTAAACAAAGCAACTAGAAAAGATCATTACCCTCTGCCTTTTATTGATCAAATGCTAGAAAGATTATCTAAGCACACACATTTTTACTTCCTTGATGGATATTCTGTTTTTTCACAAATACCTGCTTCTCAACCTAATCACGAAAAGACCACATTCACTTGTCCCTTTGGAACTTATGCTTATAGACGTATTCATTTTTGTTTATGAAATGCACCTGCTACCTTTCAAAGATGTATGACTGCTATATTCTCTGAATTTTGTCAAAATATTGTTGAGGTTTTCATGGACGACTTCTCTGTTTATGGGAAGTCTTTTGATGAATGTTTAGGTAATCTTGACCGAGTTTTGCAGAGATACGAACAAATAAATATTGTGTTGAATTGGGAGAAGTGCCACTTTATGGTTAATGAAGGTATCGTTTTGGGCCATAAAATTTCTGAAAGAGGTATTGAAGTGGACAAAGCTAAGGTTGATGCAATTGAGAAAATGCCATGTCCTAAAGATATCAAAGGTATTCTTAGCTTCCTAGGTCATGCTGGTTTCTATAGGAGATTTATCAAAGACTTTTCTAAAATTTCTAGGCCTCTTACGGATCTTTTGCAAAAGGATGTTCCTTTTGTTTTTGATGATGATTGTTTAGAAGCCTTTGAAACACTCAAGAAAGCCTTAATTTCTGCACTTGTAGTTCAGCCACCTGATTGGAACTTGCCTTTTGAAATTAGTGTGATGCTAGTGATTATGCTGTTGGTGCTGTTCTAGGACAAATAGTTGATAAGAAACTGAATATTCATTATGCCAGTAAAACTCTAGACGGTGCTTAACGAAATTATGCTACTACTAAAAAAGAATTCTTAGCAGTGGTGTTTGCTTGTGATAAATTTAGATCTTACATTGTTGATTCAAAAGTAATTGTTCACACCGATCATGCTTCTATAAAAAATCTTATGGAAAAGAAGGATGCTAAACCTAGACTTATTTGGGTTCTCTTGCTGCAAGAATTTGATTTACATATCGCTGATAGAAAAGGAGCTGAGAACCCCGTAGCTGATAACTTGTCTAGGCTTGAAAATGTGCTTGATGACCCACTACTTATTGATGTAGTTTTCCTGATGAGCAGTTAGCTGCAATAAATGTTGCTCCTAACACTCCTTGGTATGCTGACTATGCTAATTTCATTATTGTTAAATATTTACCGCCTAGCTTTACATACCAACAAAAGAAAAAAATTCTTCTATGATTTAAGACATTACTTTTGGGATGACCCACATCTTTATAAATAAGGACTAGATGGTATTATTAGATGTTGTGTACCTGAGCATGACCAAGGACAAATCCTATGGAAATGTCACTATGAAGCTTATGGAGGGCATCATGCTGGAGATAAAACTGCTCACAAGGTATTGCACTCTGGATTTTATTAGCCTACTCTCTTCAAGGATGCTTGTAAGTTTGTCTTATCTTGTAATGAATGCCAAAGAATAGGTAATACCGGTAAGCGTCAAGAAATGCCTATGAATTATTCACTTGCTGTTGAACCATTCAATGTTTGGGGATTTGATTACATGGGAACTTTTCCTTCCTCTAATGGGTATACACATATTTTGGTTGCTGTTAATTATGTTACTAAGTGGGTAGAAGCTATTCCGACCATTAGTGCTGATCACAACACCTCTATTAAAATGCTTAAGGAAGTTATTTTCCCAAGGTTCAGAGTCCCTAGATATTTAATGACTGATGGTGGTTCACACTTTATTCATGGTGCTTTCCGTAAAATGCTTGCCAAGTATGATGTTAACCATATAATAGCATCACCTTATCATCCTCAGTCTAGTGGTCAAGTTAAACTTAGCAATAGAAATAAAATTATATCTTGCAAAAGACTGTCAATAGGTCCTAGAAGAATTGGTCTAAGAAATTAGATGATGCACTTTGGGCTTATAGAACAACATATAAAAATCCTATGGGTATGTCTCCTTATAAAATGGTTTATAGAAAAGTTTGTCATTTGCCTCTTGAGTTAGAACATAAAGCTTATTGGGCAATCAAAGAACTCAACTATGATTTCAAACTTGCTGGTGAAAAGAGGTTATTTGATATTAGCTCATTAGATGAATGGAGAATCCAACCTTATGAAAATGCCAAATTATTTAAAGAAAAAGTTAAAAGGTGGCATGATAAAAGAATCCAAAAGCGTGAGTTTAAATTTGGAGAATTTGTTCTTTTGTACAACTCTCATTTCAGATTCTTTGCAGGAAAACTCCTCTCAAAATGGGAAGGACCCTATGTTATCGAGGAGGTTTATCGGTCTGGAGCTATGAAAATAAATAATGCCGACGGTACTAAGCCAAAGGTTGTTAATGGGCAACGAATAAAACATTATATCTCAGGTACGCCCATTAATGTTGAAAGTAATATTATCCAAACTTTGACACCGAAAGAACACATAAAAGAGTCCTTCCTGAACACTCCAGAATCGTGAAAATAAGGAGGTACCTGATACAGTAAGTAAACAGACTCGAAAAATCCACAAAAATATTTTTTGTCAGTTTTGAATATTTAGAAAATTAGGAAAATAAGAAACAAACAGGAAGCGTACCCTGGTGGGCACAAAACACCAGGGCGCGCCCGGCAAGCCAGGTGCGCCCAGGTGGGTTGTGCCCACATGGGTACCTTCCGGACTCTGTTTTTCTACAGTTTACTTGTTTCCCAAGATAAAAAAAATCTTTCTACCCCCCCCCCCCGCGAACCTGTTGACCATCGTATCACGGAGAAATCTTTTGTTCCCTTTTCTTGCTATTCTCCTGTCAAATATGAAATCATGTCATCCCAAGACTCTGAGGGTGAGAGCTATGTTGTTGATTTTGTCACAAACCCCAAGTCCTATGGGGATGTGGAACACTATGGCTGGACCACGGAGGAAGAGGAATACTATTATCCTAGGGAGAAGGAGGAGTCGAGCTCGGATGAGGACGAAACTCCGTTGCCTCAACCTGGGCACATGCACGTGGAGTTCAAGAAGTCAAGCCTCCCCAACAAAGCAAAGAGGCATAAGGTTCAGTTCATATCCTTTCGCCTTTTGCAGGAAAATAAGCAAGACCGATGCAAGAAGGTACTGGAGCTTGAACAGGAGGTCAGTGAATTGAAGGAGGAAAATTCCATCCTCAAGCGTAAGCTAAGGAAGAAGGACAATACCACTACTACACCACCTTCTTCTTCATCACCAAAAGAAAACTAAGTATCGGGTATGGGCACTCCCTTGGCTTCCGCCAAGCTTGGGGGAGGTGCCCCGGTATCGTTTCATCCCCACTATCTTTTGCCTTTACTTATATTAGTTCGATCCATAGTTATCTTTTGCTTTAGATGAATAAAATTTTAGTTCCATCCTTTATTTTCAAGAGTTTGCTTAGTGATCTACCCTTGTAATCATGTGCGAGATATATAATAAAGTTTAGTTTGAGTTTTTGCTTTCTTTACTTTCATGTCGCAATAAAAAGAAAGGAAATAAATAAAAAGAAAGAATAAATGACAAAGATCATATGCTAATTTTATGCTAGGTGATGACACCACATAAGGAAAAGTATAAGTAGGAAATTTTATTAGAGATTGACAAACATAGAATTGGTCAATGATGCAACCCATGAAAGAATTAATAAGGGAAGAGAAGATTCACATATAAATACACTATCCTAGAAATCTTTTGTGACTGTGAGCCCCCATCAAAATATTATATGCCAAAATTGTTGATGTTGGACAACGAAGACAACTTAACGATTTATGTTTGTTCATATTCACATAGAAGTCATATTGTCATAGATCCTCTAACATGTGGTGCTTGCCCCTATCTTTGCTAGCCAAAAATTCCGCACTAAGTAGAGATATTACTTGTGCATCCAAAAACCCTTAAACCCAAATCTTATTTTCAAGAGTCCACCATACCTACCTAGGGATTGAGCAAGATCCCTCAATTAAGTTGTCATCGGTGCAATAAGGCAATAAAAATTGCTTCTAAAAGTGTGAGATCATTTAGTGTAAGAGAAAATTGAGCGTTGTACGAACTTGTGATGGTGAAGAATAAAAGAGGTAGACTGCATAATAAAGGTTGCCATCACAAGGGGAAATACAACGTGACATTCTTTTGCACTAAGGGGTTGAGAATACAAACAAATAAGCGCATGACAACCTGTGCTTCCCTCTGCGAAGGGCCTATCTTTTACTTTTATGTATTTACTTTTATGCAAAGAGTCAAAGTTTCTCTCTCTATTCCCTTTTATTTTCTCCTTTGGCAAGCATCATGTGGTGAGGAATGATCTTGGCACATATGTCCAGCTGAATATTGGTAGCATGAGGTATTATTCTTGACATCACCCTTGAGGTGAATAAGTTGGGAGGCGAAACTATAAGCCCCTATCTTTCTATGTGTCCGGTTGAAACGTTTTGCTCATGTGTATGCGGTGAGTGTTAGCAATCATAGAAGACTATATGATGGTTGAGTATGTGGACTTTCCTAAAAGGCTCCAATACGTGACCCTTCCTGAAAAGATGATGAATTGTAGTTGCAAAGTTGACCGAGAACATAGTTTGTTAGTTTCTAATAGAGTTTATGCTTTATACTTCAATTGTGTGATGATTTGTCACTTATTCATGAGAATTCTATGATAAAACTTCTATGATAAGAGTCTTTTTAAGTTTGTTGCTATTATAATAATCAACATGATGCTTCTATGTCCGTATATTGTTTTTAACGACACCTCTCTCTTTAAGCATGTGGACATGTTTTTCGATTTTGATTTTTGCTTGAGGACAAGCGAGGTCTAAGCTTGGGGAACGACCCCGAAAACGCCTGTGCTCCTCCACCGACCTCAAGTTTCGTCCCTTTTGGTCATTTGATGACAAATGGGGGGGGGGAATTTGAGTTAGTCTTCAAGTGGGTCTCTATATATGGGTTGTCTTCCTTTAAGTTACAACTCTCGTTTTTTCTGAGGTGTTTGGTTGATGAGTTGTAAACTTGAGTCCGATTGTGGTCTGATACTTTTGAACTGCTTTCTGCATGCTTATTTCCCAAAGTTACTTAATGCACGCATGTTGAATTTCGTCAGACACCATTTTCCATCATGCATTTCAAATTCTTCATACTATATGTTAAATGCATGAACGGATTACAAGATATAGGGGGAGATCTCCATAAATTTATCCTACCATGTGCATTTGCAGTCCAAAGCAAATTCCTCAAATATGCACATCTTCAGGGGGAATTCTTCTTTATCATGCAATCAAATTCCTCAATATCAGTATTTACACTTCATATGTTTATCCGTTGAAAACTTAACCTATTTGTCATCAATCACCAAAAAGGGGGAGACTGTAAGTGCATCTAGTGCCCCTTAGTGATTTTGGTGCATTGAAGACTTATAGGTTAAAGGGCTAATATGTTTTTGAGTGTACACATGTCTAATAAGTCTCTGAGGAGATTGATATATCCAAAGATTCAACCCCTAAAAATGAATGTTTTCAACTGAAGACTTTGAAAATGAATAAATTGGTGTGACCTTGAAGATATTGATATTGATGCGAGGACTATGAAGCGTGAAGACTTTTGTTTTTTTAGTTTCATTTTCCTTTCTTGAGTCAGAGGAAACACCGTACTGTTAAAGGGGGTCGAGGTAATACTAAGGAAAAATTTCCAGGTGATGCTCATCTCAAAGCCTACACATACCCAATCCTTCGAGTGAAGCCTTTGGAAATCTCATACAGTTCAGTCAATTTCTTCAGTGATAGAGATGAAGATCTTCTAGTCTCTGAGGAATTTGTTCTGACCGAGGAGTTAGGAATTCGCCAGTGCAAATTGCCTACAGTGAGGAACATGATAGCCTTGAGGAATTTGAGAGCTCAAATTTCCAACTGTTGTTGTGCTTCGCGCCAGCTGTCCAGATATCTTATCCACATAACGGTCATATCATTAGGGGCATTTATATCTTATCATGTCGAGCTGCTCCCCGGCTATAAATAGCCGCCCCCTCAACCACTAGCTGGTTAGCTGCTCCGAGAGATAGATTGACACTTGTCATTCAGAGCATCCCATCCTTCGAGGCTTCGAGAGAAAATCACCAGTGAGGAAAAACCCAAAACCCCAACACCTAAAACCCAAAGTGATTGAGCATCACTAAAGAGATTGTTCCTATGTGGAACCGATGCTTGTTACCTTTGAAGACTGTGCATCTTCCAGATTGTTAGGCGTCATGGTCTAGAGCATCCAAGAGGAATTGTGGATCGCCGAGTGATTGAGTCTGTGAAGGTTTGGAGGTCACCTTGAAGACTTACCATGAGTGATTGGGCGAGGTCTGTGTGACCTTAGCTCAAGGAGAATACGATAAGGACTGTGTGTCCTTCGGTTTAAATACCAAGCCGCTCCAACCAGACATACAACTGTCACAACAGTTGGAACAGGTCTACCAAATCACTATCTTCACCGAGCTAGTGGTTTTATTTCCTCACCCTTTCATTTCCTCGCTTATGTGTTGATGAAATTGATCGTTACTATTTGAAGATTTTGACTGAAGACTTTCTCAATTTCCTCAATCCTATTTCTTCAGTCATCCTGTCTTCTGCCTGCTTATCCTAATTCTACTTGTGCTTTGTGTATGTTTCATTTCATCATGATGACTATGCTACTGTCTTGTTATGCATGCACCTGAGTACTCTTTCTGCTGCTTTTATTTCGTCACTTTCCAAATTCCTCAAGTAGTAATTCCTTAGTGATGAATTTGTAAAAATCGCCTATTCACCCCCTCTAGTCAATATAACACACTTCCACGCGGAAGGTGTTGTCACTATGTGCTTGATGAAGCCAAGCTAGGTGACCGATGAACCATTATCTACTACATCTTTCCAATGTTATCTCGGTAACAAGTATCATTTTGTACTTCATGCATACTTTTCTTGCATTCAACCTTGTGTAGGTTACATCACGGCATGAAATTCATTCTCTCTTGCGATACTTGTTTCCTTTCTCAAAGCATCCCAACAATGATCTCTTATTGCTAGTTGTGATGTCTTTGATGTTTGTGTGTTTGAAGTTCATTGATATACAATAAGACAATATTAAGCCATGTGCTTTGCTTTCAAGCAAAGATCTTATTCGTACATTTATGACTTCTGTTTGGATATCATGTTATTTCTTGTTGTAACTATTTCGTGTGTACATCCTTCGTTGTGGATATATATCATCATGATTCTTATCTACCCAGAATCGTATACTCTCGAGAGAAATTTCATCTTTAGTTGATATCCTCTTTCTCTGGCGTCTACCTTTTCTTCATCATGTTATTAGTTCCTTGGTGACTTCGTGAAAGCATTGACCTTGTGTGTGGTTCTTTTCTCGTTGCATTTTAAAGCCCTCGTTTGTGGTGAATATTTTTTTCCTCATGCTAGTCTTGACGAGGCTTTTGCCATTTCGATTGGTATTCATCCTCTTGACAAAACTATCATTTTCTATCTTCACTATGGGTTGTCACAAGCTTTGTTGTTTGTTCACATTTTAGTGAGCTTGTGAACCCATTTTCTTGCTGCATGTGTGTGGGAAGGACATGTCTTGCACCTTGTATCTCATTCCTTCAAGACTATGTTGATGCTTAATGTTCATCCTTATATTAGTCTTCTCAAATGCTTTGCCTTGACTCACACACATCATTTTGGTTGAGCCTATTTCTAAGTTGCCTCTTTTACATGTTGCTCAACCATTTGTTTGTTGCAAGTACTAGGCTTAGTTTCCTACATGCTCACTTGCACTTTTTGTGAGTTTCTGTTGATTTTGGGGGAGAGATGATCCTATTTTGTGCACTCTGTATCCAAATACAAATAGTTTTATTTGTGCACAAATCATGGGGAGCTTCTCTAGTTTCTTTAGAACACTCCTTTGCTTGTATCATAATATCATTTAGTCATGTGGCTTGCAGGGTCATTTGATTGTGTGTTTCTATTGGTATCTTTTGATTGCTTGCGTCACTCCTTGGTATGTCTTTCTGCCATATCATCCTTTTGCAATATTTGGGTCCTCAATATAGTTTGTATTCCTCCAACTATTTGTATTTGGATATGTATATCTCATTGCACTCTTATTTTGAGAAATACACAATTTATGGAGGAACACATATTATATTGGCCTTCTAAGCTTTTAGCCCATTTTGGCAATCGATGCGAACGGGGGAGAAGTTTAGAGAGTTATGTGGAGAAATTTAGATAGATATTTCTTCTTGCTTTGGTTTTGTTCCTAAGCATTTGCATCTCTTAGGCATGCATTATTGGTTGCAGCATTGCATGGTGATGCATAATTCATTATATAAACTCTCCTGAAAGTGATTGCAATCAATTACCAAAATGGGGGAGATTGAAAGAGCATGGTGCCCCCATGTGTGGTTTTGGTAATTGATGACATTCTCTATGGACTAATGGTTGCCTTGAGTTATATTCATAGGATTTGTCCGTAGGCATTTCTTGAAGTCCATTTGTTGGTTTCAAGGAGTTTATATGTTGACCAAAGTTATATTCAAGGAATTATCCAAAGATAGGTCATAAAGAAGAAATGGTACAAGGTTGATCAAGACTAAGTCAAAGACTGAATCAACTTGATCGACACACAAAGCGTACAAGATATACCAAGAGTGATCAAATGATCCCATGGTATGGTATGTTTCCATGGGCTTGCATCAAGAGTAAGATCTCATACGACCCATGGTGGATGACATCAAGTGGTGATCGTCATCAAGATTGCGGTGTGCCAGTTCAAGTGGAGCATCACGAAGAGATCATGCTTGAAGCTTGCCATCAATTGTGATGACAATGGACTTGTGAAGATGTGCCAAAGAGTGGCTCACCCATAGTGGAGTATGGGGGAGCAATCTACTAGTCTTCATCAAGCTAGCGCAATCAAGAAAGGTGGTACATCTTGAGGAGGTCGCGATCTTCATCATCTAGCTCAAATGGATTTTGCGCAAGGCAAATGTTTGTCCTTGATAGATTTTCTATTTTACCGGTATCATGGTTTTCGTTGGGAGACCGGATTACAGGATCGATAGCCATACTATCAAGGGGGGTTCTCGACTGAGTAGCTTATTTGTATCGTTTGTACAGATCTCAAACCTTTGCATCTTTGGCATCATATTTCTTGGTTCTTGTTTGGTTTTTCTCTTTGTGAGGTTTTAGAGCTTGTGGTTATCTTCATGACAAGCTCTAGCCCATCGAAAATCGATTTCCCATGCATCTTCTTTTGCATTTTCGATGTTGGAGTTTTTACTGGTCTTATTTGAGGAAGGGTTCTCACCATTTTATTTCTATCAAGATTGTTTTAGCCCTTGTCTTCAGATTTCCAAAAAACTTGATTTCATCGAATTCGTTGTTCAATTGCAAAAGTTGTGACCGTTTCAATTTTGCCGGTTCCCGCATCTCTCTGCCTATGGTGGTTGCATGGGGTCCTTGACCCTTGGGTGCCCGGGCTAACCCGGGCTCCTCCACCACTTCCTCTCGGCCCCTCCGCCACCTCCTCTCGGCCCCCTCCGCCACCTCCTCTCGCCCCCCTCGCGGTGCCCGGGGTTGAGACCCCCGGATGCCCGCCCCCCTGCCCTGTTGCTTTCCTTGTATATCCGAGTGCCCGGGGTTTTACCCCCGGGTGCCCGAGGTTGTATGCCTTTCTCTCTATTGGGTCCGGGGGTGCCCGGGCCCCTTTTGTCTGGGTGCCCGGGGTGGCGGCTGTGTGCAACGGACATATGTTTTCTTGGTGGTATTTATGCCCCCCCCCTTCTTCCACCTCCAACCCTAATGCTCTTGCAAGTCCCCCTCCCCCACCATTGTTGACCTCTTGGAGCTTGCTAACTCTCAATTCCTCCTATGATTCTTGATTCTTTTTGAGGGAAAAGAGAGAGGGGATCTAGATTTATAATTCCACCAATCATTTTCTCCTCTAAGTGAGGGGTGATGATCCTCTAGTATAGGGGATCTATCGTAGTACTTATGATAATTAAGAGCGTCGAACCCAACGAGGAGCAGAAGGAAATGACAAGCGGTTTTCAGCAAGGTATTTTCTGCAAGCACTGAAATTATCGGTAACAGATAGTTTTGTGATAAGATAATTCGTAGCGAGTAACAAGTAACAAGTGTAAAAAAGTGTAGCAAGGTGGCCCAATCCTTTTTGTAGCAAAGGATAATCTTGGACGAACTCTTATATACAGCAAAGCACTCCCGAGGACACATTGGAATTACTGTCAAGTTAGTTTTTATCATGCTCATATGGTTCACGTTCGTTACTTTGATAATTTGATATGTGGGTGGACCGGTGCTTGGGTGTTGTCCTTACTTGGACAATCCTCCCACTTATTATTAAACCCTCTCGCAAGCATCCGCAACGACGGAAGAAGAATTAAGACAAATCTAACCATAACATGAAACATGTGGATCCAAATCACCCCCTTACGAAGCAATGCATAAACAAGGGTTTAAGCTTCTATCACTCTAGGAACCCATCATATACTTATTACTTCCCTATGCCATCCCCTAGGACCAAATCATGGTAAAGTGTCATGTAGTCGATGTTCACATAACACCACTAGAGGAAAGACAACATACATCTCATCAAAATAGCGACGGATACTAAATTCACATGATTACTTATAACAAGACTTCTCCCATGTCCTCAGGAACAAACATAACTACTCACAAAGCATGTTAATGTTCAAGATCAGAGGGGTATTGGATATCATTAAGGATCTGAACATACGATCTTCCACCAAATAAACCAACTAGCATCAACTAGAAGGAGTAATCAACACTACTAGCAACCCACAAGTACCAATCTGAGGTTTTGGGACAAAGATTGAATACAAGAGATGAACTAGGGTTTGAGAGGAGATAGTGCTGGTGACGATGTTGATGAAGATTGACCCCCTCTTGATGAGAGGATCATTAGTGATGATGATGGCTTCGATTTCCCCCCTCCGGAGGGAAGTTTCCCCGGTAGAATAGCTCCGTCGGATCCCTAGATTGCTTCTGCCCAGGTTCCACCTCGAGACGGCGACGCTTCGTCCCGAAAGCTTGCTTATGATTTTTTCCAGGTAAAAAATCCTTCATATAGTAGAAGATGGACACCGGAGACCTGCCAGGGGCCCCACAAGCCCTAGGGGCGTGTCCTAGGGGGTAGGGTGCGCCCCCCAGGCTTGTGGCCACCTGGTTGGTCCCCTCTGGTATTTTCTTCACCGAATAATTCTTATATATTCCAAAATAATTCTCCATAAATTTTCAGGACTTTTGGAGTAGTGCAGAATAGGTCTCTTAGATTTGCTCCTTTCTGGTCCAGAATTCCAGCTGTCGGCATTCTCCCTCTTTGTGTAAACCTTGTGAAATAAGAGAGAAAAGGCATAAGTATTGTACAATAATGTGAAATAACAACCTGTAATGCAATAAATATTAACATAAAAGCATGATGCAAAATGGACGTATCAACTCCCCCAAGCTTAGACCTCGCTTGTCCTCAAGCGAAAGCTAAAATTGATAATCATGACCACATGTTTAGAGATAGAGGTGTCGATAAAATAAAATACGGACATGAGGGCATTATGATCATCTTTAGAACAATAACATATATTGTCATATAATTTCTTATGCTGAAGTAACAATTCATTCACAAGGTAAAGTATGAATCAAAAACTTTATTGGAAACCAACAAACTATGATCTCAGTCACTGAGCAATTGCAATTTATCATAATATCGTAAAGAGTCAATGTAAGAGCTTTTATATAGCAAGTCCACATACTCAACCATCTTTTAGTCTTTCATAATTTCTAACACTAACGCGGTACTTATGAGATCAAAGCCTCAATCGGACACAGAGAAAGACATGGGCTTATAACTTCGCCTCCCAACCTTTTACCCCAAGGGTAACGTGAACAATAATAGTTTATGAATATCTACATCCGATAATGCTTGCCAAAAAGAAAAAATATAAAAAATAAGAGGTGATAATCACCATGACTCTTGTATAAGGTAAAATAAAAGATAGGCCCTTCGCAGAGGGAAGCAGATATTGTCATGCACTTTTATGGTTGGATGCACAAAATCTTAATGCAAAAGAACGTCACTTTATATTGCCGCTTGTGATTAAGCAATTTATTATGCAGTCCATCACTTTTATTTCTTCCATATCACAAGTTCGTATAAAGCTTATTTTCCTCACACTTAAAAGATCATACATATTTAGAGAGCAATTTTTATTGCTTGCGCCAATGACAACTTACTTGAAGGATCTTACTCAATCCATAGGTAGGTATGGTGGACTCTCATGGAAAAACTGGTTAAGGGATTTTGGAGGCACAGGAAGTATCTCTACTTGGTGCAAAATATTTGTCTAGCATAGGATGATAAGCAAGCTCAACATGTTGGAGGATCCATGACAATATAACTTATATTCAGATATAAGAAATCATAACCCATTATGTTGTCTTCCTTGTCCAACATCAACCTTTTAGCATATAATATTTGAGTGAGTGCTCACAATAACAAAATATGTCCAAGATAGTGTATATATATATGTGAGACCTCTCTTTCTTTATCACTTCCTATTAATTGCAACAATGACCAAAACTATGTATGTCAACTCACAACAAGTTTCATGCGACATACTTCTTATATGTGAAGGCATCACTTCCCATAAGATCGTTATATAATCTTTTTATTTCTTTTATTCTTTATTTTCTTTTCCCCTCTTTTTCTTTCTCAAGATCATAACAAGAAATCAAAGCCCTCAACTCAAAACTAATCTTTATTATATAAATCTCGGACTCGATTACATAGAGGGAACACAAAGCAAAACTCAAAGCTAGATCATACTAAAAACTTTATTCTACTAAACCAAGATATAACCAAAAGGATAGAACTAAGAAAAACAATAAAGGCAAAGATGTGATGGTGATACGATACCGGGGCACCTCCCCCAAGCTTGGCACAAGCCAAGGGGAGTGCCCATACCCATGTACTCAAGTATCCTTCTTCGGAGGTGGTGATGATGGAGTAGCATTCTTCTTCTCCAGCTCGCGTCTGAGGCTAAAATTTTCCTCCCTTAGGTCATCGTTGTCAAGCTCAAGCTTCAATATCTTTTTGCATAAAGCCGCCTTACTTTCCTGCAGAAAACGGGATGGGATAGACGGGACCTTAGGAAGGCTTGACTTCTTGATTTCCACGTGCATATCTCCAAGTTGAGGTAGTGGATCTTCTTCTTCATCAGAGTCGTTATCCCTTGTTTCCCCCATGTCAAAGTCTTCCTCCAATTTTGTGGTCCAACCTTAATGATCTACCTTCCCATAGACCTTTGAGTTTGCAATATAATCAGCGACATAGCTCTCTCCTTCCGAATCTTGGGACGACATATTTTCAGAACTGACAGAAAACATCACGAAACAAGAACACATGATTTCTCTGTGATGCAGTGTTCAAAACCTTCGGGAGATTATATAATGAATTTTTACCATGCAAAAGAAGTATTTTGGGAGAAAATGGAGTCCGGAGGGCACACAAGGTGGCCACAAGCCTGGGAGGCGCGCCCAGGGGGGTAGGACGCGCCCCCAAGGCTTAATATTGCTCTTGGAAAAGTTTTGGAGTCGGTTCCCTTACCGTATCACATACCTATTCCTTTTCTGTGGTCTGGAGCATTATGGAAAGTTTCCCTTATGTACTCCTCTAGTGTTATGGTATTAATAAGATTGGTTTCAACATTTATGGGAGTACCTGAGATATAATGTTTGATTCTTTGCCCGCTTACCACCTTCAGGTTAGTGACTTCGACATTGTTGATCTTGATGGCACCGGAATGACAAACTTCCTCGATAATGTAAGGCCCTTCCCATTTAGAGAGAAGTTTTCCTGCAAAAAATCTTAAACGAGAACTGTATAGCAAGACATGGTCACCTACATTGAATTCATGCTTTTGTATCCTTTTGTCATGCCATCTTTTAACTTTTTCTTTAAACAATTTGGCATTCTCATAGGCTGAGCTCTCCATTCATTGAGTGATCTAATGTCAAATAACCTATTCTCACCGGCAAGTTTGAAATCATAGTTGAGCTCTTTAATTGCCCAATAAGCTTTATGTTCCAATTCAAGATGTAAGCGACATGCTTTTCCATAAACCATTTTATATGGAGAGATACCCATAGGGTTTTTATAAGCAGTTCTATAAGCCCATAGTGCCTCATCAAGTTTCTTAGACCAATTTTTCATAGATATTTAAATAGTCTTTTGCAAGATCAATTTTATTTCTCTATTACTTAATTCTTCTTGACCACTAGACTGAGGGTGATAAGGAGATGCAATTGTATGGTTAACATCATACTTAGCAAGAAATTTGCGGAAAGCACCATGATTAAAGTGTGAACCACCATCATTCATTAAATATCTAGGGACTCCAAGCCTCGGGAAAATCATTTCTTTAAGCATTTTAATGGAGGTGTTATGATTAGCACTACTAGTTGGAATAGCTTCTACCCACTTAGTAATATAATCAACAGGAACCAAAATGTGTGTATACCCATTGGAGGAAGGAAAAGATCCCATATAATCAAATCCCCAAACATCAAATGCTTCAATAACAAGTGAATAATTCATAGGCATTTCCCGATGTCTACTAATATTACCAACTCTTTGACATTCATCAAAAGACAAGACAGACTTATGAGCATTCTTAAAAAGAGTAGACCAATAAAAACCAGATTGTAATACCTTGTGTGCACTTCTATCACCAGCATGGTGTCCTCCGTAGGCCTCGGAGTGACACTTGCATAGGATATGTTCCTGTTCATGCTCATGTGCACAATGTCTAATAGCACCATCTACTCCTTCTTTATAAAGGTGTGGTCATCCCAGAAGTAATGTCTTAAATCGTAGAAAAACTTTTTCTTTTGCTGGTATGTGAAACTAGGTGGTATAAATTTAGCAACAACATAATTAGCATAGTCTGCATACCATGGAGTACTACAAGAAGCATTTATGACAGCTAATTGTTCATCAGGAAAGCTATCATCAATAGGTAGGGGGTCATCAAGAATATTTTCTAACCTAGATAAGTTGTCTGCTACGGGGTTCTCCACTCCTTTATATCAATAATATGTAAATCAAAATCTTGTAGCAAGAGAACCCATCTAATAAGTGTAGGTTTAGCATATTTATTTTCCATAAGATATTTAATAGCAGTATGATCAGTGTGAACAGTTACTTTATAATCAACAATATAAGATCTGAACTTGTCACAAGCAAATACAACTGCTAAGAATTCTTTTCCGTAGTAGCATAATTTCTTTGAGCACTATCTATAGTTTTACTAGCTTAATGGATAACATTTGATTTCTTATCAACTCTTTGTCCTAGAACAGCACCAACAGCATAATCACTAGCATCACACATAATTTCAAAGGGTATGTTCCAATCGGGTGGTTGAACAATAGATGTAGAAATTGAGGCTTTCTTAAGTATTTCAAATTCTTCTACACAATCATCATAAAAAACAAACATAACATCTTTTTGAAAGAGATTAGTAAGAGGCCTTGAAATTTTAGAGAAGTCTTTAATAAATCTCCTAAAGAAACCAACATGACCAAGGAAACTTCTTATACCTTTGATATCTTTAGGACATGGCATTTTCTCGATAGCATCAACTTTAGCTTTATCAACTTCAATACCTCTTTCGGAGATTTTATGCCCCAAGAAAATACCTTCATTAAGCATAAAGTCACACTTCTCCCAATTCAAGACAATATTAGTTTCTTCACATCTCTGCAAAACTCGATCAAGGTTGCTTAAGCAATCATCAAAATAAGTTCCGTAAATGGATAAATCATCCATGAAAACCTCAACAATCTTTTCACAAAAGTCATTCATACATCTTTGAAAGGTAGCAGGTGCATTGCATAAACCAAAATGCATACATGTCGGTGTACTAGAGTAGGGGTACCCTAGTATCCCGAACTTGTGCACGGGCAGTTGCAGCCCTCCGCGGCAAGGCTTACCGGGTGACCGCCAAGGTCCTCCGTGGTTCCTTTGGAGCCATTCAAGAACAAAGTATTCAAGCCAAGGAGACAAGGCCCGGCAAGAGGAGCTTGCCGGAAGGCCACCCAAGGCACCTAGGAGACTAGGCCCCGGCAAGAGGAGCTTGCCGGAAGGCCACCCAAGGCACCCTAGGAGACAAGGCCCGCAAGAGGAGCTTGCCGGGAAGGCCCGATGAGCGACAAGCTTTGGACGCGACAAGACAACAACCGCGGCAAAGGCGCTTGCCGCGGACCACCACTCAGTACCTGCGCTCCGGCACATCCACTAACGTGTCGCCACAGGACCTTTCCGGTAGCGCGTGGCAAAAGCCCGTCTTGACGTGGAGCTGTGTGGCAAGCGGCGCCGACAAGATTGCCATCGTGGCAAGCGGTGGCGCCCGACGGTCCCTTTCTGCCTTTGTTAGGGCGGCGTGAGCAGGCATTTAATGCCTTTGTCCCCTGCCGTCAGGGTTAGGTATGATACACTGTACAAGTAGTTGTACCAACCACTCTTTTTCCATTTTTACCCTTGTCTACGTTGCCACCTGTCGGAGACCCCTTTAGCATATAAAAGGAGGCCCATGCGCAACGTAGAGGGGGGTTGGCCAGGTTAGAAGCCAGAGAACACTCACGCTCGGTCTCGTTAGCAGCTTGTGTGTACCGTAGCACTCAGCGCTCCTGAGCAAGAACTCAATACACTCAGACATGCAGCAGTAGGAGTGTTATCTCTCCGGAGAGCTCCGAAGTTGGGTAAACCGCTTCGTGTGCCGCCTCGATCTGCTCTTCGTGCGACCTCCGCCCCGCCGAACGAAAGGGCTCGATCCGCCGGTCCCATAGGTGTTCGTGGGCGAGATCAGCCTGCCCGACATCTTTGGCGCGCCCGGTAGAAGCGTCGAGATTGTGTGAACCTGATCCGGCGTCCACGAGCTAGATCTTCATCATCTTCATCGACATGCCACCAAAGAAGAAGGCTTGGCGGATGATGTTCCGTCCGCGTCGAACCCACCACCACCGGAGCAAGCGGGTGGTGGGGTAGACGCCGGCGGAAGAATGGACGTCGACGGGGGAGCCCACGGTGCTGCCAAGTCCAAGGACAAGGCTGCGCAGACCTCGGCGTCCGTACATGCACCGCGCCCGTCTCAGGAGGCGTGGGACCGACAGCGTCATGGTATTCACAACGCCATACGCTCGTTGGACCAAGATCGAGCTGGTGGATCTCGGGATGCTCAAGACCAGCATGCACGCCAACATCTTTGGCGCGGCGAAAGGCAGTCGCTGGGCGGATATCGCTCCTTCTAACATAGTTAGAAGTCGAGCATATCCGCTCCTCGCGCCGTTTGCCATTGCCACCCACCACTCCAGCGAAGCTTTGGCGAGAGCTCAAGCGCTCTGGATTACCTTCCAACAGCCGACAAGGTCGATGAATGGAGGCCACCATTGAGTCTCATCGGCTTTGCCAGCAGCGGCGCTCATGGCGGCCGAGTGCATTCTTGCCGCGGCGGGACTGCCAAACACGAGCAGTGGCGGCGAAACCGGTGGGGTGCAACCACCATGCACTCTCCGCCCGAAGGCCAAGATCGCCGACTCGCCGAATCCACCTCGGCAGCGGCTCCACCGCATCATCGGATCCACGAGCTCGTCGCGATCAGCGCCAAGTTCTTCACGAACGGCAAGAAGAAGACGCTCGAACTTCGCATCGGCGCCAAGAGAAGCGGGCGTCAATCCGACCAGCGGCTGGGCCCTCTGTCGACATGCATGCGCCTGGGAACGAGCGACTTGCCGTCTGTGATAGGTTGCCCTGCATTCACTCGTGAGCTGCGGCAAGTCCGGTGGCTCAAAGAAGAAGAATTTCAAGCCAGACGTGCAGAGAAGTACTACGACAAAACGCATCCGTCGGAGATCCTCAGCATCTACACCATCGCGGTGCAAGCTGCGGGCGAGACGACAAGATCACAGCCAACTACTTCCGGCGGTGCTCAAGCCCAATGTCGGATCCTGGCTCATGCACTTGCCGGACAACTCCATATCCTCTTGGGCAGATCTATGCCATCAGTTTGTCGGCGCCTTTACAGTGACCACAAGCCCCATGGCCAAGAAAGCGACCTTCATCTGCTTTCGCCCGGAAGGAAGGAGAGCCCTGCGCAAGTACATTCAGAGATTCACCAGCGTCGGCACAACATCCCGGATGTCCACCCTGCCATGTAATCAGCGCGTTCCATCGAGCGTGCGAAACCACGAGATGCGGGAGGAGATGGCGATGTGCAAGATCGAGACGCGTCGATGAGCTATATGCCACGGCCGACAAGTGTGCACGTCTTTGAGGAAGGAGGAGAACTTCACGAAGAGCAAGAAGAAGCGGAATGAGTAGCCGGCGGTCAAGTATGTACCGGTTTATCGACAACACACTTTATGCAGAAGAAGACTCAACGATGTGAAATTGAAGTGTATTCACCGGGAAGACGGACAAAAGCTGTTGGCGAGAGATACATGGAGGCATATGTGGTCACCACATTGGCGCCAGAGCACTTCTTGCAAAGCGTTCCGACAAGGTTTCTTTTGGCCGATGACCCTCCGGGATGCAACTGCACAAGTAACCAAGTGTGAAGCGTGCAGTTCCATTCCAAGCAAATACACCGATCGGCTCAAGCTCTCCAGACGATCCCTTTATCCTGGCCATTTTGATGCGGGGATCGACATCCTCGGCCCCTTTCCCCAAGCTGTCGGGGGCTTTGAGTACTTGTACGTTGCAATCAACAAGTTCACAAAGTGGCCGTAAGTGGAAGCAGTGAGGAAGGTGACAGCACAGTCATCAGTCAAGTTCTTTAGGTCGATTGTTTGCCGTTTCGGAATCCCTAACAGGATTATCACCGACAACGACACGCAATTCACGAGCCGCACCTTCATGCAGTACGTCCAAGATCTTGGCGCCAAGGTGCCGCTTCGCATTGCTCATCCGAGAAGTAACGGTCAGCGGAGAGGGCGAATCTTGAAGTGCTTTGGGCTCAAGACCAGAACTTTCGACGGCTGCACAAGTGCGGAAAGAAGCTGGATTGAGGAGCTGCCGGTGGTTCTTTGGTCGATCGGGGCGACGCCAAATCGAGCCGCTGGCGGACACCTTTCACTCTAGTCTATGGAGCAGAGGCAGTTCTCCCCACGGAACTCGTATCACGGATCACCTCGAGTGCTCGCTTATGATGAGCTTGAGCAAGAGCGATTGCGACAAGATGACACGCTGCTCCTTGAGGAGGATCGTCTTCAGTCTTTGACGAGCTGCTCGATACCCGACAAGCTTTGCGCCGCTACCATAGCCGCATAAGTTAATGCTAGAAGTCTCGAGGAAGGCGACCTTGTTCTTGGTAGCGTTTAGTCCGCCAAGAATTCCAACAAGTTGACGCCTTGAAGTGGGAAGGCCCTTACCGGGTGAAACGAGTCACTAGGCTGGCGCTGTCCGCTTTGAGACCGAAGATGGCATTCGGTGAGCAACTCTGGAACATTGAGCATCTTCGTAAGTTTTACTCAGAGAAGCGCGGTTGCGGAACCCGTTCCGGCAACCACCTTCGTATAAGTCTTGCCGATGTTGCATGTAATCCTTTGTACAAAGCCGGGCGCAGACCCGTGCATAAGTAAAGCTAATGTGCCCGCACATCTTGTCAATTTCATGCTTTCTACTTCTATTTTTGCATGCGTTATCTGACACTTTGTGCAGCACCTACCCCCGGTAATCAATAACGAGCCATAAGGCTCCATATCTTTATTTTCTCTTCTTTCTCTTTCTCAAAGAAAGGAAGGTTCCCTTGCACACAAGTTTGTCGGGGGGAAAGGAGAAGATAATGGTGTGGACCAAGCGTCGCTCAAGGAAGTCTAGCCTTACCGGGAAGCAAACGACAGAAAAGCTAAGTTGCTAAAGTTTGAGCAATCAGTTTTAAAAATTTTAAGTTATCTTCCTCGAACGACCGTACTTTGTATGGAAAACCTGTGCGCGGAGGAACCAACTCGTAGCTAATTGCGCCCTTACTTTGTTTCGAGTCCGCTCAACAACTTAAGTGAGCTGCGACTAGTTGCGACAACGTTTCTTGTCGGTAGCAGCACCGCTTGCCAGACTCTTGGCGTCCGACTCAGCGCTTCATGACCAGTGCCTGTGACGACAAGTTCCCTAAAAGCGAGGGCAAAAACATACAAAGGAAGGAACCAAGTAAAGGAAATAACATAGCAATTGCTACCCGAAATAGAGTTATATTACAAGATAGCTTGTCACAGCTCTAATAGATTGTTCTCATAACATGACCAGCAGCGGCAAGAAAAAGAGAAAGCGGGCGGCTTAATCTACGCGATCGCCCTCAACCCTCTTGATCCCGCTCACCCTGTCCAGGATGGGTGCGACAAGGGTCTTGAGCGCTTCCACATCAGCATCCGGCGGCAAGGACTTGCGGATGTTGGAGAGGTTGAGGCCTGGATTGCGGAAGGCCACCTTCATCAGCACCTTTTAAAGAGCTCCCGCGCAGATCTAGCGCGACTCCTCAGCCAGCCGCTTTGGGATTTCTTCCCGGAGTCGGCTGGAGGCCGTCCTGCGCCCTTGAAGAACAAGCTGAGCTTGGCTGGGTCGGAGGTGCTCATCGGAGGAATATCCAAGATCCTCCATCCCAGTGCGCCCGGCTCCACAGCCGATGGCTGCAGCAACATCCACGAGACCCTCGGTCCAGTGCTCCACATTCTCCCTAAAGGTATTCTGGGCGGTAGCAGCACTCGCCAGCAGCGCCTCGTCGGCCTTGATCTTCTCCTTCAAGGCCACCTCCTGCTCCCTGGAGCCGTCCAGCGCCTGAGTCAAGGTGGTCAGCTTCAACTCAAGATCTGCGTTGGAGTCCTTGGCGGCGCTGAGCTCCTTGCTCTTCTCGGCGAGACGGCCTTGCAGCTCGCCAAGAGTGTAGGCGTCCTTATCGCGCTCATGCTTGAGTGCAGCAAGCTCCTCGCCGCTCTCCTTGAGATTGGCCTCGGCTGCATCACCTTCGTCTCCGGCTCCTTCTTGGCGGCCTCGGCAATGCGGCAGCATCCTTTGCTTCCTTGAGAGCCCCGCCAAATGTTTGCTTTCATGGCGTGGCTAGATCCTCCTCATGGCTGTCAAGATTAACCTTCCTCTGCGCCAACTCGCCTTCTGCATAGATAGCTTCTCGGCGGCAAGTCAGCTGTTGCTCCTCGGCTTGACCTTCTCGAGGAGGAAGGCTTTGCGCTCCTCGGCGATTCGCTCCGCTCCTCCGCCAAGGACCGGAGAGCTTCTGGTTGAGGCCGGAGCTCCTCCAGCGCTTCTCGATGTCTGCTCCGCCCGTGACAAGCGCTTCCGGGATTCCAGCTTGGCTTGTCGGGCGCGGTGAAGCGGCAATGACTTCGCGGCATTGCTCCTCCTCGAGACTTCGTTCTTCTTTGTTTGGTGCGTCGACCAGCGTCGATCCAGCGAGGCGAGCAGCTCTTCATCAAAAGTTTCTCCTTGGCGGCGCCACAGAGCTCGGCGCCCATGGGAGCTTGGTGAAGACGCCATCGCCGGCCTTCAAATAGGCGCGGTGGGGCTCTTGAGCCCGGCAGCTGCCGCGTGGCGGAGGGATCGGCGGTCGGCGTAAGCGCTGGCGCTCCTGCGGCCTCGGGGCCGTCGGTGCGATCGCGGACCCTCGCCCGGCTTCTGCGGCGGCAGCCTTGGCGGCCTCTTCACCGGCGGACTCGTCGGCGCCAGCTTCTTCTCCGATGGCAGCGGCGTCGTCAGTATTGCCGCGCGCGTCCTCCCCGTCGGCGGCCTCGGTCTCCATTGGCTCTATGGCGGATGGACGAAGAAAAGTCAAGCAAATATTCAAAAAGAAAATCAGAAGAAGAAGAACAAAGGAAAGTTTTCAAGCAAGAGGATTACCTGTGCTAGGGTCTGCAGTCATGGTCTCCGCCACCAGGGGATCGCTGGTACGCCTTCTTGCGGAGAAGTCTCCCTTGTCAAGAACGCCTTTGTCGGGGAATCCTCCCTTGGCGGTGTAGTCGAAGCAGAAGGCATGTCGAGGCGGCTTGAGGCACTCCTGGTAAGGCTGCTCTGCTCCTACACAAATCAGCAGTCAGATATCAGCAAAGAAAGAGCACCCATGCATGCCGAACAGCAAGAAGTAAACCATATACTTACGCTGGGGGCTGCGCCGGGGGCTGCTTTGAGGAAGAGTTGCCGCGTCCGGCAAGGTGGTCTCGGACGCGCCTCTTGCTGTCGCGGTGGGTTCGTCCTCGATGACAATCACCGGGGCCTTGGTTCTCTTCGACGCTCTCTGGGCGGCGTCACGAAAAGGAATGGGTTGAGTGAAGCAAATCAGATACAAGACAAAGCAACAAGTCAAGAATTACAAATGCTGCAAAGAATCTTACTCTTCTTCTTCCTCGTCGGAGCTGGCGGAGAGATCAATTCTGGCTCGCCTCGGTCGACGAAGGCGGAAGAATAGGTTCCCTTGGCCGCTTGGCGGGAAGCGAAGCGGTGGTCTGCGAGGCCCGCTCCGGTTGCCGCTTGTGGCGTGAGGTGCTCCGTGCCTTGATGCTTGCAGCGGTGGAAGCGCGTCATGGGCGGCGGCTGTTGACCCGTCTGCCGCCCGCTTCGTCTCGGCCTTGCGGAGACGCCTTCTTGGTGGAGCTGGGGGCTCCGCTCGCGGCAAGCTGTCTGAAGGAGGGGAGGAGGCGCCCTCGGCAGGCTCGCTCAACTCAGCTTCAGGCCGGACAAGCTCTTCCTCGCCGGCAAACTCCCCTCGCTCGACAAGGCTTGCCGCCTCTGCCTCTGCCTCCTCCACGGTGAATCCGAACTGCGCCCACGGCGTGGCTGCTGCCACCTCTTCCAGCTGGTGGCGGCGCTGCATCTCATCATCGCCGGTGGTGTCGCGGGTGAGGCTCTTACATTCATCGGGGCGGACCGGCACTTCTACCAGGCTATCAAAGAACACTCGCACGACGTCATCTGCAGGCTCTTGCCAGGTTGGAACGATTCCATGCGAGTCGCACAACGGCATCATTGCACGGATGCGGTCAAGCGAGGAATTGTTGCACAGCGGGACGACATTCTTCGACAACCTGAACGCCCCGGGATGCTCAGGATCGTGCTTGAACAGCTCCAAGAGCATCACGTCCAGTTCCAGGACAGAAGTTGAGGCCCGGGCGCAGCCTCATGATATCCACCACGTTCCGGAACTCCCAGGCGGGTCTCCTCCTCTCCTGCGAAGCGTCTGGCGGCGACGAAGGAAATCTGCGCCCGATGGCGCCTCTGATGAGTCCGGCAAGCCTCGGTAGCAGGATCCGGATGACGGCAATCTTCAGCCTAAGCGTCTTCGGGGGGATCGCTCCAATCGTTGCAGCGCACTCATCGAGGTTTGGCGCTGGGCGATGGCAGCTGCGGGTTCTCCTCGACAATCCAGCACCATTCTGCTCTCCACTCATCCCATTTGTTGCGGAGCTCTCCCTCCAGATAAGCTTCCTTCTTGCCTGTCCTCGAGATCCAGGATATCCCACCGATAGAGGCTCCCCTCTCTCAACTCGGGGCATAAAGAAGTGGCGGAAAAGGGCTACATTTGGATGGACTCCGACAAAGTTTTCGCAGAGATGTGCGAAAACTGCCATGGTCAGAACAACATTGGGGGTGAAGTCAAGGAGGCGGAACCCGTAGGTGTTCATGATATCGCAGAAAAATTCAGAGAAAGGCGGGCAGAGCCCTTAGTAGAAGAACATTGAAGAAAGGGTACCCATTCGGGCCAGTTCAGCGGCGGTGGGAGTACCTTCGTGCGCGGATGCGCTCGCGTCTCCGTCGACCACAAGAGGTAGTAGTACTCCCTCAGCTTCCTCGCGGCGAGCTGGGGGGGAAAGATTGCCCGCTCCTTCCGCAGCGCCGCAAGCCGCTGCGCCTCGGCCGACTTCACGGCCTTCCCCTTGTCGGCTGTCGGAGCCATGGCGGAGGTGGTGAGGGAGCTCGACGGCGTTGGTGATGCTGGTGGCGATGGGGGCGGAGCGCTGCTCTCTCTTGACCTTGGGAGGAAGGGGAAGCAGCGTTTTTTTTTCGAGATTGGACAAAGAATCTGGCGAGATGGGCGAACTGCCCCTGTTTCCCCTGCTTATAAAGAGGGAGGGGGCGGACGTTCCGTCTTTCCGAATAAAGAAACCACCCACGATCTCTCACACGACGCCGCATTCGACGCGTGCCGTTCGTGGAGGGTGTGGTGGGTCCGGGGTGAGTTACGGCGTAACCCAGGCCGCGCGTGCCCGTGCCCTGTTTTGGGCCTGGCCCAACAGCTCGGCACTGCGTGTGTGGCCCAGGCCTGGGGGCTCTGTCGGTGTACTAGAGTAGGGGTACCCTAGTATCCCGAACTTGTGCATGGGCGATTGCAGCCCTCAGCGGCAAGGCTTACCGGGTGACCGCCAAGGTCCTTCGTGGTTCCGTTGGAGCCAGTCGCGACCAAAGTATTCAAGCCCAGGAGACAAGGCCCCGGGACGAGGAGCTTGCCGGGACGGCCACCCAAGGCACCTAGGAGACTAGGCCCGGCAAGAGGAGCTTGCCGGAAGGCCACCCAAGGCACCTAGGAGACAAGGCCCCGGCAAGAGGAGCTTGCCGGGAAGGCCCGATGAGCGACAAGCTTCGGACGCGACAAGACAACAACATGCAAGGCGCTTGCATGTAGACCACCACTCAGACCAAGGCTCCAAGCACATCCACTTACGTGTCGCCTGGGACCTTTCGGCGCCACAGCGTGGCAAGAGGTCCGTCTTGACGGAGCGCTGTGGCAAGCGGCGCCGACAAGATTGCCATCGTGGCAAGCGGTGGCGCCGACGGTCCTTTACGCCGTTAGGGCGACGAGACAGGCATTTAATGCCTTTGTCCCCTGCCGTCGAGGTTAGGTATGATACACTGTACAAGTAGCTGTACCAACCACTCCTTTTCCATTTTTACCCTTGTCTACGTTGCCACCTGTCGGAGACCCCTTTAGCATATAAAAGGAGGCCCATGCGCAACGTAGAGGGGGGGGGGGGTTGGCCAGGTTAGAAGCCAGAGAACACTCACGCTCGGTCTCATTAGCAGCTTGTGTGTACCGTAGCACTCAGCGCTCCTGAGCAAGAACTCAATACACTCAGACATGCAGCAGTAGGAGTGTTATCTCTCCGGAGAGCTCCGAAGTTGGGTAAACCGCTCGTGTGCTTCGCCTCGATCTGCTCTTCGTGCGACCTCCGCCCCCCGCCGAACCGAAAGGGGCTCGGTCCGCCGGTCCCATAGGTGTTCGTGGGCCAGATCAGCCTGCCCCGACAATACATGTATAAGAAAAGGTACCGAAAGGGCATGTAAAAGTAGTTTTTTATTGATCCTCTTGTGACACAGGTATTTGGGAAAAACTAGAGTAACCATCTAGAAAGCAAAAGTGTGTGTGTTTTGATAGTATTTCTAGCATTTGATCAATAAATGGTAGAGGATAGTGATCTTTCCTAGTAGCTTTATTTAATTTTCTAAAATCAATTACCATTCTATAATCTGTGACAATTCTTTGTGGAATCAATTCATTTTTATCATTAGGAACAACAGTAATACCTCCCTTCTTAGGGACACAATGAACAATACTTACCCATCTACTATGAGCAATAGGATAGATTGTACCTGCTTCCAGAAGCTTTAATATTTCATTTCTTACCACTTCTTTCATCTTAGGATCCAACCGTTGCTGATGATCAACAACTAGTTTAGCATTAGGCTCCATTAATTTTATGCTGACATAGAGTTGGACTAATGCCCTTAAGATCATCAAGAGTATATCCAATAGCGGCACGGTGCTTCCTCAGAGTTTTCAATAAATTTTTTCTTCATGCTATGAAAGGTTACTAATAATAACATGATATATCTTCTTCTCATTGAGATAAGCATATTTCAAAGTATCAGGAAATTGTTTAAGATCGAACACAGGATCACTCTTGGGTGGTAGAGGATCTCCAAGAGTCTCAACTGGCAAATTTCTGTTTCAAAACAGGCATTTGTTTAAACAAAATCTCATATAATTCCTTTCTTTCATTCATGAACATATCATTTTCATGGTCAAGCAAATATTGTTCTAAAGAATCAGCTGGAGGCACGGCAATATAAGCAAGACAAATAATTTCATCTTTATTAGGCAATTTGAAAGTGCAACTAATCCCTGGGTGGTTTTGGTAATTCTTAACAACATATAGCTCATTGAACTAATATTCTTTCAAGATAATCATTTCAGAAAGTTCAATTATTGGCATGGCATGGACAAGAGATGTGGACCCCTCAAAATTCGAAGGACACATATTGGCAAAAGCTCAAGACTCTACATTTTCATTTTAGTAATCCAATATCACATTGAGTCCATAGGAAAAGCCAATACTATTAAAAGGGGATGAGGTGTTGCTTAATGACTTGCTTGCTCAAAATGCTTAGTGATATGCTCCAAAAGCCCTCAACCACTTTATCATTTCCAAATTTGTCCTAAACCTAAAGTCAAACTCAGCCCCACCGATTTGATCCATCCGGCACCACTGAGTTCTACATAGCCATAGCCAGTAACCCTAATCAGTTCGGTCTCACCGATAGGGATCTCGGTCTCACCGAGATGGGGTTGCAAACTCTCTGTTTCCCGTCGTAACGTTTTGATCTAACCGAGATGTGCGATCGGTCCCACCGAGTTCGTAATGCAAACTCTCTGTTTCCTTTTTGTAACGTTTCGGTCTCACCGAAATGAGCGATCGGTCCCACCGAGTTTGCCTGACCAACTCTTTGTTTGCCTATTACTGAAATCGGTCTCACCGAGGTCATGTGATCGGTCTCACCAAGATCAAGTTATGCCCTAACCCTAACATATCGGTCCCACCGAGTTGATCATGTCGGTTCCACCAAAAAGCCTAATGTTCACATTTCGAACTGTATCGGTCTGACCGAGTTTCACTATTCGGTCCCATCGAGTTTGGTAAATTTTGTGTAACGGTTAGATTTTTTGTGGAGGCTATATATACCCCTCCACCCATCCTCCATTCGTGGAGAGAGCTATCTGAACGTGCCTACACTTCCAGCATTCATTTTCTGAGAGAACCACCTACTCATGTGTTGAGACCAAGACATTCCAATCCAACCACAAGAATCTTGATCTCTAGCCTTCCCCAAGTTGCTTTCCACTCAAATCATCTTTCCACCATATCCAAATCCGTGTGAGAGAGTTGAGTGTTGGGGAGACTACCATTTGAAGCACAAGAGCAAGGAGTTCATCATCAACACACCATCTATTACCTTTTGGAGAGTGGTGTCTCCTAGATTGGTTAGGTGTCACTTGGGAGCCTCTGTCAAGATTGTGGAGTTGAACCAAGGAGTTTGTAAGGGCAAGGAGATCGCCTACTTCGTGAAGATCTACCCAAGTGAGGCAAGTACTTCGTGGGCGATGGCCATGGTGGGATAGACAAGGTTGCTTCTTCGTAGACCGTTCATGGGTGGAGCCCTCCGTGGACTCGCACAACCGTTACCCTTCATGGGTTGAAGTCTCCATCAACGTGGATGTATGATAGCACAACCTATCAGAACCACGCCAAAAATCTCCGTGTCTACATTGTGTTTGCTCCCTCCAAACTCCTCCCCTTTACCTTCATATGCAATGATTTACATTCCGCTGCTATACTCTTAGAATTGCATGTGTAGGTTGATTGCTTGACTTGTGTTAAGTTGCTAAAATATGCCAAGACTAAAAATTGGGAAAAGGTTAGATATTTATTTGGTCAAGTAGTCTAATCACCCCCCTCTAGATATACTTTCAATCCTACAAGTGGTATCAGAGCTTTGATCTCCATTTGCCTTGATTTCCATAGCTTTGGTGATCATAGCCTTGGTTCCACAACCTAGGAGAGTATGACGTCTAGCGAGGGAAATTACCACCGTAGAGGTCCTTACTTTGATGGTACTAATTTTGCTAGTTGGAAGCATAAGATGAAAATGCATATTCTTGGACATAACCCCGCCGTTTGGGCTATTGTGTGTATTGGCTTGCAAGGTGAATTCTTTGATGGGAGAGAACTGAATCGTGAAGCTACCGCGGAAGAATTGAAGATGTTGCAATACAATTCTCAAGCTTGTGATATTCTCTTCAATGGATTGTGCCTCGAAGAATTCAACAAAATCAGCCATCTTGAGAATGCAAAGGAAATTTGGGATACTTTGATTGATACGCACGAAGGTACCGACTCCCTCAAGGAATCCAAATTGGATGTGCTTCAAAGTCAACTTGACAAGTTCAAAATGAAGGATGGTGAAGGTGTCGCTGAAATGTACTCTAGGCTTGCTCTCATCGCAAGTGAAGAGATGACGGATAGATTCATCATCAAGAAGATCCTAAGAGCCTTGGACAGAGAATATGATACCGTGTGCACATTGATCCAAATGATGCCCAATTACAAAGATCTCAAGCCAATGGAAGTCATTGGTAGAATTTTTGCTCATGAGATGTCACTCAAGGATAAAGAAGTGCTTCACAACGAGTCTAGTGGTGCTCACAAAGCCTCATGTGATGCTCCTACATCATCAAGTGAGAAACAAGCTTTCAATGAGGAATTGAGCCTAATGGTGAAGAACTTTAACAAGTTCTACAGGAGTAGAAGCAAAGAAATAAGTTCTAAGTCAAGGTCCTACAATGACAAAAGATCTTCTAGTCGTGAGCGTAATTGCTACAATTGTGGAAGACCCGGACAATACTCCAATGAGTGTACGACTCCCTACAAAAGAAGAGAAGACTCACCTAAAAGGAGAAGCAAAAGAGAAGAATCACCTCCAAGGTAGAGAAGGAGTAGAGATGATCGTTATGAATGAAGAACCTCTCGCAGAAGCAAGGATTCGGAAAGGAAGGACAAGTCATAAGGGAGCTATACAAAACAAGGACATCAAGCTCATGTTGGTGAATGGGTATCCGGTTCCGACTCTGTCAACCACTCCGAGAGAAGTTATCACTCCGACTTCGAATATACTTAAGATGAAGGTGTTGCCGAACTAGCACTTGTGTCAACCAACTCCTATTACATATTTGACTCACCAAACGAAGGAATTGGAAGATGCTTCATTGCTAAAGGCCCAAAGGTATCACACCCCGACTATGTTGATTTCAATAGTGATGAAGATGATTTGCTAGGTGATGGTGATTTACTTGTTGACAGTTCTAGTGATGAAAACTATGATGAACTTGCTATTAATCATGCTAATCAAGATAAAACGAATGACAATGATAAGAAGGAGATTGAGCGTCTAACTAAAGAACTAAACACTCTTAAGTTAGCTCATGAAACTACCTTGTAAGATCATTGAGAGCTTTTAAAGACTCATGAGAAGCTACTCTTTGAAAAGCTCAACCTAGAGCAAGAGCATGGGTTCTTAAAAGCAATCAATGATGATCTTCGTAAGAAAAGTTCTTCTTACATTGCCAAGCATTTACTCTCGTCTACTTCACGCCACAAGTAAAATCTAACAACAAGAGTAAGAAAGATTCTTCTTCTAGTAGTAACAATAATCATGCTAAACCCAATATTGTCGCTTCTAGTGTTTCTCTTTATTCCACTAATGATTCTGTTAGCCAAGTTACACTTGAGCAAGAAAATAGCTTATTGAAGGGAATTATAGAGAAAGGTGTTTACAAGAGCCTTGCCGGAAGTAAGAATTTGAGGAAATTGTATGCAAGCAAGGAAGTCACTGGAAGAATCAAGGTGTTGGTTTTGAACGAAAGTTCAATGCCAATGGAGTTGAGTGGGAAGAAGATCGATATCCCAAGACGAAGTTTGCTCCTCAACAAGAGAAGTATGATCCTACTTACTTTAAGGGGACACAAGCTCAAGATGATCTTCCACCAGAAGACCACAAGCTAAAAGGCAAGCACAAGCTTCAAGAGGAGATTGATGCATTTGAAGAAGCTCTTAAGGCCTTGGTCAAGTGGGTTCCCAAGACTACATCAAGTTCTACTTCATCAAGTACGACTACAAATCCAAGGATTCCCATCAAGTTGATGTGGATCCCGAAGAAGAAGAACTAGAGAGTTCTTGAGGGTGACTCCGCCAACATACTTCACTCATATTTAATTTGGCAAGGACAAGTGCAATCAACTTCCACATATTTTACTAGTTCAAGGAGTCACAAACCCTCTTGTTGGTAAGTCAAGGGACAAGGTAACCTAATGCTTTCATGGACATCATTTTGTGTGTACTTCACTCTATGTCTATGGATATCCTTGCTTGTTCCTTGTGGGATTAACCCATGTAGGTATTGCAAGTGCAACTCACTCCAATGGATTGCTCCAAATGATCTACATCAACATTGAGCATCCACATCTTCAATATCTACATGAAGTCATCATCAACAAAACCCAAGGTTAGTTCACCCCTCTTAGGGGGGATATCACATCTAGGGGGAGCTTTACTCTAAAAATTGAGCAAAAGCAACTCTAATGGTGTGAACACAAAATGCTTTATGTAAAAGTGGTAACCCCACTTGTGCTTAAATGATGAGTATGGCCTACGATCAAATGTTCTCATTTGACTCCTCAGCCAATATACTCATATATAGATGACCTAGTCATTGCCAATTGCTTGATAGATGCTAGAGTGTTTGTGCATGCTTTGCCACATATTTCATTTGCCATCTTATTGTGTGAGCATGTTGATTGCATATTTTCCCATTAGAGGACATCCATTTGTTGCCTTGATTGTTTGGTCCTTTTATTTTGCCAAATGGATGGACAAGAATGCCTAAGAACTCCCTCTAGCTATCTATGCTTTTCTCGTCTCAAACTCTATTCATGCTACATCACAAAGTTTGATCAAGTCAGATTCGAACCCTCTGGGTGGGGAGCACTCGGAGCCACCGATTCGTCATAGACTTAAACTTCCAAAACCTCTCTGTGTATTTCGATCTGACCGATTCATTCCTTTCGGTCATACCGAGTTCATTGAGTTGATCTAGGTTTCAATCTCGGTGCAATCGGTTCTAACACTTCGGTCACACCGAGTCATTCCACTTGTCACATCGACAGGACTGGATATATATACTCACGGGTCAAATTTTGGAAATTCCTCCGAAACCATTCGCCCGCGCTTATCCAGCACTGCCGACTCGAGTGTCTAGATCATCTCCTCATCGCCAGCGACCTCCCGCTGCTGGTCTCCACCGCCGTCAATGGAAATCTTCACCGCCATTGCCGCTATAGTGAGTTCATCGCCGAGTTAGGGTATGAACTCGACCCCTGTGTGAAACCTTAACCTCTGATTCCTGCACTTAGGTCAATGCCATGATTCTTACCACGAATGAGATTACTCTACCCAGCAAAAACTTCCTTTAGATTAGTTTTGATTCGAAAATTTAGGGTTAGGTTTCCGCCGAACTCATCTCGGACCGACCGAGTTGTAGAAATCGGTCTCATCGATTTGGCCTAGGCCATTGCACTTGTGATTTTTGGTCTGACTGAAACTTACAAATCGGTGTGACCGAGTTCGATTCTCAGTGAAACCCTAGCAATCTCGAAGTCACCGAACTGTGTCTCGGTCTGACCGATTCCACTAGTTTAGACTCTAATATTGCTTCGGTGTCACCGAGTTTAACAAATCGGTAGCTCCAAAATGCTTTCTGTAGAAACTAAAACTAAGTTTTTGACTCAATTGTTTTGCAAAATCTCTGCACTTTGTGATGCTCATCCACTCTACCTCAACTACATCTATTCATAGGGTCAGCTTTCAGTTTGCAATGTCAGGTCAGAGTGACATGCAGAACAAGTCTGAGGAGCAAGTCAACCTGAGTGAGGGCACTAGTCCCTCTGGCACTATGATGAGGGTAGCAGAAGCACCCCAAGCAACTTGGCCAAAGCTGCAACCAGGACAAGGAGAAAGAGAAACTCAGATTCAGAAGATGAGGATTATGTTGATGTGGAGGAGGAGGTCACCTCCAAGATATGTTGAAAAAGGAGTATGCTGCTGCTGCAACCAAGCCTGGTAGGCACAAGAAAGCTCCTTTCAAGAGAGTTCCAATGTCCAAAGCCAGAGCCTCAACTCTTGAAGTCTCCAAATCAACAGAAGAAGAGGCTTCTGGAGGCAATAGAAGGAAGGAAAGGGTCAAGAAGACCACGACCAGAGTAATTGGCAGATCCTCTATGATGAGAGACCCAGCTGAGGATGAAGAAGAAGTTGCTGCACCAAAGACAAAGACTCATAAATTGATGGGGGATTCCATCAAGTCTGGGGCTGCTCCATCAAAGCCCAAGACTGCCCCTAAAGCTATAGCTCAAGCTTGAAATTCGGCACCCAAGAGATCCACCTGGAATATACTAGCTGCTGAGAAGAACAAGGCCCCAGTGCCTGAAGTAGAAGAAGAAGATGCCCAAGTGCTTAGGAAGCTAAAGCCAAAGATTCCTGATCATGATGACAATCATCTAGTGGCAGAAAACATGAAGGAGAGAAAGGATACAGGTCTCAGATTGTGGACACAGTCAGACCCCTATGCTGCAAGGAGAAGAACTGTTGTGGACTACAAATTTCACACCAAGGAACAACATGACTTCTATGAGACAATTCTATTGGATAAGAAGCCCGTTGTGTGTGACATGAAGTGGGTGGACTGGGAATACATTGATGACAATGAAGACCACTTCCCTGGAGTACATGAGAGCTTCAGACTCAATGGAGTTGACACCTTTGTGGGTCAGAAATTGACCAAGTGGAATGATGAGATGATAATGCAGTTTTACTCTACTACTCATTTTTATCCAGATGGGAGAATTGTATGGATGACTGAAGGTACAAGATACCAGTCTACTGTTGCTGAGTGGGCCAAGCTTATCAATGCTCCAAAAGAAGCTGAGGATGACATTGATGTCTATGCAAAGCGCAAGAAAGATCACAACTCCATGGGCAACATGTACAAGGAAATTCCTGACAAGGCCTTGGAGACACACAAGCTAGGCTCAGTGTACTATCTGTTGTCTGGATTGGCCACCATGAATACCAATCTGAGGCACACCTTGTGTCGGATCTCGGGATCCAGCAAAACCCCCAAGGTTCGAACACTGGGGTGCGCACGAAGATCTCCCCCTACCGAACCGTGCCCCTAACCTCGCTACGATCTCTAAGGCTAGCTCGACGAACTCACAACGCAAAGGACACAAGATTTATACTGGTTCGGGCCACCGTTGCGGTGTAATACCCTACTCCAGTGTGGTGTGGTGGATTGCCTCTCGGGCTGAGGATGGACAGTACAAGGGGAAGAACAGCCTCCTGAGGCGAGGTGCTCTTGTGCTTGGTGAACTTGTGTGGGTGAGGATTACTCAAGATGATATGCCTCCTACTATGGTAGCTAGTCCTATTTATAGAGGCCCTGGTCCTCTCCCCAAATATTGAGCGGGAAGGGAGCCAACAACGACCAATTTGAAAGGGGACAGCTAGTACAAGCTATCCTGACAAAAGCAGTCTTCGCCTGCAAAAGGCTCTGGTGGAGACGCCGCCTTGGGCTCCATGGTGACCTCCATCTTGCCGTCCTGTTGGTCTTGGTCTCGTTGCACCGATGTGGAAACCTTTGCTTGACGCCTCGGTACTCCTCGCCTACGCTTGCCTCCTTAGCACCAAAGAGGAAACAAGGACACTGTGCACGCTGGCGCCCGCCTGATCCTGATCGTCATGGCTCACGTCACCGGAACCTCGCGAGGTTTGCCTTGCCTTGAACTCTCCGCCCCTCGCGAGCCAGCCTGGTGAGGCCACTCCCGAGGAGGTCTTGTGTCGTCCGCCTTGCAAGGCTTGGCCCTCGCGAGGTCTTGAATGCTTGCTAGTGAAGATGGGCCATCTGGGCCCTTTCGCGAGAAACCACGCCGTGGGCTGCGAGCAAGTGCAGGGACCCCGTTCCCAGAACACCGACAGTAGCCCGGGCCCAAGGCTCGCTCGGGCTTGGCCAGGCGAAGCCAAAGGGCAGAAATCTTGGGCGCCCTTGAGCCCCAATAGTCTGCGGCCTTGGTCGACGTGTGGCGGTTGATTGGACGTGGGCGTCTCCGCTTCCCCATGCTGCCTTGATACCTGTCTGGCTAGGCGTCCACTGCGGTCTACACGGTTTCTCTCCCGTTGTTGCGACACACTCCCCAATTCTTCCGCTTCCTTGAAGCTCTGCCTCTTCTCTCGATCCGATCTGAACTCAATCCTCCCATTGCCATGGTCCAGACCAGTCGGAGAAAGGGAAGGGTCCCCTGTCCTCCGCCGAGCTACATCCAGCCATTGAGCCTGCCGTTGGCAGGTTGTTGGTACTCAACCAAGAAGCCATGGACAAGGTGCGTACCATGGCGGGCATTGCTCCCTCTGTGGCCCTTCTCCGCCACTTCTTCTTGTTGCACCTGATTGATCCTCGGCAGAGCTCTAAGTGCCTGAGCTTCCAGGCCATGGCAGCGATAGTCGGTGAGGGGATTGACTTCGAGCTTCCACCATCCACGAGTGAGTTTCGGACACGGTGGATATTTGTTGATGTTGGGGGTGCTCAGCCCTCTGCTCCATTCTCCGTCGGTGCCCGCCATCCCCAACTCCGGTTGGTGCCACCAAAGGCTCCCCGGTCTGCGCCTCATGCCCATTTTGCTTAGGCTGAAGGGGCTGAAAGACCGCGGCGTGACCGCGCCTGTGGTGGTGAAGGAGTTCATCTGGCGCCGGGTTGCTCCGCTTCAGCTCCATTCCCGGCCAATGTGGGGCTTGCTCAGCAGCAATGACCACATGAGACTTCAGGAGTCCGGGCTCCCCCTTGAGGCGCGACGAACGGTGCTCGAGGTCTTGACGGGTGTCCAGTTGCCACACGACATGCCAGGGAAGAGCTGCCTAATGTACCGCTGCTTGAACAAGGTGGAATTCGTGGCGCAGATGCCCTCCTTCAATGAGTGGGGGCTGCGCCCAGTCGGTCTGGTGGGGCTTCTTGAGAACCCCGTCGACGTGGTTCCCCTTCTTGCCGCTGGCGTTGCACTCGCCCCGAGTGTGGATGTAGGGGGCGAGCACCACTAGAGGCTGATGGCGCTGGTGCCGAAGCGCTGAGGCCGCCTGGGGCTCCCGAGGCGTCGTCCTCGGGAACCCGTGATTCTTGCTCTGGGGCGGCGGTTGACGGGGCGATGCAGCCCGTGGCTCCCGAGGCTGAGGCTCCTGAGGCCTCGGCAGGTCGCAAGAGGTAGGGCCCGATAATCCTCCTCAGCTTGGCGCTCCTGAGGTGGTCCCTCCGGGCGCTCCTCCAGCTGCACCTCGCGCTGGCCGCCATGTCCAGCGCTTCGGACGGCTGTGTGTGGACTTCGAGGAGCTCCGCAAGAGGAAGGGTTCCCCGAGCCGCGGCAGCGGCACCGTCAGACTGTTAAAGCGGAGAAAGTACATCGTCGTCGATGAGTAAGTACCTTATCCTCGTGATTCTTCGAGTGATGCTTCCCTTCCTGATGATGGCTCTTCAGGATCCCTTCTGCCAAGGCCGCAGAATCTCTCGAGGAGCTTCGCTTCTCCCGCTAGACTTGAGCGCTGCAAGTCCGCGCGATGCTCACGGCGCGGAGTCTACCGAGGAAGCCAGCCCGTCAACAAGGTGTCTCGAGCTTGCGCCCCCGCTGAGGGATTACTAGACTAAGGGGTCCTCGGGCGTTTGGCCTGTTAGCTATGGGCCGGACTAATGGGCTGTGAAGATACGAAGACCGAAGAAGGCACCTGTGTCCGGATAGGACTCTCCTTGGCGTGGAAGGCAAGCTTGGCGATCGAATATGCAGATTCCTTTCTTTGTAACCGACCTTGTGTAACCCTAGATCCTCCCGGTGTCTATATAAATTGGAGGACTTAGTCCGGAGGGGGAGACTCATTACCATAGTCATACATGCTAGACTTCTAGGGTTTAGCCATTATGATCTCGTGGTAGATCAACTCTTGTAATACTCATATCCATCAAGATCAATCAAGCAGGAAGTAGGGTATTACCTCCATAGAGAGGGCCCGAACCTGGGTAAACATTGTGTCCCCTGTTTCCTATTACTATCGACCTTAGACGCACAGTTCGGGACCCCCTACCCGAGGTCCACCGGTTTTGACACCGACATTGGTGCTTTCATTGAGAGTTCCACTGTGATGTCCCCAAAAGGTTTGATGGCCCCTTGATACGTCTCCAACGTATCTATAATTTTTGATTGTACCATGCTATTATATATTCTGTTTTGGATGATTAATGGGCTTATTTATACACTTCTATATTATTTTTGGGACTAACCTATTAACCGGAGGCCCAGCCCAAATTCTTGTTTTTTTTGCCTATTTCAGTGTTTCACAGAAAAAGGATATCAAACGGAGTCCAAACGGAATGAAACCTTCGGGAACGTGATTTTCGAAACAAACGTGATCCAGAGGACTTGGAGTGGACGTCAAGCAACCAAGAGGAAGCCCCGAGGTAGGGGGCGCGCCTACCCCCCTGGGCGCGCCCTCCACCCTCGTGGGCCCCTCGTTGCTCCACCGACCTACTTCTTCCTCCTATATATACCTACGTGCCCCCAAACCATCAGATACGGAGCCAAAACCCTATTTCCACCGCCGCAACCTTCTGTACCCGTGAGATCCCATCTTGGGGCCTTTTAGGTGCTCACGGGAAGGGGCATTGATCATGGAGGGCTTCTACATCAACACCATAGCCTCTCCGATGATGTGTGAGTAGTTTACCTCAGACCTTCGGGTCCATAGTTATTAGCTAGATGGCTTCTTCTCTCTCTTTGGATCTCAATACAAAAGTTCTCCTCGATTCTCTTGGAGATCTATTTGATTACGGTGTGTTTGTCGAGATCCGATGAATTGTGGGTTTATGATCAAGATTATCTATGAACAATATTTGAATCTCCTCTAAATTGTTTTATGTATGATTGGTTATCTTTGCAAGTCTCTTCGAATTATCAGTTTGGTTTGGCCTACTAGATTGATCTTTCTAGCAATGGGAGAAGTGCTTAGCTTTGGGTTCAATCTTGCGGTGCTCGATCCCGATGTGATGGGGAAAGCGACACGTATTGTATTGTTGCCATCAAGGATAAAAGATGGGGTTTATATCATATTGCATGAGTTTATCCCTCTACATCATGTCATCTTGCTTAAAAGCGTTACTCTGTTCTTATGAACTTAATACTCTAGATGCATCTTTGGATAGCGGTAGATGTGTGGACTAATAGTAGTAGATGCAGGCATGAGTTGGTCTACTTGTCACGGACGTGATGCCTATATACATGATCATACCTAGATATTCTCATAACTATGCTCAATTCTATCAATTGCTCGTGATGAATTCGTTTACCCACCGTAATACTTATGCTATCTTGAGAGAAGCCACTAGTGAAACCTATGGCCCCCGGGTCTATTTCCATCATATTAATCTTCCGTCAACAAGCTATTTCTATCTTTGTTTATTTTGTTTTCTTTACTTTTAGTCTTTATCATAAAAAATACCAAAATATTATCTTATCATCTCTATCATATCTCACTCTCGTAAGTGACCGTGAAGGGATTGACAACCCCTTTATCGCGTTGGTTGCGTGGTTCTTATTTGTTTGTGTAGGTGCGTGGGACTCGAGCGTGGTCTCCTACTGGATTGAAACCTTGGTTCTCAAAATTGAGGGAAATACTTACGCTAATTTACTGCATCACCCTTTCCTCTTCAAAGGAAAACCAACGCGGTGCTCAAGAGGTAGCAAGAAGGATTTCTGGCGCCGTTCCCTGGGTGGCTTACGCCAAGTTAAGTCAAGATTTGATCTCCCGCCAACGAGCCATTTCTGGCGCCGTTGCCGGGGAGTCTATGCACAAGTCAAGACATACCAAGTACCCATCACAAACTCTTATCCCTCGCATTACGTTATTTGCCATTTGCCTCTCGTTTTCCTCTCCCCCACTTCACCCTTACCATTTTTATTCGCCCTCTTTTTCCGTTCACCTCTTTTTCGCTTGCCTCTTGTTTGCTTGTGTGTTGGATTGCTTGTTTATCACGATGGCTCAAGACAATACTAAATTGTATGACTTTACCAATACCAACGACAATGATTTTCTTAGCACTCCGATTGCTCCTCTTACCGATGCTGAATATTGTGAAATTAATGTTGTTTTGCTGAATCTTGTCATGAAAGATCAATTCGCCGACCTTCCTAGTGAAGATGTTGCTACCCATATAAATAGCTTTGCTGATTTGTGTGATATGCAAATGAAGAAAGATGTGGATAATGATATTGTTAAATTGAAGCTGTTTCCGTTTTCTCTTAGAGATCGTGCTAAAACTTGGTTTTCGTCTTCGCCTAAAAATAATATTGATTCTTGGAATAAGTGCAAAGATGCTTTTATCTCTAAGTATTTTCCTCCCGCCAAAATCATCTCTCTTAGAAATGATATTATGAATTTTAAGCAACTTGATCATGAACATGTTGCACAAGCTTGGGAGAGAATGAAATTAATGATACGTAATTGCCCTACTCATGGTTTGAATTTGTGGATGATTATACAAAATATTTATGCTGGATTGAATTTTGCTTCTAGAAATATTTTAGATTCGGCCGCGAGAGGCACTTTTATGGAAATCACTTTAGGATAAGCTACTAAACTCCTAGATAATATTATGGTTAATTATTCTCAATGGCACATTGAAAGATCAACTAGTAAAAAAGTGCATGCGATAGAAGAAATTAATGTTTTGAGTGGAAAGATGGATGAACTTATGAAATTATTTGCTAATAAGAGTGTTTCTTCGTATCCTAATGATATGCCTTTGTCTACCTTGATTGATAATAATAATGAATCTATGGATGTGAACTTTGTTGGTAGGAACAATTTTGGTAACAATGCTTATAGAGGAAACTTTAATCCTAGGCCGTATCCTAGTAATTCCTCTAATAATTATGATAATTCCTACAACAACTCTTATGGAAATTTTAATAAGATGCCCTCTTATTTTGATACTAGTGTTAAGGAATTTATGATTTCTCAAAATAATTTCAATGGGTTGCTTGAAGAAAAATTGCCTAAGATTGATGAATTGGCTAGGAACGTGGATAGAATTTCTCTTGATGTTGATTCTTTGAAACTTAGATCTACTTCACCTAAGCATGATATCAATGATTCTCTCAAAGCAATGAGAATTTCCATTGATGAGTGCCAAGAAAGAACAGCTAGGATGCGTGCTAAGAAAGATTGCTTTGTGAAAGCGTGTTCTTCTAGTTTTTATGAGAATAAAGATGAAGATCTAAAAGTTATTGATGTGTCTCCTATTAAATCTTTGTTTTGCAATATGAATCTTGACAATTATGGGACTGGAGATGAGTCAACTTTAGTTAGAAGGCGTCCCAAAAATTCGGAGTTTTTAGATCTTGATGCTAAATTTGGTAAAAGTGGGATTGAAGAGGTCAAAACTTTAGACATCAATGAACCCACTATTTTGGATTTCAAGGAATTTAATTATGATAATTGCTCTTTGATAGATTGTATTTCCTTGTTGCAATCCGTGCTAAATTCTCCCCATGCTTACAGTCAAAATAAAGCTTTTACCAAACATATCGTTGATGCTTTAATGCAATCTTATGAAGAAAAACTTGAGCTGGAAGTTACTATCCCTAGAAAACTTTATGATGAGTGGGAAACTACTATTAAATTAAAATTAAGGATCATGAATGCTATGCTTTGTGTGATTTGGGTGCTAGTGTTTCCACGATTCCAAAAACTTTGTGTGATTTGCTAGATTTCCGCGAATTTGATGATTGTTCTCTAAACTTGCATCTTGCGGATTCCACTATCAATAAACCTATGGGAAGAATTAATGATGTTCTTATTGTTGCAAATAGGAACTATGTGCCCGTAGATTTCATTGTTCTTGATATAGATTGCAATCCTTCATGTCCTATTATTCTTGGCAGACCTTTCCTTAGAATGATTTGTGCAATTATTGATATGAAGGAATGAAATATTAGATTCCAATTTCCGTTAAGGAAAGGCATGGAACACTTTCCTAGAAAATAAAATAAAATTACCTTATGAATCTATTATGAGAGCCACTTATATATTGCCAACTAAAGATGGCAATACCTAGATCTATCCTTGCTTTTATGCCTAGCTACGGGCGTTAAACGATAGCGCTTGTTGGGAGACAACCCAATTTTTATTTTAGTTTTTGCTTTTTGGTTCTGTTTAGGAATAAATATTTGATCTAGCCTCTGGTTAGATTTGTTTTTGTGTTTCAATTAGTGTTTGTGCCAAGCTAAACCTATAGGATCTTCTTGGATGATAGTTATTTGATCTTGCTGAAAATTCCAGAAACTTTCTGTTCACGAAAACAATTGTTAAAAATTACCATAACGTGATAAATTACTGATTCCAATTGCAGAAGATCAATAAACAAATTATTTAGGTCTTCCTAGTGTGGTAGAATTTTTGGAGTTCCAGAAGTTTGCGGTAGTTACAGATTACTACAGACTGTTCTGTTTTTGACAGATTCTATTTTTCGTGTGTTGTTTGCTTATTTTGATGAATCTTTGGCTAGTAAAATAGTTTATAAACCATAGAGAAGTTGGAATAAAGTAGGTTTAACACCAATATAAATAAAGAATGAGTTCAATACAGTACCTTGAACTGGTGTTTTGTTTTCTTTCGCTAATGGAGCTCACGAGATTTTCTGTTAAGTTTTGTGTTGTGAAGTTTTCAAGTTTTGGGTAAAGATTTGATGGATTATGGAACAAGGAGTGGCAAAAGCCTAAGCTTGGGGATGGCCAAGGCACCCCAAGGTAAATCCAAGGACACCAAAAAGCCAAATCTTGGGGATTCCCCGGAAGGCATCCCCTCTTTCGTCTTCGTCCATCGGTAACTTTACTTGGAGCTATATTTTTATTCATCACATGATAAGTGTTTTGCTTGGAGCGTCTTGTATAATTTGAGTCTTTGCTTTTAGTTTACCACAATCATCCTCGCTGAATACACTTTTGAGAAAGACGCACATGATTTGAAATTTATTAGAATGCTCTATGTGCTTCAGTTATATCTTTTGAGCTATATAGTTTTTGCTCTAGTGCTTCACTTATATCTTTTAGAGCACGGCGGTGGTTTGTTTTATAGAAACTATTGTTCTCTCATGCTTCACTTATATCATTTTGAGAGTACTACAAAGCAGCATGGTAATTTGCTTAAATTATGAAATTAGTCCTAATATTATAGGCATCCAAGATTTGTAAAAACTTTCTTATAAGTGTGTTGAATACTAAGAAAAGTTTGATGCTTGATAATTGTTTTGAGATATGGAGGTAGTAATATTAAAGTTGTGCTTGTTGAGTAATTGTGAATTTGAGAAATACTTGTGTTGAAGTTTGCAAGTCCCGTAGCATGCACGTATGGTCAACGTTGTGTAACAAATTTGAAACATGAGGTGTTCTTTGATTGTCCTCCTTATGAGTGGCGGTCGGGGACGAGCGATGGTCTTTTCCTACCAATCTATCCCCCTAGGAGCATGCGCGTAGTGCTTGGTTTTTTATGACTTGTAGATTTTTGCAATAAGTATGTGAGTTCTTTATGACTAATGTTGAGTCCATGGATTATACACACTCTCATCCTTCCATCATTGCTAGCCTCTTCGGTATCGTGCATTGCCCTTTCTCACCTTGAGAGTTGGTGCAAACTTCGCCGGTGCATCCAACCCCCGTGATACGATACGCTCTATCACACATAAACCTCCTTATATCTTCCTCAAAACAGCCACCATACCTACCTATTATGGCATTTCCATAACCATTCCGAGATATATTGCCATGCAACTTTCCACCGTTCCGTTTATCATGACCCGTTTCAGCATTGTCATATTGCCTTGCATGATCATGTAGTTGACATCGTATTTGTGGCAAAGCCACCATGCATATTATTTCATACATGTCACTCTTGATTCATTGCCCATCCCAAAGACATCACGGAGGCATTCATATAGAGTCATACTTTGTTCTAGTATCGAGTTGTAATCATTGAGTTGTAAATAAATAGAAGTGTGATGATCATCATTCATAGAGCATTGTCCCCAAAAAAGGAGAAAGGCCAAATAAAAAAATAAAGGCCCAAAAAAAGGGGCAATGCTACTATCCTTTTTCCACACTTGTGCTTCAAAGTAGCACCATGATCTTTATGATAGAGAGTCTCTTGTTTTGTCACTTTCATATACTAGTGGGAATTTTTCATTATAGAACTTGGCTTGTATATTCCAACAATGGGCTTCCTCGAATGCCCTAGGTCTTCGTGAGCAAGCAAGTTGGATGCACACCCACTTAGTTTCTTTTGTTGAGCTTACATACATTTATAGCTCTAAGTGCATCCGTTGCATGGCAATCCCTTCTCCTTGCATTGACATCAATCGATGGGCATCTCCCTAGCTCGTTGATTAGCCGCGTTGATGTGAGACTTTCTCCCTTTTGTCTTCTCCACATAACCCCCATCATCATATTCTATTCCACCCATAGTGCTATATCCATGGCTTACGCTCATATATTGCGTGAAAGTTGATAAAAGTTTGAGATTACTAAAGTATGAAACAATTGATTGGCTTGTCATCGGGGTTGTGCATGATGAGAGCATTCTTGTGTGACGAAAATGGAGCATGAACAAACTATATGATTTTGTAGGTATGAACTTTCTTTGGCCATGTTATTTTGAGAAGACATAATTGCTTAGTTGGTATGCTTGAAGTATTATTACTTTTATGTCAATATTAAACTTTTATCTTGAATCTTTCGGATCTGAATATTCATACCACAAATAAGAGAATTACATTAAAAATTATGCCAAGTAGCATTCCACATCAAAAATTATGTTTTTATCATTTACCTACTCTAGGACGAGCATGAATTAAGCTTGGGGGTGCTTGATACGTCTCCAACGTATCTATAATTTTTTTTTGTTCCATGCTATTATATATTCTGTTTTGGATGTTTAATGGGCTTATTTATACACTTTCATATTATTTTTGGGACTAACCTATTAACTGGAGGCCCAGCCCAAATTGCTATTTTTTTGCCTATTCAGTCACAGAAAAAGGATATCAAACGGAGTCCAAACGGAGTGAAACCTTCGGGAACGTGATTTTCGGAACAAACGTCATCCAAAGGACTTGGAGTGGATGTCAAGCAACCAACAAGAAAGCCACGAGGCAGGGGGCGCGCCTACCCCCCTGGGCGCGCCCTCCACCCTCGTGGGCCCCTCGTTGCTCCACTGACCTACTTCTTCCTCCTATATATACCTACGTACCCCCAAACCCTCAGATACGGAGGCAAAACCCTATTTCCACCGCCCCAACCTTCTGTACCCATGATATCCCATCTTGGGGCCTTTTCCGGCGCTCTGCCGGAGGGGGCATTGATCACGGAGGGCTTCTACATCAACACCATAGCCTCTCCGATGATGTGTGAGTAGTTTACCTCAGACCTTCGGGTCCATAGTTATAAGCTAGATGGCTTCTTCTCTCTCTTTGGATCTCAATACAAAGTTCTCCTCAATTCTCTTGGAGATCTATGAGATATAACTCTTCTTTTACGGTGTGTTTGTCGAGATCCGATGAATTGTGGGTTTATGATCAAGATTATCTATGAACAATATTTGAATCTACTCTAAATTCTTTTATGTATGATTGGTTATCTTTGCAAGTCTCTTTGAATTATCAGTTTGGTTTGGCCTACTAGATTGACCTTTCTTGCAATGGGAGAAGTGCTTAGCTTTGGGTTCAATCTTGCGGTGCTCGATCCCAAAGGATGAGGGGAAATGACACGTATTGTATTGTTGCCATCAAGGATAAAAAGATGGGGTTTATAGCATATTGCATGAGTTTATCCCTCTACATCATGTCATCTTGCTTAAAGCGTTACTCTGTTCTTATGAACTTAATACTCTAGATGCATCTTTGGATAGCGGTCGATGTGTGGAGTAATAGTAGTAGATGCAAGGCAGGAGTCGGTCTACTTGTCACGGACGTGATGCCTATATACATGATCATACCTAGATATTCTCATAACTATGCTCAATTCTATCAATTGCTCGACAGTAATTCGTTTACCCACCGTAATACTTATGCAATCTTGAGAGAAGCCACTAGTGAAACCTATGGCCCCCGGGTCTATTTCCATCATATTAATCTTCCGTCAACAAGCTATTTCTACCTTTATTTATTTTGTTTTCTTTTAGTCTTTATCATAAAAATACCAAAAATATTATCTTATCATCTCTATCAGATCTCACTCTCGTAAGTGACCGTGAAGGGATTGACAACCCCTTTATCGCGTTGGTTGCGAGGTTCTTATTTGTTTGTGTAGGTGCGTGGGACTCGAGCGTGGTCTCCTACTGGATTGATACCTTGGTTATCAAAACTGAGGGAAATACTTACGCTACTTTACTGCATCACCCTTTCCTCTCAAGGGGAAACCAACGCAGTGCTCAAGAGGTAGCACCCCTTCAATCGTCAATAATGACGCTGTCCCAGGAGAAACCTTCCTCCCTGGACAGATCTTCGTATTCGGTGGCTTCGTATTGCGGGCCAACTCGTTTGGCCATCTGGAGCAGATCGATAGCTACGCCCCTGGCCATCAGGTCAGATTTGGGAGCTGGAACTACGTCGCGGACGTCCGCGGAGATTTGATCTTCGCCGGATTCAAGACCGCGACAACCGCTCCTGGTCACCTTGATGAACATGACCTGAATCTGTCGTCAAACCGCATCCAAGAGATAACTCCTGTAACAGCTCTGGCCTTAGATCCGGAGCATACAGCGCTGTCCAAGGAGTGAGGCTCAATCCCACCATGGAGGCCGCAGATTCCCCGGAGTTGGAGCTGCACATGGACTTAAGCTTAGACAATATTTGTGCCACCGGAACTCCGGACTCGTCTGTGGGTGTAAGTTCCGAACCGTGTGAGCCGCGGATGCCGAACTTGATCGTTCATCGATCTTCGAGTTCAGTGCTGAATCATACGATGGAACAACCGATCCCGTGGTATGGATCGAGGACTTTATCCTCCACAGCCACATGGCCCAGGGAGACGGCCTCCATGCTATCAAATACCTCCCGCTAAAGCTTAAAGGACCAGCTCGCCACTGGTTAAACAACCTGCCTGAAAATTCTATTGGCGGCTGGGAGGACTTGGAAGAGGCCTTCCTCGATAACTTCCAAGGTACATATGTCCGGCCACCAGATGCCGATGACTTAAGCCACATAGTTCAACAACCGGGGGAGTCAGCTAGGAAGTTCTTGACTAGGTTCCTAACTAAAAAGAACCAGATCGTCGACTGTCCGGATGCCGAAGCCCTAGTGGCCTTTAAACACAGCATCCGCGACGAATGGCTCGCCCGCCACCTCGGCCAAGAAAAGCCAAAATCTATGGCAGCCCTCACGGCACTCATGACCCGCTTTTGCGCGGGTGAGGATAGTTGGTTGGCTCGCAGCAAAAACACAGCAAGCGAGGCAGGCCCCTCTGAGGTTAAGAACAGAAACGGCAAGCTCCGACATAACAGACACAAACGCCGAAGCAATAGCGATAATACTGATGACACTACAGTCAACGCCGAATTCAGCGGCTCCAAGTCCAGCCAGCAGAAGAAACCGTACAAGAGAAACAATCAGGGACCATCCAGCCTGGACCGCATACTCGATCGCCCGTGCCAGATACATGGAACCCCAGACAAACAAGCCAATCATACCAACAGAGATTGTTGGGTTTTTAAACAGGCCGACAAATTAAACACCGAGAACAGGGAAAAAGGGATCACAAAGCAAGGATGACGACGAGGAGCCCCGGTAACTGAACACAGGGGGACAAAAGAAGTTTCCCCCTCAAGTGAAAACAGTGAACATGATATATGTTACACACATCCCCAAAAGGGAGCGCAAATGCGCACTGAGGGACGTCTACACGATAGAGCTAGTCGCCCCAAAATTTAATCCATGGTCGTCATTCACGATCACCTTTGATCGTCAGGATCACCTGACTAGTATCCATCATAGCGGTTCATCTGCACTAGTCCTCGACCCAATTGTCGATGGATTTCACCTAACGCGCGTCCTTATGGACGGAGGTAGCAGCTTCAACCTGCTTTATCAGGATACAATGCAAAAAATGGGCATCAATCAATCACGGATCAAGCCCACAAAGACTACCTTCAAAGGAGTCATGCCAGGTGTTGAGGCCCATTGTACGGGCTCAATCACACTAGAAGTTGTCTTCGGGTCTCCGGAAAATTTCCGAAGTGAGGAGTTAATCTTCGACATCGTCCCCTTTTGCAACGGCTATCATGCACTCCTCGGACGAACCACATTCGCTCGATTCAATGCAGTGCCACACTATGCTTATCTTAAGCTCAAGATGCCCGGTCCATGTGGCGTCATCATGGTCAACGGAAATACGGAACGCTCCCTCCATACAGAAGAGCACACAACTGCCTTAGTAGCAGAAGTTCAAAGTGGCATTCTCAAGCAGAACCCCAATTCGGCTGCCGAGCCCACGGACACCGTTAAGGGGGTCCGAACTACCCTGCAGCAGGACAGCTCGGCTCGTCAGGAGCTCGACTAGCAATCCGGCCTCCGTCTCAGTCCCGATCAAGCGGTGGCATTCGCGCCGCGCGTACATAATTACGCACTCGTAATCCCATGGGAATCGACGGAGGCACAACTAGCTTGTGATCCACCGTGCGGCTCAACCGGCACCAGATACACACATACCTTAACTTTTACTTTTTCCTTTCAGGTATCAATCCCGCAGACCCCATCCGATGGCCTCATCAAAGGTCCTCTCGAAGGACAAACACATCAAGATGACAAGAATAAAAACGGTCGGGATAGTTGACCCTGTCAGATGGTATTATACAAGCTCGGCACAGGAGAGCCGCAGACATATGGGGAACTTCTCTAGGTGGTCTCGTTAAACAATCACTCTACCTGTTTTTCAGGATCCATACACAGCTCTCTTGGTGAAGGCATAGTAAATAGCCTTTCTACTTATTGCACTACTTGTATAAATGCACTTTAATGCACCAATGAATTTATAATAGAAACAGTTTGCGGCCCAAATTTCCACGGCTCTAGCTTACCACTGGTTCTTCCTCTTTCTTTCTTTTTTGTGTTTTTCTTCCTGGTAATTTTACCATGTAACACCCGTACACTTGGTTTGTTCCACCTTGCCAGGGGCTTCATAGCACCCCACAACATGGCAACCCAAGTCCAAACACTTTCACAGTATAGTTCGGCACCCCGAATTTAGCACTATATGCATTGGCTCCGAATCATGTATTTGGTCAATAGTTGGGTTACCCGGCTCCTGTGCTTGCTACCTTACGTTCCACTATATCGGCTAAGGTAGTAAAGGGAGAACTACTGCGATTGTGCCCTGGTTTATCCAAAGGAGCACCTCAGTAGAGAAAGCCGAAAACTGACTGTCATGATACGGCGAGAGCCGGTCAGCTGTTCGGAGGTTGCAAATCGTTGAGATTTCTCCCGCATTACGCGAAGGATCGGTACTTCCCGATCAGATTCTCATAGCACCCTGGTTCGGATACTAGGGGTTGCGCCAATGTTTTATTGTAAAACTCCTATGGCTAAGTGAGGGCGTTTAAGCCGCATAGTCTGATTGCCTGGTTCGTTGCACTAAACAACTCCTTCAAGGACCATAGAATTGGATCAAGATTGCTTAGATTCCATCCCAAACACCTCCGTACTACCTACGTGGGTGCAGAAGCCGATGACTGGCCAACCCTCAGATTCCATACAACACGGCCACACAGGAGGAAAAAATTAAAACATAACAAACATTGTATTACAAACCGACTTTATTTCATCATACAAGGCAAGGACAACACGAATGTATTCATTCAAAAATAATGTCCTGCCCACACTGTGTTGCCACAATGCGAGACCCCTCTAGGACATCCGCAAAATAGCGCTCGGGTGTGCGGTGCTCCTTGCCCTCTGGCGGCCCCCTGGCCAGCTCGACGGCATTCATCTTCGCCCACCACATCTTGCAACGGGCGAAGGCCATGCATGCACCTTCAATACAGGCTGATCGCTTGATGACGTCTAGCCGAGGACAGGCGCTCACCGGCCGCTTCACGAGTCCAAAGTAGCTGCCGGCATAGCTTTGCTTGGCCATAGCCGGATTATCAAATCCTTCATGGCTAGTTTGGCCACCCTATGCAGCTCCACCAGCTGTTTCAGCTGATCGGTGAAGGGCACGGGATGCTCTGGTGCAAGATACTGCGACCAGAACAATTTCTCCGTGGAGCTCCCTTCCTCGGCTCGAAAGAACTCTGCGGCGTCGGAGACACTACGCGGTAGATCTGCGTAGGCTCCTGGAGAACTCTGAATCCGGGTTAGTAAGTAATACTTATTCCTCATATACTTGCTTTGCATACTAAATGCCTTACCCGCCGCAATCTTCCTGGCCTCCTGGATCTCTTGGAGGGCGCCCTGGGCCTCATTCTGGGCCGTCTCCGCGCTCTGATGAGCCTTGGCGAGTTCGGCATCTCGAACCGACGCGTCGCGCTCCAAGGTCTCGCACTTCCTCACCGCGTCCTGAAGCTCTTGTTGAACCTCGTTGACCCGGGCCTTGAGCTTCTTACGGGCGACCTGCTCCTTGACAGCCTTCCCCTCGGCTTCGGCCAGGGCCTTCTTCAGGGCCTCGACCTCGATCGTTGCTCCTATACATATCATGACACTTCGGTCAATATATATAATCTTACTCTTTTTGAGTATTTCCCGGGTTATTACATACCTTGATTCTCCCGAGCTGCCTCTTCACTGGCGGGCTCCTCCCCAATCTGCTCCAACCTCCGCTTTAGTTCGGAGACTTGGCAACATGTGAGGTCATGACCCGGCAATGACGCCTGCATATTCATTCCCGACAATTTTAGTTAGTTTCCTACAATAAAGGATTGATCCTCTGTCCGGTTTTTTCTTTCCGAGACACCGGACGGTGTCTCAGGGGCTACAGTCTATATGGAGATTTTCTCTTTTTTGTCACTTACCTCAAAACCTGTCAGCAGGCTCCTGCAGGCTTTGGTTAGTCCGCTCTTGGTGGACTGAACCCTTTCAATCACCGTGCCCATAAGAACACAGTGCTCATCCACTATGGAAGCGCCTCGCAGCGCTTCCATCAGATTGTCTGGTGCCCCTGGTTGGACAGGGGTCACCGGGGGAACAGGCATACCCCCTTTTTTGAAGGAGGTTGCGTGCCGAATTCCGAAGCCGTATCAGTCTCCGGAATCAAGTCCGGTTGAGGTCCGAACTGAGTACGGCCCTCCTCCCCAGTCTCCAGGGGGATTGGTTCCCCCTGGTGTTCGGCGATGGGGCCTTCGCCTTCGGGCACCTTCTGAGCCTCCCCCGGCCTGGGAAGGTCCGTTGGGAGAGCACCTCGTCGTCTCCTTTGGCCTTGGGAGCGTAAGCGGGTGGCGGTGTCTCGCTGGCCATCTCCTTTGAGTCCAACGAACCTCTTGATGAGGATCCCTGGGAGCTGTCGTGGGCCGGACTGCAATAGCATAATTAACCATTTCAATACATTGAAGAGGAAATGCTGGACATATGGGTATGCGGGAGTCATAGCGATTCTGATGCATTTGGAGGCTTAAATGCAGGGGGTGTCGCTCCGGACTGCTGCCGACCTCCCACGTGGAGTTATCGGCGACGGAGCCCTTCCCTTTCTTGGACGTCCCCACCTCCAGGTTCGTGGAGGCCGCCCTCTTCTTCCTTCCCTCATCAGGTGGAGGGTTGTCCTCCTCCTCCTCCTCCTCTTCCTCCTCATCATTGTCATCTTCGGCGGCGGAGGAGCGGGTCTTGTCTTCGAACGTCACGTCTGAAGCGCCCTTGCGACGGAGGCCACTCCGGACCCCCTTGGCCTTCCCCTTGGCCTTCTTCACCGACGCGGTATAAGGCACCGGCACCAACATCTTCGCTAAACGCGGAATGACTGGTTCTTCAGGTAGCGAGGCCGGACACTGGATCCACTTCGTCCTCTCCATCCATTCCTGAAGAAGCAATGACAGTAAACGTTCAAATATCCTCCTGGAAGCAAACAAGTAAAGGACACGTTGTAAACTCATCTCGCTGGCGGGGTGGTTAATGTCGTGCCCACGATCCGAATCCGTGGCTGGCGGAATCTCATTGCCCTTGAAGAGCAACTTCCAGGCATCTTTGTGAGTGGTCTCAAAAAGCCTCTTCAGGGTATGGTGCTTCTTCGGATTGAACTTCCATAGCGGGAGGCTTCGGCTTTGCACGGAGAATCCGGCGAACTAGCATCACGTGGATTATATCGATGAGTTTGACATCCTTGTCCACCATGCTTTGAACGCGCGTCTGCAACACTATCAGCTCGTCTGGTGAACACCAGTTCGGGTTCTTCTCGACCCAGGAGGAGAGCCGCATTGGAGCACCGGGGTTGAATTCGGCAGCTGCAGCCCAGTTGGTGTCGCAGGGTTCAGTAATGTAGAACCATTGTTTCTGCCATTCCTTGGCGGTCTCCACGAAAGTGCCTTTCGGCCAGGAGACATTGGACAGCTTACTCACCATGGCTCCTCCGCATTCCGCATGCTGGCCATCCACCACCTTTGGCTTCACGTTGAAGACTTTGAGCCATAGCCCAAAGTGGGGTTGGATGCGGAGGAAGGCCTCACACACGATGATGGACGCCGTTGAGGAAAGAGTTCGGGGATAGATCATGGAAATCTATCCCGTAATAGTACATCAGCCCGCGGACGAAAGGGTGGAGTGGAAACCCTAGCCCGCGGAAGAAATGAGGGATGAATACCACCCTCTCGTTGGGCTTTGGCATGGGGACAACTTGTCCCTGGGCTGGCAGATGGTGGGCGACTTCCTTCGCCAAGTACACGTCCGCCTGAAGCTCAGTAATGTCCTTCTCCTTGACGGAGGAGACCATCCACTTGCCTTGACCTCCGGATCCAGACATGGTTGAGTGCTAGCTTGATTGGGAAGAAGATAAGAGCTTGGGCGCTGGAGCTCAAGATCAGAAGGGCAGAGGAAGAGAGAAGGCGTGGGAGAAGAAGGGGGAATCCTTATCCCCTTATAAAGGCAGTAAATATTGAACGCCTCCCCACTCGCCTCAAAACTCGCCTACTCCCAAGGACTGTGTGAATGGCACGGTTGGGCTACCCATGACCGTATTGATGAGAATCCTGCAATAAGGGGACACGATCTCTGCTTTGACAAGACATGCCAATGGCAACCGCGTCTCGAAACATGGAGTGGCAGACGAAAAACAGTTCAAAATTATGACCGGACAGGCGTGATGTTATGTTACAGAAAATTGTCAGCGGATTGGACTCGTGTAAAATTACATTCTCTCTGCGGTTGTGTGTGGTGTGTATGTTGCAGGTCCGGATACGTTCAATACATCCGAGGGCTATCTTGGAGTTCGGAAGGAGGAACCCGCCTTGCAATGCCGAAGACAGACCTACGCATCAGATACCTTGTCATTGAAGCCAGGTTCAGGGGCTACTGAGGGAGTCCTGTACTAAGGGGTCCTCGGGCGTCCGGCCTGTTAGCTATGGGTCGGACTGATGGGCTGTGAATATACGAAGACCGAAGACGGCACCTGTGTCCGGATAGGACTCTCGTTGGCGTGGAAGGCAAGCTTGGCGATCGAATATGTAGATTCCTTTCTTTGTAACCGACCTTGTGTAACCCTAGATCCTCCCTGTGTCTATATAAACCAGAGGACTTAGTCCGGAAGGGGAGACTCATTACCATAGTCATACAGGCTAGACTTCTAGGGTTTAGCCATTACGATCTCGTGGTAGATCAACTCTTGTAATACTCATATCCATCAAGATCAATCAAGCAGGAAGTAGGGTATTACCTCCATAGAGAGGGCCCGAACCTGGGTAAACATTGTGTCTCATGTCTCCTGTTACTATCGACCTTAGACACACAGTTCGGGACCCCCTACTCGAGATCCGCCGGTTTTGACACCGACACCCGCCATCTCTCCTTTGCGGCCTTGCTTGGAACACAGCAAGCGTGCCAAGGGTTCCTCCCCTTGTTGTGGATGGCGGCTGGATGGCCTCGGTCTTGGGCCCCTCTTCAAGTAGAGGGCCTTCACTCGTTGAGGTTCCTCACGAGGGCTGGCCTACAACTGGGTGGGCGCCAGCCCCCTGCCGAAAAGGGGCGAGCCTCTTAGGGCCCCGTCTGCGGTCCCCATGGAGGATGAAGTCAGCAGTATGCTCAAGTCGGTGCAAGAAAGGAGCATCGTCCGCCATGAGCTCTTTCAGGAGGCGATGGGCACGATGAACCGGCTTGGTGAAGAGCTCATGGATGTGGACGCGTGCCTCGTGGCCGAGGGTATTCGGCTGGTGGAGGAGCGACATAAGTTGAAGGTGGCCATCAACCTCGGGCGTCACCAGCGCGAGCTTGATAACGCGAAGGCCGAGATTTCTCTCGAAGCCTCGTGAGAGGCATGTTCCCGAGCTCAGGAAGAGGCCCGGGAGGCTCACCGCCGTCGTGAAGCCGCAGAGAAGCGCGTGTGGGAGCTCCAAGCCTGGAGAGCCTCCTTGGAGAAGCAAGTTGAGGCACACAGAGCCGCCCTTGCATCGTTGAGGGGGCGCCCACCGAGGAGGAGGAGATCCGGAAGCGCGAGGAGGCATTGGCGCTGGAAGCCGTGGAGCGCAGCCTTGAACTCGAGCGATTGAAGATGAGGGCGCGCCAAGTTGCCCGAGCGGAAGATGCCATTGGCGCGCGCGAGGCCAGGGTCTAGGAGGAGGTCGATCGCCGGGTGGCCGATGCCCGCGCGGATCTTGAGGGCAAGTATGCCCTGGAGTTGGAGTTCGTAGCGGCCGAGGCCGCGGGCAGGACTGCTGCCCTCAAGTCTAGGCTGACTGAGGTGGAACGGAGCAACGAGGCCACCACAGCCGCCCTGGCCTCGGCGCAGGCTAAGCTGGCCTCCGCCCGCGCCGAGCTGCTTCCTCTCCAGCAGCGGGTTGCCAACGCCGAGTCCATTGCGGAGCAGAACAGGGAGGAAGTGCTTCAACGGCGAACACTGGAGCGCGTGCATACCCCCATGCTCGAGGGCCTCAGGAACAGGGCCAACGCGGCGTTGGGCCACATCTGTGATGAGAATTCTCCCCATCCCCACGCGAACGACTATGCCATCCACCTCCGCTTCTTTACCGACATGGTGACGTGCCTGGAGAATCGTTCCGAGAGAGCTCGCCAACTTGTTGAAGAGAGGAGCCGTGGCCTGTTCGGGTGCGTGTTCCCCCGCATCTTCATCCATCTCCAGAACACCGATCCCAACTTTGATTTTGATGCCGCCATATCTCCCGTACCCGAGGCCATCCAGGGTGACCTGGCACGATGGGTGGAAGACAACGTGGACGCGCTGGTCAGGGCCTTCATCTCTGATGAAGATGCGGTGGTGGTCGCAGCGGACGAAGGCGACGTGGTCGATGATGGTGATGGCAGCGCTGGTGAAGTTGATGGTGATGCTGGCGGTGGTGGCAGTGATGCCAGCGACGCGTCTGAAGGCGATGCGGCAAGCGACATGTCCGACTGATTCTCACGTCTCTCGGTTGTTTGTCCTGCACACAGAAGCTCGGGCGTGGCCCTAGATGTTGTAAGAGCACTTTTGGAGGGGAAGCCCCTCATGTAAATATAATACTGCCTCTATCTTTTTAGGCCGAGTAGAGTATGTGTCTTCATGAACTCACGTATCCTGGGATAAGTTTGTCATTGTCACGGTTTAGCTTAGCCTGGACGAGTCCCACCCCGGTTCGTGAGGTTGCGCATTTCCGGGGAGCTCCTGAGGAACCTGTCGACATGCCCGAGGGGGCTGCGTGATGGGCAAGCGCTAGCCGTGGTGTGACATGCGCGTGGCACGTGTGCGGCATGCCTAGCCCCGCTCGCGAGGAGCTCGTGAGGGGGAAGCGACAAGCGCAAACTTCAGATTTAAGGCAAGAACTAGATAGCAAGAAATCGCTCGAACGAGAAAAGGTACCCCCGCGCGTATCAACAAAAATTCAACTTCAACTTAAATCCAAATCCATAAGGCAGGGTTACAGAAGAGAAAACCAAAGCAAATGGCCGCGTTCGGCGCCTAGTCTAATCTTCTTGTCTTCTCACCAGCATGGAGCTAAGTGTTGCCACTAGGATGTGGGAGGGAGCCCCTGAGGCCCGAGGGCGGCACTCCTGAGACTCCGGGGCGTGTACAGCCCCACTCATTATTACGTGAGAGTGTCACGAGCAGATACCTTCACAAGTATGAGCCTTACTTCATATCGCCAGACGAGGGCCCCGCCTTGCGCCTCCCTCGACCACCATTGGGGGCGACCGAAAACCAGGGCGGCACCAAGGGGCAAAGGGGACACCAGCGGCACCCTCAGCGACCACGGGTCCTCTGCCGGGGGAAGGCTCTGGAGAACCTCCCCGGCAGAGGGCCTACCTCCAGGGGACGCCTTGCTTCGTGCGGTGCGGGGAGGGGTCTTCGTCCCGACCCCCCTCCTACATCCCCCAGCGCGCCCCCCTGGCGGCAAGGAGGCCGACAAGCTGGGGCCGCCATCCACGTCTGCGACCTGATCCTCCTGCATCCCATGGTTAGTGTAATCCTGCTCCTGAGGAATTAGTGGTACCCTGTAGCTGTTGTTGCCGGCATGGTGGGTGAGGCTTCCGAAGGACTCCTAAAAGGTGCCGACTTCTGGCGCTTCCTCTTCCCAGCACGGTTCGAGGAACGAGCCAGAGTCGTCTTCCATCATGTACTCTTGGTCTACCATGCGGGGCACGTTGGCCTCCGAGGTCGTCGCCTCAAAGACCTCGACGTAGTGCCCCACGCTCCATCTTGCCCGGCCTAGTGCGCTGTCTTGATGATGGTAGGTCTGCATCCCGCCGGGGCCGTAGGTGGCAACGCTTGTACCTGCTCCCGCCAGGGGTGGCGCGGGTGCAAGCGGGTGTCCAGCTCCGTTGGTTGCGTCAGTGTCGATGAAGCCTGGTGGTGCGCCCGTGGGCACACGGGCGCGAAGAGGCCCGCCGTGCGACCCGGTTGCAGCTTGAGGCGTGAGCAGAGAGCAGGTGGTTCTCCCGAGGCCGCGACGTCTAAGACCTCGGTGACACGCTCCAGCAATGTATCCTGGCCGCTCTCCATTAGACGGCACCGCAGCAGCTGATGTCTACTACGCAACCTTCTCCTTGTAGACGTTGTTGGCCCTCCAAGTGCAGAGATTTGTAGGACAGTAGCAAATTTCCCTCAAGTGGATGACCTAAGGTTTATCAATCCGTGGGAGGCGTAGGATGAAGATGGTCTCTCTCAAACAACCCTGCAACCAAATAACAAAGAGTCTCTTGTGTCCCAACACATCCAATACAATAGTAAATTGTATAGGTGCACTAGTTCGGCGAAGAGATGGTGATACAAGTGCAATATGGATGGTAGATATAGGTTTTTGTAATCTGAAAATATACTAGTGACATGATAAAAGTGAGCGTAAACGGTATTGCAATGTGTAGAAACAAGGCCTAGGGTTCATACTTTCACTAGTGCAAGTTCTCTCAACAATAATAACATAATTGGATCACATAACTATCCCTCAACATGCAACAAAGAGTCACTCCAAAGTCACTAATAGCGAAAAACAAACGAAGAGATTATGGTAGGTGCGAAACCACCTCAAAGTTATTCTTTCCAATCAATCCGTTGGGCTATTCCTATAAGTGTCACAAACAGCCCTAGAGTTCGTACTAGAATAACACCTTAAGACACAAATCAACCAAAACCCTAATGTCACCTAGATACTCCAATGTCACCTCAAGTATCCGTGGGTATGATTATACGATATGCATCACACAATCTCAGATTCATCTATTCAACCAACACATAGAACCTCAAAGAGTGCCCCAAACTTTCTACCGGAGAATTAATACGAAAACGTGTGCCAACCCCTATGCATAAGTTCATGGGTGGAACCCACAAGTTGATCACCAAAACATACATCAAGTGAATCACGTGATATCCCATTGTCACCACAGATACGCACGGCAAGACATACATCAAGTGTTCTCAAATCATTAAAGACTCAATCCGATAAGATTACTTCAAAGGGGAAACTCAATCCATTACAAGAGAGTAGAGGGGGAGAAGAAAAATAAGATCCAACTATAATAGCAAAGCTCGCGATACATCAAGATCGTGGCAAATCAAGAACACGAGAGAGAGAGAGAGAGAGAGAGAGAGAGAGAGAGATCAAACACATAGCTACTGGTACATACCCTCAACCCCGAGGGTGAAATACTCCCTCCTCGTCATGGAGAGCGCCGGGATGATGAAGATGACCATCGGTGAGGATCCCCCTCCGTGAGGTCTTTAACAGTGGTCCCGATTGGTTTTGGTGGCTACAGAGGCTTGCAGCGTGAACTCCCGATCTATTCTGTTCTCCGAAGTTTTTAGGGTATATGGGTATATATAGGAGGAAGAAGTACGTCAGGGGAGCCACAAGGGGCACACGAGGGTGGAGGGCGCGCCCTAGGGGGCTGGGCGCGCCCCCCTACCTCGTGGCTCCCTCGTTTCTTTCCTGACGTGCACTCCAAGTCTATCAGGTTGCTTTCCTTCCAAAAATAACTTCTCCAGAAGGTTTCATCCCGTTGACTCCGTTTGATATTCCTTTTCTTGGCTCTTTGAAACAAGGAAAAAACATGAATCGGCTTTGGGCTCTGGGTCAATAGGTTAGTCCCAAAAATAATATAAAAGTGTTTAATAAAGCCCATAAACATCCAAAAACAGATAATATAATAGCATGGAACAATAAAAAATTATAGATACGTTGGAGACGTATCAGCAGCTCCCGAGCTACTGTGAGCGTGGTCCTCATGTTCGCTTGCTCCCGCCTGGTGTGCGACGCCGTGGCCACGGCGTGGCTTGATGCCCTTGCGGCTGCCCGCACTTGTCACGGCGTAAGGGCGGACGGCGGGTGACTACGCCGCCCGCGCCCTGCAGTGTTCGGTGGTGCGCGTGCTGGCTGGGGCGCAGGGTTGAGGTCTTCTTGGGTGGGCGGCGCCGCCCGGGCTGGCCAGGCCGCCCAGCGGTCGGCGTTGCTCCTTGAGTCACCGGACATCGGAGCCGTGATACGTCTCCAACGTATCTATAATTTTTGATTGCTCCATGCTACTTTATCTATTGTTTTGGACTATAATGGGCTTTATTTTCCACTTTTATATTATTTTTGGGACTAACCTATTAACCGGAGGCCCATCCTGTAATTGCTGTTTTTTGCCTTTTTAGTGTTTCGAGGAAACAGAATATCAAACGGGTCCAAACGGAATGAAACCTTCGAAACATGATTTTCTCACGAACGTGATCCAGAGACTTGGACCCTCACGCCAAGGAACCAGAGGCGGTCACGAGGGTGGGGCGCCCCCAGAGCGCCCCCGCCTCATGGGCCCCCTGTTGCTCCACCGACGTACTCCTTCCTCCTATATATACCTCACGCCCCCAAACGATCGTAACAGGAGCCAAAACCTAATTCCACCGCCGCAACTTCCTGTATCCACGAGATCCCATCTTGGGGCCTGTTAGGAGCTCCACCGGAGGGGGCATCCACCACGGAGGGCTTCTACATCAACACCATAGCCTCTCCGGTGAAGTGTGAGTAGTTTACTTCAGACCTTCGGGTCCATAGCTAGTAGCTAGATGGATTCTTTTCTCTTTTTGGATCTCAATACAATGTTCTCCCCCTCTCTCATGGAGATCTATTCGATGTAATCTTCTTTTTGTGGTGTGTTTGTTGAGACCGATGAATTGTGGGTTTATGATCCAGCTTATCTATGAATAATATTTGAATCTTCTCTGAATTCTTTTATGTATGATTGAGTTATCTTTGCAAGTCTCTTCGAGTTTTCCGTTTGGTTTGGCCAACTAGATTGGTAGTTCTTGCAATGGGAGAAGTGCATAGCTTTGGGTTCAATCTTGCGGTGTCCTTACCGGATGTGAGAAAGGGTTGCAAGGCACGTATTGTATTGTTGCCATCGAGGATAACAAGATGGGGTATTTATCATATTGCATGAATTTATTCCTCTACATCATGTCATCTTGCTTAAGGCTTTACTCTGTTTTAACTTAATACTCTAGATGCATCTTTGGATAGCGGTCGATGAGTGGAGTAATAGTAGTAAATGCAGAATCGTTTCGATCTACTTGTGTCGGACGTGATGCCTATATACATGATCATACCTAGATATACTCATAACTATGCTCAATTCTGTCAATTGCTCAACAGTAATTTGTTCACCCACCGTAGAATAATTATGCTCTTGAGAGAAGCCACTAGTGAAACCTATGGCCCCGGGTCTATTCTCATCATATCAATCTCCATCACTTTTATACTTGCTTTGTTTTACTTTGCCTTTTACTTTTCACTTTGCATCTTTATACCAAAAATACCAAAAATATTATCTCTATCAGATCTCACTTCGTAAGTGACCGTGAAGGGATTGACAACCCCTAATCGCGTTGGTTGCGAGTAGCTATCGTTTTGTGCAGGTCTGAGGGACTTGTGCGTGGCCTCCTACTCGATTGATACCTTGGTTCTCAAAACTGAGGGAAATACTTACGCTCTTGTGCTGCATCATCCTCTCCTCTTGAGGAAAACCAACGCAAGCTCAAGACGTAGCAAGAAGGATTTCTGGCGCCGTTGCCAGGGAGTCTACGCAAAACTCAACATACCAAGTACCCATCACAATCCCTATCTCTCGCATTAGATTATTTGCCATTTTCCTCTCGTTTTCCTCTCCCCCACTTCACCCTTGCCATTTTATTCGCCCTCTCTTTCCCAATCTCCTCCTCTCTTTTCCGTTTGCCTTCCCATTTCCATGTCCGAATCAAAAAGAACTACGGGTTTTCCCCGAGCTCTAGTGCCTTGGATAACCCCTCTATCCTCTCTAAGCTCATAAATAATGATGCTATAGAAAGACCCACCAGGGTCACCAATGAGAGCTTGAATAATTTTGATGAGGATGACTATGGAATTATTCGCTATTTACTTGATGATTCTTTAAAAGATGCTTGGGGTAGGTAACTTAGGATTCGGGCTAGCTATGTGCCACAATATCAAATTGAAATTTACTTAAAAAGTTTTTATGTTGGCTTGCCCGCTTCCTTCAAACAAGTTTTAGATTCCATCTTGGAGGAAGATTTTCTTGAAGGAGATGCTATAGATACCTATGAAAAAATGAAAACTATATTTGGGCACCCTATGAATGATAAGGTTGAATCAACTACTCTCTTGTGCTTTTATCAAAATGAAATTATTGAAGAGATGAAGTCTAGTTTAGAGGCAAATTTCCGTAACGTGCTTAATCATACTTCTTCCATTAATGGCCATGTGCTTAACTTAAATAGAAGATTGAATGCCATAGAAAGGAGATCCTCCTCTCCAAATACCAAAGATAGCAATACCTAGATCTATCCTTGCTTTTATGCCTAGCTAGGGGCGTTAAACGATAGCGCTTGTTGGGAGGCAACCCAATTTTATTTTTAGTTTTTAGTTTTTGCTTCTTTTTAGGATTAAATAATCCATCTAGCCTCTGTTTAGACGTGGTTTTATCTTTTAATTAGTGTTTGTGCCAAGTTAAACCTATTGGATCTTCTTGGATAATAGTTATTTGATCTTGCTGTAATTTCCAGAAACTTTGCGCTCAGTGCCCGAATTGTTAAAAATCACCAGAATGTGATAAAATATTGATTCCAATTTCTTATGATCAATAAACAAATTGTATAGGTCGTATAAGTTTGGTAGAATTTTTTGAGTTCCAGAAGTTTGCGTTAGTTACAGATTACTACAGACTGTTCTGTTTTTGACAGATTCTGTTTTGCGTGTGTTGTTTGCTTATTTTGATGAATCTATGGCTAGTAAAATAGTTTATGATCCATAGAGAAGTTGTAATACAGTAGGTTTAACACAAATATAAATAAATAATGAGTTCATCACAGTACCTTAAAGTAGTCTTTTGTTTTCTTTCTCTAACGGAGCTCACGAGATTTCTATTGAGTTTTGTGTTGTGAAGTTTTCAAGTTTTGGGTGAATTCTTTTGATGGATTATGTAACAAGGAGTGGCAAGAGCCTAAGCTTGTGCATGCCCATGGCACCCCCAAGATAATCCAAGGACACCAAAAAGTCAAAGCTTGGGGATGCCCCGGAAGGCATCCCCTCTTTTGTCCACTTCCATCGGTAATTTACTTGGAGCTATATTTTTATTCACCACATGATAAGTGTTTTGCTTGGAGCGTCTTGTAATATTTGCGTCTTTGCTTGTTAGTTTACCACGATCATCCTTGCTGTACACACCTTTTGAGAGAGCCATACATGAATTGGAATTTGATAGAATACTCTATGTGCTTCACTTATAACTTTTGAGCTTGATAGTTTTGCTCATGGTGCTTCACTTATATCTTTTGAGCGTGATAATTTTTGCTCTAGTACTTTACTTAGATCTTTTAGAGCACAGTGGTGGATTTGTTTTAAAGAAACTATTGATCTCTCATGCTTCACTTAGATTTATTTTGAGAGTCTTTAATAGCATGGTAATTTGCTTAATATTAATATACTTGGTATTCAAGATATGTGAAACTTTCTTTTGAGTGTGTTGAATACTAAGATAAGTTTGATGCTTGATAATTATTTTGAGATATGGAGGTGATAATATCAAAGTCGTGCTAGTTGAGTAGTTGTGAATTTGAGAAATTCTTGTGTTGAAGTTTGCAAATACCGTAACATGCACGTATGGTTAAAGTTGTGTAACAAATTTGAAACATGAAGTGTACCTGGCTTGTGCATCCTTATGAGTGGCGGTCGGGGACGAGCGATGGTCTTTTCCTACCAATCTATCCCCCTAGGAGCATCTTGGCGTAGTACTTGATTTTTATGACTTCTAAATTTTTGCAATAAGTATATGAGTTCTTTTGACTAATGTTGAGTCCATGGATTATACGCACTTTTACCTTTCCGCCTTTGCTAGCCTCTTGATGCAGTGCATTGCCCTTTCTCACCTTGAGAGTTGGTGCAAACTTCAGTGCATCCAAACCCCGTGATATGATACGCTCTATCACACGTAAACCTCCTTATATCTTCCTCAAAACAGCCACCGTACCTACCTATTATGGCATTTCCATAGCCATTCCGAGATATATTGCCATGCAACTTTCCACCGTTCCGTTCATCATCATCATGACATACTTTACTTTTGTCATATTGCCATTGCATGATCATGTAGTTGACATCGTAATTGTGGCAAAACCACCATGCATTATTTTTTATACATGTCACTGTTGATTCATTGCACCATCCGGTACATCATGGAGGCATTCATATAGAGTCATACCTTGTTCTAGTTTCGAGTTGTAATCCTTATGTTGTAATCAATAGAAGTGTGATGATCATCATTATTAGAGCATTGCCCAAAAAAAAGAGAAAGGACAAAAAGAAAAAAAGAAAGGCCCAAAAAAAAAGAAAATAAATAAAAAGGGCAATGCTACTATCTCTTTTTCCACACTTGTGCTTCAAAGTAGCACCTTGTTCTTCATTAGTGAGTCTCATATATTGTGCTTCAAAGTAGCACCTTGTTCTTCATGTAGTGAGTCTCATATATTGTGCTTCAAAGTAGCACCATGTTTTTCATATAGTGAGTCTCATAAGTTGTCCTTTTATACTAGTGGAAATTTTCATTATAGAACTTGGCTTGTATATTCCTACGATGGGCTTCCTCAAAATGCCCTAGGTCTTCATGAGCAAGAAAGTTGGATGCACACCCACTAGTTTTCTTTTGTTGAGCATGCATAGCTCTAGTGCATCCGTTGCATGGCAATCCCTACTCCTCATGTTGACATCAATTGATGGGCATCTCCATAGCCCGTTGATTATCCTCGTCAATGTGAGACTTTCTCCTTTTTGTCTTCTCCACACAATCCCCATCATCATATTCTATTCCACCCATAGTGCTATATCCATGGCTCACGCTCATGTATTGCGTGAAGGTTGAAAAAGCTTGAGATTATTTAAGTATGAAACAATTGCTTGGCTTGTCATCGGGGGTATAGAAGTTGGGAACATCTTTGTGTGACGAGAATGAAACATAGCCTAACTATATGATTTTGTAGGAATGAACTTTCTTTGGCCATGTTATTTTGAGAAGACATAATTGCTTAGTTAGTATGCTTGAAGTATTATTTATTTTTTATGTCAATATGAACTTTTGGCAAGAATCTTCCGGATCTGAATATTCATACCACAATTAAGAAGATTACATTGAAATTATGCCAAATTATCACTCCGCATCAAAAATTCTCTTTTTATCATTTACCTACTCGAGGATGAGCAGGAATTAAGCTTGGGGATGCCTGATACATCTCCAACGTATCTATAATTTTTGATTGCTCCATGCTACTTTATCTATTGTTTTGGACTATAATGGGCTTTATTTTCCACTTTTATATTATTTTTGGGACTAACCTATTAACCGGAGGCCCAGCCCAGAATTGCGTTTTTGCCTTTTTCAGTGTTTTGAGGAAACAGAATATCAAACGGAGTCCAAACGGAATGAAACCTTCGGAAACGTGATTTTCTCACCGAACGTGATCCAGGAGACTTTGACCCTACGCCAAGGAACCAGAGAGGCGGTCACAAGGGTGGTGGGGGGCGCGCCCCCCTGCCTCATGGGCCCCCTGTTGCTCCAACGACGTACTCCTTCCACCTATATATACCTACGTACCCCCAAACGATCAGAACATGAGCCAAAAACCTAATTCCACCACCGCAACTTCCTGTATCCACGAGATCCCATCTTGGGGCCTGTTCCGGAGCTCATGGGAGGCATCCACCATGGAGGGCTTCTACATCAACACCATAGCCTCTCCGTGAAGTGTGAGTAGTTTACTTCAGACCTTGGTCCATAGCTAGTAGCTAGATGGCTTCTTCTCTCTTTTGGATCTCAATACAATGTTCTCCCCTCTCTCGTGGAGATCTATTCGATGTAATCTTCTTTTTGCGGTGTGTTTGTTGAGACCAATGAATTGTGGGTTTATGATCCAGCTTATCTATGAATAATATTTGAATCTTCTCTGAATTCTTTTATGTATGATTGAGTTATCTTTGCAAGTCTCTTCGAATTTTCCGTTTGGTTTTGCCAACTAGATTGGTAGTTCTTGCAATGGGAGAAGTGCATAGCTTTGGGTTCAATCTTGCGGTGTCCTTACCCAAAGGATGTAAAGGGTTGCAAGGCACGTATTGTATTGTTGCCATCGAGGATAACAAGATGGGGTATTTATCATATTGCATGAATTTATTCCTCTACATCATGTCATCTTGCTTAAGGCGTTACTCTGTTTTTAACTTAATACTCTAGATGCATGCTGGATAGCGGTCGATGAGTGGAGTAATAGTAGTAAATGCAGAATCGTTTCGATCTACTTGTGTCGGACGTGATGCCTATATACATGATCATACCTAGATATACTCATAACTATGCTCAATTACATCAATTGCTCAACATGAATTTGTTCACCCACCGTAGAATAATTATGCTCTTGAGAGAAGCCACTAGTGAAACCTATGGCCCCGGGTCTATTCTCATCATATCAATCTCCATCACTTTTATACTTGCTTTGTTTTACTTTTGCCTTTTACTTTTAACTTTGCATCTTTATACCAAAAATACCAAAAATATTATCTCTATCAGATCTCACTCTCGTAAGTGACCGTGAAGGGATTGACAACCCCTAATCGTGTTGGTTGCGAGTAGCTATCGTTTTGTGCAGGTACGAGGGACTTGTGCGTGGCCTCCTACTGGATTGATACCTTGGTTCTCGAAAACTGAGGGAAATACTTACGCTACTGTGCTGCATCATCCTCTCCTCTTCGGGGAAAACCAACGCAAGCTCAAGACGTAGCAAGCCATGGAGTGCCAGGGGATCAACGAGCGGATCAACTGGCGGAAGAAGAGCTCCGGCGCACCCCTACCTAGTGCGCCAAATGTCGGATCTCAGGTTCTGGCAAAACCCTCAAGGTTCGAACACTGGGGTGCGCACGAAGATCTCCCCTTACCGAACCGCGCCCCTAACCTCGCTACGATCTCTAAGGCTAGCTCGACGAACTCACAACACAAAGGACACAAGATTTATACTGGTTAGTGTGGTGTGGTGGATTGCCTCTCGGGCTAAGGATGGATAGTACAAGGGGAAGAACAGCCTCCTAAGGCGAGGTGTTCTTGTGCTTGGTGAACTTGTGTGGGTGAGGATTACTCAAGATGAGATGCCTCCTACTATGGTGGCTAGTCCTATTTATAGAGGCCCTGGTCCTCTCCCCAAATATTGAGCGGGAAGGGAGCCAACAATGGCCAATTTGAAAGGGGACATCTAGTACAAGCTATCCTGACAAAAGCAGTCTTTGCCTGCAAAAGGCTCTGGTGGTGACGCCGCCTTGGGCTCCATGGTGACCTCCGTCTTGTCGTCCTGCTGGTCTTGGTCTCGTTGCACCGATGTGGAAACCTTTGCTTGATGTCTCGACACTCCTCGCCTACACTTGCTTCCTTAGCACCAAAGAGGAAACAAGGACACTGTGCGCGCTGGCGCCCGCTTGATCCTAATCGTCATGGCTCACGTCACTGGAACCTCGAGAGGTTTGCCTTGCCTTGAACTCTCCGCCCCTCGCGAGCCAGCCTGGTGAGGCCACTCCCGAGGAGGTCTTGTGTCGTCCACCTCGCGAGGCTTGGCCCCTCGCGAGGGTCTTGAATGCTTGCTGGTGAAGATGGGCCGTGCGGGCCCGCTCGCAGAGCCACGCCGTGGGCCGCAGGCTGGCAAGTCTTGGGACCCTACGTTCCTAGAACGCCAACACCTTGTTGCCCAAATCAGGAGACCACAGGATGATCAGAGGCCACTCCATTAACTTGCTTCAACTATTTGATGTGCCACCGAAATTCAAGGTGATGAGCTTGATAGTTGAAACCATCAAGAGAGCTGCAGAGACCAAAAGAGATCATGTGGGTATGCTCCACACATTCAAATGCTCATCAACTCCAAGATGGGAAAAGGCATGTATCTCCTGGACAAAGAGCACCTTCCCTTGAGCCTGATCGTGAGGACAATACAGTTGTTATGGATGCTTCAGATCCTACATCAGTAGAGGCTCAGGAGAAGAGAGAAAAAGCAAAAGCAGAGAAGGCAGCCAAGATGCCAAGTGCTGAAGAGGCTTCCCAAGTATTTCTCAAGTCCAAACAAGACCAACTTGGCTATCTCATTCAGGCTACTTTGAGGACTGAGAAAGGATTGGCCACCCTGACTCAGAATCAAGAGAGTCTTGAGAGAATTTTTGAGACAAAACTTCATGACTTGGATGTCAAGGTGACAGAAATTCAGATTTCTGTGGAGAATATCCAAGAAGAGCTTGAGGAGAGGAGTGACAAGACCACCACTGATGCTTATCAAAGGATGCCCAGAAGACAGCGATCTACAGTTGTGCCAGTGACAGACACTAGAGCTACAACTTCAGCTCCTGTAGCCATAGCTTCAGTTGCCCCTCCAGTTGCAACTCCACCAATTCCTTAGTCTTCCTCAGATGCATTTGTTGCAGGACTCCTCTCCATGCCACCTTCGCACTCAGCTCCCGAAGATCAAGCTTAGAGAGCCGCATAGCACTGTGCATTTTCAAGCTTTTTGGTAACATGTTGCCAAAGGGGGAGAAAGTGTATAGATCATAGGCTTCGAGAGAGAGAGAGAGAGCTTTGCTTCTTTTTGCTATCTCTTGCTACTTATTTATTTTCTTGTTTGGTTGATACTCTATGTTTGTGTGTGTGAGATACTTGTATGGTCATGTGTTTGATCATACCATACTTTAATGTTTGTGCCTGCATGATGATATTCTCTATCTCTCATGCATGATCATTCACATTTTGTCTTGGTGATGAGTGCATATTCCATATTTTATCATTTTGAGCGCTCCATCAAGATGTATGTGACATGAAAGAGTAACCCATGATCCTAATAGATTGTGCATTTGCATTCAAAAGCAAATTTTGAATAATGCACAAATTTAGGGGGAGCTCTTGCTTATCACATACTTCTCAAAGCGACGATGTATTTCATTCTTATTATCGTTTGTCGAAGCTTTGATCTATATGTTGTCATCAATTACCAAAAAGGGGGAGATTGAAAGTGAAACTAATCCCTGAGTGGTTTTGGTAATTCTTAACAACATATAGCTCATTGAACTAATATTCTTTCAAGATAATCATTTTAGAAAGTTCAATGATTGGCATGGCATGGACAAGAGATGTGGACCCCTCAAAATGCTAAGACACATATTGGCAAAAGCTCAAGACTCTACATTTTCATTTTAGTGATCCAAGATCACATTGAGTCCATAGGAAAAGCCAATACTATTAAAAGGGGATGAGGTGTTGCTTAATGGCTTGCTTGCTCAAAATGCTTAGTGATATTCTCCAAAAGCCCTCAACCACTTTCTCATTTCCACATTTTTCCTAAACCTAAAGTCAAACTCGGCCCCACTGATTTGATCCATCTGGCGCCACCGATTTCATTTGACATAGCCATAGCCAGTAACCCTAATCACTTCGGTCTCACTGATAGGGATCTTGGTCTCACAGAGATGGGATTGCAAACTCTCTGTTTCCCTTCGTAACGTTTCGGTCTAACCTAGATGAGTGATTGGTCCCATCGAGTCCGCAGTGCAAACTCTGTGTTTCCTTTTTGTAATGTTTCGGTCTCACTGAAATGAGTGATTGGTCCTACCGAGTTTGCCTGACCAACTCTCTGTTTGCCTATTGCTGAAATCGGTCTCACCGAGTTCATGTGATCGGTCTCACCGAGATCAAGTTATGCCCTAACCCTAACATATCGGTCCCACCGAAAAGCCTAACGTTCACATTTTGAACTAAATCTTTGTGACCGAGTTTCACTATTCGGTCCCACCGAGTTTGGTAAATTGTGTGTAACGGCTAGATTTTGTGTGGAGGCTATATACCCCACCACCCATCCTCCATTCATGGAGAGAGCTACCGGAACGTGCCTACACTTCCAGCATTCATTTTCTGAGAGAACCACCTACTCATGTGTTGAGACCAAGACATTCCAATCCAACCACAAGAATCTTGATCTCTAGCCTTCCCCAAGTTGCTTTCCACTCAAATCATCTTTCCACCATATCCAAATCTTTGAGAGAGAGTTGAGTGTTGGGGAGACTATCATTTGAAGCACAAGAGCAAGGAGTTCATCATCAACACACCATCTATTACCTTTTGGAGAGTGGTGTCTCCTAGTTTGGTTAGGTGTCACTTGGGAGCCTCCGTCAAGATTGTGGAGTTGAACCAAGGAGTTTGTAAGGGCAAGGAGATCGCCTACTTCGTGAAGATCTACCCAACTGAGGCGAATCCTTCGTGGGTGATGGCCATGGTGGGATAGACAAGGTTGCTTCTGCATGGACCCTTCGTGGGTGGAGCCCTCCGTGGACTCGCGCAACCGTTACCCTTCATGGGTTGAATTCTCCATCGACATGGATGTACGATAGCACCACCTATCGGAACCACGCCAAAAATCTCCGTATCTAAATTGTGTTTTCTCCCTCCAAACTCCTCCCCTTTATGTTCATATGCAATGATTTACATTCCGCTGCTATACTCTTAGAGTTGCATGTGTAGGTTGATTGCTTGACTTGTGTTAAGTTGCTAAAATCTGCCAAGACTGAAAATTGGGAAAAGGTTAGATTTTATTTGGTCAAGTAGTGTAATTACCCCCCTCTAGACATACTTTCAATCCTACACAATCTTTATCATGGGCTTGTCTATGAAATTTGGAGAAATTAAACTCATGAGACACATCCCCAAAACTTACACTAACAATTTCTTTCTCACAATCTATCTTAGCATTAACAACGTTCAAGAAAAGTCTACCAAATATAATGGGACAAAAATCATCTTGTGGGGAACCAGGAACTAGAAAATCAGTAGGGTACTTTATTTTCCCACACAAGACTTCAACATCTCTAACAATCCCAATTGGTGAGATATTATCTCTATTAGCAAGCTTACCAGTAACATCAATATCTTCTATTTCAGCAGGTGCAATATCATTCATAGTTTCTTGATATAAAGTAAAGGGAACTGCACTCACACTAGCACCCAAATCACATAAGCCATGATAACAATGATCTCCTATCTTTACAGAAACAACAGGCATGCCAACAATAGCTCTGTGTTTATCTTTATCATCTGGTTTAGCAATTCTAGCAGCTTCATCACAGAAATAAATAATATGTCCATCAATATTATCTACCAAGAGATATTTAACCATAGAAATACTAGGTTCAACTTTAATTTGTTCAGGGGGTGTAGGTGTTCTAGTATAAATATTATGAACCACAGATGAAGCTTTAGCATCTTCTTTTATCCTAACTGGGAAATATGGTTTCTCAATATAAGCAGTAGGAATAATAGGATCAACATTGTAAGTAATGGTTTCTTCTTCAGCTTTAATGGGTTCTACTATTTTTACTTCAATGGGAGGATGATATTTAAACCACTTCTCCTTATGGAGATCAACATGAGTAGCAAATGATTCACAGAAAGAAGATACTATCTCAGAGTCAAGTCCATATTTAGTGCTTAATTCACGAAAAGCATCGGTATCCATAAAAGATTTAACACAATCAAACTTAAGGTTTATACCTGACTCCTTACCTTCATCGAGCTCCCAATCTTCAGAGTTGCATTTAATTCTTTCCAAAAGATCCCATTTGAATTCAATAGTTTTCTTCATAAAAGAACCAATACAAGAAGTATCGAGCATTACGAGAACGAGCATAAAAATTCTGAATAATAATTTCTCTTGAAAGCTCATGATTGGGGCATGAATATAACATTGTCTTAAGCCTCCCCAAGCTTGAGCGATACTTTCTCCTTTACGAGGCCAAAATTTACATATATAATTCCGATCACGATGAGCCAAATGCTTAGGATAAAACTTCTGGTGAAATTCCAATTTCAATCGGTTGTAATTCCAAGTCCCAATATCATCACATAGCATATACCATGCCAATGCCTTTCCCTTCAAAGATAAAGGGAAGACCTTCTTATTGACTTCATCGAAAACCTGCAAGCATAAATAATCCACAAACTACATCCACATAGATTAGATGCAAATTAGGATGTAGTGTTCCATCTCCTGCATAAGGATTAGCTAGCAGTTTCTCTATCATACCCGAAGGAATTTCATAATAAATTTCAGTAGGTTGAGGAGAAACTCTTTGTTCTTCTGTTCGAGGTGAACATACCCCGAACAAACCCCTCAAAGGATGATTTTCCATAGTGACAAGTGATAGTCAATTTCAGCATGTAATATAAATCTTTCCTTACCAAAGCCGCTTCACTCCCCAGCAACGGCGCCAGAAAAGAGTCTTGATGACCCTCAAGTATAGGGGATCTATCATAGTCCTTTTGATAAGTAAGAGTGTCGAACCCAATGACGAGCAAAAGGAAATGAAAAGCGGTTTTCAGCAAGGTATTTTCTGCAAGCACAAAAATTATCGATAACAGATAGTTTTGTGATACAATAATCCGAAGCGAGTAACAAGTGTAACAAAAGTGCAGAAAGGTGGCCCAATCCTTTTTGTAGCAAAGGACAAGCCTGGACGAAATATTATATAAAGCAAAGCGCTTCCGAGGACACATGTGAATTACTGTCAAGTCAGTTTTCATCATGCTCATATGATTCGCGTTCGTTACTTTGATATTTTGATATGTGGGTGGACCGGTGCTTGGGTGCTGTTCTTACTTGGACAAGCCTCCCATTTATGATTAACCCCTTTTGCAAGCATCCACAACTACGAAAGAAGATTTAAGACAAATCTAACCATAGCATGAAATATGTGGATCCAAATGAGCCCCTTACGAAGCAATGCATAAACTAGGATTTAAGCTTCTGTCACTCTATCAACCCACCATCTACTTATTACTTCCCAATGCCTTCCCCTAGGCCCAAATCATGGTGAAGTGTCATGTAGTCGACGTTCACATAACACTACTAGAGGAAAGACAACATACATCTCATCAAAATATCGAACAAATACCAAATTCACATGATTACTTATAAAAAGACTCCTCCCATGTCCTCAGGAACAAACATAACTACTCACAAAGCATGTTCATGTTCAAGATCAAAGGGGTATTGAATATCATTAAGGATCTGAACATATGATCTTCCACCAAATAAACCAACTAGCATCAACTAAGGGAGTAATCAACACTACTAGCAACCCACATGTACCAATCTGAGGTTTTGGGACAAAGATTGAATACAAGAGATGAACTAGGGTTTGAGAGGAGATGGTGCTGGTGAAGATGTTGATGGTGATTTCCCCCCTCTCGATGAAAGGATCGTTGGTGATGACGATGGCTTTAATTTCCCCCTCCTGGAGGAAAGTTTCCCCGGCACCATAGCTCCGTCGGAGCCCTAAATTGCTTCTGCCCAGGTTCCACCTCGAGACGGCGGCGCTTCATCCTGAAAGCTCCCTTATGATTTTTTCTAGGTAAAAACCCTTCATATAGCAGAAGATGGGCACCGGAGACCTGCCAGGAGGCCCACGAGCCTAGGGGCGTGCCCTGTGGGGTAGGGCGCGCCCCCAGGCTTGTGGCCACCTGGTGGGTCCCCTATGGTATTTTCTTCGCCCAACAATTCTTAGGGTTAATTAGATAAATGCCACTCCAAATTTGGCAATTCTGAGAAATGCCACTGCATTTTTCAAACTTTGAAAAATGCCATTTCATGTGGCATTTTTCGAAGTCTACAGTGGCGTTTTTCAAAGTTTGCAAAAATTGAAGTGGCATTTTTCAAAGTTTGAAAATTGCAGTGGTATTTTTATGAATCGCCATAATTGGAGTGGCATTTATCTAATTAACCCTTATTCGTATATATTCCAAAATACTTCTCCGTAAATTTTCAGGACTTTTAGAGTTGTGCAGAATAGGTCTCTCAGATTTGCTCCTTTCCAGTCCAGAATTGCAGCTGTCGGCATTCTCCCTCTTTGTGTAAACCTTGTAAAATAAGAGAAAAAAGACATAATTATTGTACCATAATGTGAAATAACAGCCAATAATGCAATAAATATTAACATAAAAGCATAATGTAAAATGGACGTATCAAGGGGAACCTTGTGGATCTAGATTCTGGAGTTCTTTGTTGTTCTCCTCTTTTGTTCTTCCTCTCATTTTCCTCCATAGCATTAGTTGTTGTGGTGGGATTTGGGAGAGAAGGACTTGGGCACTCCATGTGCCCTTGCCATTGCATTTGGTGCATAGGTTTGAGTTCTTCATGGTGATACGTGGAAGTGAAAGTTGAGTAGCTTATTACTCTTGGGTGTTTGGGCACCCTTGAGCTTGTTCCTCTTGGGTGCTTTCGTGCCCTAGACGGTTGGTGAGTTTGGAGCTCAATCATTATGGTGTAAAGCTCTAGGCAAGCGTCGGGATCTGCAGTTAAGTTGTGGAGATTGCCCCAAGCAATTTGTACGGGTTCCGGTGACCGCCCCCAAGGGTTGCCAATTATATGGGTTCGGTGACCGCCCCCAAGGGTTTCCATTTGTACGGGTTCGGTGACCGCCCTCAAGGGTCCCTTAGTGGAATCACAACATATTTCATTGTGTGAGGGTGTGAGGAGATTACAGTGGCCCTAGTGTCATTTTGGGGAGCATTGTGCCTCCACACCGCTCCAAATAGAGATTAGCATATGCAAGTGTGTGAACTTGGGATACATCCTCGTCTCTGCGTGCCTCGGTTATCTCTTACCCGAGCCCTTTACTTATGCACTTTACTTTGTGATAGCCATAGTGTTTCATATTATGTATCTTGCTATCACCAAGTTGTTTATCTTCCTTAGCATAACTTGTTGGTGCACATAGGTGAGCCTAGCTGTTTTAGTGCTTGACAAATTAAACGCTAGTTTTATTCCGCATTTGTTCATGCCTAAATCATAATTATTTTAAAGCACCTATTCACCCCCCTGTAGGCGACATCCATGATCTTCTAGTTTCTGCTAGAGGCTTCTCTCGAGAAAATAACATACGATGGGTAAATAAATTACTGTTGGGCAGTTGATAGAAAAGAAAATAATTATGACGATATACAAGGCAATGATCATGTATATAGGCTTCACGTCCAAGATTAGTAGACTGACTCCTCCCTGCATCTACTACTATTACTACACATCTACCGATATCCAACAAGCATCTAGTGTATTAAGTTCATGAAAAAAACAGAGTAATGCTTTAAGCAAGATGACATGATGTAGACAAGATAAACTCATGTATGAATAAACCCCATCTTTTTACCCTTAATAGCAACGATACAATGAGCACCGCAAGATCCAACCCATTACAAAGCACCTCTTCCCATGGCAATATAAATCAATCTAGTTGGCCAAACCAAACCAATAGATCGGAAAGAAATACGAAGCTATAATAACATGCATAAAATAGTTTAGAGAAAACCCAGATAATATTCATGGATAGATCTAATCATAAACTCACAATTCATTGGATCCCAACAAGCACACGGAAAAAAAGTCATTACATCAAATAGATCTCCAAGAACACCGAGGAGAACAATGTATTGAAGATGAAAAAGAGAGAAGAAGCCATCTAGCTACTAAATACGGACCCGCAGGTCTGTGGTAAACTACTCACGCATCATCGGAGGGGCAGCAAGGATGATGAAGACCCTCCGTGATCGTTTCTCCCACTGGCAAAGTGCCGGAATAGGCCTCTAGATTGGATCTCATAGTTTTGGAACTTGCGGCGGAGGAAAAAGAATTTCATGGACTCCCTATAAGTTTTGGTATTTTAGAGTATTTATAGGGGCGGAGGTAGGTCAAACAGAGGGCTGTGGGGCCCACTACCCACCAGGGCGTGCCAGAGGCCCCTGGCGCACCGTGGTGCCTAGTGAGCCACTCCTACATCTTCTCATGGCCTCCAGAAGCTTCCAGGGTCTCTTATCACCAGAAAAAAATCTCCAAAAAGTTTCGTGGCATTTGGACTTTGTTTGGTATTGATATTCTGCAAAGTAAAAAACAAGCAAAAAACAACAACAACTGGCACTGGGCACTAAGTTAGTAGGTTAGTCCTAGAAAATGATATCAAGTTGCTTGTAAATGTATATAAAACATCCAAGATTGATAATATAATGGCATGGAACAATAAAAAATTATAGATACGTTGGAGACGTATCAAGCATCCCCAAGACACGCCACAATGGTCCTTCTCGCGTTTAAAAGAAGGAAAGAAAAAGACTGGGTCTAGGTCACGGAGCCTAGCGAAGTTAGAAAGCTGAATCGTGAAATCATAGCAGACCAGAGATGGTCGCTGATGTCTCGCGCATTGTCGCGGGAAACCACATCCACCTATGGGACCAGAAGGCCCCTTGCTGGTTCGGCAGGGGGACGTCGTGTTGCACAAAGAGCAGACGAGCGTAGGGCAGCACGACAGAGATCACGTGGGCAATTTTACCCAGGTTCGGGCCGCCGTGAGGCATAAAACCCTACTCTTGCTTTGGTGGATTGATGGTGGAAAGGTGGTGGTAGAGCATAGTACACTTGCCCGATAGAGGTTGCCTCGGGGCGGCAGTGGCTACACGTGTATGGGGTGTGAGTTATCCAACCTTCTAACCCTTTCTACCATTGCCATGGGCCTCCTTTTATAGATCAAGGGGTTACCACAATGGCAAATTAGTCATTATGCACTGATAAGATAGCAAACAGTGCTATCGTACCTAACTTTGCGGGCTGACAGGGCGCATTAAATGCACCGCTTAATGTCACATCGTTGGTTTCCCGACA